>CM056743.1:104095321-105295321 GCA_029851415.1 Eretmocerus hayati
ATTATACAGTATCTACGGATGGTCACTTCACATAATTGGAGCAGTCTGGAACTCCATCACGCAACTCCTGCTACATCTTGGTAAAGATTACCGTGAAGACGAAATAGACCGAAAGAAGAAGAAAGGAAAATTGAACAACCAATCTGACGACATTGAATACCAACTGATCGAAACAACGAAACAGTCTGAAGGAAAACACGGCAACGAGGAACCAATTGACCAAACCAATCAGACACATGACCGCAACAGCCACCGAAACGAGGAATATCAACAAATTTACCCACATATTGGCCGTACCGAATCTCTGCACCATATTCCACGTTAAGCAGAATTCAAACAGCGAGATTAACAATTTACGTTCAACTCAGGGTCCAATACTATGCAAGGAGGAGACGACATACCCTTTGATGGAATATTGCCACAAGATCACCCAGAGACCCACGAAAGATTACTAGAATACGCGTGCATAGTCAAGAATCCAAATAAAGTTTCCTACTATGCTAGCAGTTGGACCGGAATGAATGAATGTAATAGATGCTATCGGAGACACTCCTTCGCCTGCAACGAACCTGTCAGAGCATATCAAGCCTGGCATACCACAGCACCTAGAGGAGCCATGCACATAGATTGTCGCGTGTGTCTGAGGTCTGTACTCAACGAAAACCCAGTAATATGTTGTAATTTATGCACAGAAGACTTCTTCCAAACCGAAGATATGGCCAGACGGGCCAACTATCGCAATGAAATCAGAGCCCGTAGACAGAGGAGGCGTCATGAAGAAGACTCAGACATAGAGATAATAGATTCAAGCGACACTGATAGCGAGAAAGAATCAACCCTGAAGAAACCCAAAATCGAACCCGGAGAAACAACCAGAGCACGCTTTGACAGAGAGAGACAAACCATACTTGACCTATTACAACAACAACAACCCTGTTAAGATATATATATATACTAGGGGGGGCAAGCCCCCCTGCTCGCTCCGCTCGCCAACCCCCACAACCCCTATAACCCGTACTCTTATACTTAGAGACTAAAACAATATGTCCTAGATCCGTTCCGTTACATGCAAAATTTAATGCATAGACACACGCTCAACTGCAAATCTATGTACTTTCTGAAATTAGGAACAATGGGAGAGAGAAGAATTGTATGTCCATTTGGTTGTCTTACATACGGTGTATAAATCATCCCACCTAAAATTTTTGCTTAATTTCCAAAAGAAATAATTCAAAATGATCAATTTTTATTAACTTCAATTCTCTCCACGCCACGCTCGACCTTTTACCCCATCCTACCAATTTGTCTCATTGCTACTATTCAACAACAACGAAAAATCAATATATTGATTTTCTACAAATGCAATTCTAAATCTAACCTGAACTAAGTATTTGTCACTGTTTTTCTGCTTGTTTGTTTTGAATGGTACATTTTTGTATAAAATTTAGATTTTTATATCCGAATTTTTTGGCAATTTTGATAATCGTCAAATATTGACATAAATCAGAAAAATTATCATTGTTATTGTGAGTATACATTTTCATCCAAATATATAAAATAATCAATATAAGATTATATCAAGTATACTACAATATTGAATATGTAATATGAAATTTCCAGGATGGAAATTTTTTAAAAGTCATATAGTTCAGTTACCGCAACTCACCATCTACACGAAACTTTGTTGGATTGAAGAAATTCATGAGAAATTTTGATTGACTAACATAATTGCATAAGCTAGGAGATGAATTCATAATTGAGGTTAGTCGTTTCTATACTTTTGCCATTGTTCTTTACAATAATATCCTTAATATTTTTTATTGATAATGCATTAACATCATATCTCACATGTAAATTCATAATCGTGATAAATATCTTAAAATTATCTCTCTTACACAGTAACAGTCTAACCGGATAGTACTTTGGATACTTTGGATTGTATTTGAAGCAAATATTCTACAGCTCATACAAGCAAATACGTGACTTTTCTTCTACAAGGTATGATTTATATCTAAAATTTTAGCCAAAACAATATGCCGTGAGTCATCTTTGCTCCTTAGTCTTAAATGATTTCAATAGTTATATCATATAAAATTATCATTTCAAATTTCAATACTTCCGTTATATTTTCAAACATTACACGAATTTTTTCCCATAACTATTTATTAATTATACACATCTTGTGACATCACTGACTATTTTCTAGCACGCTTTGCATGACTTATGTTGCATTTTATAAGAACTGATTCTATTTCCATAGATAAGATCCTTTGAAACTGTCCTGATTATATGAGATTAGAGCAAAGCGATTTAAAAGCAAGATTTTATCAGAGAAATTTGAATCTTAGAATTCTCTTGAAATACTTTATAAATCTTCACAAATCTACAAAAATGATATTCTTTGCTCTTGTATTGAAGTCATGTAGGTCACGATTGGATTCTCGTCAAATGTGTGTTTTCTAAATAGAATTCATTCAATCCGTACGGAAATAGACATATTCAAATCGGACATGTATAAATTCGAAAATTTTCAAACAGAAATCGTTACTTTTTTCTAAATATCGTCCGACACAGCCTTTCTAAAATTTTAAATGATTATATTCCTGATTTTTGCTCGCAACGACGAAATATCACGATTTTTAAGAAGATTCTTTGAAATCCTTTCTCACACATTATGCGAGTTACATTGGCTACTTTTGAAAGCTCTGTGATGTGTGCTCTCCCTCAACCATGATTAAATCGAGTCCTTGATGTTGTCGAGTGCAAAGTAGGTATATTTTGCAATTACATGGCCTCGGGATTGTACTTCAAAGGATCGAAACGCCAAAAATGATGGTTTAATGAAGTTTCTACTACTTTTTTTCGCTTTAGACGGTCGACACATATCCACCGTTCACATAAAATTAATGTTGTATGTATACAATGCCCTAGACGTTCATACAGGATTCGAGATACACTCTCACTCGACCAATAGAAATTCAAAAAATTCAACTCAACCAATGCTTGATGCGAATTCATTCACCGATGAATTATTGATGAATTATTGAACATTGATGAATATTGTTAATTGTTTATTATTTTTATCATTTATCTGTATTTAACAGTAATCAATTCAATTTAAATTCTAGAAAAGATGAATTTCTAATCCGTTTTGATGCGTTTTGAAAGGGAGGGGGCAGCATCATTTGAAAGGGAAAAAGATTTTTGCAAAAAGATCCACGTCTGTCCCAAGCTTCAAATTTCCAAGGTTTATTCCATATAATCAACCAAGGCAAGGTGCGCCCAAACCCCAGGATATTCAGTCTTCCTCATTCTCTTATTATAGTCCAAACTCAAGGAACTGGGTAAATCCTTTTGTCTTATCCTTATTCCGTATCAATTAAATGTATCAAGGACTTAGCAGAGGGAATTCACGGGACCGAGCATAATACCGGACTTGGCGCGCCGTATCCTTATGAAAATCAGACCACATACATCAGTCATGTGCAATTTGCACACTCTTACGTTATCCATGTTATGCATAATTCAAATCATATGACGAATACTTGAAGAGTGTGACAGCTCACCTACTTATACGATTGCTTTTACCGAATGTATAAATCCATGACCGTATAATTAAAACATCCTCGTGGCCAAAGGCTCGGTGATGAACATCTGTTGGTATCGACGCGAGCTCGTCGTGATATATGGTCTAAGATATGTTGCTTAAGTAAACCGATTGTTTGACACTGACATCTATCAGGCAGGTATTGATAGGACTTTGGGTACTTGGACAATATATGCTCAGCTTCTCGAGTTTGCTCTTACATTTTTGAAACTTGCTGATGCATAATTTGTAAATTTCCCTTATGTCAGTATCTTGAAATAGTATTTTTCGATAAGAGGGTGGTAAGTTTTGTTTTGCTTTGAGAGTGATTGTTTTCGGCCCGAGCCTTGGCGAGGGTCGAAATTATCACGAGTATTGACTCCATAGTACATCATCGTCAATACATGGAAGATTCGGCATTACAACATACTTTGTATCGAACGAATAACGATAATGTGAATTGAACTTAACTCTTATAATGCACCTTTTCCGAAAAGAAACATTGTCGTATCACAAATATTCGTGGGTGCAATTTTTACATCAAAAACTTTACCTCTAACATTGATATTCACTATACCTATTAAAATACCTATACGATACAAACCGAGTAAAAGCTCGAGAAGAAATTTGTTGCTTGATATAATGTGACTGAGCTTGCTTGGTTTTCCAGAAAAGCTTGTCAGTCTTACTAACTCGACGAGTTAGTGAAAAATTCCATTTCGGTACGACCCTTGTTTGATTTTGCTAAATCCTACAGAGCTAGATCCGAGACGATCGAGTGTTATCGCGGGATTTGGCGAATATTCAATCTCGTCGTTGCAAAGTTCAGCTCATATCTGAGTCTGTTTGTTTTCAACCTTTCGTTTGATGAACCTAGGATCTCGGAGATTTCTATTCACTTAGTCGATTCGCATTGGATTTTACAATACTTATTCATATACGAACTGCCGATTTGTTTTTGTATATAAACACTAAAAACTCATTGTCTCACATCCTGCCTCAAGCTTTGGATGTAAAAATACCCTCCCAACATCCAAGAGATGGGAAATTTCAACACGAGCGCTTTGCTCACGGCTCACTGCGCATACCCACGGCTCACGTGCGCGATGCGCTACTCATCGGATTTTAGCCTGCGAGAGATATGGATTTCCCTTGTTACCGGATGGATCAAATACAGAACTTGACTTTATAACCTATAGGTGGATGACGATCTTCCGGGAAATCCATGTCACTCGCAGGTTAAAATCCGATGAGCAGTGCATCGCGCACGTGAGCCGTGAGCAGTGCGTACGCTTCATTAGTGGACACCCCCTAGGGCGATATGAACCTCTGGCGCTTTTCTATTGCAATGCTGTGCATCAGCTTCTAATCATTATTTTTCTTCGATTTCTTTGAACACAAGTGTCTTCTTTAGAAATCATGAGTTCTGTCAATTTCTTGCTACCTATAAGATCTTCAGAATTTATATCAAGCATTATAGACTATGTTTAAGGCGATGCGGTCACCGTGCACGCTCATTTTTGAATCGATTATCGAAATCTTTTCCAATTTGGGCTGAACGAAGAGTTATCCAGGCCAAGTTACATGATTAGAAAGCCTGAATAGCTCGCAGTTTAGCCCGAATTTGAAAAGATTGGAATTTCTGTGAACAAAAATGTGCCAATTTGTAGGTTAGTAAGTACACGCGACCAAATTATTCTCTTTCATTACCGATTAGTCTTGCGATTAATGAAAAATGACGAGTTTCACCACAATTCAGATCATAATACGTAATGGACAACTGGTCTCAAACTTCATATGATCAAAATTTTGAGGTACATCTAAATGAAATATAATTTCCGGGTTGCATGGCGACCGCATCCCTTAATAGTATTTGTTAAAACAAAGTTAAATATTTTACACCAATATACGGATGAGAAATATCTCATTAAAATATCTTCTCTAGATGAAGAAAAGTCATCATGCAAGATCTTTCTCCCTCAACCTCGGAAGATGTCCAGATTGAAGTTGATTATTTCCCAATAGTTTTCGAAATTCATTACAAAAACATAGTACCATTAATCAAATGTAATTTTTAATTTTATCGAGTGTGCACTCTCCTATTGAGTTCTATGACATAAACCATCTTTATTACTAATTTCGAAATATTGAGAAAATCTGTTGATGATTGTTGAATTTACACTTCAAGGAACTAATTGATAATTGATAATTACATTGTCCATATCGTTGGCGATGGCAACTGTTTATTCCGTTGTTTTTCGTACTTTCTTCATGGTAATCAGAATCTATACAATGATCTGCGTCACCGTATAGTGAAATATATTTCTTCGAATTGGTCGGAATACAAGCCATTCATTCTAGGCAATCACTATTATGAGTCTATATTCAATTCCGCTCAGTACTGCCAATTTATGTCCAGAGATAAAACTTACGGCAGTGAAATTGAAATAAGAGCCTTTAGCAAACTGTACAAAACCAACGTTCACGTTCACATGAAAGATACTCGAGACTTAATATCATTCAAGTCTGACGAACGGAATAGCAACCTGAATTTGGTCTTCTCCGGAGTTAACCATTCTGCTCATTATGACGTTCTAATTGGTGATCCCTACACTTTCTGTGAAGATTTGAAAGAATCATTCTCCAAGAGAAAGTATCAGAAAGAACAACACAACATACCTGCTAAAAAATTCAAATCATATCACTATTTCAATGTTTCTCCGAAAAAATTCAAAACGAATCACGTTTCACGATAACAAAATGAAGTGCAAACACTAAAGTGTGATCAAATCGACATTAAAATGGATATAGAGGGATTTAATCAGAAAATTCCTTACAAAAAAGTCATCACAAGACTTCCAAGGGTGCGATTGATAGAAAAACCTAAGAAGTCTATATTCCGGAATCCAAAAGATGTAAACTATGTTGTTGACTATGGACTCATAAAAGATAAAAAAATGAAAAATTCTGTAAAGAGGTCGCAAGTAAAGTTTAGAACAAAGTACAAGAATTTAAATAACGGTAAAAAAGGATTGAACCATGTCTCTGACTACGGTCATTTGGATCACACCTGCAAATATTGTGGTGCTGTTTACTGGAAGAATGAAAGGATGAAATCTACTTGTTGTCGAAATGGTAAAATAGTTTTATCTCCACCAAGTAATTATGATCCGAGACTTAGGAAAATGCTCATTCATGACTTGGTTTTCAGACATCTAATACGGTTCTATAACAATTTGTTTAGTTTCGCAACTTTCAAGGCTGTTGTCAAAAATGAAAAGGGCATTTATAATATCAAAATTCAAGGTCAAGTTTGTCATACAACACCAGATCATATTATTCCTAATAAACATAAACAACCTGAACTTTGTCAATTGTATATATATGATGACAAGATGGCAACTGATGAGAGATTAATGAGATGGAATAAGGGGAAGAAAGATTTGAAAGGATGTACAGCAATAGATCAAGCTTCACGTGACGAACATATGAGAATTCTTACTGATGTCATGAATCACAATCCTTACGCGAAACAATACAAAAATTTATACAACGTTACCAAAAATAATAAGCTATCAAATCATAGACTCTATTTCGTTAGGAAAAAAGGATCCCAACAGCACACATACAACAAACCTTTGACATCTGAATGTGGTGCTATACTTGTTTCGGACAAAGGCATACCAGACAACTTCGACCTCTGTGTCTATCCTAGAGCTTCTAAAGACAATGTTAAGCACACGTGTTTACATAAGTTATCGCATCATGTAGATCCAATGGTCTTTCCGATCTTTTATCCTCAAGGGGATTTAGGTTGGAGCACTGGTTACAAAAGTAGACCTGATGCTGCTCCTGATGAAAAACAGTTATCGGTATTGGATTATTATTCATATCGATTGGCATATAGACCTAATCATAAAAGATTCAGCCCACTTTTGTTTGGAGGTAGGCTAACTCAACAAAAATTCATTCATGCTTACGTAATGGTTGAGAGTAATCGCATGAGGTTTCTTAGAAATAATCAGAAGAAGCTCAGAATTGAATGCTACCAAGGTTTATTTGACGCAGTACAAAACTGTGCTTCGAATTGTTCAGAAAATTTTGAAAAAAAAGAGAGATTAGGAAATCTTTTTATTCTACCCTCCACTTTCATCGGTGGCCCACGTTATATGCAACAGCATTATCAGGATGCTATGGCTATAATGAGGGAGAAGGGGAGGCCTGACTTATTCATAACTATGACATGCAATCCCAAGTGGGAGGAGTTGAAGAGAGTATTGAAAAGATTCCCTAAGGGAACGACAGTCAATGATATACCGGGATTGACTGTTCGTTTGTTCAAAACCAAATTAGATGAGCTCGTAAGAGATATCATGGAAAATAATATTTTTGGAAAAGCAATCGCTCAAGTACATACAGTAGAATTCCAGAAAAGAGGTCTACCACATGCTCACTTATTGGTAACTTTACACCCGAAAGATAAAATGTTGACCTCAGAAGCCATCGACAAACATATTTCAGCAGAAATACCCACGGATGACCATGTATTACAGAAGTTGGTTTTGAAACATATGCTGCATGGTCCACACTCATACAAGACTCCTTGTTATGACATGGATACAAAAACATGCACTAAAAAATATCCTAAAAAATTCCAATCATCTACTTGCATCAACAAGGACGGTTATCCGAATTATCGAAGGAGAGATAACAGAGATGAGGGTCATCGTTATTCCTCGATATTTCCAAGTATGCGCTTGTCAGTTGATAACTCTATGGTTGTACCGTACAACAAATTTCTGCTCAAGAAGTACAAATGTCATATCAACGTGGAATATTGTTCATCTATTCAGAGCATAAAATATGTTTACAAATATCTCCATAAAGGTCATGATAAAGCCCTTTGTAGAATTGATAAAGTAGACAGTGGAAAACGAAGTGAAATTCACGACGAAATAAAAGAATATATCGATGGAAGATACCTGAGCCCGATGGAATGTGCTTGGAGATTGGCCAAATTTCCACTAATCGGTCGCAGTCATTGTGTTGAAAGATTACCTGTACATATTGAAAACCAACAGAACATTGTTTTCGAAGAAAGCAAAGAGCTGGATGCATTGAAACGTTGGAAGACTCATTTGATTTCATGGTTCGAGTTGAATAAGACAGATCCTTTTGCAAGAAAAATAAAGTATGTGAATATACCTAAGTACTATAGCTTCAACAATTCTAAAAGGAGATGGGTGAGAAGATTGCGTTCACAAAAACATGAAACGATAGGTAGATTGAATGTTGTATCTCCAAAAGATGGTGAAAGGTTTTTTTTGAAATTGATTTTGAATAGAACAAAAGGTGCAACTTGCTACAAAGATCTGATGACGCACGATGGTGTAACGTACAACTCATTCCGGGAAACTGCGATGGCTTTGGGTTTGATTGAGACGGATGAAAAAATTTTTGAAGTATTTGAAGAAGCGATATCTATCATGTTACCATTCCAATTACGTCAGTTCTTCGCGTGGTTCTTGATAGCTGAAAAAATTCAAGGTAATGGGATATGGGAAAAATTCAAATTTTTCTTCATAGAAGACTTCAAATCAGATGGTGAAAATTTGGCTCTGAATCATATAAATGATATATTGCAATCAGAAGACACTAAATGCGAAGACTTCGGCCTGCCGAAACCAAATCCATCAGTAGTGAGCAGAGGTGAAGAATCAGATCAGTTAACTGCAGAAGAATGTAAGAAAAGATTCGATATCTTATTTTCTCAGTTAAATTTTGATCAAAAGTTGATCTTCGAGAAATTAAAAAGTATGGAAAATTTGACGAATTTCATAGATGGTCCTGGAGGTTGTGGGAAAACATCTCTGTACAAGACTCTCATCTACTACTTTTTATCTCGAGAGATGAAGGTTTTATCAATGGCTTGGACTGGAATAGCATCGATACTCTTGCCTAAAGGTTTGACAAGTCACAAAACTTTCAAATTGCCTCTAGATTTAGAGTGTATTGAATCAGTTTTCCTCAAATCAGACAAGGATAAAAAGAAATTGAGAGAAGCCGAAATCATAATTTGGGACGAGGCTTCTATGATTCCTAAAAAAGCACTTGAGGTTGTGGATAGAACATTAAGAGATGTGAGTTTCAATGATTCACCGTTTGGAGGGAAATTAGTGATTTTGGGAGGAGATTTTCGCCAAATTTTACCTGTAATGAAGCGTGCTAATAGGGAGTCCATCGTGAATGAGACGATCAAATTCTCATCTCTGTGGCCTCTATTCAAAGTTATGAATTTGAAGAAGAATTTGAGATGTGAAGATCAAGAATTTTCTAATTTTTTATTGAGTGTAGGTGTTCACCGCTAGACGATGATAATGAAACGTAGACTCGCAGAGAATCAAGAACTTACAGTCTTTCACTTTAAACTGAAAACTATTTATTCAGAATTGTTAACAATCAGTAATAATTGCAGTGAAAATATAAAGATGCGTATTCGATCACGTCAAGAACAAAAAGTGCCAGCCAATCTTCTTTTCTTGTTTTCTTCAGTCCAAATAGTCAAACGTTGCCTTGGCAACCCTTTTCGCATTCGAATTCTTATTCTAATAATTCAAACTTTTAAATCAATATATCTTTGCCCGGTCAAATGATGATACTTATTTTGATAATGAAAACATGTTCAAATAGACATATAATCCGTAACATTCTTCCCCCTGTACAAAAATTCACGTATTTTGTACTACCAGGACAAAATTTACCATCAGACATTATATTCTTACAGCTAATAGAATGATTACAAAATTTATAGATAATTCACCAAGTTTGTGTGATACAAAGGGAAAACAGGGAGTCAACTAAGTAGAGTACTCTTTAAAGTTTCAAATGGTGAATAATGTTTAGTCTTTTGGCTATACGTCCATGGGTCCACCTATACGTTTGCCATGACGCGGTCCCGCCTTTTATTGGTCCAAGGACCAGTGGAAGGACAATGCGGCCCCGAAGAAGAACAATCATCTTCGTGCACGCAGCCTTTGAGCCCTTTCGCTCATCTCGACTTTTCACAGCTCAAACAGTTTCCTTAAGTTGAAATTTTTTTTTTTTTTTTTATTTCTTTTTTAACAATAGACACTTCCCCCTGTATTGCTACAAACTTGGTGTTTTGGCGAAACGTATCAATTTTCTACTGGGTCTCATCAATAAACCATTTACAGTTTTCAACTCTGCCATACGTACTTGACCATCGCTACCAGGAAAAATGCGTGTAACTCTGCCTTTTTTCCACTCATTTCGTGGCATTTGATCATCAACAATTAAAACTAGGTCACCAATTTCGAGGGGTTCATCAACTTTAAACCATTTTTTACGGGGAATTAATGTAGGAAGATATTCTTTTAGCCACCTTTGCCAGAACAAATCTGCATAGTATTGAGACAGACGCCACTGCTTCCTTGAACAAGAAGAATTTTGATCATATTCTACTAAGCGTAGTGTGCCTGACGACGTTCCTATTAGGAAGTGATTGGGTGTGAGAGCTTCTTCGTCGTTTGGATCAACAGAGACATGAGTTAAAGGCCTAGAGTTTAAGGAATGTTCTACTTCAGCTAAGACAGTTCTGAGCATTTCTTCCTGAACAGTTCGACCACCTAGAACAGCTTGTAATGACTCTTTTACTGATCTAATCAGTCTTTCCCACACGCCACCCATGTGAGAAGCGGTGGGAGGATTGAATCTCCATTCAAATTTATTTTTTACAGCAAATTTTGAGCACTTGCTCTTGTCCATATTAAAAAAGGCTACTTTTAACTCCTGGCTTGCACCTTTCAAATTGGTCCCGTTGTCGCTGATCATGAGTTCAGGGAAACCCCTCCGTGCCGCGAATCGCTGTACTGCCATTATTGCCGAGTCTGCGTTGAGTGAGCTTGCAAGTTCTATATGAAGAGCCCTAGTTGCGAGACAAGTAAACAGAACTCCCCAACGTTTTTCTAGTCTACGCCCGATTTTTACCAGCACAGGGCCCCAATAATCGACGCCAGTACGCGTGAATGGACGTAAACGATAACCAAGGCGGATCGGTGGAAGGTCTGACATTTTCGGTTGCATAGGATGGCCACGAAGAAATTTACAAACGATGCAATTGTGCACTATACTACGTAAAGCTCGACGAAGCCCTATTATCCAATACTGTTGTCTTATTTCGTTTAATACGGTGGCATGATTTTTATGGTAGTACTTGAGATGGAATGAATTTATCAGCAGCTTTACGACTGGATTTTTAGCATCTAGAACTGGAGGTGTAAACTTCTCAGATGAACCAGGGAAAAATTTCACGCGACCGTTGATTCTTAGGACCCCATCTTTATCTAAAGCTGGGTTGAGAGCAGCTATATGACTGTCTTTCGGAAGGTCTTTTGACATTTTGATGAGTTTCATTTCATTAGCAAAGGAAGATATTTGAGTTTCCTTTATCCACAACAATTCAGCCATGCGCTGAATTTCGTGGCCGGAGATTTGAATTTCTAGCAACTTGTAAATAAATGATAATACTAAATATGTACATTTTATCAATTTGTCCCATGATGAGAATAAATTAGGATTCGGCAAATAAGCAGCTCGTATACTACACGCAAAATTTACAGAAGCACAGTGAAGGCGTTTTTCTGAATCGACTAAGTTTGATTCCGAAGCTGTTGGATTCCTTTGAGCGGGCCATTCTGACTCATTTTTGATCAGAAAAGGAGGACCTTTGAACCACTTGCTATCTTTATTGAATGAATTGGCGAGCCATTTTGTAGCATCATCTGCAGGATTTAGTTGAGAAGGAACCCATTGCCATTCAGATTTCCGCGTTTGCTCGGAAATTTCCCCCAAACGACCCATGACAAATGGTTTGAAATCTGAAGAATCAGATTTTATCCAATTCAAAACAGTTTGGGAATCCGTCCAAAAAACGCGTCGGCTGATTTTGAATTCATGTTCATTTTCAATGAATTTTGCTAATCGTACTCCTAATACTGCCGCTTGCAGCTCCAACCGAGGAATCGATGGTGATTTTAATGGGACGACTCTACTTTTGGCTAAAATGAAGGCAGTACTAACTACTCCACTTTTGAAAGTAAGTCTCCAAAATCCAACAGCTGCGTAAGCTTCACTACTTGCATCACAGAAAATGTGTAGATCAGCATAGTCCAGATTTTCTCCAGGAATTTGATAACACCTAGGAATTTTGCACGATTCAACTGTATTCAAGTGACTCAACCAGTATTTCCAAGACTCAAAATGTTCATTTGATAATTTTTCATCCCACTTTGTTCCATATTTCCAAATTTTCTGCATAAGAATCCGTGCTTGGATGGTGAAAGGAGATAGGAAGCCTAGGGGGTCAAAAATTGCCATGATGATGCTCAAAAATTCTCTTTTAGTCGGAATACGTTTCCCTTCACGCAATTCAGGTGTTAATTTGACACTTTTACATTTGAAGTACAAATCGTCTTCAGTCGTAAGCCAATTCAATCCTAGCACGCGCTCTTTATCATTTCCAGAAGCAGTCAGGTCTAACGATTGATCTGTTTCATTTTTAGCGGATCTCAAAACTTTGGGGAAATTGGAAGCCCAACCATGCATCTCCCAATCGGCTTTCTGGTTAATTTCAATCACTTCGCGCACTCTCATCTCTGCCTCTTCTTCCGAGTCACAACTTTCAAGAAAATCGTCCATGTATGAATTTCTTTTGATACTCTCAACAGTTTTTGGACAGTGCAAACCAAACGTTTCAGCGTTTTTGTTTTTCACGAATAGAGCAGTACAAGGGGACGAATTTGAGCCAAAAAGGAGACGAGTCATTACAAACTCTTCAGGATCCGAAAGTCTATCTTTCCCTCTCCACAAGAATCTTTGAGCGTCTTGATCTTCTAAACGGATTCGAATTTTGAGAAACATATCTTTCAAATCTCCCTTAATTGCTACGGGACGTTGTCTAAATCGCATGAAAACTCCTAGTAACGACTCTAACAGATTCGGCCCTGATAAAAGTAAATCATTAAAACTGGTAGATTCTGTAGAAGCGGACGCATCGAAAACTAATCTGACTTTTCCCGGTTTGTTGATATTCTTCACACCGAAATGTGGAAGACGCCAGATTCGACCTACAGCACAAGAATTCGCTTTCTTTGCATATCCCAAGGCAAACAAGCGGTCCATCTCTTTATAATACATCGCAGCGAATTGAGGGTCTCTGTCAAGCTTTTTCTCGAGAGAATGAAGTCTATTCAAAGCAGTCGCGTAGTTATCTGGAATAGAACTATCATCATTTTTCCATAAAAGTCCAACTTGCCAAGCTCCATCATCATATTTACAAGTGTCATTTAGAATTTGAAGTGCGCGCTCATCTTTCTGACTTACTCGAGGTTTTGTACTTATTCCTATTGATTCTAGAGCGAAATATTCCTGGATCTGTTGATCAATAGACTTCAAAATTTGAGTTTCACATTCAGATAGTTTGTAACATATGCGAGGAGAGAGATCCCGAGGATTCAATTGATTCCCATGCAAAGACCAGCCTAAGAGACTGCGCGAAAGTATGATGTTAGATTTTTCTAATTCAACTACTTCACGAGAGACTATAAGTTTACCATTGTTCTGACCAATCAACAAACCAGGGATCGCATTATGCGGTGGGATATAAATACCTGACTGATTTTTACAATATTCTGACAACTCTGAACTTATAATCTGACGTGGAAGAGATAGATTCTTAACAATCAAAACATCCGTCAATAGAAAGGAAGCAGTGTCGCATTTGATCTCAAGTCGATCTACTCTTTCACATGCCGTGGCTATAGGCTCAATTTGGCTCATCCCTTGAAGTGCAATATTTGTGGAAACTGTCTTAATTCCTAATTGATTAGCAATCTTTTTACTCATGACTGTTACAGATGAACCTTCGTCTAGTAATGCATGTATGGATCTAGTCATTTTGGGGCCAATAACCTCTACTGGTATATACTTTAAGTAAATTCTCGATTCTAGTCATGAATTACCCTTTTGTTGAGCCTCTTTATCTCCACTAGAGTTCGGGCTTAATGGTGGTAGCAAGTTTTTGTTACTATTTTCATCTTTGTCCTTCGACTGATCATCATCATTGTTTTTCTTAGGAATAAAATGCAGTAGTTGATGGTGATTGCGATTACAGCGTGTACAACCTTTCTGAGAGCAACTTTCTCGAGTGTGGTCAGGCTCAAGGCAGTTGTAACATAACTTCAATTCACGAGCAAGTTTCCAACGTCTTCGCAAAGTTTCACGGATGTATTCACGACATGAAGAGATCTTATGATTCTTCCTTTTACAAAAGGCGCATTGTTCTTTAGAAATGTTGGAACTGGCTTGACCCTCATCACGCGATGTCGTTGTCAGAACCACATTTTGGTTCTTTTTTGAAGCTACGTTTTTTCGATCTGAATTTTGGCTTTCATTACAAATTGTCGAGCTATGAACTCCAATGATTCCAGCTTGGAGAGCAACTTCAGCTTCACGGAAAAGAAATTCTGACAATTTTTCTAGTTCCGATTTTTCTCTATCTCCCGAAGCAGCGTAGTGAGCATATTCACGTAAAGTAGAGTCAGGGATTTTTCGAAAAATTTCTCTTACAAGATCAGGACTATGAAGATAACCAAGATTGCGGAGAGACTTCAAAGCGGTGACAGAATTTTTCAATTTAGAGGCAAACTCAACCAAATCCATTCCCCCAGAACTTATACAAGGTAAATTTTTAATACCTAGGGCAATCTTTTCGACAATTACACGCTCGTCTCCAAAGCGCATCTGTAGAACATTCATCATGTCTTCAGCACTAGCGTTGGATGTAAACAAAGTCTTAACGGCCTCACGAGCGTCATACTTTAGGGCATCGAACAACCTTAAGACGTTTTCCCGTTCGCTATAGCCACCTAACTCAGTAGAAGATTCAAAGGCCTGCTTGAAGCGGATCCAGTCTAAAGGATCTCCAGAGAAAGTCGGCAGATTTTTAGATATTTTGATGCGATTTGCAAGCTGGGAATTCTCCATCGACTTCGAAGTCTCTCCGAAATGTGAAAATGAATTTTCAAGTGCCGCTGTTAAATCAGAAATAGGAACAATCACGACTCTTTGATCGTTTGGAGCTGTTTTTTCAGTGCTGTTAATGATTTGATCCGAATTCCGAATTGACATTGAACGATGATTAGAAAGGCTAGCGACGACAGGAGAATGGTAGAAACGCGTCCGTGTGTCTAAATTACTACTTGCTGCATGATTTTCTGTTGGGCCGAGATCTTCGTCCCCAGACGTATAAGTTGATTCTTCGCTCGAAGAGGCTTCGTACACTCTGTGATTGGACGTTTGCTCACGTCGATGTAATGGCGACCGCGAACGCCCACTGTGAGTACGCCTTTGCCGCTGCTGAAGACCCTCGCGAGGTGCAAGTACATCATCGTCGTTCTCGACGAAACTTTGAAACCGCTGACGTGGGCGCCCTCTCGGGGCTGGTAGTTGCCGTATATCCTCTCCGTCGTCAACGAGATGTCGATGCGGCTGGTGGCCACGAGCCGCTGGTGGAGGCAGCACTCCCCCGTCGTCTTCGACGGGGCTAAGACGCCGCTGACGCTGGTGCGCTTTGGGCGCTGGAAGTTGCAGTGCACCGTTGTCCTTGACGAAGTGCCGGTGTTGTTGGCGGCCACGAGCCGCTGGTGCAAGAGGCGCTTCTCCGTCGTCCTCGACGGGGCTGCGATGCCGCTGACGCTGGCGTCCACGCGCCGCGGGCGGAGGCGGTGAGCCTCCGTCGTCCTCGACGGGGCTGCGACGCCGCTGACGTTGACGGCCCCTGGCCGCTGGAGGCTGCACTGCACCGTCGTCATCCTCGACGAGGTGCCGTTGAAGCTGGCGTCCACGCGCCGCGGGCGGAGGCGGTGAGCCTCCGTCATCCTCGACGGGGCTGCGACGCCGCTGACGTTGACGCTGGCGCCCACGAGCTGCTGGTGGAGGCGGTGCGCCTCCGTCGTCCTCAACGGGGCTGCGACGCCGCTGACGTTGACGGCCCCTGGCCGCTGGTGGCTGCACTGCACCGTCGTCGTCCTCGACGAGGTGCCGTTGACGCTGGTGCCCCCGAGCTGCTGGTGGAGGCGGTGCGCCTCCGTCGTCCTCAACGGGGCTGCGACGCCGCTGATGTTGACGGCCCCTGGCCGCTGGTGGCTGCACTGCACCGTCGTCGACCTCGACGAGGTGCCGTTGAAGCTGGCGTCCACGCGCCGCGGGCGGAGGCGGTGAGCCTCCGTCATTCTCGACGGGGCTGCGACGCCGCTGACGTTGGCGGCCCCTGGCCGCTGGTGGCTGCAGTGCACCGTCGCCGTCCTCGACGAGGTGCTGTTGTCGCTGGCACCCACGAGCTGCTGGTGGAGGCGGTGCGCCTCCGTCGTCCTCGACGGGGCTGCGACGCCGCTGTCGTTGACGGCCCCTGGCCGCTGGTGGTTGCAGTGCACCGTCGTCGTCCTCGCCGACTTGCCCAGGTTGCTGATGGTCGCGAACCCTCGGTGGCGGCAGCACGTTGTCCTCGGGGGGGTTGCGTTCGTTGTCACGAACAACTTCACCGTCGGCGCCTAGGTTAGGTTTTCGTCGACGCGGCCTACCTCTAGCCGCTGGTGGCGCATGTACTTCTGCAACGACCTCGATGTTTTGGGGCTCTGGTCGGCGTGGCCAGCCTCGAGCTGCTCGTTGGCGTAGTACGGGGGCCTCACCCTCGACAATGTTGTGATCACGATGAAGCTGCTGGCCTCGAGCCGCCAGTACGGGTGCAACCGGCACATTTTGGTTGTTTTCGATGAGGTTAGGTTCTTGCAGACGGGGCCTACCTCGAATTGGAGCTGGTAGCACTGCATCTTCGTCGTCTTCAAGAGGGTTATTTTCGCGACGGCAATGTCGGCCTTGAAGGGCCGCAACAGCAGGTCCTTGTGGTCGGTCATTTTCGTTGTAAAGGAGATCGTGCGGATGACGTTCGATGGCCGCTGAAACTTCCCGAAGATTACCTCGCCGATTTTGAGGAGCAGCTGCTTGTTTCCGAGCGGGTGCACCTGGAGGAGCTTTTCCTCCTCTTCTCTTCCTCATTCTTCTCGAACTCGATTCTACCGCGCTCTACGTATAGGTTATCCTGGCAGGATCGCCAATGTTCACCGCTAGACGATGATAATGAAACGTAGACTCGCAGAGAATCAAGAACTTACAGTCTTTCACTTTAAACTGAAAACTATTTATTCAGAATTGTTAACAATCAGTAATAATTGCAGTGAAAATATAAAGATGCGTATTCGATCACGTCAAGAACAAAAAGTGCCAGCCAATCTTCTTTTCTTGTTTTCTTCAGTCCAAATAGTCAAACGTTGCCTTGGCAACCCTTTTCGCATTCGAATTCTTATTCTAATAATTCAAACTTTTAAATCAATATATCTTTGCCCGGTCAAATGATGATACTTATTTTGATAATGAAAACATGTTCAAATAGACATATAATCCGTAACAGTAGGGAAAGGGACTATAAATCCGGTTGAGATAAGGGAAGAATGGAAAACGGACAATGTTTGTGAAAGCGTATACAAAAATATCAATTCGGATGATAAATCTAATCGAGTTGTTTTGTCCTCGCATAATGAAGATGTAATCAAGCTTAATGGAAAGATTCTCAAAATGTTAGATGGAAAATCGTCTACGTATCACAGCATTGACTATGCAACTCATAAAGGCGTTGATCAGACAGATGATAATATACAACTAAATTATCCTGTGGAAAATCTAAATCAGATCAGAGAAGGATTACCTCCACATAAACTGGAATTGAAAGTGAATGCAATAGTTATGCTCATACGTAACATAAGTACGAAAGATGGTTTATGTAATGGAACTCGATTGAAGGTTAGGAAATTATTCAAGTTTAATCTTAAAGCAGAGATAATTACAGGGGAAAACAAGGGCAGAATTGTTTTCATCCCAAGGATAACTCTTAATACTGGTGAGTCATCCTTGCCTTTCATTCTTCACAGAAAACAATTTCCTGTAGTATTGGCTTTTGCTATGACTATAAATAAATCACAAGGTCAAAGTTTCGATAAAGTTGGTATATACTTGAGGAGGCCCTTGTTCTCCCATGGTCAATTATATGTTGCTCTTTCAAGGTGTAAGAATCCAAAAAATTTGTACATCGAGAACCGGCTTGACAACGCAGATTTTTTAGATAACGTAGTATGGAAAGAAGTTTTTAATTAATATGTAATAGATTCAAATCAAATGCAACCATATAAGGAACTTTAGTCTTTCTGTGGCTTCATATATTCAATATTGGTCAAATAAAATGAAGAGTAAATGTATAAGACATGATTCACGATCATACTAAACACATTTTTTCATTCACGATTATACATATAAGTTACTTCCTGGGTGAATTTAAATTTCAGTCATGAATCAGAATATGTTGAATGTAATGGAGTGGAATCCATTATTGGGCATGTTAGTGGAAATCAAAGATGCCACAGAGGAAGAATTGTTAAGATCAATCAATTTCCAAATAAAAAATCATTTGGAAGAACAAAGGAGATATGAAAGTTACGTTCAATCTCTGGAAATGATGAGTGAGATAGAATGTTTGAACAGTTCGATAGTAATCCACGAGAGGAATGATGGCTTTGTTGGGAAATTTGATAATTGGATTGAATTGCCTCCATGTTTGAAGAAAAAAGCTCTGACCATTTGGCATTTCCGATCCAAAAGAAATCTAATCGATCGATCTGTTAGAGATAACAACGATCTTCGAATGAAATATCTATTGAATTTGGCGAATATAATTAACATGCTTATGAATTAAAACATTCCACTGATATCCATGATTTAGGTCATCTGTTACTTTCATGACAGTGTAAAGATTGAAATTAGTGTAAAAATGGCGGAGAATACAAAGTAATTTCATGATTTTTATAGAATATCAAATAGTCTTGATCAAATTCGATCTATTTAACATTCGATCCTCTGCTTAGTAAATCAATCACGGAAAATTTTGATGTCAGTAAAGCTGTCCAATGTGCAATTTGCAAAGTGAAATTTTGTGATCCTTATCACCTAAAGAAACATATAAAGAGAAAGCACGAAAACAAAGTTGGGAAATACAGCCAATGCAATCGTTGTGGAATGGTAGTATTATCAAGATTAGCTGAAAGGCATCTAATGAGTCACTCTAAAACGAAGAGATTCTGTTGTTCTTCGTGCAAATTGTGGTTCAAAACTAAAGATAATCTAACCAGACATCAGTTGAATCATATTGAACCACAATATAGATGTGAAGAATGTGGTAGAAATTTCCGTAGGATAGATGTGATGAAAAAACATTCAAAATTGTGCAAAAATATGAAAATTTGAAGTTCAATGAAATTTTGTGAGGGTAATACGTGAAATTTGGAATTTGGAATATTTACAGTCAAAATGAGTAGTTCAGGGCGTACAAACGAACCGCTGATGAAGAAATTGAAGTCAATTCCTGTATCTGAAACAGACTTTTTGAAGAATAAAGTCAAAATCGGCGATAAAACTACGTTAGTAAAGTAAATTTTCATATGGAATCTATTCTCTAATACATTTTTTCATGTTAAATCTATTCTTGCAGAACAATTATAGGTTATGTTGAAGAGATTTTCGGTAAACAGACATTTCAGAAGAAGGATGAAACTGAGTTCGAAGTTTTCAAATTTGTCATGACAAATAATGATGGTATCAAGATCCAATGTAATATTTACAACGATACTATTTTGAAATTTAGTCGTGATATAAAAATTAATAAGGTAACAATTGAATTTTCATTCTATATGACACCTATTGTGTTTTACATCAATGATCTATTCTTTATGAATTGAGTTTTAGAAATTGATGTTGGAGAAAGTTTCTGTTAATCAAGCCAAAAAACGATTCACGAAAAGTAATACAGATTATGAGATTGTGATTCAGAATTATTCTAGTATTTTTTGCTGTGGAGAATTCGACTGTAAATTCAAGGACATTTCCTTCAAAGAAATACCATCTAAAAACGGACTCATAAGTAAGCATGATATCCAATGAATATATAAATCAAAATAAAGAGTACAAATGAAACGAATATTTAATTCAAGGATTGAAAGCTTATCTGAAAGACGAATTCACGAAAAGATCGGACAAGAATGAAAATGAGATTTTGGGAGTTGTAACAGATGGGGAGAATAAGTTAGATGTTATTGTACGAAAAAGCGAAGGAGATAAAACACCTGAATACGAACGTGGGACTAAGCTGGAGATATCTGGAGATTTGCAGGAAGATGGTTACGTATCATTTATATAGCATTGTTCGATACCAATCTTGAGTAATACGATAAAATTATTCTCATGATATATTTCAGGTATGACTTACGTTTTGAAAGTGAAAGGAGTTGATAAAATCAAAGAATTATCTGACGCTAAAATGAAGATGGAAAAATTGATACTTGCGAACGAAATTTTTGTCATTGAGGTTATTTGAGTATTCAATAATTATGTGATTATTGATTTCCATGCGCAAATGATAGATATTTATCGTTATCCCTACAGGAGAAACTGAAGGAGGTGTAGTGAGAATGTTGGTAGTAAAAATCATATGTAAAACCAAGTGGTTCACGTAACAAAGACCTAACTTGTACAATTTATTGTAATTCGAAATTTCAAAAGTGAGGACAATATATGAAATGAGAATCAAATCAAATAGTGTATTTCATATTGTCTATGATGAGAGAGACAACATGCTCCAAAGGTCAGCACTTTAAACACGCGTCATCTATGTTGTGTCTCTCCCACTCTCATTGTAGAGGCTAGCTGACAACGGGGGGTATACGGGACACGCAGTGTATACTTCTATGTCTATGATGGAAATGATGACAATAGTATTCTGGGTGGATGAGAAAAAAATAGTGGAGCTCAACGGCAATCGGTGGCCTTCAGTGGCAATCAGCGGAATTCGATGGAATTCGGTGGATTTCGGTGGAGGTCGGTGGATTTCAGTGGAGGTCAGTGGAAGTAACCAAATTATATGGTAAAAAAAGGGAAATCATTGGTATCTGTACAAGACTCTCATCTACTACTTTTTATCTCGAGAGATGAAGGTTTTATCAATGGCTTGGACTGGAATAGCATCGATACTCTTGCCTAAAGGTTTGACAAGTCACAAAACTTTCAAATTGCCTCTAGATTTAGAGTGTATTGAATCAGTTTTCCTCAAATCAGACAAGGATAAAAAGAAATTGAGAGAAGCCGAAATCATAATTTGGGACGAGGCTTCTATGATTCCTAAAAAAGCACTTGAGGTTGTGGATAGAACATTGAGAGATGTGAGTTTCAATGATTCACCGTTTGGAGGGAAATTAGTGATTTTGGGAGGAGATTTTCGCCAAATTTTACCTGTAATGAAGCGTGCTAATAGGGAGTCCATCGTGAATGAGACGATCAAATTCTCATCTCTGTGGCCTCTATTCAAAGTTATGAATTTGAAGAAGAATTTGAGATGTGAAGATCAAGAATTTTCTAATTTTTTATTGAGTGTAGGGAAAGGGACTATAAATCCGGTTGAGATAAGGGAAGAATGGAAAACGGACAATGTTTGTAAAAGCGTATACAAAAATATCAATTCGGATGATAAATCTAATCGAGTTGTTTTGTCCTCGCATAATGAAGATGTAATCAAGCTTAATGGAAAGATTCTCAAAATGTTAGATGGAAAATCGTCTACGTATCACAGCATTGACTATGCAACTCATAAAGGCGTTGATCAGACAGATGATAATATACAACTAAATTATCCTGTGGAAAATCTAAATCAGATCAGAGAAGGATTACCTCCACATAAACTGGAATTGAAAGTGAATGCAATAGTTATGCTCATACGTAACATAAGTACGAAAGATGGTTTATGTAATGGAACTCGATTGAAGGTTAGGAAATTATTCAAGTTTAATCTTAAAGCAGAGATAATTACAGGGGAAAACAAGGGCAGAATTGTTTTCATCCCAAGGATAACTCTTAATACTGGTGAGTCATCCTTGCCTTTCATTCTTCACAGAAAACAATTTCCTGTAGTATTGGCTTTTGCTATGACTATAAATAAATCACAAGGTCAAAGTTTCGATAAAGTTGGTATATACTTGAGGAGGCCCTTGTTCTCCCATGGTCAATTATATGTTGCTCTTTCAAGGTGTAAGAATCCAAAAAATTTGTACATCGAGAACCGGCTTGACAACGCAGATTTTTTAGATAACGTAGTATGGAAAGAAGTTTTTAATTAATATGTAATAGATTCAAATCAAATGCAACCATATAAGGAACTTTAGTCTTTCTGTGGCTTCATATATTCAATATTGGTCAAATAAAATGAAGAGTAAATGTATAAGACATGATTCACGATCATACTAAACACATTTTTTCATTCACGATTATACATATAAGTTACTTCCTGGGTGAATTTAAATTTCAGTCATGAATCAGAATATGTTGAATGTAATGGAGTGGAATCCATTATTGGGCATGTTAGTGGAAATCAAAGATGCCACAGAGGAAGAATTGTTAAGATCAATCAATTTCCAAATAAAAAATCATTTGGAAGAACAAAGGAGATATGAAAGTTACGTTCAATCTCTGGAAATGATGAGTGAGATAGAATGTTTGAACAGTTCGATAGTAATCCACGAGAGGAATGATGGCTTTGTTGGGAAATTTGATAATTGGATTGAATTGCCTCCATGTTTGAAGAAAAAAGCTCTGACCATTTGGCATTTCCGATCCAAAAGAAATCTAATCGATCGATCTGTTAGAGATAACAACGATCTTCGAATGAAATATCTATTGAATTTGGCGAATATAATTAACATGCTTATGAATTAAAACATTCCACTGATATCCATGATTTAGGTCATCTGTTACTTTCATGACAGTGTAAAGATTGAAATTAGTGTAAAAATGGCGGAGAATACAAAGTAATTTCATGATTTTTATAGAATATCAAATAGTCTTGATCAAATTCGATCTATTTAACATTCGATCCTCTGCTTAGTAAATCAATCACGGAAAATTTTGATGTCAGTAAAGCTGTCCAATGTGCAATTTGCAAAGTGAAATTTTGTGATCCTTATCACCTAAAGAAACATATAAAGAGAAAGCACGAAAACAAAGTTGGGAAATACAGCCAATGCAATCGTTGTGGAATGGTAGTATTATCAAGATTAGCTGAAAGGCATCTAATGAGTCACTCTAAAACGAAGAGATTCTGTTGTTCTTCGTGCAAATTGTGGTTCAAAACTAAAGATAATCTAACCAGACATCAGTTGAATCATATTGAACCACAATATAGATGTGAAGAATGTGGTAGAAATTTCCGTAGGATAGATGTGATGAAAAAACATTCAAAATTGTGCAAAAATATGAAAATTTGAAGTTCAATGAAATTTTGTGAGGGTAATACGTGAAATTTGGAATTTGGAATATTTACAGTCAAAATGAGTAGTTCAGGGCGTACAAACGAACCGCTGATGAAGAAATTGAAGTCAATTCCTGTATCTGAAACAGACTTTTTGAAGAATAAAGTCAAAATCGGCGATAAAACTACGTTAGTAAAGTAAATTTTCATATGGAATCTATTCTCTAATACATTTTTTCATGTTAAATCTATTCTTGCAGAACAATTATAGGTTATGTTGAAGAGATTTTCGGTAAACAGACATTTCAGAAGAAGGATGAAACTGAGTTCGAAGTTTTCAAATTTGTCATGACAAATAATGATGGTATCAAGATCCAATGTAATATTTACAACGATACTATTTTGAAATTTAGTCGTGATATAAAAATTAATAAGGTAACAATTGAATTTTCATTCTATATGACACCTATTGTGTTTTACATCAATGATCTATTCTTTATGAATTGAGTTTTAGAAATTGATGTTGGAGAAAGTTTCTGTTAATCAAGCCAAAAAACGATTCACGAAAAGTAATACAGATTATGAGATTGTGATTCAGAATTATTCTAGTATTTTTTGCTGTGGAGAATTCGACTGTAAATTCAAGGACATTTCCTTCAAAGAAATACCATCTAAAAACGGACTCATAAGTAAGCATGATATCCAATGAATATATAAATCAAAATAAAGAGTACAAATGAAACGAATATTTAATTCAAGGATTGAAAGCTTATCTGAAAGACGAATTCACGAAAAGATCGGACAAGAATGAAAATGAGATTTTGGGAGTTGTAACAGATGGGGAGAATAAGTTAGATGTTATTGTACGAAAAAGCGAAGGAGATAAAACACCTGAATACGAACGTGGGACTAAGCTGGAGATATCTGGAGATTTGCAGGAAGATGGTTACGTATCATTTATATAGCATTGTTCGATACCAATCTTGAGTAATACGATAAAATTATTCTCATGATATATTTCAGGTATGACTTACGTTTTGAAAGTGAAAGGAGTTGATAAAATCAAAGAATTATCTGACGCTAAAATGAAGATGGAAAAATTGATACTTGCGAACGAAATTTTTGTCATTGAGGTTATTTGAGTATTCAATAATTATGTGATTATTGATTTCCATGCGCAAATGATAGATATTTATCGTTATCCCTACAGGAGAAACTGAAGGAGGTGTAGTGAGAATGTTGGTAGTAAAAATCATATGTAAAACCAAGTGGTTCACGTAACAAAGACCTAACTTGTACAATTTATTGTAATTCGAAATTTCAAAAGTAAGGACAATATATGAAATGAGAATCAAATCAAATAGTGTATTTCATATTGTCTATGATGAGAGAGACAACATGCTCCAAAGGTCAGCACTTTAAACACGCGTCATCTATGTTGTGTCTCTCCCACTCTCATTGTAGAGGCTAGCTGACAACGGGGGGTATACGGGACACGCAGTGTATACTTCTATGTCTATGATGGAAATGATGACAATAGTATTCTGGGTGGATGAGAAAAAAATAGTGGAGCTCAACGGCAATCGGTGGCCTTCAGTGGCAATCAGCGGAATTCGATGGAATTCGGTGGATTTCGGTGGAGGTCGGTGGATTTCAGTGGAGGTCAGTGGAAGTAACCAAATTATATGGTAAAAAAAGGGAAATCATTGGTTGGGGGTCGGTAGGGTTCAGTGGCGGTCGGTGGAATTAGGTGGTGGTCGAGGTTAACCGGTGGCCGTCGGTGGGAGTCAACGGCAATCAGTGGAGGTCAGTGGATGTCAGTGGAGATAGTGGGGGTGAGTGGGGTTAATTGGAGGTCTGTGGAAGTCAGTGGAGTTTTATGGAGTTCGGTGGACCTTCTTTCTTACTACTATATAATATAGGGAGATATATATATATATATATAATAGAAATATATATGGGCCATTTCGGAGCATTTCGACAAATGCCTGCACCAGGGGGGTCTGGAAAAAATCCGCAAAAATTTTTTTCTGTTAGTACTATGTTAATATAGTACAAAAAAATTTTTTTTGAATTTTTTCGAAGGCCCCCGTGGGCCCTAGGGCCCATAAAAGGCCTATTTTTGGCCCCTTTTTAGCCTATCTTGGGAGAATCATAGCTCCGACCTGGTTCAATTTTTTTCAACGTACTTGGGCGCATTTTCTTCGTCAAGACTAGTACTTTCAAGAAAAAAATTGTCCGCGACCAAAAATTCAGCCTAGCAACTTCTGCAAGCTATTTACTAAAGGCAGATTTTAGCGATTTTTAGGCCTTCTTCCAAGTGATCTAGCTCCTACTAGACATGTGATAATCGACTTTTGCAGGTAGTCATTTTGAAGGTCTTGAAAAAACCTACAATTTGACTACCTGCAAAAGTCGATTATCGTACTTTTTATAGGAGCTATAGCCGATACAAGTTGAGCAGTTTTGTAAAAACACCAAACTTTAAGCTCAATTTAAAAAAATCACTTTTTTTTTTTCGAGGTCTAACCTATGAGAAAATGTTCCTAAAAGCCCCAACTACCAACCCCAAAAATAATCTGAGTGGGATATTCAATTCTCGATTTTATTCAGCCAATTTAAAACACCTTTTTTTGACTTTTTGCTTAAAATGCCAACACAGGCATGGCTCGCATATGCTTCCATCTGAGTTTTTGTGCACCAATCTGGGTGGAATTACTCCCCAAAGTACCCCCAAATATGTGTGAGAACTTCCGAAGGCGAGCCTCAAGCCAGAAGCGAGCTGGAGGTTCAATCCATCAGGTCCAAAATGGGCATTATTTCGTCTAATTTCGGGCAGGCGAGCGAGGGCTCGATTCCTCGTGTTTCTGCTCACAAACGAGACAAGTGGCTAAAATGGGGATTCAAACATGTTATTCCGACTCAAAATGACCATCTGAACACGATGCCGGGGTCGATTTAGCCCTAAATCATCGTCATTTTGCAGTAGAGGCGCAAAACCTGTGATTACGGAGTTTAACGCCGTTTGAGGATTGGATGATATCCTAGGCACGAATTGACCCCGGCATCGTGTTCAGATGGTCATTTTGAGTCGGAATAACATGTTTGAATCCCCATTTTAGCCACTTGTCTCGTTTGTGAGCAGAAACACGAGGAATCGAGCCCTCGCTCGCCTGCCCGAAATTAGACGAAATAATGCCCATTTTGGACCTGATGGATTGAACCTCCAGCTCGCTTCTGGCTTGAGGCTCGCCTTCGGAAGTTCTCACACATATTTGGGGGTACTTTGGGGAGTAATTCCACCCAGATTGGTGCACAAAAACTCAGATGGAAGCATATGCGAGCCATGCCTGTGTTGGCATTTTAAGCAAAAAGTCAAAAAAAGGTGTTTTAAATTGGCTGAATAAAATCGAGAATTGAATATCCCACTCAGATTATTTTTGGGGTTGGTAGTTGGGGCTTTTAGGAACATTTTCTCATAGGTTAGACCTCGAAAAAAAAAAAGTGATTTTTTTAAATTGAGCTTAAAGTTTGGTGTTTTTACAAAACTGCTCAACTTGTATCGGCTATAGCTCCTATAAAAAGTACGATAATCGACTTTTGCAGGTAGTCAAATTGTAGGTTTTTTCAAGACCTTCAAAATGACTACCTGCAAAAGTCGATTATCACATGTCTAGTAGGAGCTAGATCACTTGGAAGAAGGCCTAAAAATCGCTAAAATCTGCCTTTAGTAAATAGCTTGCAGAAGTTGCTAGGCTGAATTTTTGGTCGCGGACAATTTTTTTCTTGAAAGTACTAGTCTTGACGAAGAAAATGCGCCCAAGTACGTTGAAAAAAATTGAACCAGGTCGGAGCTATGATTCTCCCAAGATAGGCTAAAAAGGGGCCAAAAATAGGCCTTTTATGGGCCCTAGGGCCCACGGGGGCCTTCGAAAAAATTCAAAAAAAATTTTTTTGTACTATATTAACATAGTACTAACAGAAAAAAATTTTTGCGGATTTTTTCCAGACCCCCCTGGTGCAGGCATTCGTCGAAATGCTCCGAAATGGCCCATATATATTCCAGTTGTCTCTCATTACAGAATAAGGAAAATGGAGCAACAAAGAACCTACCCCCTTGTCTACGTAACAAGAACCTTTGGTTCCCTCTCTCGCAAAGGGAAGTATTGTAAATCATGCAACAATAAAAGAAACGATACCAAGCAAGGAGAAATGAACTCCTACGTACGAAATATCGCTTCAGATGCCGCTAAATAGAAATGTACAGAATGCAAGAAACGCTTATGGGTGAAATGCCCGTTAGATAAAAACGCTTTGGAACCCCTGTTAGACGCTTTTGTTAAAGATGACTCAGCCGTTATCAAATTGGTTGCGCATAATTATGAGCTAAGAACCCCTCCGAGGTACCACGAAGAAACAACCGATACTGACTCCCAGGATACCATACCCGAATCACCTCCTGCGATTTCAGCACCAGAATACGAGGAATCAGCACAATTCTACATAGAGGAGTTTGACTTATCGAACTAACCATTACTCAACCGGAATGTCGTCTTATTATAGAAATGGATCAATCCAGTTCAACCATGAACTGCCGGAACTTGTCAGACGCAATCAACAGAATTACCGCCGATGCTGCAGGCAAAGGGATGTCTACTTACGAAAATAGATTACGGACGTACAAGGATTGGCCACGGAGCATGCACCAATCAAAGGAAGATCTGGCTGCGGCGGGCTTCTTCTATACGAATCGAGGAGACATCGTGTCATGTTTTTATTGCGGTTTTACTTTAAAGAAATGGGAATCTACTGATAACGCATGGATCGAACATATCCGTTGGTTCCCTAACTGCAACTTCGTAATCACAACAAAAGGAGAGACATTCGTCAAGGCCACCATGGAAAGATTGGAATCGTCGAACACCTCAGAGAGAGAGGTAATCACAAAACCTTTTCTACCCGAACCAACCACAGCGAACACTCCGAACTCCTTAACGTGTAAAATCTGTTTCGATGATAAAATAGGGATAGCGTTATGACCATGTCGTCATTGCGTCGCGTGCAGCAGATGTTCCATACAATTGAAAAATTGTAGCATATGCCGCAGTAAAATCACCCATTATTTAAGAATTTCAATTCCAATCGAACTGAACTCCAACTCGATGTCTGAGCCCGAAGAGAAGTGATCCCCTTCTTTTATTCCAACACTTGCTAGTATAATATTATACCCCAATATTGCATCCTATTACAATAAGTTTATTTAGTTATTCCAAAATTTTAGAAACGTCCTTCGACAATAAAAATGATGAGGTATCCCAATATTCAACCGAATGAGTTATGCCTAGTATATATATTCTATCTAAAGTATCACACCCTACCTCAATATCATCATTGATAAGACTGTTAGTTTACTACAAAGATTTTGAAATGTCTATTGTTAACAAAATAACGAGTAATTCAATATTCATCATTATGCAATCGAAATTTAGCCCGATATCATCATTGATAAGACTGTTAGTTTACTACAAGGATTTTGAAATGTCTATTGACAACAAAAATAATGGGAAATTCAATATTTATAAATATGTAATCGAAATTGAACTCAATATCATAATCGATAAGACCGTTAGTTATTACAAAGATCTCGAAGTGTCTATTGACAACAACAAAAAAATGATGAATGAGGGAATTCAATATTTATCAATACGTAATCGAAATTTAGCTCAATTATATTCTACCTCAATATCATCATAAATAAGACCGTTAGATTACAAGAATATCAGATTTCAAAGGGTTTTTGACAATCCTACCTCAATATCATCGTTGATAAGACTGCTATTTTATTACAAAATGAAGAATTCCAACGTTAACCGAATATTTACCCTCATATTATAATCTACCTCGATTCATCACTATTGATAAAACCATCTAGTTATTTAGGAAAAATAGGAATATCATTCATAAGCTTGTTTACATTAATAAATAAGAGGATAACGATATATATAAAACAAAAGAAAAAAAAAGAGAGAGAATTCGCTCCAGCTACAACCCATTCAAATATGTATTTTTGAATTTTACCATATGTAACCATGGAATTTTGTTATCTCGGCGATATGTGAATATTCGTAAAATCATTCGAAAAGATAGAGTATTTTGAAAACTATATCTGATCACTGACGCTAGAAGGAATGAGAATTCATTGATTTTGAATTATACAGCCTGGAATTTTGCGAAACATTGTAACGGACATTCGGGGCTATTGTAACCCCTAATGTCCGGTCTTAAGGGGGGAGATGAGGCTGCGCCTCGGGAAACGTATGCGAGTGTACACGGGTGCTGGAGTATTGATATGTGTGTATTCATTAAATGGGTGTGTTGAATGGATGTAGCGCATGTTGTGGTAGTGTGATGTGCAAACTGAATGAATGTGATGTGTGAATGTGATCGTGTATAGTGCGTATATTAAATAGTGTATGCGTGTTGAATAAATGTAATGTTTGAATGCTAATATTGTAGTATGTGTATTGAATGTATGCTAGTGTATGCGTGTTGAATAAATGTAATGTTTGAATGTTAATATTGTAGTGTGTGTATTGAATGTATGTTAGTGTATGCGTATTGAATAAATGTAATGTTTGAATGCTAATATTGTAGTATGTGTATTGAATGTATGCTAGTGTATGCGTGTTGAATAAATGTAATGTTTGAATGTTAATATTGTAGTGTGTGTATTGAATGTATGTTAGTGTATGCGTGTTGAATAAATGTAATGTTTGAATGTTAATATTGTAGTGTGTGTATTGAATATATACTAATATATCCTAATAATTGTTGTGTGTACTGAATGAATGTTATCATGTAACGTATGTAACGAGTGAATGTACTGTATGAATGTACCATATTTTTACACGAATATTGTGTATGTTTCGAGTTGAGAAGATGAGGTGAATGCAATGCACGGTTTTCCACTCAAACGTCGAACGGTCGAAGCAAAACAAAAGTGAAAGCGAGTAGAGGAAAAACACAACAGAAGGACGAGGGACCGAAGGGTAATAAAAAATAGTAACAGACTAGGCAAGGGACGGAGAAAACATCGCGGGTATACGGTCAAGATGAACCGCGCTGAGCCCAAATTCTTCGCAATGAGGTGTTACTTGCCAAGCATCTAGACAGTTATGTCAGTCTTGGCTCGGCCTATGTCTAGTACACGCACCTGCTGCGCATCGACTTTTGACCCCCCGGAGTCTAAGTTATTGATTTTTCTCTACGGAAAAACATCTTAAATTCTTCAAATCGTCGAATAGAAACCCTTCCACCACCGAATTCCGAACATTCCTAAATTCGGTATGAAAAGGGACTGCAGAAGGGCCCGTTAGCTCAGTTTTTCTCCAGTTTTCCTCCGTGTCGGTCCTCTCGGCAGATAACCCTTCGGTCTAAAGTCAACTTCTCGCTGATCTTACGATCAAGTGTTGTACGTGTGTGTTATTGTGACAAGTTGATCGTGTGAAGTTGAACGTTGTGTGAAGCAAATATCAAGACCAATATCTCGATCAAGGATCGAGATCGATACAGAATTGAAGTGATATTGAATCAATATCTGTGTTATTCCGAATCCGGAATTGAGTGTTTAGTGAACAACCACCAAGAATATCGAGACCGATATCTCGGTCAAGAATCCAAAATCGTCATTCAGTGATCAGAATTTTGAAAGTAGCAGAGATCAATATATCGAGATATCGCGGAGAAATATTTAACCTGCCGATATTGTCAACATCAGAGTATAGAGTTGTAATAAATCAGATCAAGAATAATTGAAGCAGTTCCTTCATTGTCTTCGTATTTATTATCATCATCTACAAACCCGAACGAGGTGAGTAATCAACGTTTGAATAATTCTTAGAATATATCCAACCCAGATACAGGGAAGATACTCATCACTATACCGACTCGAGGGGAGATGGAATATTATACACGGAACCATCCGACTCATTAACAACGTTCAGACCGGACTTGCAACTCACCGACAAGAATCATATATTCGTTGTACCAATCTTCCCGTCCCACAACCCATAACCCATAACCCATAACCCATAGCCCATAACCCATGTGAACTCGAAATTCGCCAAATTTGTGATTTAATAGGAATTCGTTTCGATAACTTTCAATTAATCGCAACTCGTGTCATACATTCCAACCTTCATCAACAAACCGATCTCTTCACTCCCTTACTCCCGGAGGATATTAGCTCCGCTATTGCCTCAAAAAAACTAGGGAATATTGGAAAATAAGTTATAGAATCGTTGTGTATTTTTGAATGGAAGAAATTTGATTGTTGACCCAGTATTATTATCAGGGGAACGCTACTATATACCGTAATTCGGTTGAACAGATAGCCCTTGTTAACTATTAATTATTTATTAATTATTCATGTTATCAGGGGAACGCTACTATATACTGTAATTCGGTTGAACAGATAGCCCTTGTTAACTATTAATTATTTATCAATTATTCATACTATCAGGGGAACGCTACTATACACCGTATTTCGGTTGAACAGATAGCCCTTGTTAATTATTAATTATTTATTAACTATTTATATTATCAGGGGAACGCTACTATATACCGTAATTTGGTTGAACAGATAGCCCTTGTTAACTATTAATTATTTATAAATTATTTACATTATCAGGGGAACGCTACTATATACCGTAATTCGGTTGAACAGATTGCCCTTGTTAATTATTAATTATTTATTAACTATTTATATTATCAGGGGAACGCTACTATATACCGGAATTCGGTTGAACAGATAGCCCTTGTTAATCATAAGGGATATGAGTGAGTGAGTGTTTGTGAAAGAATAATCAACGATTCTGTAACATAATCTATAACCAGGCGGGATTTTCGTTTTCCATCAGGGCCGGGTTTTTTCGGAACTATCCACAGCGGAGATGACCAAGGGCTATGTAAAGGCTGGGTCACTCCATCTTGGAGCATTTTTTCGATCCGCCTCCTTACTTCCTGCTGAAGTGTTGGTGGATACCTGTATTGTTTAGTAACAGTTGGTTTGTTATCTGTAGTTGGAATCTGATGTTTGATATAAGTAGTGCGAGGAGGGTCTCCTCCTGGCAGCATAAAGAGATATGGGAATTTTTCGACTATTTTACGCAACAGTTTCCGGGTATATCTATTATGATGTTTTCGCGTGAGGAGTTTAACTATATGTTTTATCCTTTCTTTTTCCGTGAGTTTTTTTACTCGATCCCTGTTTTCTTCATTTTCCGATTCGGTTCCAAAAAACTCTTCCGAGTTTTCAAGATCAAAATCTTGCAGCTCTGGTTTCTCAAGATTCATTTTGACTTCACAACCTGTTTTATCAGTTGCCATGGTATAGCATACGCCATCCGTTACCTTGACTGCGGCATCATCTATAAGAACACCTGGTCTAACATCAATCCTTGGTAAATACGCATCTCCATTCGGATGAGACGTGTGAATTGCAATAATCTTATGTGAATCCGCCGAGGTGGTAAATGAGTTTTCCTTCCCTTCCTGTGGAGGAAACTTAGTTGATATAATCTCTTCCTCACTGTATGGTAGATCTTCCATATTTAGGAGAGAAGAGTCGAATGAATTCATTTCACATTTAAGAGGTTCTGGTATCAGTGATTGTTCCTTGGTTATCGAAAATTTTTCTTTTAGAGTTTCGCTATTATTCCCGTTGAGAATATGAGACAGAGGGTGATCAGATATTGAGACTTCCTCAGGAACGACTCGATCCACTTTGGGGTAGGAGAAAATTTTCATTATTTCGTCATCTGAATCACCGCCTTCTGACGACTCGGATCCTAGTGGCACGAACGTGATGGGTATTGGGTTATCTCGCAGATTCTTCAATGATAATTGCTGGATATCAAAATGTATCTGAGCGGCATTTTTCCGGAAATATTTCGACCCCAGAATGATATCTTCTTGAATGGCACAACCTGGTGGCAGAATGTGGAGTCTTGTCTTCTTCCCAAAAATCATAGTTTGTATTACTCCTAAAGTGTATTTCGGGTCCGAAGAGACCCCGTTGACTCTCAAAATTTTTGAAACATCTATCATTACCCCATTCCTGACAGATTGGAAACGAATAGTATTGATGTCTGCCCCAGTATCTAAGTATACAATGCCATCGAGGTTCTCAAGAATATCATGTTGGATTTTGACCGTGGGCCCTACTCCGCGGCTTCGCGCTCTGTATACACGGACTTTTTCAAGATCTCCATTTGGGCATTCTGAGTCGCCATCTTGCTCGCATCCATGCCCAGGGTGCGAGCAGTCTGCGAGTTTAAATGTTGTCCATCTGTTGTATTTTTTCCGCTGGCACGGTTTCCCTGCTGAAGATTGTCGGGATACCAATTCGGCATAGTAATGTTAAGACCAATATTAGGAACTTGTGATGGGTTCCGGCCAGGATAATGGTTGGTAAATGGAGGAAATATCGATGGGTTAGGGTAATAAAATAGCGGTGGATACGTTGGAGGAAACGGGCACGGATATTGCATGTTGTAAGGATACTGATTTCGATTGTATTGATTCTGATTGTAATTTCTGCCTGGTGAAACGGGACGAGACGCTGGAGAATTTGGACGCTGGTAGGGTGAAGGTGCTCTACTTCCCGTTCTTTTTAAGATAGATGGTGGTTGTGATAGATGATTGCCATATCTCAAGTTTGGATGTGCATCAATACCCCCTTCAGAGTTGATAGAGAGAGGCGGTGGTAATTGCATATCATCCCGATTCAAATTGTATGGCATACTATTTCGACCATATAAATTAGGATCATTATCATCTATAATTTTTACAGGCTGGCCTTGTTTCTCATGAACTTGTCTAGCAGGAGAGTTGGGCCGGATATTTTGTGGTCGTGGATTCGGACCTGACATTTCCTGTGGCCTGATGAAGTAGAGTTCGGCTTCTGAATTAGTTTCAAAGGAAAACTTTTCAAGCTGTTCTACAGATTGCAAAGCTTCTATGAGAGTTTTTGGTTTTGACAAGGCTATTGCTGGTTCCAAAGTATCTGGAAGGCCTCTGACAAAAGTTTTCAAAGCAATCGGTTCTAAGTGTGGTTTATCATCTAAATCAGCATTCTCTCCGATCCGATCCTCCTTTGCGGCTGTAAGAGCTGCATTAATGAAAACTTTGAGCCTATCATAAAACTGACGCGGTGTTTCTTTCTTGTTCATACAAGCTGTCATTAACTCGTGTACATAATGGACATAAGATTTCCGAGGTGCGAAGTTGAGCTTCAGGACTTTTATCAGTTCATCCACACTTTGAATATCCACATTAGTTAAAAATTTTCTGGCTTCTCCTCGTATTTTTGTGATTAAGCCCCGCAAGAATTCTTGCTCTTTTTCTTTCGGAATAGTATCTCGATAATTCTTCATATCTTGCACGAAATCTTTAAGTGGAGTCGTCCCATGATATGCAGGTATATTTTTTAGAGCTGATTGAACACTAGTGTGGTTATGAATTCCCATGATAGTATCATGAGCATTCCTCAAATGAGTATTTTTCTCTAACTCCCGTACTCTCATAAATTCTTTCCACGCTTTTGCGCGTTGCTCGGCGGGAAGATTTTCAATATCATCCCAAGATCGATTGAATTGCTCTGCGAAAGACATGACGCAACTGATTTATGTCTCACTCATACGTAAGAATTTGACCCCTGAGTATTTTAGCTCTTGTATGTATGGAATCACCTCACGTTGGCCCCTGTAGGTATACTACGGTCAAGTGAGGAACGACGGTGATGGAATTTGATGAGTCAGTATCGACATTAATTGAACTTCGTATGACGGTTGATGGGGTTGCGGACTACAGGGATTCGTTCACCGAAATGTTTCGTAATTCGATCAGTGATGAATATGATGAGTTAGAATTGGTTGAACTTTGCGGAGTTGTTGAATGGGTTGCCGAATAACGGATTTCTGCACCGAAGTATTTCGCAATTTTGTCAGACGAGGTCAAGCGCGATTTCGTTAGATTGGTTCGTTTACTGTCAGTGCTTCGTCAATAGGTCATACAATTATAGAATCCGAAATTTTGCGATTCAAAATAGATTTGGACTTTGATGATATGAATTGATAGTATAATCCAAGAAGAGTTCTGAATTTTAAAACTTCAAGTTTCATTATACAGCTCAGGCGAGTGCCATGGAAATGGTTCCCCACAAGGGATGCCAAAATGTTGTGCTTCAAGTAGGGGGCACGGAGTTCAGGGAATCTTTTATGACACTTACCCGTATGGTATAAAAAATAATAATCAAGTATAAAAAACGTAATGTGTGAGCATTTACAATAGAACTGGTTCTTCAAATAATCATACAATGGAGTAACTTACATGCTACCCGAGGGCGGGGCAGTGGCGATTTATCTTAGAACTATCTGGTTTACTTTTAATGAGCTTGATTTGGTAGAGCACGCTTCACTGGACCAATAACCAGACTCTTTCAAGATTATACCGCTGGTGTCCTCAGTGGGCTTACAGTATGGAAAATCAACGAACAAATAAGCACTTGTGAACCTGCGATCCTGCCTTTTATATCGTCGATGAGTGATGTTGTAATCCCTCATCGATTGCTCAAAATACACTGAAAATGCAAGTCAAGCGATTCCAAATTCTTGCTGATATAAACGAATATAAATGGAAACCGGGACGCCACAGGGCCGACCCAGTTCTCCCCGAGCCGTCATATGACGATCGTAAGTACGATCCTACGCGCGATCGTACGTACGATCGTGTGAGATCGTATATACGCTCGGACACAGGGCCGTACACACGATCGTTATCACGACCGTATCCACGATCTCATATGGCAGATCGGGTTTCGGGCCGACCTAGTTTTCCCCGAGCCGTCATATGACGATCATGTGTACGATCGCATGCCTGATCGTCATCACGATCGTTCGTTCGATCGTATGAATGATCGTGGGCTCGATCGTCATCACGATCTCATATGGTAGGTCGGGTTTCGGGCCGACCTAGTTTCCCTCGAGCCGTCATATGACGATCGTTTGTACGATCGCATGCGCGATCGTCATCACAATCGTTCGTTTGATCGTATGCGAGATCGCACGTGCGATCGTATGAACGATCGTTATCACGATCGTATGCATCGACGGCTCCTACGAAAAGTAACACATAGCCGCTTATCAACGACGAAGACTGACACAATTTCTCATCAACGACGAAGAGTAACACATTTTCTTATTAACGACGAAGACTAACACATTTTCTCATCAACGACGAAGAGTAACACATTTTCTTATGAGCGACGAAGAGTAACACTTTTGTATGGATGACGAAGCGGGTTGCCTGTCCTGCAGGGGCCGAATACATATTTTGAAGCTGAATGAATTGATGAATGGACGGATGCGCAGATGAGATGGATGGGATGGTTGGATGGATGGGTGCATGGATGGATGGATGGATGGGTGGGTCGGATGGATGGTTTGGATGGATGGATGGATGGATGGATGGATGGATGGAAGGAAGGATGGATGGATGGATGGATAGATGGATGGATGGATGGATGGATGAATGGATGGATGGATGGATGGATGGATGGATCGATGGATGGATGGGTCGGATGGATGGCATGGATGGATGGATGGGTCGGATGGATGGTATGGATGGATGGATGGTTTGGATGGATGGATGGATGGATTGATGGAATGGAACGGAACGGAACGGATTGGAATGGAAAGGAGCGGAATTGAAAGGAATAGAACGGAATGAAACGGAACGTACGGAACGGAACGGAGTGGAAAACAAAGTTCCGGTCCATTCCGTTCCATTCTGTTCAATTCCAATCAATTTCACTTCGTTCCATCCCGGTCCGTCCACACCTCTTCATTCCCTTCCATTCCATTCCATCCTATTCCATTCGTTCCCATTCCGTTCCGTTCCATTTCGGTCCGTTCCGGTTCATTCCGTTCCCTTCCACACCTCTTCATTCCCTTCCATTCCATTCCGTTCCATCCTATTCCATTCCGTTCCATTCGGTTCCATTCCGGTCCATTCCGGTCCGTTCCGTTCCATTCTATCAATCCATCCATCCATCCATCCATACCATCCATACCATCCATCCGACCCACCCATCTATCCATCCAAACCATCCATCCATCCATACCATCCATCCGACCCATTCATTCATCCAAACCATCCATCCATCCATCCGACCCATCCATCCATCCATCCCATCCATCTCATCTACGCATCCGTCCATTCATCAATTCATTCAGCTTCAATACTTGTATTCGACCCCTGCAGGACAGGCAACTCGCTTCGTCATTCATACAAAAGTGTTAGTCTTCGTCGTTGATAAGAAAATGTGTTACTCTTCGTCGTTGATAAGAAAATGTGTTAGTCTTCGTCGTTGATAAGAAAATGTGTTACTCTTCGTCGTTGATGAGAAAATGTGTTAGTCTTCGTCGTTGATAAGAAAATGTGTTACTCTTCGTCGTTGATAAGAAAATGTGTTAGTCTTCGTCGTTGATAAGAACATGTGTTACTCTTCGTCGTTGATGAGGAAATGTGTTAGTCTTCGTCGTTGATAAGAAATTTGTTACTCTTCGTAGGAGCCGTCGGCATGATCTCGTGTGACAGGCCGGATGTCGGGCCGATCTACTTCTTTTTTGAGCCATCATATCACGATCGTCCCTGAAACTAAAGAGTACGATTGTGCGTACGATCGTGTGTACGATCGTGAGCATGATCGTATATGATGAATTGAAACGAAACTTAATTAAGTTCTGATTTCGTTGATCATTAACAAAACGAAGCGTAAACGATACTTCAAGGAATTTTGAGGAGATACACTAAACTAAACAAACTCGCTTTCAGGTTCGTTTAATGTGCACTCAACGGAATCGAAATTGATTTGGTTCCGTTCTTTCACAGGTTCGACCATAACTCAATCTTATTGTCTCAGTTGCCTTCTTCAGCGGAACCGAAGCTTGTGCTCTCTTTGGACGTTGGCGAGACAAGAACTTTTGATTCAGTTTGGTTTAGTTTATAAAAAAAACGAAACTGAATAAAAATTACCCCTAATATCGTTGAATACGAAACAAATCCAAACAATGATTTCGTTGAAACTCACGAAACGAAACCCAAACGGAACATGATTCCCTACTGAAAATTAAAACATACGATCGTGAATTAGATCGTATATGATGAATTCCACGCCGAAGCGACCTACGGAAAGGGGTTATCTATCAAATTCTTTTTTAACCTTTCTCATTCGATTCTATGGCCGAAAATAGGAACTTGGGACCACCTATGGGGCCCAAAAAAAATTTCTCCTCTCCATTGCACGCACATCCGTCAACAGACCGAAGATTTTTCGTGTAAAAATCGATGCGATTTTATTCACGAAAATGAGAATATTTCGAGTTTTTGGATAGCTATCGATTTGTGGATTGCGGCATCTGAAAGGGCATCGAAAAACCTATCGAAAACGTTGTCGGAAATCCCTTCTCTGTGATTTGGGGCCTCCTGGAGGCACAAGAGTGTTTTTCACTAAAATGTTGATTTCTCAAAAAGCCATTTTTTTCATTTTCTTTAAAATCATACATTCGACGTAAAATTTTGCGTTCTTTCGAGAAAACTGGGTTTCAGAGAAGTTTGGGGCGATCCAAGTGACTTATGAGCCATTTTTTGAAAATTCGAATTTTTCGGATTCAGAAAAAGGCGATTTTCTGCGCATGCGCACAAATGCAGAATATCTCGTGAATGTGTCATCTCATCAGGCGCTACGAAGGCATTAATGGGCTGAATTTTCATGTGATTTTGATTCGACATAATTAATCCTTGCAGATCGCGTTTCAGTGCATGAATTTCAATTTTGCGGGTAGTCATTTTATAGGAAATTTTGTCAGCTTTCCATTGAAAATGGCGCCGGAAGTCTACGTTTGTGCGCATGTGCAGAAAATTGCATTTTTCTGAAACCGGAAAAATCGAATTTTCAAAAAATGGCTCATAAGTCACTTGGATTATCCCAAACTCCTCTGAAACCCATCTTTCTCGGAAGAACGCAAAATTTTACGTTAAATATATGATTTTAAAAGAATGAAAAAATGGCTTTTTGAGAAATCAACATTTCAGTGAAAAACACTCTTTTGCCTCCAGGAGGCCCCCAAATCACAGAGAAGGAATTTCCGACAACGTTTTCGATAGGTTTTTTGATGCCCTTTCAGATGCCGCAATCCGCAAATCGACAGCTATCCAAAAACTCGAAATATTCTCATTTTCGTGAATAAAATCGTATCGATTTTTACACGAAAAATTTTCGGTCTGTTGACGGATGTGCGTGCAATGGAGAAGAGACATTTTTTTTGGGCCCCATAGGTGGTCCGAAGTTCCTATTTTCGGCCATAGAATCGGATGAGAAAGGTTAAAAAAGAATTTGATAGATAACCCCTTTCCGTAGGTCGCTTCGGCGTGGAATTCATCATATACGATCTAATTCACGATCGTATGTTTTAATTTTCAGTAGGGAATCATGTTCCGTTTGGGTTTCGTTTCGTGAGTTTCAACGAAATCATTGTTGGGATTTGTTTCGTATTCAACGATATTAGGGGTCATTTTTATTCAGTTTCGTTTTTTTTATAAACTAAACTAAACTGAATCAAAAGTTCTTGTCTCGCCAACGTCCAAAGAGAGCACAAGCTTTGGTTCCGCTGAAGAAGGCAACTGAGACAATAAGATTGAGTTATGGTCGAACCTGTGAAAGAACGGAACCAAATCAATTTCGATTTCGTTGAGTGCACATTGAACGAAACTGAGAGCGAGTTTGTTCAGTTTAGTGTATCTCCTCAAAATTCCTTGAAGTATCGTTTACGCTTCGTTTTGTTAATGATCAACGAAATCAGAACTTAATTAAGTTTCGTTTCGTTCCTTAATAAACGAAACCAAACATTTTGTTTTTTTTTTTAGTTTAGTTTCGTTCAGTTACAAACCCTGGTGGAAACTTTCAAAAATTTGGAATAACATGGTACCGATGATGTCCTACTCTTTGGAGAATTTGTTTGGTACGATCAGTGATCTACATGTGTAGGGAGACATTTGTCAAGCATTATGATCGATTCATCTAGCATCATACTTATTGAATTTTGATATGACCGAATTGCACCCTCAACATCGATATATCTTGTCCCCAAGACCACAATGTCGTCATAGACATAAGATTGTTCTCAAAAGAACTAACAATACCTAATTATGTTGATTTACTCTGACAATGAGTGAGTTGAGGCCAGTTCGTACTGCTTACTACTCGATAGATGGCTCCACGTCGATTTGCATAGCTCAATCGAAACAATATTTGATTTTCAAACACTTTCAAATACTCTTCGGGATCAATCAACGAGTGAGCGCGGTTCACAATGAAACCTCCAATCGTTTGAGCTTTGTCGCGTCTCAAAACTCGTGATATATTCTGCGAGATTCGGGGAACGGCAATATTGTATTACAGCGTGGTTGTTATGATGCCGCAGCGCAGCTTAAGGTTCCAGATTTACAAATCCTGCGAAACATATCGCAAGTTCTGAGACGCAACGAAGCTCCAATGATTGGGAATTTCATTAGTCAGTGCGCTGACTCAATCATTCGATCCAGAAAGTGTTCGTTATTTGTCTGGTTGCTCTTTTGCTGAAATTCCGGACTGGTCTTGAGTATTCCATGAAGATTTGGAGATCCTCAAGAGTTATTGAATAGTAGTATCACATATGGAATGTTTGAGACATGAACGTTTGTACCAGCACAATGTTCATATGGTTCGAAATTGTGATTTTTCCTGAATTATCAATGTAATAGACATTCTTCGTTTATCTCATTCGTTTGGAGAGGGAGATGATCTTAAAAATAATCAAATTGAGGAGGCTCTGCCGTTGAAACTTTTCAAGTCATTCTGGATTGGGAAAATTATGGTGCATACTCCGTGATACAAATAATCTGTTGCAATCTCGAAATATGCGGGTTGCCAACCTCATTTTTCCGAAAGAAGTTCTCAAAGTATTGGAATTTGACACGGCGTTTTATGGATGATGGCCACAGAATGAGTCATATCTCACGATTTCACAGTGTTACCGTGACGAGCAACTGTTCAAGCATGGATTATTTATTGTTGAATAGAATTTATTTCAGAAAAATGCATGTCGCCGACGTGTTAAAGGCAGAAAAACATTTGAAAGATCAAAACTGTCGAGAATCAGTCGTGAACCGGCTGCTCGACTGCTGCACGCGAGCGCGAGCGCGAGCTTGGGTTGTGTATGTGTGTTGGTGAGCACGCGCGTCTCGTAGCCTGACGCTCGTGTTAGTAGGCGCAGGGTCCCGAATGCTCGTGATACGTTACCCAACGACGGAGCCTGTTTGATAGATGTTGGTCGTTGAACTTCACCAAATAGGTCTAAAGAGATTTGGCTTTCAAGTGGTGAAGGTGTATGGGCTATAAGTGGTGAAGGCATATGTGTTATCCTAACCAAGTACTACATTGATTCAACAAGATACAATGCTAATAACAAAGATCAGTTCAAAATCAAGGATAAAAGCAGTGCCATGAAGCCCTAGTGATTCATGGACTGGCAAGAATAAAGATGAATGATATTACCGTATTCATCCGAATACAAGCCGCAACCCACTTTCAAGATCGACAATTTTGATCTCCCTTAACCCCAATATTAGCCGCACGATATTTTCGGAATAGTCGAATGAATTTTGAGCAGAACTGAGGAAATCAGTGCACATTTATATTAGAATGAATTTTCAACAGAGTGAAAGAAATCAAGTCAAATTTTCTTTGTTCGGATGTCCTCAAAGTGGACTCCAAATTTGGACTGGATTAGTAGATGTGGATAGATAGTAGAGACGTTCGAGTGCAAGAAAATACCCGAAAATCGACAAAATGACGTGTCACTGGGACCAACTCTCAAAATTCGCTGAGCTCTCATGGTCTTACCGTATTACAGCAGGTTCTGTCACTCCGCAAGCATGTTCCTTATCGTCAAAAGTCATGATTGATTCCTTCCCGGATTATGTACATTGATGTACTCAGCCGTGACACGCATTGGACAGTCTGTGACTCCATTTCAATGAAAAATCATTGTAGTGTATTGCGAATAGTTACACGCCAGAGTAAGGATAACACGCAGTGAAAGGAATGCAAGAAAGATCTTCACAGTATATTAATAGCAAATACGCATCGAACCATATATGGTAGTTTGAAGTCTGGTGAAAGGAGCTTGTAACAAGCACGGACTGGTACAGCCGGGTACAGCCAAGTACGAGCTGGTACAGCACAGAGTATAAAAGATGCACCCACTGTATAGCCAGTCAGACGGCACACGACCGGCAAGCCATACATACGGCTCCGTGTCCCTTATATAACAATACTTAATAAAGTAGTTAGACGCCGATCTCATCTCGTGCTTCACACCTTCTCCACAATACCACACGAGGATGGGATGTCTTTTGATTATTAATTGTAGATTAACCGTCATTTTGAAATTTCCACAGATGCGTACCTCACCATTCTTTTTCAGAACTGGGATAATGGGTGTTGCCCATTTACTACAGGAAACCGGTTCTAGATTGCCTAGTTTCACAAGTCTGTCTGACTCTTTGGAGATTGTCTGTGTTAAAGCGAATGGCGCGGGATATGGCTTCATTTCTATCGGTTTTGCGTGTTCTTTGAAGACCAAATGTATCTTCCTACCTTTGTAACACCCTTGCGTGTTCGGAAAGAGGATTGGAAATTTTTCAGGTATTTGCTTTCTGATGTCCTCACTCTGTGTTTGTAGAATATTCGAGGAATTTGTATTTTTCCATAATTTTAACGGCCAAAGTCCAAAAGCTGCTAGCCATTGTCTACCCAACAAAATTGGTCCTTTGCCTTCAATAACGTAGATGTTCAAAATTTTACTCATTCCATTCAATACTACTTTTAATGATTCTAGTTTTCCAATAGGATGAAGCGGTGTTCCGCCGTAACTCTTGAGTTTAAGATCACATTCTCTTGGTGGCAATTTTGGAAAGATTTTATTCTTATCGATTTCGGATACAACTGAATTATATGTACCCGTGTCTAATTCGATTTTGACTTGAATATTATCTATTGTTAAGTCAAAATATAATGGTTCTGTTTGATGTTTTGTCAAGAACATTCTGATATTTGGAAAGAATCTGTGTTTGAAACCGTATCTTCATCATCCGATTCAGTTTGTAGAACTTTTACTTGCTTATCACGTTCATCCCGATTGTCTCTATTCTCAAAACGATTTTTACTGAACGTACCAAAAATTTTGTTCTTTCCATGTTTTTTGATACATGCTTTTTCGAGATGCCCTTGATTATGACAAAAAGTGCATTTTCTGTCTCTGTAACGACAGTCTTCTGTGTAGTGGCTATTGCCTATTCCGCAACAATAACAAAATTTTGTGCGCGATCTATTATTAAATCCGCTTTTACCTGTCTGGTAACTTGACTCGTTGGCTTGTTGTATCGATGTGCTGCGACGTGTTGAATTGAAGTGTTGCTTCGATGTCGTTCAGTGGTTGCTGCATCTCTCGCTGCCGCTTCACGAGTGGTAGCAATTTCTACTGCTTTTGAGTAAGTGAGATCTTTATCACTGAATAGTGCGACTCTGGTACCTCGATCCGTGAGACCTGTGACCAGTTGGTCACACAGCGCGTCGTTTAAGTACAGAAAATCGCAGTTTATGGCCAATTCTTTCAGCCGTGCGATAAACTTTGCTATAGATTCGCCTGCATTTTGATGAGCTTGACGAAATTTGCTCCGTTCCATGCGTTTGCTTTTTTTCGGGCATAAATAAGCTGACATTAAAAGTTTTATCTCCTCAAATTTCTTGGTTTTTGGGAGGTTCGGTGCTGCTAAATTTTTGATCAGCTTGTATGTTTCTGATCCGCATTTCGTCAACAAGGTTGCTACCTGGTTATCATCTGATGTAATATCATTTGCCGTAAAATAGAGTTCCATGCGTTTAATGTAGTCATCCCAGGATTGCTTGTTTTCATGGAATTCCATTGATTCCATCATATCTGTATTTGGGCTGGAAACTTGTTCTCATACCGTTTGAGTCTCTGCAGATATGCTGTTTTGTTGGGGTGCCTTAGCCAGTGGTGTTAAAGCTTGTTCAGTTTGTCCACTCGATTCTGTTTCTTCTGGTACTACAACCCGTAATCCTTCTTTAGAAATATTGACTCCTTCAGTTTATGCTGAGAACTGTACGCTGCGTATTTTTCTTGCTATTGACCTCAGAATTTCTAATGAGACCAAATTGAGATGGAGTTCTACCGGAAATTTTACCAATAATTCAATCAATTCTTGTTTAGTAAATGTTTGAATCGTTAAATCTGTAAAGTCTGGATAATCACCTGGAGGTATTTCCACAGTAGTCATAAATGCTAAATCACGACCAACTTTATGGCTGGCTCTCTTACCGCTCTCGCCTTGATTCAATGTTTGATGTATGTTCATGGGGACCAAGCTGCTTGTAGGCGCTCACCTTATGATTTGGGACCTGTATGTATATGCTGCGGGGACCTTTCTCCTTTCTAGCTTCTCTCTGTATCCACGTTCAGTGGCTGTATGCTGCGGGGGACCTTTCTCCTCACTCCAGCTGTGCTCTGTTGTGTTATCCTCGTCGGATGGCTTTTAATTTTCCTGTATATCCTCGTCGGATCTCTCTTCTACTATCTTCGTCAGATAGATTGATCCTTTTGATATGCTGTGTGTATCGTTGGATGTCTTTACTGCTTATCCTCGTCGGATTCCTTCTTTTATCCTCGTCGCCAATGTGGTATTGTGGAGAAGGTGTGAAGCACTTGATGCAATCGGCGTCTAACTACTTTATCAAGTATTGTTATATAAGGGACACGGAGCCGTATGTATGGCTTGCCGGTCATGTGCCGTCTGACTGGCTATACAATGAGCGGCTATACACTGGCTCAACTAGAACCTACTTCAAGTGGAGGGTAGTTGATATGTGATGATAATTTTGAAAATTCATATGTACACCCAAACGTTTCGAAAAAATGTAAGAACAAATTGTACCCTGGAAATGATCGAAATGTCCCGAGACGTTCGTCTCGAATTGCTAAAAAAGCAGCGACCCGATCTCAAAAATAAGAGAAGGGGAGTTGTAGTGTATTGCGAATAGTTACACGTCAGAGTAAAGATGACACGCAGTGAAAGGAACGCGAGAAAGATCTTCACAGTATATTAATAGCAAATACGCATCGAACCATATATGGTAGTTTGAAGTCTGGTGGAAGGAGCTTGTAACAAGCACGGACTGGTACAGCCAGGTACAGCCAAGTACGAGCTGGTACAGCACAGAGTATAAAAGACGCACCCACTGTATAGCCAGTCAGACGGCACACGACCGGCAAGCCATACATATGGCTCCGTGTCCCTTATATAACAATACTTAATAAAGTAGTTAGACGCCGATCTGATCAAGTGCTCCACACCTTCTCCACAATACCACAATCATCACTCCTGTTCTTAGGCTCATACATTTTTCAGGGTAGTCTGGAGGCAGTTTTCTTACTCGCGCATGAATAAAAAATTAGGTGCGTCCATAGAACGTGCGATTGATGACGGAGTCATGGAGATTTGTTCAAAGTGCTACTATTTGATTGAATTTCTCCTAATTCGCCTGTCACATAATATATCTTTCCATCCATTTTGGAGTTAGATGATTGAGTTGTACAGATCCGAGGTGTAATCGACGAGGGAGATTTTATCCTTCATTACACATACACCGCGGTTCTTGTCTCTTATGTTAATATTCATCTTGATGGAAAGTATCTCATTCCTCAAGTCATAACATCTTTCTCGAAAAAAAGTTCTACAACCAAATTAGAGAGTTTCAAAGACCAAAATTCCGATATTCAAGCACCAATGTGCTACCACCAAATTTCGCTTCCAAAGGTTCTATAACATGCATATTTCGACTTTTTGGAACATGTAGAGTATGAATTCACTCCGATTCGTATCTAAATTCTCTCAGTCATCGGTGCCATGAGAATAACATGGACACCCTACATGGTATTAGGAGACGAAACGATACATTTTAGAGACGGCACGGAACTTGACATTATTGCCACTCAAATTAATCTCGATGGATGGATGAAACTGCAATATTGGGACTTAGATTCGGCCATCAGATGCCTGGCAAAATTCAGGCTAAGACCTTCGTTGTCGGTCGCATTTGCAAGGCAGGGAATCGTCGTGAAACTTGAGCAAAATAGTAGATATTCTTGAAAAAGTACTCAGCAACGTATGGGAATTGATCTTTCTCCAATACTTTGGAGCATGAAAGAGTAACGCCTCTCGATGAATTTTGAATAAAATTGACGCGGAAAGGCCTGACATGAGGCAAATACACTTCTATCGAGGAAAACTAAGTGAGTCGGATTTCAGGCAAAATTGCGCCACGAAATGTATCAACTGTAAAAATTGAGAATCTTTGAGATTCATTTGAGTATTCTATAAGAGACCCCCGGCCGGTCAACCACCGACGCTCACCCAATCATTGCAAATCTCGGATCAAATCCTTAGAAAATCCCCAAAATGTGGCACAAGACTTTGTTCTGTAAGTCGTTGAACGATTTTTTCCAGATGATCTACATCGGAGATCATGTTTTCGGAGACATCTAAGAAGTTCTCTAGAAACTTCCAGACATGTACACAGCGTTCTTCAGTATTTTCACTTCCAGGGACCAGAAGTCAAAAATTTCTGGGATTCCCTCATGTAGAGTCGAACGAATTTGAACAGAAATGAGATAATCGGTGCACAATATTTTTGAAATGAGTAGTCAAATAGTTTGGTGCGTTTCGGTGTCTACGCTCATGAAGAACATCAGCGGCCCCGGGTATAAGCCCCACCCGCGAATAATCCACGCTTCGATTTTCTGAAGCCTAAAATAAGTAAAAAAGTGCAGCTATGTTATGGGCGCAAGCTACACAGGCGCCCGCACTTCAGATGTATCACATATAAGGACCGTCGCTTGGTGCGGCCGGACTAGCTCAGTCAACAGCGCGTCAGTCTCTTGATCAAGAGGTCGCCGGATCGTTTCCCGGTGGCTGCATTTTTTATTCAGTGCATGAAGAAGAATAATATCATAACAACTGGTGTCAGAAAGTGGAACGAGCCTGCTCACAAGTGGACTGCGTACTCGGAGGATAGTCAACGATGATAATTAGGTGGCGCTACCCACGCGTAGACCTGCTGTACCGACAAGATGGACTCGAGGTCTACATAGACGACAATAAGAAGTCAATGACATGAAGTTCAGACGATGAGGACATCGTCGACTTTGCCCAGGGGGTGTGTTATGGGTGCAAGCTACACAGGCGCCCGCCGTATCACATATGAGGACCGTCGCTTGGTGCGGCCGGACTAGCTCAGTCAACAGCGTGTCAGTCTCTTGATCAAGAGGTTGCCGGATCGTTCCCCGGCGGCCGCACTTTTTATTGTGTGCATGAAAGAAAATAAAATCATAACAGCGTATATTGGAATGAATACGGTATAAGGTGGACAGAAAGAATTGAAAATCTCCCTCAGACCATCAACCCACCGAAATTCCACTCAACAGTGCTTCAAAATACATGTACAAATCTCTGAATCTACAAGTGGCTCTTCACTGTATGAATCCCGGATTCCTGATCCACAGGATATGTCCATCGAATTCTACGAAGCATCATCATATGATTCCTCACGAAAATGGTCATGGATGTGATGCACGATTGTCAAGTCGTGTGCTAACAAGGCCCGGTGCCGTCAACTGTAATAAGATCCCGTGTACACGGAAAATAGTGAAGGGTGGGAATTGCCTACACCATTGGCGCTGCTGCGGAGCTTCGCCAAAGGTGTTGGTCATGATGCGCGCCTGGTGCCACGATTTAGCGGCCCAGATGCTGGTTAATCGATGCACTTTTCGCGGCGGAGGGTTTTGTAGCTGCGGCAGCTCCACTGCCACACAGATTCGAGATGGCTGTATTTGTGCGCGCTCTTGTGGATTATTGGTGTGCGTACGGTCTCCACTGCGCAGTCATTATTATACTTAGTTTTCCAGAGCAAAGATCGAGTCTGAGGTTAGTGATGTAAAAGACGAGCACTGACGGTCATTTTCTGGTCCACGGACCGTCACTTACGCGGTAATTGACGGATCCATAATTCACTGACGGCACAACTGTGGACGAGAAAAGGACGGTCAGTGACTGGCGTCAGACTGAGGTGGACGAGCCCGCGGTATAGCATCTACATCATAGATACATATATATATTATATTCCAGTAAATGTCCGAAATCAGTCAATGTCGGAGATTTACTAGTAGATCCTAGGATCGACTGGTGGGGCCAGTCAATCCTAAGATTGACTAGTAAATGTCCAGCATTGACTGGGAGGTCTAGTCAATGTTGTTGAAATGGCAGCATTTCGGACATTCACCAGTCAATCTTAGGATTGACTAACAAGCCTCCGTAAATGTTCGAAACGTGATTGGTCACGAAAAATATACTTCGCACGTTAACTTGATCTTTTGGAGACTCCGCGCCGAGAAACAAGCTCCTGAGGTACGTCTCCTGAGGAATGATTATCAACATCGTAGATGAGGACTTCTACAGAATTGGAACAAAAGCTGGTTTAACTAAGCAGCTGTTCACGAGGAGCCGGTTTAAGTTTGCAAAGAGGAAATCCTGAATCACAACGAAATTGACCAGGCGCAAACTGTGTGCTTACGAGCAGCAGCTTCAGAAATTTCGATTACAGGTGGCCAGGGGATGACGGAATGTAATTGTGAAGCTAAATGCTCTTCAAATAGATGTTCTTGTAAAGTGGAAAAAGTACTGTGCGATTCAGGATCCCATAATAGCCAGAGCTGCTGTAACAAGTAGCTTTTATATTGTTGAACTTTTGGACAGACTCAACTTCACTTTGATCATGTTACGTGCTATATTATTCGTCGGTGAAAAATTCGTAAGACTCGAATGACATTATCAATGTGACAAAGATGTGACCTCCGTTTAGTATGAACGTAAGATCTAAGACTATGTGCAGCTGTGATACATTTACGCTGAATATCATTTTGCATGAATAAATTTTGCTCATCATACATTATCATTTCTCTGCTCATTATACGTTTCGGACATTTACGGGGGTCAGTCAATCAATACGAAGATTGCCTAGTAAATGTCCGAGATTCATCTTTACGAATCAACATTGACTGGCTATTTCAGTCAATTCTAAGATTTACTAGTAAATCTTAGGACTGACTGGTCGCACTATTCAATGTCAGCAATAACTAGTCAATCCTAGGATTGACGGATTTCGGACATTTAACGTAACATATACTCATACAGGGTGTCCGAAAAGTAAGTAGCCCCCCCCCCATTTTTTTCAGAAATGGTTGGGAATCGGGAAGAACCCTGGAACACGTGTTCCTTTATTTGGGGGGGGGGGCATGCGATGGTGGCCTTGTTTTTTACCTTGAAAGTCACATTCAGGGTCATTTGGAGGTAAACTAGATTTTTTCAAACGGAAACACCTACTCTTGACCCCGAATCCTGAAAGATCATGAGAAATTATGAAACTGTTGTTTGAAACCTTTTTTGACCCTACTCGACATTGGCGAGATAAATGGAGGTCAGAACGGGTTGCCGGTAACCACTGTCGCCCCAAGAGTCAGCACTTCATCGAAAAATGTTTGGGATGGAAGTTGTTCATGATCACAGTAGGTAAGAGCGAATAACCTTGTTTCCGACCTTGGAGGTCATTTTCAAGGTCATTTGAAGGTCAATTCAATTTTTTCGAATAGAAACGCCTAATTTTGACCTCAATTCCTGAAAAAAACATGAAGAGTGATAGAACTTTTGTTCGAAACTCTTTTTGACCCGACTCGACCTTGGCGAGATGAATGGAGGTGAGCACGGGTTGACGATGACCGCTGTAACTCCAAGCGTGAGCATTTCATCGAAAAATGTTTGCGGTAAAAGTTGTCCATGATCACAGTAGAAAAGACCTAATGACCTTGTTTCCTACCTTGGAGGTCATTTTCTAGGTGATTTGGAGGTCAACTTGATTTTTCCAACGGAAACTCCTACTTTTGACCTCGAATTCTGTCTACTGTGATCATGAACAACTCAGATCCCAAACATTTTTCGATGAATTGCTCACTCTTGGAGTAAGAGCGGTCACCGTCAACTCGTGCTGACCTTTCGAACAAAAGTTGTATCACTTTTCATGTCCCTTCAGAATTTAAGGTCAAAAGTAGGTGTTTCCGTTGGAAAAATCGAGTTGACATTGCGAATACTTACCATAACTCTGCGTTGAATATTACCTCATTATACTCCCTCAACTTTCGTATATCGTCAAAGGTAACGAAGATAGTATCTCACTGATTGTATCAAAAGATCAATAAATCTCCAGTCATATTTACTCGCCGACTGCAAGTTCCTGGATTCGAACCTATCGCCAAATTGGCACAACAACGCCATTCAATTGACATACAGGTCGTAGAAGATTCTGATTGTAACATTAGATATATGGTTTCAAAATTTTGTTTTTTGTGAGTTTTGTTGATTTTTCAAGATTAAATGAAGCAAAAATAAATCTCTGATAACACTACAAATATTCTGCTTATAACTAAATTTATAGTCATGAATTTTTACTCGTAAAGATTCTGATTGTTATGGTCTCAAAAATTTTTTTTTCTTTAATTTCCGATCCTCAACTTATATGAAGTGAACTTTGATTCTAATATAAGATATCCCATGAACATTTCGCTCACACTCCCCCCTTTTTCCCTCGACAAACTTTCTTTTCCTTTCTTCTCCAAAAATGTAATTCAGTCCCATTTATCGGTTATATCCTTACGATCACCCAGTTCTGATTCACACATCAGTTCAAGATATGTTTTTACACGATATCTACATTTGACGGCCTCTTTATCTTCACAATGGCTACTATGGCATGATACGCAAATGGGCATCTGAGGGTTTTTATTTGATTTGATCAATACGTGTTTCGAATCGATCTTGGAACCCATAGGTTCATGAATTTCTTTAAAAAACGAAAGATGGCATATCACTCTCGATTTCTTACGATAAAATACCGATCGTTTACAACTGAACGTTTCAATATTCTCCCAGAAGGAGTTGTCTAAGTCAGGGCAGTTATTTTCTGCTTGCTTTTGTAAATCGCTTAGGTCGGGGTACCTGGTTTGCAATATTTTTTCTCTCGAGTTTAAGTAGCATGCATACCGTTGATTTCTGTCAGACGATCTTGTGTGCCTCTTCATTGTGTCTTCGTCCCTCTTCGTTGCCGTTATAGTTGTCGATCTCTCCGTTGATTTATCTGTACTCGCACAATCTGCAGTGTTTGGTAGATTCAATCGAGTCTTTAAGATATTTCTTATATCGTTGACCATTATCTCCATTGTCTTGGACGTGTTAGGCTGCGGTGTTCCTAAATTCATTATGCTGTCCGGTTTCCAATCAGTATTTGGCAGAGTATCTGTTTTTTCGTTCGAAGGTGGTTCGTCTCTCACCCCCACCGAATGTATCTCACAGATGTGATCACTCTCAATAGCTCCATATCGTTCCATTCCTCCTTCTGTGTTTGGAGTATTTTGTTCTGAATTTTGATTGAGCAGATTCTCGTTGAAATTCACAATACCAGTGGCGTAGTCCATCATTCCGGTTGTCTCAATCGTCCTATATTCCGATATCATCAAGTGACATTCATTGTCCAACAACTTCTCACTTGGTCGGTCGCTTGAACACTGATTTATGAGCTTTTCATCTTCCATCACCCCAATTACGTTGCCTACTGCTGGTTCGGTCGTGTCCAAATCGACTTTTCCGTATGGTCCACTCAGGTTCGATTGGTAAAGTGTTTGAGTACTTTGGGTACCCGGCTCGACCCCCAACTGCAAAAATATATTGTCAGGTGTTTGTGTATTTCCAAATTGTTCGCAACTCATTAAATCGGCAGCGATTTCCTCCACTCGTTGTTTATGAGCTGCTTCTTTCATATCCTGTACCTTTCTTCTGACACAGTTGTTTGAGAACAAATCCGTTGCATTCCTAAATTCGATGACAACTTCATCGTTTGCACCATGAAGGCTATTCGCATCGTAACTCACGAATGATGTTGCACTGTCGTAGGTACTGTCTGGATTCGCACTGCACTTGTTGTTGAAACTGTTCTGAATATGATTCGCACTGCACTCGCCATTGAAACTAGTTTGGAATTCGTTTAGTGTAAGTTCGGCGTCGGTAATATATGACGCACTTGTCGCAACCCAATGCTCGTTGTTTGAGTCAAAGGCACTGTGTACATGCAATTGCACAAAGTTGTCGTATTACTTGCTCAAATTGCTCATGACAGGTCTGTCCATCAAATCCCGATCATTATCCGTTTGCGCGTCAATTTTGTCTTTCATTCTCGTTGGAAATCAGAGCTCTGCTCATCAAGAGGGCCCAAGCTCAACTGATGATCAGTTGTGATGATGCCCTTTGGTTCCATCATCTGCTAAGATCTCATCACGACGTCGATTTTCATAGAAAATTCTCAGGCGAGCTAATGTAGATTACGAAACTGTCCATTTATCATTCTCTGGCCCCGAAGATTCTGGTCATTTTGATGTTATGATAGGTATTCCCAAAAAAAATCATGGAATAATACTGGTCGACTAATCAGAAACAAAATTCTTATCATAACTTCAAAATTGGTTGTAAGAAATCGAAGTCGTCTCATATCTATGTCGAAAAATGGTAAATTTCAAATTGAAAATTTGGAGGATTGGAGAAGATCTCCTGCATTCCTCGAGAAAGAAATGAAAAAAGAAATGTATAGGTGGCGAATTATCTCCCTCTAGTCCAGCATCATTCTCGTCATAGATTCAATGATTCCGGGACAATGGCATATTGAGACAAATAAAATTTTTCCCATGGGAACAATATCACATTGTGATGAAATGACTTCGGTTCATATGACATAGTGAAAAAGATCACCAAGAATTGAAAATATGATATATTTTAGACTTTCCTATTTCTGGTGGAGCCACAGAAAAAAAATGGCAGTCGGTGGACCTCGGTGGCTGTCATTGGAATACGGTGGCCCCCAGTGGCAGAACGTTGGCAGATCAGTGGAAGTCGGTGGAGTTCGGTGGCATTCGGTGGAGGAAAAGTGGAGGAACATGCCACTTCGTCAAAATATCGTAAAACTGTAGGTCTAATACCGTAATTGATGAGGTGGAGGAACGGTGGAATAGCGGTGGAGTTCGGTGGAGGAATATTGGCAGTCAGTGGAATTTCAGATGGTACTCGGTGGCAGTCGGTGGCAGTCATGGCCCTCGATGGCAGTCAGTGGCATTCGGTGGCACTGGTGGAATTCTGTGGAGGTCGGTGGCACTCATCGGCCCTCATTGGCATTCGGTCGCAGTCAATGGAATCACACAATTTTTTTCCTTATGACTATATAATATAGGGAGATGTGTGTGTGTGTATGTCGTATCGTGTGACTATATCTGTTTGTGTATATATATATATACTTGTATATGTGAGAAGATTCAACGAAGTTGAATTATAATTCTTTTTAGAAAAAGATGAAAATTAAGGTATCATTTTGTTTACAAAATGTACTTCTTATGTATTGGGTATACGACAGGGTAGCAGAGAGTTATAACACATAGGTAAGATTAAAATAATAGCATTTATCAAAATAAAATAAAATAAATTCATACCCCAGCAATTTCTTTGTACACACACATATCTAAACACATTTTTAAATATTCATAGTCTTAACTATGACTTATTTTTTGACGCGCAGCGACGAACACACTAAATGATTTTAATGTAAAAACTCTAAAGTGGACTGTAATTACTTGATCACTCTGAAATTAAAAAAGAAAAAGATTTTAGAAACAACTAAAAAACCAGGTAGTACATGGCAGCTGCATTATAGCAGTGTTCCGGAGTACAAGTGGGCCTTTGGTGTGGCAGCTGCATTATATCAGTGTTCCGATGCCAAAATGACAGTGTAACTGCAATGTTAATTGCGATGGCAACTGGGCTCACCCTGGAGATTGAGTTGAGTGATGATTGCCACCCAAAAAGCCGGTGATCATTGATATAGATGTATAATTTACATTAACGTATTCTGGGTAGCCATCTATCGGCGACATATCAATTACCCGGTATACAAGATGTGAGTTTGGCGGTTGATTTAAATTGATCATTTGATACTTTTGCCAATAGTTAGGATTTCCATAATCGAATGTTGATGACATTAATATTATGAATTCTTCTTCTAGGCTGCAACATATCTGAGTCGTATCCACAATATTCCAATAATATTCCCAAAGAAAATCTCCATAAGAAAGTCCCATAGATTTGAACCTGGCGCCCTTGAGCATGCGCAGTATGATCAATCAGTTTGGCCAATCAAGAGATAGCAATATACAGCAGACGACATCAAGATATCCAGTACATCAGTCATATGGATTGTGGTTATGACAGGTGTTTGTTTACTTTCAACAATCAGCTGGGTATTGGAAGTATTGCAAAATAATGACAAATAAATAGCAGCAATGGGTAAGTACACCTGAAACATATTTCTAAGAGCATGTATAAGCATATCATGGGTGTTAGTATTCATGGTATGATGTAATGAAGAATATTAGTGTTTTGGTGATAGATGTTGATGGGTGATTTTTATAACTAATGAATAAATTATTGTTTTTGCATGATGCTGATGTTACATGGGTTGAATACTAATAGTTAATGCATTGCTGATGTCAGACAACTAATTCTTTATGTGTTTTTATAGGAAAACTTGGTGCGTCAACTTCCACGTTATGGGCCAGAGGCATCAGTTGAGCTGCGTTGGACCATCACCATGATCAGATGGGAGCCAAGGTGCAGAATAAACATCATTTCCTCAGGATGAATGGGATTCTGGGATTACCAAGGAAAAGTAGGTATGGAATCTTGACTATCTCTGAACTTTAAATGTAAATTCCTATCGGACTGTTGTTATATTGACTAATTCAACCATCAATGTTGAGTTAGTGTGAAATATTATCAGCTGATGGCTGTGAGATTATATGTGCAAAATATGTACTGACAAACCATTGAGAATAAGATCTGAATGAATGAAACTGAATGAATGGCTTTCGCATGACTCTTTTCTATTATTAACATTTCTTTTCTTATTAATAAAATAAAATATACATTCAGATACTAATTCTTGTATTTGTTTCATGTTCCTGATATTACCTGGTGCCAGATGTCCAGATTTAGCAACCTGATTACCTGATAAGATGTCCAGCCTCCTGCTCTTGCATCCAATAGTTGTTTGAGTTTCATCGATGGATGGATTGCATCGATGGATCAATATCATCATATTTTGGTATGGTTTGCTCATCAATTTACCGGTGAGGTCTTTTAGTATATTCTATATTGAACTTGGAAATCAGTTAGCTCAAAATTGATACTATTCATTTTCTTTCGGGTAAAGAAAATGAAAAATATAACAAAATCTGAAAAAATCAAACTAAATTCTAAACCAGAATATAAATTACTTCAACTGAAGTCGGGGTACAAAATCATATTTAAAATCGCCCTAAAGCTGTGCGTTGCATATGTTTATTTGAGTTCAAAATGTGTTGATTTTCGACGTTTCCCTCCTGCTGCAGTGTCTAAACTGTGTCTGCGGTGATTCTTGTCCTGCATCTGACTGCTGTTTCTATGCGTATTTGCTTCGAATTGTGCTCGAGGCGTTATCAGCTTGGTTAAACGCTTATATTCTTTCGTTGCACTCTCCATCGTCATCATCCTGCTGCTGTGCAACTACTGTCATTAAATTATTGGTGAATACCATATCACGTATACACACACTCATATGTCCACCAATACACATATATCTCTACATACATATTCTGAGTTTGATGTCTATGATTTTGAATCTTTTCCTATTCCAGTGTCCGATTCCTTTTGACTCGGGGTCTGATTGACAGCCATGAGATATTTGAAAAAATCGAGAATATTTTGATGTATTTTCCCTCCTGAAGTGACGTAGATATTTGATGTATTTGATTCTTACAACTTTATTTTCCCTCTTTCCCCCCTTTTGTTTTTGTTGCTGAAGATACGTTCATGTTGGTGTCCTTGAGTTTATGTCTGTGAGTTCCAGTATTATTTCATTTGTACTATCTAATTCATGCGGCTAGTTTTCGCGATGTCCTCAATTCATGTCTTTGCGTTACCGATCCCCTCGTCATGTTGTAATCATATAGTTCATACCCTCAGGTTTTTGCTGATGATAATGAATTTTCACAGGTTATATATTGATCTGTATCAGCTGATTTGGTACCTGATTTTTCTACCACAGCTCGTTCCCGTCCTACTCTATGGTGGTGAGTCGTTTTTTAGAATCATAGAGTATACCTTGGTATCATTTGCTGATATTTCGGCCGTGGCATGGCGGTTGTTGGAATATTCTCATTCTTGTATCCGGTCATAGTCGACAAATTCAGATACAAATGACCAGAGTATTCGCGAATCGAGTGTATTATCTTACAAGGTTAACCCGTTGACTGTTGATGTCCAGTATATTGGACAAGCACTTTTTTTTCGATATTTCGTGATAACGCTTGATAAAAGCATTGGAAAAATCTGCAAAAAATCAGGGAATCTCTGGGATATTGTTGAGTCATGCTGGCAAAAAAATGAGGTCTCAATAGTCGATCATTCATGAGAAAAATGAAAATTCGAAAGTTTTCCAACTTTCTAATTTTGGTATTTTTCGCGGTTTTGACACTAGCACTTGATGTTTTGACCATCAGATAGGGTTTGCAAGTCCCGGAAGTCACTTCTAAAGTCAACGGGTTAGATGAGGGTTGAATTGATTGCATTCTCAGAATGATTCCTTCTGAATTTTTCCATTATTGTTCTCAAAGCATAATTCTTGATTGAATCTGGTTCCGATTCAAATCCATTGAGAATTTAGAACATCTTGTATTGAATCAAATATTCGGTTTTGATTTCATCGGACGGAATGGGTTCTCAATTGTCCCATTATTATTTTTCATTTCCAATTTATCTATGTGTGATTTGGACTCGTTATGTGACTCTTTTTGAAGCAGGTTTGAAATTCCTGGGTATTCCTTGTTTGGATATCAAATGGCCGTCGAACCCTTGTGCGGACTCGCCGACTTGTCGCTTGATGATTTTCTAATGGAATGCGCCCAATCGATTGGGATTCCGGGAATAGACGGTGCTCGTATTATCATATGTAGGAATACCACACCTATGTTACCAGGCTTCAAGACCCGTCTAATCCAAGAGAGGTTTATCAGGAATGACAACAAATTGCCATGTTCACGTATAACGTTATCTCCTGATTCTTCTGACCCTGGTTAATACACGATTCATAAAGAGGATTGCTCCCACGAGTTCCAGAACAACCAGGAGCTGCTTGCAAGTCTTGTTGAACAACCAGATCCATCTTTTTATATGAAGACGGACAAAGAAATTATTGATGGTGTCCCTACTCGACCACCAGGTGTCTATGTCACTGGCTTGGAGTCCCGGAATTTTGTCACGGGTGTTTTAGAGTCCAACGCAACCATGCGTATCAGCAATGTCCATCCTTCCACCAACCCCGATGTTAAAGAAATGCCCAGTATAAACACCAGCATGTTCTATATCGGTGGCCATAATTCATGCAGCGAACTACACCGTGAGGATGCACTACTGGCGGCCGTTGCTGTAGTACTTGGTCAGCTTGACCCACTTCCAGAAGGGGTTCCTTTATCGGGTCCAGAAGGGACTTCCGCACAACAATTGCCAGATTTGCATCCGGGAAGTCTCTTCGCGTCTACGCCAGACGAGTCTTCTGTGCAAATTGTGGATGCAGTGGCACCCGTTCCGACGAAGGTCCCGTGCAAGGTATGGATGGTTCCTTTGGACCCTCGTAAACTGGAAGAGGGCATCCGCGTAGTCGTTCGTTCCATGCCATCGTCAGACGAGTCTTCATCTGAGCAATCGAGGAAAAAGCGTGCGAAGAAGGGTCGTTCTGCCAAGACAATCAAGAAAAGACGGTGTTCCCGTGCACTAGATTACAAGACCATATCGATAGCTCCTACGAAGAACGCTAAACGTCGGCGAAGAGTAACACTTGCGCGATATCCTCCGGCGGAAATTATTACTCGGGCTTGTCGCCGACGAAAAGTATCATAAAGCGCGTACCACCGACGAAAAGTAACACATAGCGCGTATCTCTGACGAAAAGTGAGACATTGCGCGTACCAGCGGCGAAGAGTATCACTTGGCGCTTGTCGCCGACGAAAAGTAACACATAGAGCTTACCAAGCCACGTCGGCCAGATGAGTCTTCAGAGAGCTATGTGATACTTTTCGTCGCTGACGAGCTCTATGTGATACTCTTCGTCGGCGTCGAATGCTAAGTGATACTCTTCGTCGGTGGTACGCGCTATGTGATACTTTTCGTCGGCGACAAGCGCCAAGCGATACTTTTCGCCGGTGGTACGCGTTTGTGTTACTCTTCGCGAATGACAAGCGTACGTGTTACTCTTCGCCGGTGGCTAAGAAAGTGTTTTTCTTCGTAGGAGCCATCGATATATGCTACACTGCACTGCACTGAGCCCAATTCTATTCAATGTTGGACTGGTTGATCTATTTGAAAGGATGGAAAGATCTCAAGAGGGTGGATGTAGGATAGGAAATAAACTGAAAATATGGGGTCTAAGCTATGCAGATGACATCTGCCTGGTCTCAAATAATGAAAAAGGGCCCAAAGAACTACTTAGGAAAGCAGGCAAATATGTGAAGGAGAAGGGATTGGAGATAAATGTGTCAAAGACCAAGATTATGATCTGTAGGAAAGGAAAAGGGAGAGAGAAAAAATATAGATTTCTACTGGATGGCGAAGAAATTGAGCAGGTAAAAGAATTTAAGTACTTAGGATACGTCCTGAAGAAAAATAATGGAGATGAGAGTCATGTGAGACACATCACAAAGAACGCCAATGCAGCATTAGGAAAGGTATGGAGCCTGGGAGAGAAATTCTTCAGAAAAGAATGGAAGAAAAGGATGAAACTACTTGACACACTGATAGTGAGCATACTGATGTATGGTGTGGAGATATGGGGATGGAAAGAATGGGAGGTGATGGGAAACATCCAGATCAAACACATCAAATGGGTCCTCAAACTGGACAGACAAACCCCAAGGTACCTAATTCTCAATGAAGTAGGTAGAGAAAAAATAGCAATAAAGGATGGTACCAGATGCTTGAAATATGAGGAGAAAATAAGCAAAGGAAAAGAGGGAGAGATAAGGAATGAATTATGGAAAGAATTGAAAGAAGGCAGGGCAGATGCACTGCTCCCACAATAAGAGAAGAATGGTTCAACGACAAAGGGTGGGCAGAAGGCGAGCTGGAACTAAGAGTGCTGGACAGGGAAGAAATGTACAGAATCACCGAGAGGAGTAAGAGAGATCAAGATAGACAATTAGCCATCAGCAAGGTAAGAGAATCCACAGATTGCAATGAGTTGAAGAATTGGCTATTAGAGGGAAGAATGGAGAGATATGTGGACTCAAAAGAGAAAAAAGTAAAAGATAATTTGCGCACGATAGCCAGATTTAGATCAGGAAATGAGGCAAGGCACAATCAGTATTGGAGAGATGAAGAACATAGAAATTGTAGAATGTGCAAAAAAGCCCCTGAAACAATGAGACACATCTTTGAAGAATGTGAAGAAACAAGGACACCAGGCCCGTGGGAAGAAATTCTTAGAGGAGATTGGAAAAAACTAGGCTGGCTAAAAGGAATAGAATGGAAAAGAAAAAGGAAAGAAAGAGAAGAAAGGTGTGATAGAGCGAACGAAGCAGACGACAGGGAAACAAGGAAAGATGGAACACAGGAGAGGAACGAGAACGGGAACGCGCGAGCCAGCAGCGACGCACATGCGGTGGCATAGCAAGCCGACAAGAGCCCGCGCTAGAAAAAGGCTCCCCAAAAAGAAAAGATTGTATTAAAATGCAAAAAGAAAGAGAAGAAAAGAAAGAAGAAGAAATCAGACCGATCAGAAGAATGGAGGAGAGACTGGAAAGGATGCAGGAGGAAAATAGAAGTTTGGCAGAGAAGTTTGAGAAGTTGGAAGCAGAGAGGTTATATAGCACGCCGCAGCAGAGGAGAGAGGAAAGTTCTGAAAGTGAAAGTGAAAGTGAAAGGGAATAAGAAGAGGAGCAAGATATGATATACAACGACGACCCACACATGATAGTGATAAGGAAAGGGGTGGCTTTTAGAGGAAAGAGGGTGGAAGCATGGATCCAAGAAATAGTGGGAGGAAGCGAAGGAGGCAACACCTGGTGGATAGAAGGTCTGCAGAAGAAAGGAGGTCAGCAACCCCCAAGAGCCTGGGTGTTCAAGGTCTACAATCCCACCCTAATAGAAAAAGTATGGATGACAATGGAGAAGATAGGGCCAAAAGAGTTTGTCGTTGAAGCATTCAAAAGAGCACAGCGAAGATGGGAGGAAAGAAAGAAGGAGCTGGCTATAGGAAGAATAAAAGCAAGAGGTTTTGAGGTGGAAAGAGTGGGTGACATAGTGTATGCAGAAGAAGGAAATGTACTTTATAGAATGATGTGGAACAGCAATCTTGGAAAGTTTGTGGGCATGCTGAAAAGCGAGGTGAAGAAAAGGTAGAGGTGTTAGGAAGGACGCAGGGAAGAGGGAGACATGTGCCAAGCAGTAGGAAAGACAGGAGACAAGCAACGAGAAGCCTTAGTTTATCCTTACTTATCTTTGTACAAAAAGTTTTCATTTAAGTTAAAGAAGTGCCAATCAGTACAAAGAAATTGAGATTCTATTTTCTATTATTTACACATTTGATGTGATGCTATTAAGGATGATAGTATCAATATGTAAGCTAATTATAACCAAATTGGTTCAATAAATTAATAATAATAAAATAATACTTCTGACAAAGGTGAACACAGGAAATAATCAATGATAATTTTATAAATCTTACTCGATCCAAATACGAACATGTTATCGAACTACATTAAATCAAGACAGCGAGAGAAAAGAGAAAGAGAGAGAGAGTAAGAGAGAGAGGAAGAGAATCACAAATGTTCCACAGAAATATGGTCTCGTAATAGCGACTTAGATATGAAAGATACATGCTTACAGTAGTCACATTCGAGTCTGGGATGATCGCGGGTTTCATGCTTTTTCATATAATAATTTCTAGTGTAGCGCCTAGGGCAATGATCAGACTTGTAGGGTTTAGATGGGCATATTTTTTGATGTGTAGTAATATGTCCAGATAGGCAGGATTGCTTACAAAAACGACAGTTTCGCGTGTGTCTTCTATCTGAAGCAGTTTCCTATAAGGTTGAGGACGAAGAACCGGGCGTCTGACACTCATCACAATGCTGTTCATGTTTGTTCAGATCGTCCTGGTTAGGACACAATAGGTCGCAGAAACGACACGCAAATTGGGAGCAATGTCGAGCTTAGCGTTTCCACCTTGCAAAATTCGAGCAGCGACGGCGTCTAGTGGAACAAATGAAGAATTCATTAATGAAAGTTAAAATGAATCAGAGATATATCATGGAAAACAACTAGGAATGAATAAATCACCTTCATGCTTTTGCGAAGGTCTTCGGAGGTGATCGTCGAGTCATTGCGTGAGAGTTCCGCAATCGGGACATTTCTCGACTAGACGTGTATGTGGCGTAACGATATTCCTTGAGTGCTCCTCCTCACAATGCCGAACAAGAGCAGCTTTGGTTGAAATCATAAATTCACAATCATCACAATGATGTTTCATATGACTTTGCGTCACATTCACGCGAGCAGCGGGATTCTTCGCGATACAAGCAACAGCTTGTTCCTTGCACCCACAGAACGAGATATGGTCTGCAATGATTTGCCACTCGGCATCCCCAAAGTTAGATGCCTCAAGACAATTGGGGACAATCTGGATTCACTCATGAGGCATACCGGGACGTAGATATACTACAATATATGATGGGAGGAACGGCCAAATTGCGAGGCATTCCTTATTGAAGCTAGATTTCTTGACAGAGCTTCCGTCACTCTGATTGTCTGGGGAACATACATCCCCTATAGAACCACAGAGGCATCGGGAAGATATCAAGAACCCAACTCCAATATCATGATAAGTCTCATATGTAGAGCTGATGGTAGTTTCCATCCTTGTCTCTACACCGTACTGGAATATTTAAACTGTGAAAAAGATGTGTGATATTATGTGTGTGTTTCGCCCTGGTCTCTCTCTTGGGCTCGTCAGTGAGACGAAAAGATACCTGTCTCAGACACTTTTGTAAATTGGGTGGATTGACATTAGGTTAAAAAAGGGTTAACATTGAAATTTTTGTAAAACAACCATGGAAAAAGATTGCCATCTACTGATAAAGATATGGAGTTGGGTTCTTGATATCTTCCCGATGCCTCTGTGGTTCTATAGGGGATGTATGTTCCCCAGACAATCAGAGTGACGGAAGCTCTGTCAAGAAATCTAGCTTCAATAAGGAATGCCTCGCAATTCGGCCGTTCCTCCCATCATATATTGAAACATAGCGAGGGTATAGTTTCCATTATCCCACCAAACGACATGAGGCCGTATAGAGTCGTTTACCACATGAAGCTCAACATCTGCTTCGTGTCTTCATCACTAGATGGCAACCTTTTTCCATGGTTGTTTTACAGATATTTCAATGTTAACCCTCCTTTGACCTAATGTCAATCCACCCAATTTACAATAGTGTCTGAGACAGGTCTCTCTTCGTCTCACTGACGAGCCCAAGAGAGAGACCAGGGCGAAACACACACATAATATCACACATCTCTTTCACAGTTTAAATATTCCAGTACGGTGTAGAGACAAGGATGGAAACTATCATCAGCTCTACATTTGAGACTTATCATGATATTGGAGTTGGGTTCTTGATATCTTCCCGATGCCTCTGTGGTTCTATAGGGGATGTATGTTCCCCAGACAATCAGAGTGACGGAAGCTCTGTCAAGAAATCTAGCTTCAATAAGGAATGCCTCGCAATTTGGCCGTTCCTCCCATCATATATTGTAGTATATCTACGTCCCGGTATGCCTCATGAGTGAATCCAGATTGTCCCCAATTGTCTTGAGGCATCTAACTTTGGGGATGCCGAGTGGCAAATCATTGCAGACCATATCTCGTACTGTGGGTGCAAGGAACAAGCTGTTGCTTGTATCGCGAAGAATCCCGCTGCTCGCGTGAATGTGACGCAAAGTCATATGAAACATCATTGTGATGATTGTGAATTTATGATTTCAACCAAAGCTGCTCTTGTTCGGCATTGTGAGGAGGAGCACTCAAGGAATATCGTTACGCCACATACACGTCTAGTCGAGAAATGTCCCGATTGCGGAACTCTCACGCAATGACTCGACGATCACCTCCGAAGACCTTCGCAAAAGCATGAAGGTGATTTATTCATTCCTAGTTGTTTTCCATGATATATCTCTGATTCATTTTAACTTTCATTAATGAATTCTTCATTTGTTCCACTAGACGCCGTCGCTGCTCGAATTTTGCAAGGTGGAAACGCTAAGCTCGACATTGCTCCCAATTTGCGTGTCGTTTCTGCGACCTATTGTGTCCTAACCAGGACGATCTGAACAAACATGAACAGCATTGTGATGAGTGTCAGACGCCCGGTTCTTCGTCCTCAACCTTATAGGAAACTGCTTCAGATAGAAGACACACGCGAAACTGTCGTTTTTGTAAGCAATCCTGCCTATCTGGACATATTACTACACATCAAAAAATATGCCCATCTAAACCCTACAAGTCTGATCATTGCCCTAGGCGCTACACTAGAAATTATTATATGAAAAAGCATGAAACCCGCGATCATCCCAGACTCGAATGTGACTACTGTAAGCATGTATTTTTCATATCTAAGTCGCTATTACGAGACCATATTTCTGTGGAACATTTGTGATTCTCTTCCTCTCTCTCTTACTCTCTCTCTCTTTCTCTTTTCTCTCGCTGTCTTGATTTAATGTAGTTCGATAACATGTTCGTATTTGGATCGAGTAAGATTTATAAAATTATCATTGATTATTTCCTGTGTTCACCTTTGTCAGAAGTATTATTTTATTATTATTAATTTATTGAACCAATTTGGTTATAATTAGCTTACATATTGATACTATCATCCTTAATAGCATCACATCAAATGTGTAAATAATAGAAAATAGAATCTCAATTTCTTTGTACTGATTGGCACTTCTTTAACTTAAATGAAAACTTTTTGTACAAAGATAAGTAAGGATAAACTAAGGCTTGTCGTTGCTTGTCTCCTGTCTTTCCTACTGCTTGGCACATGTCTCCCTCTTCCCTGCGTCCTTCCTAACACCTCTACCTTTTCTTCACCTCGCTTTTCAGCATGCCCACAAACTTTCCAAGATTGCTGTTCCACATCATTCTATAAAGTACATTTCCTTCTTCTGCATACACTATGTCACCCACTCTTTCCACCTCAAAACCTCTTGCTTTTATTCTTCCTATAGCCAGCTCCTTCTTTCTTTCCTCCCATCTTCGCTGTGCTCTTTTGAATGCTTCAACGACAAACTCTTTTGGCCCTATCTTCTCCATTGTCATCCATACTTTTTCTATTAGGGTGGGATTGTAGACCTTGAACACCCAGGCTCTTGGGGGTTGCTGACCTCCTTTCTTCTGCAGACCTTCTATCCACCAGGTGTTGCCTCCTTCGCTTCCTCCCACTATTTCTTGGATCCATGCTTCCACCCTCTTTCCTCTAAAAGCCACCCCTTTCCTTATCACTATCATGTGTGGGTCGTCGTTGTATATCATATCTTGCTCCTCTTCTTATTCCCTTTCACTTTCACTTTCACTTTCAGAACTTTCCTCTCTCCCCTGCTGCGGCGTGCTATATAACCTCTCTGCTTCCAACTTCTCAAACTTCTCTGCCAAACTTCTATTTTCCTCCTGCATTCTTTCCAGTCTCTCCTCCATTCTTCTGATCGGTCTGATTTCTTCTTCTTTCTTTTCTTCTCTTTCTTTTTGCATTTTAATACAATCTTTTCTTTTTGGGGAGCCTTTTTCTAGCGCGGGCTCTTGTCGGCTTGCTATGCCACCGCATGTGCGTCGCTGCTGGCTCGCGCGTTCCCGTTCTCGTTCCTCTCCTGTGTTCCATCTTTCCTTGTTTCCCTGTCGTCTGCTTCGTTCGCTCTATCACACCTTTCTTCTCTTTCTTTCCTTTTTCTTTTCCATTCTATTCCTTTTAGCCAGCCTAGTTTTTTCCAATCTCCTCTAAGAATTTCTTCCCACGGGCCTGGTGTCCTTGTTTCTTCACATTCTTCAAAGATGTGTCTCATTGTTTCAGGGGCTTTTTTGCACATTCTACAATTTCTATGTTCTTCATCTCTCCAATACTGATTGTGCCTTGCCTCATTTCCTGATCTAAATCTGGCTATCGTGCGCAAATTATCTTTTACTTTTTTCTCTTTTGAGTCCACATATCTCTCCATTCTTCCCTCTAATAGCCAATTCTTCAACTCATTGCAATCTGTGGATTCTCTTACCTTGCTGATGGCTAATTGTCTATCTTGATCTCTCTTACTCCTCTCGGTGATTCTGTACATTTCTTCCCTGTCCAGCACTCTTAGTTCCAGCTCGCCTTCTGCCCACCCTTTGTCGTTGAACCATTCTTCTCTTATTGTGGGAGCAGTGCATCTGCCCTGCCTTCTTTCAATTCTTTCCATAATTCATTCCTTATCTCTCCCTCTTTTCCTTTGCTTATTTTCTCCTCATATTTCAAGCATCTGGTACCATCCTTTATTGCTATTTTTTCTCTACCTACTTCATTGAGAATTAGGTACCTTGGGGTTTGTCTGTCCAGTTTGAGGACCCATTTGATGTGTTTGATCTGGATGTTTCCCATCACCTCCCATTCTTTCCATCCCCATATCTCCACACCATACATCAGTATGCTCACTATCAGTGTGTCAAGTAGTTTCATCCTTTTCTTCCATTCTTTTCTGAAGAATTTCTCTCCCAGGCTCCATACCTTTCCTAATGCTGCATTGGCGTTCTTTGTGATGTGTCTCACATGACTCTCATCTCCATTATTTTTCTTCAGGACGTATCCTAAGTACTTAAATTCTTTTACCTGCTCAATTTCTTCGCCATCCAGTAGGAATCTATATTTTTTCTCTCTCCCTTTTCCTTTCCTACAGATCATAATCTTGGTCTTTGACACATTTATCTCCAATCCCTTCTCCTTCACATATTTGCCTGCTTTCCTAAGTAGTTCTTTGGGCCCTTTTTCATTATTTGAGACCAGGCAGATGTCATCTGCATAGCTTAGACCCCATATTTTCAGTTTATTTCCTATCCTACATCCACCCTCTTGAGATCTTTCCATCCTTTCAAATAGATCAACCAGTCCAACATTGAATAGAATTGGGCTCAGTGGGCACCCTTGTCTTAACCCTTTTGTTGTATAGAACTCACCTATTTCTTCCCCATCTATCAATCTTTCTGGTTTTTCATCCTGGCCTCTGAACTGCTTCTTGAAGTGCTCCATCCACTCCTCTTTCGTTATGCTTTTGTCGAGGCTTTCCCTCTTCTTCCTTCTCCCATTTACCATTTTCCAGAATTTCTTCTCTGATTTATCTCTCAGCATTTCTTCCACCTTCCTCTCTCCCTCTTCCCTCTTCTTCTTGTCCAGGAGCTGTCTATACTCCCTTCTCTTTGCGTAGTATACGTGCCCATCTATTTTGTCCTCTTTGGCGTCTTGGAAGAGCTTCTGTACCTCTATTTTTTTCCTCCAGCATTCTTCATCCCACCAGTCTTGGGAATCTGTTTCTTTATCTTCCAATTCTATTGTCGCGGTGGCTCTTTCGATTCTGTTCCTAAGTTCCTCCCAGTTTTCTGTTTCTTCCTAGCTCTTCTGTGCTTCCCTGAACTTTGTGCAGGCTTCTTCATCCCAGATTTGCACCATCTTTCTCTTAGTCACTTCTTCCATTCTTCCCTGCTGTAGGTTTATTTCCATGAGTAGGTGGTCAGATTTGGTTTTTTCTCCTATCCTCATTGACTCTATCTTCTCCTTTCCTTCTAAGTTTGTGACTGCATAGTCGATGACGGTATTTCCTCTGGCCCCTATGTATGTGTACTCACCCTGCTCATCGCCTGTTATATTGCCATTCAGTATTTCCAACCCTTGTTCCTCCAAATTTTTGAGCATTTTGTGTCCTTCTGCATTGACTGTGCCATCTCTCGAATTTCTGTAACCATCTCCTATGATGTCTCCTCCTTCCCTGCCTGTCCTTGCGTTCATGTCTCCTAGGAGTAGCAAGTTGTCCCCTCTCATCTCCTCTGCTTCTGTTCTTATCTTTCTCCAGTTATTGTCCTTTTCCTTATTCATGTAGGCCAAGATGATTTTTCATTTCTCCTTTCCCATTTGTAACTCGCTTCTGATCACCTCTTGTCCTATTGCTTCTGTTTCTGCCCTCAAGCTCTTCTTGGTGGCTACCATGATGCCTCCACTGGCTCTTCCCTTCCTCTTTTCTCTGCTAGCCTCAACTACTGTGCAGTCGTGTTCTTTTAGCTTCCTGTTTACCCAATTTCTGTCTTTCCCTTCTATCCATGTTTCTGTGATACAGATTATCTCAAATCCTTTCAAATAATCCCATTGAGTGAGGTATGATGACCCGGACCCTCCGAACTCCCGTTGCGAGTCCGATTTTCGGGCGCCACAGTGAACGGGGCCCAATCAATTTCTCACTTGATCTCGTTTCTTGAACCTACTTTAGCCTATCTTACTCCATTTGAGCCTACCAGATAATCCTGAAGGTTGGGGACGAAACTGACCACGGATTCGGTTTCTACATCAAAAAATACACGAAAAACACATGTTCACGTCTTGGGAACGACCCGACTCAAAATTCGCATTCTTGGCGTCTATTGGAGGAGCCGCGGTTTCGCGGACTCGATACCTTGGAGTTTTTCATTTTTTGGACCAGCTAGATCTCGTGATCTAACGCGTCAAACCGACTTCCTCGAGTGACCATTCTGAAGTGAGTTACACCAGGCGGCTATCAATTGAAATTACTTTTAGAGACATCAGAGGACGCGCATGCACAAGAGATGCAAATACTGGATTGAAATTTGTTTCAAAGATAATTTTTGCATTTTTGACCACTTTCCACCGCCAAGACTGATAGTTTTCGAAACCGTTTTCGCTGTAACATGACCCGGCAAACACGATGAAGTGGTTAACTAACGTCTTGATTACAGGTAACATGGTTAGAAATCAATTCTTATGTTTTATCAATTTTCTTAGAGGCCTCAAACACAGGTTGTTGATATAAGAATACTGCTCTCCTATTTGTCCGAGTTCAAAAGATATGTTGAAAAAAATCAGGTTGTTTCATTGAAATCCATCGGAACACGATTTTACTAATGGAACGCCGTTTTTCAACTTTTTTGGAGGATTACTTAAAACACCGTACGACACAGAGATGACCTTGGGACGTTAGAAAGCTCTTTCCCCACTCAAAACTTATGAAATAGTGAGGTCATGCTTTTCTCTTCAAAATGATTGGCGAACCATTTGTGTCCAATGGTGCAGCATCGTAGTTAGGCGATTCGTTCTTACCCATCAAAACTGTACAATTAGCTCATAAGTGATTTTGGTAGATTTTTTTCGTCCTTGATGGTTAAAATTCAACTCGTATGTACAACTAGCTGTCCAAGGAGTCTAGCCGGGTCTAACTGCCTTCAGATAATAGACAGAGGATCTAACTCTCATCATACAATCGATAAAAGGGCGTAACTCCCATCATATAATCAACAAGAGGGCCTAAGTGCACTTAGGCCCTTTTTCTGATCTATGGGGTTTTCGAAGTTTATGGAAGAACAACTTTCATGGGGTGATAGATCATGGTTCAAGGGTTCAAAAAAGCGGTAGGCCGGAAAAAGGGCCTAAGTGCACTTAGGCCCTCAATTCGACGAATCATTTTTAATCACCCGCGATAGTTCTTTTTTTGCTGTGGGATGCGTGCTCAGCTAGATTGGAAATGGCGCAGATTTACTAGTCGCATACGCGTCACGAGTACTTAATTCCGCAGGAATGAAATATTCTGAAATTGAGAAGGAGATGGTAGCCATTTTGTTCGCTGTAAAACAGTTTAGACCATATATTTATGGACGAAAATTCACCCTTATTACGGATTATAGACCACTAGTATGGATGAACAACTGTAAAGATCCTTCATCACGATCAGTCCACTGGAGAGTGACTCTAATTTCGTATAACTTCGAGGTAGAATACAAAAGAGGAAGCATGAATTTGAACGCAGATGCTTTGTCTAGGAACCCGGTAGAGTCAGCTGAGAATGACAATGAGCAAGAATATGATATCGATGATTACGAGGTAAATGTCGTGGACGAATTCCAAAACAAGATAAACTGCGACTGTCCTCACTGCAGGGAGACCTCGTCCTCAAAAAATGACGACTTAGACACTCTCGACGACAAACAGAGACAGAATGACTTACGAGAAGTTAGGACGATCAGTGACTTGGAAGGAAGCACTGGGATCGTAGAAAACGGCAGTGACTCGCGAGTGAGCACTGGAATCATAGAAAACCGCAGTCGCTTGGGAGCAAGCACTGGAATCGCAGAAAACGGCAGTGACTCGAGAGTGAGCACTGGAATCATAGAAAACCGCAGTCGCTTGGAAGCAAGCACTGGAATCGTAGAGAACGGCAGTGACTCGCGAGTGAGCACTGGAATCATAGAAAACCGCAGTCGCTTGGGAGCAAGCACTGGAATCGTAGAAAACGGCAGTGACTCGAGAGTGAGCACTGGAATCATAGAAAACCGCAGTCGCTTGAAAGCAAGCACTGGAATCGTAGAAAACGGCAGTAACTCGAGAGTGAGCACTGGAATCATAGAAAACCGCTTGGAAGCAAGCACTGGAATCATAAAAAACGGCGAAGACTCGAGTGTGAGCACTGGAATCATAGAGAACCGCAGTCACTTGGAAGCAAGCACTGGAATCATAGGAAACAACAGTGACTCAAAAAGAAGCACTGGAATCATTGAGAAAGAAAATACTGGATTCAAACGCCCACGAGCAGAGGGCGATGAAGGACGTATGGACGGAATTAAACTCAAACGGCCAGCAGAAGAATCTAGATAGGGGAATTATCACCCTAAGTCCAAATAGAGGTCTAGACGAGTCAGCAGAGGAGAGTGTCGGGGTAGCTCACATCCAGAATAACACTAACATGTCTATAAGCCAAACCCAAATCGCAAATCCTATCGAGATAACAAATAATACCTCAACACCTCAACATGATGACCCAAATTCTGCGACGGAGACTAGTATCAAAAGTGCGGATGGGGGGTGTAGTAAGAATGACGACAGAGAGCGAGGTCACGGCAGTAAGGAAGCCAAATATGTATGGATATGTTACCGATCAGCTCAAACACTTTAATCTGCATTATGCTTCTATCACTCGTTTTATAGGATTGATAAGATGAAATATACGGCTGTTTTACGAGTCAATTGACTCGTAAAACAGCCGTATATTCCATCTTATCAATCAAACACTTTAAGTTATAGTAGGGATCCATTATGGTTGAGGGAAGGCACATTGATCCATCTGTTTACAACAAATTGCGCGGTAAGATCAAGAGTTACGAAGAATTCACTCGAACGTGGACTTTTCAATGTACATGAAGTAATAGCAGAATCACCTGATTTGGAGGAAATTGTCGTAACAAAATCTAGGAGGTTGAGAGTAATCCAGTTGTTTGTAGAAAACAGCGTTGAATGTCGAACATCACAACTTGACATACTAGATACCTTGATTTTGTTACAAAACTTAGTGGAGCGGAAGGGCATCAAATCAATCAGTATAGAAAAGACATATGATATTGTAGAAGAAAATTTCTGGCCTACGATAACAGAATTTTTGAAATCGATCGCAAATGACAATCTCGGAATAACAATTTGCACGGGTGAAGTCGTGATACCGGATCCGAATTTCAGAGCACAGATACTTAAAGAAAATCACGAAGCATTGATAGGTGGACATAGAGCTGTTACAGTAACATACTCCAAAATAAGGGCGAAGTTTCTATTGAAAAAATTTAAAGAGAGAAGTGAGAGAATTCATCAAATTTTGCGGGAAGTGCCAGAAGTCAAAGCTAGTGAGGAGGAAAACGAAACAACCTATGGTCATAACTGACAGCCCAGAGAGAGGTTTTCAAAAAATTCCAAAAAGAAATTTGCGAAATTATTCAAAATATCGCGTATAAAGTCAACAGCATGGAGACCCCAGAGTCGAGGGAGTATAGAACGAGCCCACCACTCACTAGTTGAATATCTGAAATTCTATGCACAAAAGAGAGATTGGAATTCATACTTGAAACCCTGCCTTTTTTCTTTCAATTCAAGTGTCTTGGAATCTACGGGATATTCTCCACATGAACTTGTATTTGGCTGTAAGGCCAAAATTCCATCAGAATTTGCATCAGGAAAGGTACATCGTACTTATGACTCGATGATGTATGAATTATTAGAACAAATCAGTGAAAGTCAATCGAAGGTGGCTGGAAGACTGAACTTGAGCAGAGAAGAAAGTAAGGAGCACTTTGATGGGAACAAAAATCCAGTCGAATTCGAAGAAAACACGTTTGTCTACCTTCTTGATGAACCAAGAACAAATAAATTTCACGATCAATATAAAAGTCCGTATAAGATCGTAAGGAGGCTGGATAGAGAGAACATGGAAATCGAGATGAAAAGAGGGAAGAAACGAATCGCACACGCAACTAAACTCAAATTAGCTTGCATACCACTAGTTTAATAATTTCTTCAGACTCAACCTTACGTCGGATATATGCAGAAAGGGAAGAATTTTTTATTCTTTGTCGAATAACAGAAACGAATTAGAGTAGACATATATTCTGAATCATGAATCTGGGTTGTTGCCAATAGGGAAATGAGCTGATGATAGATCATATGAAACGAAATATGAATTATACTTCTGACGAAGGAAGAGAGTTAAAATGGCCGTCATGGCAGAAAGTCGTCTTTAATAGCATCTGAGAAATATACTAGGAAAAGTCAGAGTTTTACAAAAAGATAGAGCAAGAAAGATTGTGAAGTGTGAAGTAAAAATTGTAAGGAATAAAAGAAAATATAGGGCAACACCAGTAAAGTCGAAGAGGAGAGAAAAAATCGCACAGAACTCGACCGAAGCCGTTTGAGGTTAGGGTGCGCGAGGAAAGGAGCAGGGGAGCACGTGCAAGGGCATGTTTGGAAGGGTCGCCTCACTAGGTGGAAGCAACAAAGATATTCTGAGTTATATGAGCCATAAACAAGGGAGGAAAAGGAAAGAGGAAGAAAGATCACCAGAGAGTAAAGTGGAGAATACAGTAACCAAGAAAAATTTTGCAGAAGATCCCAAGAAGAACTTGGAAAAGGAAGACTGGGAAGAGGCAGACAACAATAATTCCAAGCAGTTGAGTGAGTCAGAATATATAGGAGAAGGAATGGAGACCCTATTGGCACATATTACCCAAATACAGGAGGACATGAAAGAGCTCAAAGAAGGAATGTTGGGAAAGATGGAAGGGCTCATAGAAGGACTAAGAGCAGAGAATGTAAGGGAAGTAGAGGAGCTAGATGAAAGGATCACAAACCTAGAGGTAAAGGACAAAGAAAAGGACCAAAAATATGAAGAAATTCTGAACAGAGTGAGAGCAGTGGAAGAGAGGGAGCTGGATGCAAAAGCAAGGAACCGAGATACAGGGAAGGAAGCTGGTAAAGGAGGAAATGACTGGAATATAATGAAAAGAAGATTGGAGGAAAATGAGGGGAGGGTGAGAAGAAACAACCTCATGATTACTGGCTTGGAAGTGGAGACATACAGACTAAAGGAGGGGTTGGAGCAGTGGATAGAAAAGGAACTACAAGTTACATGCAAGATCATAAAGGGTCGGAAAGTAAAGGGTTCAAAAGAGGAAATGATAGGGATGGAATGTGAGAATGGGATAAAATAGAAAGAAATTATGGTGAACAAGAAAAAACTGAAAGGGACAGAAATTTACATTGAAAGAGATCTCACCTGGAAAGAAAGGGACACGAGAAGGAAACTGAAAGAATTTGCAAAAGAACAAATCCAAAAGGGAAGGAAAGCCATAACAAGGGACACGCATGCTATAATAGATGGACAGATCTGGAAGTGGAGCGAGCGAGAAAACAAACCCTTTCAGACAGGTAAGACATGGAAGGGAACCCAAAGACAAGAGAGAGAGAGAGTGAAAATGCGAATAATAACATGGAACATAGCGGGCTTGAAAACGCTAACCAACAAGCAATGGGATTATTTGAAAGGATTTGAGATAATCTGTATCACAGAAACATGGATAGAAGGGAAAGACAGAAATTGGGTAAACAGGAAGCTAAAAGAACACGACTGCACAGTAGTTGAGGCTAGCAGAGAAAAGAGGAAGGGAAGAGCCAGTGGAGGCATCATGGTAGCCACCAAGAAGAGCTTGAGGGCAGAAACAGAAGCAATAGGACAAGAGGTGATCAGAAGCGAGTTACAAATGGGAAAGGAGAAATGAAAAATCATCTTGGCCTACATGAATAAGGAAAAGGACAATAACTGGAGAAAGATAAGAACAGAAGCAGAGGAGATGAGAGGGGACAACTTGCTACTCCTAGGAGACATGAACGCAAGGACAGGCAGGGAAGGAGGAGACATCATAGGAGATGGTTACAGAAATTCGAGAGATGGCACAGTCAATGCAGAAGGACACAAAATGCTCAAAAATTTGGAGGAACAAGGGTTGGAAATACTGAATGGCAATATAACAGGCGATGATCCAAAAATGTTTTTGGATCACAACTCGAACTATCAAAGACTATGAAAGAATCAGGAGAGTCAGTGACCGGTTATGGACTCAGAATTCCACAAATACAAAATAAACTAATTGGAGCTACTTGTGGCACCGGGCCAGAAAAAGATTCCGGCGGAATGAGAGTCGACAATAAGAAATGCGATTTCATGTTCCATCAGAGGTCTGGGCAAAAATTATTGGTACAAGCTTAGAATCGAAGATTTTGGAAATCTCGATAGTGCTATGGACGCCGCAGTCAAAGTGGAGGAGGGAATGAGAGATATCGATATAATGCACAAACAGAATAAGAACCCAACGGTCACAGTGAATGCGATAATGAACAAGGATCAGCAGGGTGAAGATCCTCGACATTGCTATAATTGAGGGGGTGGGTGGAAAAAGGGCCTAAGTGCACTTAGGCCCTTTTTCCGGCCTACCGCTTTTTTGAACCCTTGAACCATGATCTATCACCCCATGGAAGTTGTTCTTCCATAAACTTCGAAAACCCCATAGATCAGAAAAAGGGCCTAAGTGCACTTAGGCCCTCTTGTTGATTATATGATGGGAGTTACGCCCTTTTATCGATTGTATGATGAGAGTTAGATCCTCTGTCTATTATCTGAAGGCAGTTAGACCCGGCTAGACTCCTTGGACAGCTAGTTGTACATACGAGTTGAATTTTAACCATCAAGGACGAAAAAAATCTACCAAAATCACTTATGAGCTAATTGTACAGTTTTGATGGGTAAGAACGAATCGCCTAACTACGATGCTGCACCATTGGACACAAATGGTTCGCCAATCATTTTGAAGAGAAAAGCATGACCTCACTATTTCATAAGTTTTGAGTGGGGAAAGAGCTTTCTAACGTCCCAAGGTCATCTCTGTGTCGTACGGTGTTTTAAGTAATCCTCCAAAAAAGTTGAAAAACGGCGTTCCATTAGTAAAATCGTGTTCCGATGGATTTCAATGAAACAACCTGATTTTTTTCAACATATCTTTTGAACTCGGACAAATAGGAGAGCAGTATTCTTATATCAACAACCTGTGTTTGAGGCCTCTAAGAAAATTGATAAAACATAAGAATTGATTTCTAACCATGTTACCTGTAATCAAGACGTTAGTTAACCACTTCATCGTGTTTGCCGGGTCATGTTACAGCGAAAACGGTTTCGAAAACTATCAGTCTTGGCGGTGGAAAGTGGTCAAAAATGCAAAAATTATCTTTGAAACAAATTTCAATCCAGTATTTGCATCTCTTGTGCATGCGCGTCCTCTGATGTCTCTAAAAGTAATTTCAATTGATAGCCGCCTGGTGTAACTCACTTCAGAATGGTCACTCGAGGAAGTCGGTTTGACGCGTTAGATCACGAGATCTAGCTGGTCCAAAAAATGAAAAACTCCAAGGTATCGAGTCCGCGAAACCGCGGCTCCTCCAATAGACGCCAAGAATGCGAATTTTGAGTCGGGTCGTTCCCAAGACGTGAACATGTGTTTTTCGTGTATTTTTTGATGTAGAAACCGAATCCGTGGTCAGTTTCGTCCCCAACCTTCAGGATTATCTGGTAGGCTCAAATGGAGTAAGATAGGCTAAAGTAGGTTCAAGAAACGAGATCAAGTGAGAAATTGATTGGGCCCCGTTCACTGTGGCGCCCGAAAATCGGACTCGCAACGGGAGTTCGGAGGGTCCGGGTCATCATACCTCACTCAACTTTTTTCACAGATTCGTACCACCTAAAAAATGGAGAATCCAGAGTGACTCCCTCAAGTGGGCCGTCTGTCCAGAGCTACAAGCAAAAACGTAAGAATTGCCCATATAGGCCCATGTCAAAAAGTGATATATATATATATATATATATATATATATATATATATATGGGTATACTGGCAATGCTAGCGTTTTTGCTTGTAGCTCTGAAATGAAAGCCCATTTGCTGGAGTTACTCTGGATTCTCCATGTTCTAGGTGGTACGAGCCTGTGGAAAAAGTTTGGTGAGATTTGGTGACCCGGACCCTCCGGACTCTCCTTGTCAGCGTAAGTGTATTTCACGGGCACGATTTCTTCATACATAGCTATTTTTCGGAAAATCATAACTCCGACAGATTGAATTTCTCATCTTATCGTTGTTTGACTGGGGAAACTAGACACCTCCGAATTCCCCTCAAAAGATTATAACAATGAGACTCCGGAAGAGAGTTTTGTTTAGGAATCAAATCTCAGCACAAATGTGACTACGTAAAAGGGTCTTATCACTGCAGAGAGAGGTACCCACAAAGTCACCAAGACCTCGAAGATTTTCTAAAAGAGCCCAAACAACAGGAAAATTTTGTTCGAAAAAAGGGCCCAAGTGCAAGGGTATTGTTAAAAAGAGCCTCAACGTAGAAGTACTGGTAAAAAGGGCCTAAGTGCAACAGTATTGGTAAAAAGGGCCTTAGTGCAACAATATTGATAAAAAGGGCCTAAGTCACCGGAAAAACTCGTTCAAAAGGGCCTAACTCCACTATCGATATCGGGATAAAGGGCCTAAGTGGTGGGGTATTGGTAAAAAGGGCCTAACTTTTTACGAAAAAATTTTAAAAAAATTCTTATGACCTCCATATCTCTTTTCTACCAATTCTGGCTACCAAATCATGTTCTTTGGCCTTCAAAAAATGTATCTTCATGCTTGCTAAGTGAATATTGAGTGACCTCAGTTCCACACACTCGATGGAACCATCTTTCACGTGCAGAATCGATGAAAATGCATTAAGACGTTGAATCGCAATTGGATATATTGTGTGACATACCCATAGATATACTGATGGAATTTGGAGGCCATTGAACTCGATTTTGCAACGTTATCCAACTTTTAGTGGACCAACTATCCCAAAAATTGACCCAGTATTGGGAAAAAGGGCCTAATTACATTTTTTCGAATGGCTGTATACCTCTCAAAATCGACATCTACCTTCCAATTCCTGTGCGGTTTTTTTGGGGATGCCAAAACCTTTGAAATAAGCCAGGTATGCGCATCGAATCATGCCACGGGCATGATATAGTTAGTTTTTATCGTTTTTCTCGAAATGGCCGTTTTGTAATTAGGCCCTTTTTCCACCCACCCCCTCAATTGTGGGAGACCGGGACACTCGGCGAGGGCCTGCAGAGATACGTCGTTGAAAACCCGCTCAAAAAATACAACCTTGAACCGAAATCATCCGTATGAGAAGAAGTGTAACTGCTGCGGGGCTATGGGTCATGTTCGTTGGGAGTACCGATATAAGGACGCGATCTGCAATAGTTGCAGACAAAGGGACATCTACAGCGGGCATGTTGAAGATCATCTCGTGATGATGATAGAATGGACACGCGTAATATGAATAAACGAGAGCAAAACTCACGGGGAACATTGAACAATGATTTGAACTCAAACCCAACTCATTGGAAGAGTGCACCAATAAGGAGGTCGTAGAATCATTGCACTCAAACGAACGAGAAACACGCATAATTTCAACATGTTCCTTGAACCAAAGACAATGTCCCACTATCATCCTAAAGAGTAGGGAACTCAAAGGAGAGGTGAAATTTTTGGTAGATGTCAGGAACCTAGTCGGTTCCCAACTAGCCCTACATCTATTTGTATACGGACTATCTATGCATAGGAGTAGCCTAATATACAGATATACTTTCAATGAGTAATATATAGACATACCTTGTAGTCTTGCGGATGGACATACTCTATCCCCCGAATATATAGACATACAGTACGGACAAGCCATGGAAGCTTGGAGAAGCTTCAAAGAAACCGCGAGAACTCTCTAGCGCCCGCGAGTCTAGACGGAGGGTGCAGGTGTGGGGCGCTGCGGCGTCTCACCTGCGCTTCTCCTAGCCGCGGACGGAGGAGAAGCGCAGGATCTGAGGGGGTATAAATAGAGCTAAAAAGATCCTGCAAGGGCTTCTAGTTCTCAGTACGAACTCACCTACCGATCTGACCACGTCGCTCATTAACGTCATTCCGAGTCGAGTACTTCAGCCCTTGACGGACTCCACCCAAGTAGAATCAACTCCAGTATTTTGTAAAGTCTCTCTCTCTTAATTGTAGTTTCGGACTAATAAACGCAACTCTAGGGATTCCCTTGATATTTATTACCCTTCCGAATTTCCACCTACCTACCTGTCGAGTCAGGACTCCCCAGGTGCAGTATAAAAGAACCCACGTTACGAATTCCCGTAACAGTAGATACAGGCGCTGAAGTGGACCTGTTGAAAATAAATTTCCTGAAGGACCACGTTTGGTACAACCCATCAGTAACTGTGGAATTGACGGGCGTTGAAAATGAAATCGTTAGCACCCTGGGATATGTTAAATATTTTTCGATAATTGCTCACCGTGCCAATTTTTTTCTCGTACCAAAGAATTTTCAAATAAATTACGACGGCTCGATCGGAATACGATTTTCGAGGAAACACGAGGCAAGTTCATCTTTCAGAACAGATATCATGAAAATTTAAGAATATGAAATCGACCTTGCACTAATTCACATAACTGACTGTCTCTTGCCCGCAAGATCAAAGAAAATGATTGACGTGTATCTTGAAAAAACAAATCTATCCGAAGGTTACGTTAGGAAGTTACAAGCAGGTCCTAGAATTTACATAGGTGAGACGGTGATTAGAAATATTAACGGTAAGGGAAAACTTTGTCCATTGGAATTAGGAGAATTCGAAGCTTTGCCGAAGAACATCAAACATGTTGATTGTAAAGACGAATCAAAGATTGAACAACGCATTATAGAACTAACAAAATCTTTGAACTTGGACGATTTGAATCAGGAGGAGAGGGATAGTATGATGAGGATCATCAGGGGATTTCCGTTTCAATTTTTCTTACCTGGCGACAAACTAGGACACATGAAAGGAGTGGAACATAGAATCATTACAAAAACTAAGATACCGATAAATATAAAACAATATAGAAACCCGGTCCATTTGAAAGACAAAATTGAAAGACAGGTGGGAAAATTATTGGAACAAGATATCATTGAGAAATCAACTAGTGGGTGAAATGCTTCACTTTGGATTGTACCGAAGAAAGACAACGATGAGGGTGGAAAGCAGTGGCGTTTGGTCATAGATTTTAGGGCATTGAACAAAGTGACAGTTTCAGAGGTACATCCTCTTCCAAATATAACAGTTATTTTAGACGAATTGGAGGGGGGGGCTAAGTATTTCTCAGTTATGGACCTGGCTTCAGGATTTTACCAAGCATCAATTGATGAGAGAGATTATGACATCACGAGCTTCTTAAGTAATAATAATCACTGGAAATTCAAAAGACTTGCTATGAGCCTCAAATACTCACCAATTGGCTTTTCTCAAGCTCTCCCGAACATTCTAACAGGAATAAACAATGTAGATTGCTTCATTTACGTCGATGATATTATTGTTTATGCTTCCTCAATCTCTGATCATCATAGGAAGATGAAAAGACTATTAGTAAGGTTCAAAGAGCATGGTCTCATGTTTCAACCCGAAATGCAGATTTCTTTCTGTAAAAATCTGCATTTCGGGTTGAAACATGAGACCATGCTCTTTGAACCTTACTAATAGTCTTTTCATCTTCCTATGATGATCAGAGATTGAGGAAGCATAAACAATAATATCATCGACGTAAATGAAGCAATCTACATTGTTTATTCCTGTTAGAATGTTCGGGAGAGCTTGAGAAAAGCCAATTGGTGAGTATTTGAGGCTCATAGCAAGTCTTTTGAATTTCCAGTGATTATTATTACTTGAGAAGCTCGTGATGTCATAATCTCTCTCATCAATTGATGCTTGGTAAAATCCTGAAGCCAGGTCCATAACTGAGAAATACTTAGCCCCCCCCCCTCCAATTCGTCTAAAATAACTGTTATATTTGGAAGAGGATGTACCTCTGAAACTGTCACTTTGTTCAATGCCCTAAAATCTATGACCAAACGCCACTGCTTTCCACCCTCATCGTTGTCTTTCTTCGGTACAATCCAAAGTGAAGCATTTCACCCACTAGTTGATTTCTCAATGATATCTTGTTCCAATAATTTTCCCACCTGTCTTTCAATTTTGTCTTTCAAATGGACCGGGTTTCTATATTGTTTTATATTTATCGGTATCTTAGTTTTTGTAATGATTCTATGTTCCACTCCTTTCATGTGTCCTAGTTTGTCGCCAGGTAAGAAAAATTGAAACGGAAATCCCCTGATGATCCTCATCATACTATCCCTCTCCTCCTGATTCAAATCGTCCAAGTTCAAAGATTTTGTTAGTTCTATCATGCGTTGTTCAATCTTTGATTCGTCTTTACAATCAACATGTTTGATGTTCTTCGGCAAAGCTTCGAATTCTCCTAATTCCAATGGACAAAGTTTTCCCTTACCGTTAATATTTCTAATCACCGTCTCACCTATGTAAATTCTAGGACCTGCTTGTAACTTCCTAACGTAACCTTCGGATAGATTTGTTTTTTCAAGATACACGTCAATCATTTTCTTTGATCTTGCGGGCAAGAGACAGTCAGTTATGTGAATTAGTGCAAGGTCGATTTCATATTCTTAAATTTTCATGATATCTGTTCTGAAAGATGAACTTGCCTCGTGTTTCCTCGAAAATCGTATTCCGATCAAGCCGTCGTAATTTATTTGAAAATTCTTTGGTACGAGAAAAAAATTGGCACGGTGAGCAATTATCGAAAAATATTTAACATATCCCAGGGTGCTAACGATTTCATTTTCAACGCCCGTCAATTCCACAGTTACTGATGGGTTGTACCAAACGTGGTCCTTCAGGAAATTTATTTTCAACAGGTCCACTTCAGCGCCTGTATCTACTGTTACGGGAATTCGTAACGTGGGTTCTTTTATACTGCACCTGGGGAGTCCTGACTCGACAGGTAGGTAGGTGGAAATTCGGAAGGGTAATAAATATCAAGGGAATCCCTAGAGTTGCGTTTATTAGTCCGAAACTACAATTAAGAGAGAGAGACTTTACAAAATACTGGAGTTGATTCTACTTGGGTGGAGTCCGTCAAGGGCTGAAGTACTCGACTCGGAATGACGTTAATGAGCGACGTGGTCAGATCGGTAGGTGAGTTCGTACTGAGAACTAGAAGCCCTTGCAGGATCTTTTTAGCTCTATTTATACCCCCTCAGATCCTGCGCTTCTCCTCCGTCCGCGGCTAGGAGAAGCGCAGGTGAGACGCCGCAGCGCCCCACACCTGCACCCTCCGTCTAGACTCGCGGGCGCTAGAGAGTTCTCGCGGTTTCTTTGAAGCTTCTCCAAGCTTCCATGGCTTGTCCGTACTGTATGTCTATATATTCGGGGGATAGAGTATGTCCATCCGCAAGACTACAAGGTATGTCTATATATTACTCATTGAAAGTATATCTGTATATTAGGCTACTCCTATGCATAGATAGTCCGTATACAAATAGATGTAGGGCTAGTTGGGAACCGACTAGGTTCCTGACATCTACCAAAAATTTCACCTCTCCTTTGAGTTCCCTACTCTTTAGGATGATAGTGGGACATTGTCTTTGGTTCAAGGAACATGTTGAAATTATGCGTGTTTCTCGTTCGTTTGAGTGCAATGATTCTACGACCTCCTTATTGGTGCACTCTTCCAATGAGTTGGGTTTGAGTTCAAATCATTGTTCAATGTTCCCCGTGAGTTTTGCTCTCGTTTATTCATATTACGCGTGTCCATTCTATCATCATCACGAGATGATCTTCAACATGCCCGCTGTAGATGTCCCTTTGTCTGCAACTATTGCAGATCGCGTCCTTATATCGGTACTCCCAACGAACATGACCCATAGCCCCGCAGCAGTTACACTTCTTCTCATACGGATGATTTCGGTTCAAGGTTGTATTTTTTGAGCGGGTTTTCAACGACGTATCTCTGCAGGCCCTCGCCGAGTGTCCCGGTCTCCCACAATTGAGGGGGTGGGTGGAAAAAGGGCCTAATTACAAAACGGCCATTTCGAGAAAAACGATAAAAACTAACTATATCATGCCCGTGGCATGATTCGATGCGCATACCTGGCTTATTTCAAAGGTTTTGGCATCCCCAAAAAAACCGCACAGGAATTGGAAGGTAGATGTCGATTTTGAGAGGTATACAGCCATTCGAAAAAATGTAATTAGGCCCTTTTTCCCAATACTGGGTCAATTTTTGGGATAGTTGGTCCACTAAAAGTTGGATAACGTTGCAAAATCGAGTTCAATGGCCTCCAAATTCCATCAGTATATCTATGGGTATGTCACACAATATATCCAATTGCGATTCAACGTCTTAATGCATTTTCATCGATTCTGCACGTGAAAGATGGTTCCATCGAGTGTGTGGAACTGAGGTCACTCAATATTCACTTAGCAAGCATGAAGATACATTTTTTGAAGGCCAAAGAACATGATTTGGTAGCCAGAATTGGTAGAAAAGAGATATGGAGGTCATAAGAATTTTTTTAAAATTTTTTCGTAAAAAGTTAGGCCCTTTTTACCAATACCCCACCACTTAGGCCCTTTATCCCGATATCGATAGTGGAGTTAGGCCCTTTTGAACGAGTTTTTCCGGTGACTTAGGCCCTTTTTATCAATATTGTTGCACTAAGGCCCTTTTTACCAATACTGTTGCACTTAGGCCCTTTTTACCAGTACTTCTACGTTGAGGCTCTTTTTAACAATACCCTTGCACTTGGGCCCTTTTTTCGAACAAAATTTTCCTGTTGTTTGGGCTCTTTTAGAAAATCTTCGAGGTCTTGGTGACTTTGTGGGTACCTCTCTCTGCAGTGATAAGACCCTTTTACGTAGTCACATTTGTGCTGAGATTTGATTCCTAAACAAAACTCTCTTCCGGAGTCTCATTGTTATAATCTTTTGAGGGGAATTCGGAGGTGTCTAGTTTCCCCAGTCAAACAACGATAAGATGAGAAATTCAATCTGTCGGAGTTATGATTTTCCGAAAAATAGCTATGTATGAAGAAATCGTGCCCGTGAAATACACTTACGCTGACAAGGAGAGTCCGGAGGGTCCGGGTCACCAAATCTCACCAAACTTTTTCCACAGGCTCGTACCACCTAGAACATGGAGAATCCAGAGTAACTCCAGCAAATGGGCTTTCATTTCAGAGCTACAAGCAAAAACGCTAGCATTGCCAGTATACCCATATATATATATATATATATATATATATATATATATCACTTTTTGACATGGGCCTATATGGGCAATTCTTACGTTTTTGCTTGTAGCTCTGGACAGACGGCCCACTTGAGGGAGTCACTCTGGATTCTCCATTTTTTAGGTGGTACGAATCTGTGAAAAAAGTTGAGTGAGGTATGATGACCCGGACCCTCCGAACTCCCGTTGCGAGTCCGATTTTCGGGCGCCACAGTGAACGGGGCCCAATCAATTTCTCACTTGATCTCGTTTCTTGAACCTACTTTAGCCTATCTTACTCCATTTGAGCCTACCAGATAATCCTGAAGGTTGGGGACGAAACTGACCACGGATTCGGTTTCTACATCAAAAAATACACGAAAAACACATGTTCACGTCTTGGGAACGACCCGACTCAAAATTCGCATTCTTGGCGTCTATTGGAGGAGCCGCGGTTTCGCGGACTCGATACCTTGGAGTTTTTCATTTTTTGGACCAGCTAGATCTCGTGATCTAACGCGTCAAACCGACTTCCTCGAGTGACCATTCTGAAGTGAGTTACACCAGGCGGCTATCAATTGAAATTACTTTTAGAGACATCAGAGGACGCGCATGCACAAGAGATGCAAATACTGGATTGAAATTTGTTTCAAAGATAATTTTTGCATTTTTGACCACTTTCCACCGCCAAGACTGATAGTTTTCGAAACCGTTTTCGCTGTAACATGACCCGGCAAACACGATGAAGTGGTTAACTAACGTCTTGATTACAGGTAACATGGTTAGAAATCAATTCTTATGTTTTATCAATTTTCTTAGAGGCCTCAAACACAGGTTGTTGATATAAGAATACTGCTCTCCTATTTGTCCGAGTTCAAAAGATATGTTGAAAAAAATCAGGTTGTTTCATTGAAATTCATCGGAACACGATTTTACTAATGGAACGCCGTTTTTCAACTTTTTTGGAGGATTACTTAAAACACCGTACGACACAGAGATGACCTTGGGACGTTAGAAAGCTCTTTCCCCACTCAAAACTTATGAAATAGTGAGGTCATGCTCTTCTCTTCAAAATGATTGGCGAACCATTTGTGTCCAATGGTGCAGCATCGTAGTCAGGCGATTCGTTCTTACCCATCAAAACTGTACAATTAGCTCATAAGTGATTTTGGTAGATTTTTTCGTCCTTGATGGTTAAAATTCAACTCGTATGTACAACTAGCTGTCCAAGGAGTCTAGCCGGGTCTAACTGCCTTCAGATAATAGACAGAGGATCTAACTCTCATCATACAATCGATAAAAGGGCGTAACTCCCATCATATAATCAACAAGAGGGCCTAAGTGCACTTAGGCCCTTTTATCGGATATGTAAAAGGGCCTAAGTGCACTTAGGCCCTTTTTCTGATCTATGGGGTTTTCGAAGTTTATGGAAGAACAACTTTCATGGGGTGATAGATCATGGTTCAAGGGTTCAAAAAAGCGGTAGGCCGGAAAAAGGGCCTAAGTGCACTTAGGCCCTTTTTCCACCCACCCCCTCAATTATAGCAATGTCGAGGATCTTCACCCTGCTGATCCTTGTTCATTATCTTATTCACTGTGACCGTTGGGTTCTTATTCTGTTTGTGCATTATATCGATATCTCTCATTCCCTCCTCCACTTTGACTGCGGCGTCCATAGCACTATCGAGATTTCCAAAATCTTCGATTCTAAGCTTGTACCAATAATTTTTGCCCAGACCTCTGATGGAACATGAAATCGCGTTTCTTATTGTCGACTCTCTTTCCGCCGGAATCTTTTTCTGGCCCGGTGCCACAAGTAGCTCCAATTAGTTTATTTTGTATTTGTGGAATTCTGAGTCCATAACCGGTCACTGACTCTCCTGATTCTTTCATAGTCTTTGATAGTTCGAGTTGTGATCCAAAAACATTTTTGAAAGGATCAGAGGCTCGCTTTAGGTCCGAGAAAAGAGATTGTAAATCATCGTATTTTCCGCTTCTACATACAGTCCCTAACATAAATAATGGAACACGTAGAGTCTCACTCAAACAGTGATATTTTCCATTTGACTGGTTGTATGGGAATTCTGAGGAAAGGATTTTGAAGAGCATAAAAAAATCTATCAATTCATGGGTTCTGGTGATTTTTTACGTGATTTTAAAGTGCCCGTACACGTGGTTGAAAATCAGAAAAAATTCTCCTTCAATCAATCACCTACAATTTTGACGGGAGTGATCCGATCACAAAAATACTCACAAGGTAGATCTTTCAAAAATCTAAGAATTTGGTCCTCTGTGGAATTTTTGTACGACCCTTCCCGTCTGACTTACGAGCTCCGAAAGAAAACTTTGAATCAACATAGAGTGCTTATGGAGATACCGAGCCTGGCACCTGTTCCATCTGCTCTAGCTCTATTCTGGGGCAAAATTGGATTTAAAAAATATCATGGCACATGATTTCGACGTAAAATGATCTCATCTTCCAGAATATTTCATCAGATTCTGTCTAAGATTTGAGATAGCAACGTTTTCTTGGAATTTGATGTGAAAATATATAAATTTCGTGTTTTGCTCCTATAGGTCACATTTGAGACAAAATCTGTTCAGATATTCTGGAAGATGAGATCTTTTCAAGTCGGAATCATGTCCCATAATATTTTTTAAATTCAATTTTGCTCCAGAATAGAGCGAGAAAAAATTAAAAAGGTGCCAGGCTCGGTATCTCCATAAGCACCCTATGTCAATACAAAGTTCTCTTTCGGAGCTCGTGAGTCAGACGGGAAGGGTCGTACGAAAATTTCACAAAGGACCAAATTATTAGATTTTTGAATGACCTACAAGATCTTGTGAGTATTTTTGTGATCGGATCACTCCCTTCAAAATTGTAGGTGATTGATTGAGGGAGAATTTTTCCTGATTTTCAACCACCTGTACGGACACTCAAAAAGCACGTAAAAATCATCAAAACCCATGAATTGATAGATTTTTTTGTGCTCTTCAGAATGCTCTTTCCAGAATTCCCGTGTGACCAATCAAATAGGAAATATCGCTGTTTGAGCAAGACCCTACATGTTCCATCATTTATGGTAGGGACTGTATTTTTCTGCTTGACCTGTTACCTTGGATTTTACTATTCTTGTGAGAACAAATCTATAGCACGGGTTCCTCAATGTCTGTGCAATTGTGTATGAAGGTTGATACTGAGATATTTTTCCCATCAAAATTTGGTAACAATTCTATAGCCTCGGAGATTGAAAGCATTTTCCTATTTTGATTCTCTTGTGTGTAGTTCACACTCAGATTTGACACGGTGCTTCTTGCATCAGGGTTTTCCGTAGCCAATGATTCCGAGCTACTTGGGTTTCTCTGATTCATGAGGATTGCGATTGCTAGCTCCATTGCCCGTGAAACGCCCTCCATTGCTGTCTCGTTCCGTACCGTCTCAATTTCTTTTATAACTCTGAGTCCGGGGTTGAGTCTCGGTGACTTCCGCACCCTACCCGTTCCTCGTGTCCTCGACATTTCATCTGATCACGTGAAATTGTTATAAATTATTCTCAAACTAATATCGCACCCGATCGTCTATCTCTCTCGTAAGTCAAGCTTTCCTTGTAAAATTGACACGTAAATGTCACGTCGCTGAATCTTTCTCTGATGCAATGGGAGCTGCTATCAATAAAGAGAGTTGTTCTTTTTATCATTGACTCGTTGTCTATGAAACACTTCTCGCATACGTACGATTCATCTGGGGTTCCTAGAATGCTGACAACGATCTTATTTGTGGACAAACAAATAAAATTTTCTAATTTCAAAAGAAGTGAATCCAATTGATTAGACTTTGACTCTTCTGTGTATAGATCAGGTAAAATGCTTTTGTAACACATCTAGTTTTGCGAACGTGGAAGGTTTTAGCCCCCGTTGTTCCTGATTCTTTTTTCATTCCACTTTTCAATCGCGGATTTAGTTCGACGTGATTTGTATGCACTTTCTGCAATTGATCGCTAAACGTTTATATACCAGAGGAACTCCACACAAATCGCACGGAAGTATATTTCGATCCCTATTCACGTTCAGGAGGGAATCCGTATAAACGATAATCCTTCCGTTTGGATCAAAAACTTCTTCCTCGAAGCAATCCAAGCACGAATGTGTTCCGCTTAGGTTGCCAATATAAAATTTTGATATTTCTATCCTCTAGGACATGCAATATGGTGTAACAAGTCGGCTAACAATTTCAAAATATTGATAAAAATCCGGTTCTCTCGATTGGTGAATGACTCTTTTCAACGGAAGGTCTCGTGGTGGCATATTTTATTCAAACATCAGCTCCCAAATTATATATGATTCACGTACTCTATCAAACTTTTTCAACAGAGCCCAATACCGACAGTTTATGCGTTTTGTTTCTTCCTTCAAAATTTTATTACAGCTGGAAATTTGGCCTTTACTCTATCGATTTGTCTGAATTTGTCTACCGATCTCAGCACGCAGGTTTCGTTTTCGTCGAATTGTTCTCTAAAAAACGCGTTAACCTTCTTGAGTTCAATACGAATTTGTTTAGTTTGTTGTCGTTGACTCTGAAGGTCTCGAACGATTTTTCCTAATTTCCCTCTGAATTCCGTATTGTTCATTATATTGCAAGGTCATACGAATCAGTCGCTTCTCTCTAAATCCAAAATATTTCGCAGAGTTTCTACTTTACCTTCTAACCGTGTAATCTGCTCATCAATGGCAGTTACGCTATTTTTGGATAAATTCAAAATCTCCTCAAGTTGTCTCGGAAAATTTTTGATCCCGCTGAATTGTGCCCCTGAGCGCGATCTTCACTCCTCGTTTATTTCCTCCTGTTCTGTCACTAAGTGCTTGAGATCGTCGACGTCTTTTGCCATTTCCCGTAAAATGTTCGCTTGGCTATTCACGGTTGATTGTATTCGTTCTAATGATTTTCCGTTCGATTCCTGATCTCCGATCTCGACTCTCGACATAATTTGGTCTCTCAATCTTTTATAATTTTCTCAACGACTCGCAATAATTTTTCGTTCATCTCTGTTAACTCGTGGATTAGAGAAACTGCCAAATCTATATCTTTTTGTGTTTTCCCACCGTCTATTCTAATCAATTCTAGCGCGTTTCTAATCTCTTTGATTTCTTTCCGAATGCTCCTTTTCAAGAATCTCTTACTAACCGTGCCAATTGCCAGATTTTCACCTCACAATTGAAATATTATATCTACCCGTATCGATTCTATATGATTCGATAGTGCTTAAGCTAGTCTTTCCTTGGAATTTCATCCCTCGATGTCGATACTTGAAGATATTTGATGCTCGAAGATCGTCGTTGCTTGGAGGTTGTTGCTGCTTGGAGGTTGCTCGTGCCTAGAACTGATGATACTTGTTGCTGTCGATGTTTGACATTTCTCGTTGCGTGGAGTGGCTGGCGTCCTTGGAGGTGTGTCTATTCAGACCCCTGTGGTGCGATTGCTGCGTGCGTGGGTTGCAGGTAGTTTCCTCGCTGAGTGGCAGATGTTGGTGTTGACGTGGAAGCCGTTTATTGCAGCCCACTTGACGATCCTCTCTGGTCGGCGGTGTAGTTACTCGACTGCTTCTTCGGATATTTGTGTGCCAATGTCCTCCTCCAGTTTCTTCTCATATCCACTCCACCCGTTCCCAGACACCGCCGGCACCACTTGTTATGACCTGTATGTCGATTAGATGGCGTTGTTGTGCCAATTTGGCGGTAGGTTTCGAATCCAGGAACTTGTAGTCGGTGAGTAAATATGACTGAAGATTTATTGATCTTCTGATACGATCAGTGAGATACTATCTTCGTCACTTTTGACGATATACAAGAGTTGAGGAAGTATAATGAGGTGCAAATCACCTTAAAAATGACCTACAAGGTCGGAAACGAGGTCATTTGCTCTCTTCTACTATGATCATCAACAACTTTCATCCCAAACATAACAGCGGTTACCGTTAACCCGTGCTCACCTCCATTTATCTCGCCAAGGTCAAGTCGGGTCAAAAAAAGTTTCAAACAAGAGTTTCATCATTCTTCATGTTCTCTCAGAATTCGAGGTCAAAAGTAGGTGTTTCGATTCAGAAAATTCAGTTGACCTCCAAATGACCTTAAAAATTACCTCCAAGGTAAAAAACAAGGCCACCATCGGATGCTCCCTTCATAATAAGGGGACACGTGTTCCGGGGTTTCTCCCGATTCGCAACCATTTTCGAAAAAATGGAGGGGTACTTACTTTTCAGACACCCTGTATATTCATTCGAGTCTGTCTTCACTAAGATTCATATGTTACTACACACGGACGATACACTACCGGTCAAAAGTTTGTGCACACCTAAGAGAGAATCTTCTGATTTTGCTCACTGGACTGCTCGGATCTCCTTGGTCCAAAATAAACTCTACTTAGGCTCATTTTATAGATTTTTCCAAGAACTTCAAGAGCTATTCGGTATCTCTTGCGCGCAGCTCAATCACGACAAAACTCTAGCATTATCTTTGCTCATGGAAAGGTAGTCTAGTGACAACGAATGTCGATGATTGAGCGTGGAATATATGCCAGCGTCAAATATCCCTCTGAAAGTTCTAAGCTATATCTCTCAATTTTGTAAACGAAATTTGAAGCACAAACCTATTCGTGTACTAATATATGGGTCATTCTGGACCAAGGTGAACATTTTGAAAATCGACGAAATTTAAAAATGCCCCAAACATCTTTTCCCGTTAGTACTACTAGGATATAACTGAAAAAAGATTTTTTTAGATTTTTTTGGGACCCTTGGCGGGCCCTACGAATTTTCAAAGACCATTTTTGAGCAGATTCCCGCCTATTTTTCGCTATCTTGGAAAATTCGTAGCTCGGACCCAAATGCATCTTTTTCATCCTAACTGGGCGCATTTTTTCGGTATGACGTACACTTTCAAGAAAAAAATTGACCGGTCCAAAAAGTTGATATCTGGTAGGTCCCACGGTTGCATCAAAAAAGGCCCAAAAATACGACTTTGCACCACCTTTGGAGGCGTATAGGTCAAAATGGAAGCCTCGTAGCAAAATTTTGCAAGAGAAAAAACTTGTAGGCCTTGAAAAAACCTTCAATTTCCTTTTTGGAACGTGTCATTATCTTATCTCACGTACGATCTACAGCCGATTTAAGTTGGGCATTTTTGTAAAAACGTGAAACTTCAAGGCCAATTAAAAAAAATCGTTTATTTTTTATCGACCCCAAACCTATGAGAAAATGTTCTTTTAGGTGTCTATTTGAAGGCCCAACAATGATTTGGTTGTTCCTTTAAAATCCCGATTTTATACGAGCTGTTAAAAACAGTCGAAAATACCGAAAATCGTGTCGAATTCGGGCCTTATCATGAAGCTTCGTGGACTGGGTCTTCCCTTGCTCTCGATTCGTGGACTCTAATTATACAGCACTCGGCATAAAATATTGTGGAAGATGAGACCTAGAGCTGGAAAATGGCCTCTCGTGCGATGTTTTACGATGGAACCGTCCAAAACTAGAGTAAATTGAGTAAATACAAGATAAATCGAAGAAATCGATTGTGATGCATCTCTCACTTAACTAGCCCGCGCTCACTAGCCCAACCAGCCGCTCTGGCACTCCGCGTATGCTCCGCACTTCATGCCATCCTCCGTTTATGCGGAAGTGATAAGTGATATTAACAGCTGATGCAGTATTGTCAGGTATTATCCAGTATAGACAGAGATAAGAAGGTTCTCTAATCTCCGTTATAGACTGTAGACTGTACGAGGTTTTGGTTGTTAGTGACCACCACGGAAATATTGTATGTGTCAGTCAGCGTCCCGATCAGAAATTTTGGTACCTTCCCCGCGGGGTTTGCCCCGAAGATGGGCCAAATGTATTGTGAAGCATATGAAGTGTAACGCCTTCCCCGCGGGGCACCCGCGAGGTATCATCGCGGCAATATTGCGCAAAATTAGTGCAGTTTCTGTTGAAACCTTTAAAATTATTTCGGATATTTTTTAATGTTATCACTATTATGTGATTGTTAAGTGAAGTATGTTCAAGTGAAGTTGAAAATTCATTGAAGACCTGGGAAAGCCTCATAAGAGCTACTAATATCCAGCCTGTGTTTACTTGTACTGAGGGCAAGTAGTCACTTGACTTTGCAGCGTGTGACGAAGAAATTAATTTTGCTGGACTGAGATTTGTGTGAAAAGTGAGTGGTGCTCATGAATGATATTAAAATACAGTATCTTCACGTTCAATGCCTCTGTTGAAATTTCCATCATACACCCACAGAAGTGAGGTTAACTCTGAGACACTATGCAGGAATGTTGTGAAAGTGATCAGATACTTTGCGGGGGCCTTGCGGGGAAGGCGTTACACTTCATATGCTTCACAATACATTTGCCCTAATACCCGCGATGTTCGGGGCATGGCGTAAACCGCCATGGTTCGGGGCGAACCCCGCGGGGAAGGTAATGACGGTCAGCGGCCATTCGAGATCTTCCATCTCACTCGCACCTAATAGGTTATCCCATGAGTGCGAGGGAGACGACAGATCTCGAACGGTCACTGACCGTCATCCCATTGCAGTTCACCTCATGGCGTAAAGATAACAAAAGTTATCTTCACGCCATGGTTCACCTTGTTCTCGAGTGTACCAAAATTTCTGATCGAGACGCTGACTGACACATACAATATTTTCGTGGTGGTCACTAACAACCAAAACCTCGTACAGTCTACAGTCTATAACGGAGATTAGAGAACCTTCTTATCTCTGTCTATACTGGATAATACCTGACAATACTGCATCAGCTGTTAATATCACTTATCACTTCCGCATAAACGGAGGATGGCATGCAGTGCGGAGCATACGCGGAGTGCCAAAGCGGCCGGTTGGGCTAGTGAGCGCGGGCTAGTTAAGTGAGAGATGCATCACAATCGATTTCTTCGATTTATCTTGTATTTACTCAATTTACTCTAGTTTTGGACGGTTCCATCGTAAAACATCGCACGAGAGGCCATTTTCCAGCTCTAGGTCTCATCTTCCACAATATTTTATGCCGAGTGCTGTATAATTAGAGTCCACGAATCGAGAGCAAGGGAAGACCCAGTCCACGAAGCTTCATGATAAGGCCCGAATTCGACACGATTTTCGGTATTTTCGACTGTTTTTAACAACTCGTATAAAATCGGGATTTTAAAGAAACAACCAAATCATTGTTGGGCCTTCAAATAGACACCTAAAAGAACATTTTCTCATAGGTTTGGGGTCGATAAAAAATAAACGATTTTTTTTAATTGGCCTTGAAGTTTCACGTTTTTACAAAAATGCCCAACTTAAATCGGCTGTAGATCGTACGTGAGATAAGATAATGACACCTTCCAAAAAGGAAATTGAAGGTTTTTTCAAGGCCTACAAGTTTTTTCTCCTGCAAAATTTTGCTACGAGGCTTCCATTTTGACCTATACGCCTCCAAAGGTGGTGCAAAGTCGTATTTTTGGGCCTTTTTTGATGCAACCGTGGGACCTACCAGATATCAATTTTTTGGACCGGTCAATTTTTTTCTTGAAAGTGTACGTCATACCGAAAAAAATGCGCCCAGCTAGGATGAAAAAGATGCATCTGGGTCCGAGCTACGAATTCTCCAAGATAGCGAAAAATAGGCGAAAAACTGCTCAAAAATGGGACTTGGAAAATTCGTAGGGCCCGCCATGGGTCCCAAAAAAATCTGAAAAAAAATTTTTTCAACTATATTCTAGTAGTACTAACGGAAAAAAAATGTTTGGGGCATTTTTAAATTTCGTCGAATCTCAAAATGTTCACCTTGGTCCAGAATGACCCATATACATTTGCATCAATCGGCGGTGCGGCGGTAAGAATGACAGAGATTAAACCGTGGTGTCACACGGACTCGACATTTTGAAGCATCACACGCGACTGACATTTTGCCACTAGAATTCATCTTACACCCAAATTGTTCGAGTTACAGAGGTAGGTTTTGGGATTCTATGATTCGACTATCAAGCGTATTAAAAGATACCGACTCAGACATCTGTAGTCTTGCATCGGAGGGTCGCTGTAGTATCGCACGGAGTTGACATAGGATATTCGGCAAGGCTTGATTTTTGCGGAAGAGTTTTGTTAAAAGTATGAGAATAAATTTTTTTCCGAGCTCCGGGAGGAAATCAGGCATGGAAAAATTGCGTCACACGATGAACTCCAAAGGAACATTGGAACCAAAAGGCTGAAATCAGACAAATTCACTTTTATCGATGAAAACGGGATGAGTAAAATCTTAGGCGAATTTGCCCCACAAAATGTACGTGCTCACGGTGCACACAAGAAGTGGTTTCTTGAATATTAGCAATTGTAGCTGCGGCATGGGTGATTGACTCTTGATACTATAATATTCGATGTATTGGCCCGCCAGGATTCCGAGCAAAGCTCACCGCGACGCTTCATTCATGAAGGCTGAAAGAAGAAAGAAAAAAATCGGGTAAACAGAGAGGACAGTACAATTTTTATTCATCCCAGAGACTGATGAGAGGGAAAAAAATTTGCTGTGGAAAAATTCGTCGAGAAATCTCCTTCTATCGAATAATAACTTCCTCCACGGAGAAAGGAGAGATACCTCGGAGATCAGCTTTATGAATCTCTTCTCAAGCGTTTGAGAGGCTAATCAAAGTTTCCACGGAAGTCCTCATGATTCTGAGTATCATTATCCAATTTATATTCTCGGGCCAATTCCAGAATAATGTAACGGATGATAAAAATGCCAGATTGTTATTTCCTATAACTTTTTTGAAAGATAGCATATGGGCGAATCTCAGGATTCGGGCCACTTCCATTGAAAAATTTGGAAATGTGCAATATGGCAGGACATACCCGGCAAACTTCTTTTGGGTGAAGTAGTACTCGAACAATGATAAAATAGTCGCGTAACTCATCTTGTAGCTCCGCAGCGCAGTTGCGGTCGAATAACGAATAATCCTATGCATTTTAATGGGGGCCTCGTGTTACAATCATTTTCATGAGAATACTTTCTCGCAGAAATGAGGTGACCTTGGTATCAGACGAGTGAGGGAAAGTCATGATCAACATTATACGACGCTTCCCAATGGCCTCTGTTACGAAGTAAAGATACTCTACACTCACCAAAATGCACGTTTCCGTCGAATCTCAATTTTTACGAGCCTCGCATTCCTCCCGGGGTAGGTCTACGATTAAGGCAGTTTGCTTATACATTTCTGTTATCCTAGAGATCAAATTACACGTGGTTCCAGGTGCAACGGGGTCCACATTTTCAAGGCTAAATTACGCAGAAGCAATTTTTCTCTCCATCGTGACAACAGCCACCAGGATTTGATGACATCAATGGAACTTGGCTGGATCCATAGGTTTCTTCGTGTTGAATCAGATCCCATCTCCAGAATTTCATAATTTTTATCGCCCCGATGACAGGATTGTAAGCAAGGGCGATTTTTCAAAATGTCAAAAATTTTGTGACACACCAACAACCTCCATCAGATCTCGCATCTCGGCGAGGACGGCCGTGAGGCAAAGATGATTCAGTTCTTTGAAGTGTAATTAATCACCCATCCAATTTCCAGGATGGTTGATCAATCGCCCTTGGACCTACAAGCTAAGGCGTGCACCTGAAAATCGTTGTGACAGCCGAAAAATCTAGTTATCTCGCACAGAGTATCTTATATCGTTGGTCAAAAGCGAAATATGGATCTTAGAAGCATTCGAAAGTGTTGAAGATGAGTGAATTTTCGAGAATCCTCAGTGGAAGACCTCACATGTCGAAAACCATGTCTCCTAAGGCGTAAAATAGTTCGTAATCACAAAGTCGCCCGAATCCTGAGATTCGCCCATATGCGCATCAGTTACTTCGAATGGAGATTCTGTGCCAACTACCGTGTAAGCTTCATCACTGCAGTTGATCCAGAATTAATTTCATTCACGGAAGTCACATCAAGGATTATTATCATATTTTTTGGAGTATTAGCTCAGGGATAATGTTATACGACAACGTAGAAGAGGGACATGAACGAGGTTAAAACTACTTGCGTCTCGGAAAAATAGCGCACACAAATTGAGCCATCTTGCGTCTGTAAGGCAGTGGAGCTACCGCGGCTACAAAACTCTCCGCCGCGAGAAGTGCATCGATTTACCAGCACGTGGGCCAGTGAATCATGGCACCGGGCGCGCATCATGACCAGCACCTGTGGCACTGATCCGCAGCAGCGCCACTGGTGTCGGCAATCCCAGTTCCTCACTATTTAGCGTGTAAGACCGTGCACTAAGTCATGAAGTCTACGGGAATGCAGATGCACTAAAGATTCACTAAAGGCCAAGCACAGGGCTTCTAATGTGTATTCATTGTCATGGTGTGTTTTGTAAAGGGAGCGGAAAGATGAATTCCTTTGATCCGAATGGGGGTTGGTGAGCGGAGCGAGCAGCCCCCCTTTAGTGTATATACATTTTTCCCCGTAAAATTGAAGGCAAACTTATACAAATTTCTCAGGTTGGCGAGACTGCCTGTACAGAGTAACATCGAGACAAAAACGCTCCGTATTACAAAGATACCATAGATGAATTCGGTAAGAAGAGTCAGTAGGAATTTGAAAAAGGTGAAGTGGAATAAAAAATATCAGTGGGAGTGAATTGTTAGGCGAGAGAGAGTGGAATGAAAGTTGAAGTGGATTTAGAGGTTGAGAGAAAAACAGTGCATTGAGAGCGTGGGGAAAAGAGAGTGACATCTACGGGAGAGCAGAGGAGATGAGTCAAGAGCGAGGGGAGAAGTTGATAAGGAAGAACGCGGACTGTGACGTACACGGGACTCGTGTACGTGTGCATACTTGGCACTCGTGTGAGTCTCAAGCATCGCGCGCCAAGTATGGAAAACGATCATCGCGCAGACAAACCGTTTACCGTGCATTCATTAGTAATATATCTGTTTTATGTATAACTTGAGATAAGAAAATTGTAGAGAGCTCATCTTTTCGGTAATATGTTCAAAATAACAATGGCAAATGGTTGCTGAACGTCAAGGAAGCCAGCAGAAGCCTGAACAATTAGTAACGCAATCTCACTCATTATCTAGGTCAACGGTTCTACGTTTTTTATTGTTTGGAACATAGAAGAGTCATATCTGCCAAGCAGACACGATATACCGAGCTTTGATATCAACTCAAGGAGCTGATCAAGTGAAGTCGGATTCATGTATGATTAATTGAGGGGGTGGGTGGAAAAAGGGCCTAATTACAAAACGGCCATTTCGAGAAAAACGATAAAAACTAACTATATCATGCCCGTGGCATGATTCGATGCGCATACCTGGCTTATTTCAAAGGTTTTGGCATCCCCAAAAAAACCGCACAGGAATTGGAAGGTAGCTGTCGATTTTGAGAGGTATACAGCCATTCGAAAAAATGTAATTAGGCCCTTTTTCCCAATACTGGGTCAATTTTTGGGATAGTTGGTCCACTAAAAGTTGGATAACGTTGCAAAATCGAGTTCAATGGCCTCCAGATTCCATCAGTATATCTATGGGTATGTCACACAATATATCCAATTGCGATTCAACGTCTTAATGCATTTCCATCGATTCTGCACGTGAAAGATGGTTCCATTGAGTGTGTGGAACTGAGGTCACTCAATATTCACTTAGCAAGCATGAAGATACATTTTTTGAAGGCCAAAGAACATGATTTGGTAGCCAGAATTGGTAGAAAAGAGATATGGAGGTCATAAGAATTTTTTTAAAATTTTTTCGTAAAAAGTTAGGCCCTTTTTACCAATACCCCACCACTTAGGCCCTTTATCCCGATATCGATAGTGGAGTTAGGCCCTTTTGAACGAGTTTTTCCGGTGACTTAGGCCCTTTTTATCAATATTGTTGCACTTAGGCCCTTTTTACCAATACTGTTGCACTTAGGCCCTTTTTACCAGTACTTCTACGTTGAGGCTCTTTTTAACAATACCCTTGCACTTGGGCCCTTTTTTCGAACAAAATTTTCCTGTTGTTTGGGCTCTTTTAGAAAATCTTCGAGGTCTTGGTGACTTTGTGGGTACCTCTCTCTGCAGTGATAAGACCCTTTTACGTAGTCACATTTGTGCTGAGATTTGATTCCTAAACAAAACTCTCTTCCGGAGTCTCATTGTTATAATCTTTTGAGGGGAATTCGGAGGTGTCTAGTTTCCCCAGTCAAACAACGATAAGATGAGAAATTCAATCTGTCGGAGTTATGATTTTCCGAAAAATAGCTATGTATGAAGAAATCGTGCCCGTGAAATACACTTACGCTGACAAGGAGAGTCCGGAGGGTCCGGGTCACCAAATCTCACCAAACTTTTTCCACAGGCTCGTACCACCTAGAACATGGAGAATCCAGAGTAACTCCAGCAAATGGGCTTTCATTTCAGAGCTACAAGCAAAAACGCTAGCATTGCCAGTATACCCATATATATATATATATATATATATATATATATATCACTTTTTGACATGGGCCTATATGGGCAATTCTTACGTTTTTGCTTGTAGCTCTGGACAGACGGCCCACTTGAGGGAGTCACTCTGGATTCTCCATTTTTTAGGTGGTACGAATCTGTGAAAAAAGTTGAGTGAGGTATGATGACCCGGACCCTCCGAACTCCCGTTGCGAGTCCGATTTTCGGGCGCCACAGTGAACGGGGCCCAATCAATTTCTCACTTGATCTCGTTTCTTGAACCTACTTTAGCCTATCTTACTCCATTTGAGCCTACCAGATAATCCTGAAGGTTGGGGACGAAACTGACCACGGATTCGGTTTCTACATCAAAAAATACACGAAAAACACATGTTCACGTCTTGGGAACGACCCGACTCAAAATTCGCATTCTTGGCGTCTATTGGAGGAGCCGCGGTTTCGCGGACTCGATACCTTGGAGTTTTTCATTTTTTGGACCAGCTAGATCTCGTGATCTAACGCGTCAAACCGACTTCCTCGAGTGACCATTCTGAAGTGAGTTACACCAGGCGGCTATCAATTGAAATTACTTTTAGAGACATCAGAGGACGCGCATGCACAAGAGATGCAAATACTGGATTGAAATTTGTTTCAAAGATAATTTTTGCATTTTTGACCACTTTCCACCGCCAAGACTGATAGTTTTCGAAACCGTTTTCGCTGTAACATGACCCGGCAAACACGATGAAGTGGTTAACTAACGTCTTGATTACAGGTAACATGGTTAGAAATCAATTCTTATGTTTTATCAATTTTCTTAGAGGCCTCAAATACAGGTTGTTGATATAAGAATACTGCTCTCCTATTTGTCCGAGTTCAAAAGATATGTTGAAAAAAATCAGGTTGTTTCATTGAAATCCATCGGAACACGATTTTACTAATGGAACGCCGTTTTTCAACTTTTTTGGAGGATTACTTAAAACACCGTACGACACAGAGATGACCTTGGGACGTTAGGAAGCTCTTTCCCCACTCAAAACTTATGAAATAGTGAGGTCATGCTTTTCTCTTCAAAATTATTGGCGAACCATTTGTGTCCAATGGTGCAGCATCGTAGTTAGGCGATTCGTTCTTACCCATCAAAACTGTACAATTAGCTCATAAGTGATTTTGGTAGATTTTTTTCGTCCTTGATGGTTAAAATTCAACTCGTATGTACAACTAGCTGTCCAAGGAGTCTAGCCGGGTCTAACTGCCTTCAGATAATAGACAGAGGATCTAACTCTCATCATACAATCGATAAAAGGGCGTAGCTCCCATCATATAATCAACAAGAGGGCCTAAGTGCACTTAGGCCCTTTTATCGGATATGTAAAAGGGCCTAAGTGCACTTAGGCCCTTTTTCTGATCTATGGGGTTTTCGAAGTTTATGGAAGAACAACTTTCATGGGGTGATAGATCATGGTTCAAGGGTTCAAAAAAGCGGTAGGCCGGAAAAAGGGCCTAATTACAAAAGGCCATTTTGAGAAAAACGATAAAAACTAACTATATCATGCCCGTGGCATGATTCGATGCGCATACCTGGCTTATTTCAAAGGTTTTGGCATCCCCAAAACAACCGCACAGGAATTGGAAAATAGCTGTCGATTTTGAGAGGTATACAGCCATTCGAAAAAATGTAATTAGGCCCTTTTTCCCAATACTGGGTCAATTTTTGGGATAGTTGGTCCACTAAAAGTTGGATAACGTTGCGAAATCGAGTTCAAAGGCCTCCAAATTTCATCAGCATATCTATGGGTATGTCACACAAGATATCCAATTGCAATTCAACGTCTTAATGCATTTTCATCGATTCTGCACGTGGAAGATGGTTCCATTGAGTGTGTGAAACTGAGGTCACTCAATATTCACTTAGCAAGTATGAAGATACATTTTTTGAAGGCCAAAAAACATGATTTGATAGCCAGAATTGGTAGAAAAGAGATATGGAGGTCATAAGAATTTTTTTGAATTTTTTTCGTAAAAAATTAGGCCCTTTTTACCAATACTCCACCACTTAGGCCCCTTATCCCGATATCGATAGTGGAGTTAGGCCCTTTTGAACGAGTTTTTCCGGTGACTTAGGCCCTTCTTACCAATATTGTTGCACTTAGGCCCTTTTTACCAATAATGTTGCACTTAGGCCCATTTCACCAATACTGTTGCACTCAGGCCCTTTTTACCAGTACTTCTACGTTGAGGCTCTTTTTAACAATACCCTTGCACTTGGGCCCTTTTTTTGAACAAAATTTTCGTGTTGTTTGGGCTCTTTTAGAAAATCTTCGAGGTCTTGGTGACTTTGTGGGTACCTCTCTCTGCAGTGATAAGACCCTTTTACATAGTCACATTCGTGCTGAGATTCGATTCCTAAACAAAACTCTCTTCCGGAGTCTCATTGTTATAATCTCTTGAGGGGGATTCGGAGGTGTCTAGTTTCCCCAGTCAAACAACGATGAGATGAGAAATCCAATCTGTCGGAGTTATGATTTTCCAGAAAATAGCTATGTATGGAGAAATCGTGCTCGTGAAATACACTCACGCTGACAAGGGGAGTCCGGAGGGTCCGAGTCACCAAATCTCATCAAACTTTTTCCACAGGCTCGTAACACCTAGAACATAGAGAATCCAGAGTAACTCCATCAAATGGGCTTTCATTTCAGAGCTACAAGCAAAAACGCTAGCATTGCCAGTATACCCATATATATATCACTTTTTGACATGGGCCTATATGGGCAATTCTTACGTTTTTGCTTGTAGCTCTGGACAGAAGGCCCATTTGAGGGAGTCACTCTGGATTCTCCATTTTCTAGGTGGTACGAGACTGTGAAAAAAGTTTAGTGAGGTATGATGACCCGGACCCTCCGAACTCCCGTTGCGAGTCCGATTTTCGGGCGCCACAGTGAATGGGGCCCAATCAATTTCTTACTTGATCTCGTTTCTTGAACCTACTTTAGCCTATCTTACTCCATTCGAGCCTACCAGATAATCCTGAAGGTTGGGGACGAAACTGACCACGGATTCGGTTTCTACATCAGAAAATATACGAAAAACACATGTTCACGTCTTGGGAACGATCCGACTCAAAATTCGCATTCTTGGCGTCCATTGGAGGAGCCGCGGGTTCACGGACTCGATACCTTGGAGTTTTTCATTTTCTGGACCAGCTAGATCTCGTGATCTGACGCGTCAAACCGACTTCCTCGAGTGACCATTCTGAAGTGAGTTACACCAGGCGGCTATCAATTGAAATTACTTTTAGAGACATCAGAAGACGCGCATGCACAAGAGATGCAAATACTGGATTGAAATTTGTTTCAAAGATCATTTTTGACCACTTTCCACCGCCAAGACAGATAGTTTTCGAAACCGTTTTCGCTGTAACATGACCCGGCAAACACGATGAAGTAGTTAACTAACGTCTTGATTACAGGTAACATGGTTAGAAATCAATTCTTATGTTTCATCAATTTTCTTAGAGGCCTCAATCACAGGTTGTCGATATAGGAATACTGCTCTCCTATTTGTCCGAGTTCCGAAGATATGTTGAATAAAAAATCAGGTCGTTTCATTGAAATCCATCGAAACACGATTTTACTAATGGAACGCCGATTTTCAACTTTTTTGGAGGATTACTTAAAACACCGTACGACACAGAGATGACCTTGGGACGTTAGAAAGCTCTTTCCCCACTCAAAGCTTATGAAATAGTGAGGTCATGCTTTTCTCATCAAAATGATTGGCGAACCATTCGAGTCCAATATGGTGCAGCATCGTAGTTAGGCGATTCGTTCTTACCCATCAAAACTGTACAACTAGCTGTCCAAGGAGTCTAGCCGGGTCTAACTGCCTTCAGATAATAGACAGAGGATCTAACTCTCATCATACAATCGATAAAAGGGCGTAACTCCCATCATATAATCGACAAAAGGGCCTAAGTGCACTTAGGCCCCTTTATCGAATATGTAAAAGGGCCTAAGTGCACTTAGGCCCTTTTTCTGATCCATGGGGTTTTCGAAGTTTGTGGAAAAACAACTTTCATGGGGTGATAGATCATGGTTCAAGGGTTCAAAAAAGCGGTAGGCCGGAAAAAGGGCCTAAGTGCACTTAGGCCCTTTTTCCACCCACCCCCTCAATTGACCCTCTTAGACTCGAATTTACGTTCTGACCTTGTTTAACTAAAAGTCAGATTATGGCAAAAGCCTATGAATGACGATCCTCACTCCATTGATCTCAGTAGTGAGAGCTTGCATAATCGGTAGACAGACTCACCCGTGAAACCACGGTTGTACAATATTTATTCATTGCGCTAAACTAATATTCGCACCTGACCTCATTAGATCATCGGCCAAATCACGTCAAAATCATGAAAGGATACCCTCACCCTGCGTATTTCATATGTGTAAACTTGTATGCACCTTGGAATAGCTCACTCTCGGATATCTTGGATGTACAACATTTATCTAAACATCGATTAACCGTAAGAGCTTCATAGAGGCACTGCCTATAAATGCGGCTACTCGCAGCTCATCAGGCACTACTGTACTTTCCATGCTCACGTCCACGTCGTATAACGGCATCTCTCAATACAAGTATCCAATATCATTGAGTACTACCTCATTGAACTACCTCAGCCATTGTGTATCGTCAAGTGTGACAAATATAATATCTCAATTATTGTATCAAAGGAAGAATAAACCTCCAGCTCTATTGACTCGCCGACTACAGTTCCTGGATTCGAAACCTACCGCCAAATTGGCACAACAACGCCATCTAATAGACCTCAGGGTCGTAACAACTGGTGACAGCGGTGTCTGGGAATTGGTGGAGTGAATACGAAAAGAAACTGGAGGAGGACATTGGCACACAAATATTCGAAGAAACAGTCGAGTCACTACACCGCCGGCTAGAGAGGATTGTCAAGTGGGCTGCAATAAACGTCTCCTACGTCAATACCAACATCTGCCCCTCAGCGAGGAAATTACCTGCGACCCACGCACGCAGCAATCACACCGCAGGGGTCTGAATAGAGACACCCCAACGACGCCAACCACTCCACGCAACGAAATTTCAAACATCGACAGCAACAAGTATCATCAGTCTCCAGACAACAGCAACCTCCAAGCAGCAACAGACTCCAAGCAGCGAAAATCTCCAAGCATCGTATATCTTCAAGCATCGACATCGAGGGATCAAATTCCAAGGGAAGACTAGCTTATGCACTATTTGGATTATATAGAATTAATATGGGTAGATATAATATTTCAATTGTGAGGCAAAAATCTGGCAATTGGCACGGTCAGTAAGAGATTTTTGAAAAGGAACATTCGGAAAGGAATCAAAGAGATTAAAAAGGCGCTAGAATTAATTGAAATAGACGGTAAAAAACACAAAAAGATATAGATTTGGCAGTTTTTCTAATTCACGAGTTATTAGAGGTGAACGAAAATTATTGCGAGTCGTTGAGAAAATTACGAGAGATTGAGAGACCAAATTATGTCGAGAGTCGAGTTCGGGAATCAGGACTCGAACGGAAAATTATTAGAACAAATAGAATCAACCGTGAATAGCCAAGCGAACATTTTACAGGAAATGACAGAAGACGTCGAAGATCTCAAGCACTCGAAGCACAACAAATTCGTATTGAACTCAAAAAGGTTAACGCGTTCTTTAGAGAACCATTTGACAAAAACGAAACCTGTGTACTGAGATCGGTAGACAAATTCAGGCAAATCGATAGAGTGAAGGCCGGATTTGCAGCTGCAGGAAAAAAATTTGGAGGAAGAAACAAAACGCATAATCTGTCGGTATTGGGCTCTGTTAAAAGAATTTTATAGAATACGCGAAGCATATATGATTCGGGAGATGAGATTTGAATGAAATATGCTATCATGAGAGCTTCCGTCGCACTATCTTTTCAAAAACTCAACTTTGCTAGTGAATCCGCTTCAATCGGCTTCATCAGCTGTCGGGATGATTTAAACGGCATTCTCTCCGAAATTTTCTCAGCTACACAATGCGCGATGCCTTTTTGGTCCTGAACCCGAAGGGGAGGGGTGGGGGGGCGATAAACGCCCCTTCGGAGAAACGTTATTTTCCCGAAACAAAATATACACGTGACGAGTCTCTCGTTCTACTGCCAACTTGAATATACTTGGAGTACATTCTAGGACCCTATAGTGGAATTTCGGGCCTATCCTCGAACTTGGAAATCGCTTCTATGAATCTTAAGAGCGATTTTTAGCCGAAAACATGTTATAGACACTGTATATATGACCAAAATCGTTTATTCTGAGTCGATGACCATTCTGCTGCTTCCTGAAGAATAATAGCAATGAATTCTGGGATCGAGATTTTCAGCTAACTCTCGAATCCAGAAATTGCTGTTGAGATTGTTGCGATGCGTTTTGAGCTGAAAACGGTTGAAAATGCCCTTCCACCTCATCAAAGTCATGGATTGTAGCTCGGATTTTCTACTACTGCCAGCTCAAAAACACATGGAGTGCACTCTGAAATGGCTGAACATGAGTTTGACATCAATCCCGAGTCTCAGAACTACTGCGGGATGATTTATGACCGATATCAGGCCAGGAGAGCAACGAAAAAAATTGACGTTTGAGAAAAAACTATGAATTTTAGATGGAGAAAAACTCTAATGCCAACAAGTTAAGGCTTGACGTACATTCCAGTCCTCCCTCACAAAATTTCAAGCTCAAGCCCGAATCTGGGAATCACTGAAGTGTGATCTGCAGTCAAGATTGGGCCGAAATCATCGGAGAACCGTGCGGATCCCACGGAGAATGACGAGTTTCAGGAGGGGAATCATACTACTGCCAACTCGAGAATGATCTTATCCAGTTCCGAGTTTTCCAGTGAATTTCATGGGCACATTCCCGCGTCTCAAAACTACTGCAGTGCGATCTGAGACCAATATTTGGGCCAGAAAACTCGCAAATCAGCGCGGGTTATACAAAAGGAGGCGTAAATCCTACTCTTGCCAACTTGAGAATAGATCCAGGACATTTAGACTTCCGCTAGAAGTATTTTGGGCCCCGTCTTGTGTCTGACGATTACTGCAGTGCGATCTGCGATCGGTATTGGGCCCAGAATTGTGGAAAACTTCTGCGGATCCTGAAGAAAATGATGATTTCTAGGAGGTAAATCGTACTACTGCCAATTCTATGAGGAATTTAATACATTTTTGAATCGACTAGAAACATTTTAAGCCCAGCTTCGTCGCTCAGAATCACTGCATGGGATTTAAAACCAGTATTGGGCCCCGAAACGTCGGAAATCCGTGCGGATTCCACGAGAAATGATGGGGTTCAGAACGGGAATCGTAATACTGCCAAAACGCGAGCGATTTCATCGGATTCCATGTTTGTCAGTGAATATTTTGGGCCCGGCCCCATGTCTCAGAGTCACTGCAGTGCGATCTGAGATCGGTATTGGGCCCAGAATCATCGGGAATAATTGCAAATCGTATTCAGAATCATGAATTCTAGGGGGTAAATCCTATTCTTGCCAACTGGATGAGGGTTCCAGTTGATTTTGGGATCGATTAGGAATATTTTGAGCCCAGCCCCGTGTCTCAAAATCACTGTGGTGCGATCTGCGATCGGTATTGGGCCCAGAATCATCGGGAATAATTGCAAATCGTATTCAGAATCATGAATTCTAGGGGGTAAATCCTATTCTTGCCAACTGGATGAGGGTTCCAGTTGATTTTGGGATCGATTAGGAATATTTTGAGCCCAGCCCCGTGTCTCAAAATCACTGTGGTGCGATCTGCGATCGGTATTGGGCTCAAGATCATCGGAGATAACTGCAAATCGCATTCAGAATCATTAATTCCAGGGGGCGAATCCTATTCCTGCCAACTCGATGAGGAATCCAGTTGATTTCTGAATCGACTAGAAATATTTTGAGCCCAGTCCCCTCACTCAGATCCACCGCAGCGCGATGCAACACCAGTATTGGGCCCCGGATCGTCCGAAATCCTTGCGGATCCCATGGAAAATGATACATCTTAGGATGGAAATCGTACTACTGCGACCCTTGAAACCGACCTAGCACATTTTGAATCGGAAGAGAAATATCTTGTGCCCAGTCCCGTGTCTCCAAATCACTGTAGAGCGATCTGCAATCGGTATTGGGCCCAGAATCCTGGGAAACTTCTGCGGATCCTACACAAAATGACGATTTCTAGGGGGTGAATCGTACTACTGCCAACTGCATGATGAATCCAGTACATTTTGGGATTGACTAGAACTATTTTGGGCCCAGTCCCTTGGCTCAGAGTCATTGCAGTGCGATCTGAAATCAATATAGGGCCAAAATCATCGGAAATCCGTGCGGGTTCCCCTGGAGTATGATGAAAAGTTTGGGGAGGGATCGTAACCTTGTCATCATGGTTAAAATTCGGTGTTGTTCCAGGCACACGAGGGAATATGTTTCATTCAATACCGATTCTGAATATGCGCGGAGAGTCAGTCGTCATCTGTCTCGAACTTGACAAATTCGCTAGCCCCCGCAAGTCCATCTCAGATTGAAGTAAATCTGGATGGATGACTTCCTCCTGTCAACTCTGAATGAGTCGTGAGTTCTGTTCCTTTCCAACCCCATTTCGGGACTTCAATCTGAGATTCATTGCTAAGAGATCGCACAAAAAGATTAATGCTATTGTGACCTGTACTTGAAACCCGAATCCCGGGACCTCGTCCTCGAAAGAATTGAAGTGGTGGAATCACACCTCATTTGGACCTAACTTTGATTAACTCTCGACAACGTCTTCCATTGTATGTAACAGTGTTGGGATCAATTCCCTCGTTTTTTAATAGACCAAATACTCTCCCCGGGCAAATTCATGACTTTTAATGTAAATTGAATTCTAGTAGGCATGTGAGTGAACCACTATTGTTGACGACTAGCAATACAATCAGCCCAAAGAGCATATAAAAAATCACGGGAGAGTTCAACCATGGAATTTTTACATCTAGATTCTATGGAAAGTCTTAGGATCGGATTTATAGTCGTAATCCGGAGTCCGGATGAGCTTATCCAAGGCGCCACAATTGCCAGTCTTGATAGATGAGCAAACTCGCCGCACCGATTGTGGCGCTTCGGATTCGCTTATCCGGACTCCAGATTACGACTATAAATTCGAGCCTAAGATGTGCGGGGAATCACGCGGATATCAGAACTGTGTCCACGAGGTTGCTCATAACGATAATGATCTTACGTCTCGGTTTCCCGTCACTCACATCGCACTGCAGTGGATCTGAGTGACGGGACTGAGCTCACACTATTTCTAGTCAATTCCGAAATCAACTGGATTCCTCATCGAGTTGGCAGGAATAGGATTTACCTCCCAGGATTCATGATTCTGAATACGATTTGCGATTATTCCCGATGATTCTGGGCCCAATACCGATCACAGATCGCACCCCAGTGACTCTGAGCCATGAGACTGGGCCCAAAATATTCCTTGTTGATCCCAAAATGTACTGGATTCACGATCCAGTTGGCAGTAGTACAATTCAACCCCTAGAATTCATGATTCTGAATGCGATTTGCAATTATTTCCGATGACTCTGGGCCCGATACCGATCTCAGATCGCACTGCAGTGACTCTGAGACATGGGACCGGGCCTGAAATATTTTTAGTCAATCCCAGAATGTACTGGATTCATCATCCAGTTGGTAGTAGTACGATTCACCCCCTAGAAATCGTCTTTTTCTGTAGGATCCGCAGAAGTTTCCGGAGATTCTGGGCCCGATACCGATCTCAGATCGCACTGCAGTGACTCTGAGACATGGGACCGGGCCTGAAATATTTTTAGTCAATCCCAGAATGTACTGGATTCATCATCCAGTTGGTAGTAGTACGATTCACCCCCTAGAAATCGTCTTTTTCTGTAGGATCCGCAGAAGTTTCCGGAGATTCTGGGTCCAATACCGATCTCAGATCGCACTGCAGTGATTTTGAGACACGGTACTGAGGACAAAATATTTCTCTTCCGATTCAAAATGTGGTGGGTCGGTTCCAAGGGTCGCAGAAGTGCGATTTCCATCCTAAGATGTATCATTTCCCATGGGATCCGCACGGATTTCGGACGATCCGGGGCTGGATACTGGTATTACATCGCACTGCAGTGACTCTGAGACACGGGACTGGGCTCACAATATTTCTTGTCGAGCCCAAAATCATCTGAATCCCTCATCTGGTTGCCAAGAATAGGATCCACCCCCTAGAATTCATGATTCTGAATACGATTTGCAGTCATTTCCAATGATTCTGGGCCGAATACCGATCTCAGATCGCACTGCAGTGACTCTGAGACATGGGGCCGGGCCCAAAATATTCACTGACAAACATGGAATCCGATGGAATTGCTCGCGGTTTCGCAGTATTACGATTTCCGTTCTAGACCCCAACATTTCTCGTGGAATCCGCGGGGATTTCCGACGTTTCGGGGCTCAATACTGGTTTTAAATCCCACTGCAGTGATTCTGAGCGACGGAGCTGGGCTCAAAATGTTTCTAGACGATTCGAAAATGTATCGGATTCTTCAAGGAATTGGCAGTAGTACGATTTACCTCCTAGAAATCATCATTTTCTTCAGGATCCGCAGAAGTTTTCCACAATTCTGGGCCCAATATCGATCGCAGATCGCACTGCAGTAATCGTCGGACACAAGACCGGGCCCAAAATACTTCTAGCGGAATCCAAGATGTCTTGGATCTATTCTCCAGTTGACAGGAGTAGGATTTACGCCCTAGGATTCATCTCCTTTCATAAAACCCGGGCTGATTTGCGAGTACTCTGGCCCAAATATTGGTCTCAGATCGTACTGCAGTAGTTTTGAGACACGGGAATGTGCCCATAAAATTCACCGGCAAACTTGGGACTGGATAAGATTATTCTCGAGTTGGCAGTAGTATGATTCCTCTCCTAAAACTCGTCATTCTCCGTGGGATCCGCACGGTTTTCCGATGATTTTGGCCCAATCTTGACTGCAGATTACACTGCAGTGATTCGGGGGCATGAGACCGGGCTCGATATATCCACTTTTGGACTTATCACAAGATGGAATGGTACTTACCTTGGCAGTAGTACAATTGAAGGAAAAATTCAACTATTCCTCATCAGATCGACTGTAATTTACGACAATACTGAGCTCAATAAGCATCTGAAATTCCTCTGCAGCAATTCTCAGATGCAGGATTTGGCTAGAAATTCCCGTCTGTGATCCTAGATTTCCCTGTATGTATTCTTGGGGTAGCAGTAGTACTTATTGGGAGTTAGAACCATCAGATCTGGTTCATTTCTAGTGCCACTTCGCAATTTCTGCCTCAGAATCGATCTCAGAGCTCTCAGTAGATATATAGAGAATCGGGGTTCTGTTTAAAATCACGTTAAATGATCCCAAAATGTATCTCGATTGCTGTTCAGGTAGCAGTAGGACAATCTCCGCCCCACAATCCACGATTATGCGACAATTCTCTACCTTTCTGAATTGCTGCCGGATAAGGATTGATCTCAGCGCTCTCAGCAGCGATTCTCGGCTGTGCGATTTGGCTCAAAATTCTGTGAGAAAGATCCCGAATTGGTCCCAAATGTTGATTAGTTCGCAGTACTTCTTCTATTCACCTCAATTTCATCATTTTGCGCCAAAAGTGCCGTATCTGTCAGCCTTTCCCGGCCCAATACCGGTATTGAATCTCACTGCAGCAGTTCTCGGACTCGGTATCAGTGTCAATTCGATCGACTGTGCGTAGAGCACTGCTTTACGCCCGGTAGTTTTCGTTTACTTTACGCCCAGTCCATCGAAAAACGTATTTCGTTACTCGGGCGTGAAATTTTCTTGCTCCACTCGTGCTAATTTCGACTCTCGCCAGGGCTCGGGCCAGTGACGGGACAAACAGAGAAATACGTAGAAGCGAAAAATTATGATAATTCGCAATCACTCTTGTCCGATTTGAAACGAGCCTTTGGGACATCCAAGAATTATTCGAACTCCGAATTGAGTTATCTAAGACTACAAAAAAACGTTCGGAATCAGTAACAGAATATGGACTCAAGGTATCACAGATTCAAGAAAAATTACTCGAGGTTGGTCGCATTGGCACGCCTGAAGAAGAATCAAATGATATACGAAAATTCATTATACGAAACGTAACATCATGTTTCTTAACAGGATTAGGCAAACATTATTGGTACAAGCTCAAATTGGGAGATTTCAACAACTTAGATGAAGCCATTGATGCGGCTATAAAAGTCGAGGAAGAAATGAGAGAGATTGATATAATGCACAAACAGGATGGCCTCGTCACGGTAAATGTAATAGAGAATCAGATGAATAGAAAGATGAGATTTCAGAAATGTTACGTATGTCGCGAATACGGGTATTTGGCTCAAAATTGCGGTAATAAATGAGAGTTGACTTGTGACTCCGGAACCGACAAATTCTTTGGCATATGCGATCGATGACTTTAGTTCGGGGATAATCACTCTTCTTTATTGGCCATCCGGGGACAAAGGCAGGGAAAGAAATACGGCGAGAATCTAGGTGATACCGTCGGTGTTCCCTTGGGGTTATGGAGAGAAACACGTCGAAAATCTGTGTGATATCGTCGGTGTTCCGTTGGGGTTGAGGTGAGAAACACGACGAGAATCTAGGTGATACCGCGCGGGACTTTTTGGAAAGGAATGCTGGTTATCTATGTGGTACCATCCAAGATTAGCGAGAATCTGAGTGATACTGTCTATGATCCTGAGAAGGAAGGACGCTGGTTATCTCGGTGACACCAAAATAGGGTGATGAAATTTATAAGATAATGCACCATACTAGGAAATCTGGTGGCGACCTTCGTGAAACGAACCAGCTGCATAGGAAACGATCGCTTTAGTTCAGGCGAGGGTCTAAACAGGTCAACAGAGGGGAACGTTGAGGTAGCTTGCATGTAAATTCACTCTAACATGTCGGAGACCCAATCCACATGTCCAATAACTAAACCAAGTAACATCCCTATATCTCATCGTGTTCATCTGGTTTCTGCGATGAAGATTAATACCTGAAGGGCAGACGAGTCGACTGACAAGATCAGTACACACTTATTTGAAACAAATTGTGCTGTAAGATCGAAAATTACGGGAAGTTTACTTGAACCAGGACCTTTTAACATGCAAAATGTGAAGTCAAAATCACCTGATTTGGAAATAGTTGTGGTCGTGGAACTAGAAATTTCAGAATTATTCAACTATTTGTAGGGAAGAATTTTGAGAGTCGAACAACTCAACTTAATATCCTGGATAAGTTGATTCTACTACAGGATTCGATAGAGAAGGAGAACATTAAATCAATTAGAATGAAGAATTGAAAACATGCGATATTGTTGAAGAAACTTTCAGCCCGTGATAGTCGGGTTGTTGAAATCAACCACAGAAGAAACTTCATAGATAACGGTATGGACAAATGACGTTATAGTACCGGATCCGAGTATTAGACTGCAATTATTAATGGAAATCACGACTTATTAATTATGCGTCTGGTCAAATGTCAAACGGTACACAAAATTTTCTCCAAAATGACAAGGTTCTATCGGAAGGGCTCAAAACAGAAGCAAAATGATTCATTGAATTCGGTTGAATGAGAGTACCTCACACTTGCAACTCCGCGGTAAACGAATTGTTAGAACAAATCAATGTAAACCTTGTATGTATATGGCTGTCGTAGGACTGAAATTGAGCAACTGAAGAAGTAGGAGGAATTAATAGAAACAGTATCTGAAATTTCACGCTCAAAAAAAAGAGACTGGAACCTGTATTTGAAACCATGCATTTTTCCTTCCAACTCAAGCGTATCCGAATCTACGGGATTTTCTCCACATGAACTTGTGCGTGGGTAGAAGGCTAGAATTCCATCAGAATTTGCATCAAATACCTCGTACTCGTGACTCCATGATGAATGAATTATCAAAGCATATCAGTGGAACTTAATCGGATGCAATTGAACAATTTTGAGGCAACACTAATCAGTGGGGATGAATGGCAGACACTTGACATCCACAAAACAGAGAATCATATTGAGTGCCCGCGCTGCACGGCTGCAGCGGGGGCATCACAGGCAAATCCAAATCAAACGCCCGCGCTGCACGGCTGCAGTGGGGGCGCCAGAAACAGAAATTCAACCGAGCGCCCGCGCTGCAGGATTGCATCGGGGGCGCCGAAATCAAAAATGAATGGAGTGCTCGCGCTGCGTGCCTGCAGCGGGAGCGCTGGAAACAACAGATCAACAAATGCAAATAAGAAATAAATGAACGAGAATCCAGTTAGGTTTTTTTCCGCCATCTATGTGAGTGTAATCAGTGATATTTAAATATGATATCTTGATGCAAAAAACTCACTGTAGACTTGAATGAACGGTTCAAAGTACTAAAATACGTTGCGTCCAAGCCAATCGCCGACGCGTCCTTTGAAAATATATAATCCTATAATAATTAGTCTGAAGTCGAGAGATGGTTGAATCATAGCCGAAATTCTAGTATTGATACAATTTTCGAATATTAGGTTCAATTCCACGCGCAGCAAAAGTCATAGTATATACGAGTTCTTTGCATGAGAGCTGAAATGATAAACAGTAATAAACTATTATCACTAAAATACGGGATCCACGAGGATATTCAAAAGAGGGAGAAGAAAGAGAGGTTTAATGGGAATCTGTCTCATAATGCGAAATAAGAAAGCATACCGATAGATTCATTGAAATCTGTCTCTATTATTCATATTATATTATACTAATAATTTGCTACTCAGTGAGCGAATACTTCTTTGGAAGAAAATGAGGGGTGAGGAAAATCTCCTCTTGTACAATAAGGGGTTATGCCAAAGGACACGCATCATCCTAATAAGAGACAAATAAAACCAATCACCCTCTAAATGGTCGCGGATAATATGGGCCTTAAGAGACGTCTGGATGCAAACCTTTCGTGACAATAGTCACATTCAAAATGATCACGTGCGACATGTTTTGAGTAAGAGCGTGTAAAAGTTTTCGGACAATATTCACATTTGTATGGTTTTGCATTGCAAATAGCCTTATGGGTATATAATTCACCTGAGAAAAACAGTTTCTTACAATACGAACAAGGGCTATACGCTTTACTTGATGAAGGCAAAGGATTATGAACAGTAGCGAAGATTGATCCGGAGGCATCACGGACACACCCGACTTCGTTGTTCACAAAGATACTCCTCATCAGAAAACAAGAGTCCACAACAAGTGCACGGCAAAACGGGTAGAAGGTCACGGGTAGGATCAATACCCAACGTCCTCAGCTTGGCTTCAGCAGCTGAAAAAAATAATTTTGTATTGAAACGATCGGTGGACTGAAGATTTACCAATATAACAGTGATATATCAAGCCAAGTCTGAATGTTATCAACTGTGGTCAGGAAAGAACGATACAAACGTATGAAGAATCCATACTCAGGCAGATATTTACCTAAATGCTTCTTAGACGGGTTAGACAAATGTGCAGACATCCGCGTTAAGGAGGCCCCACAGGTGGCGCATTCTTTCGACGGTCGTACACGTTTTGATACTTTGTGATGAACCTCTTTTTGATGTTGACAGAGATTTAACTTGGTGGAGGCTCCAAAATCACAATCTTCACACAAACGCTCATCGACACGAACTTGGATCAGTCGAACGCGGACGTTTGAATTTTTCTGTACAGAGACCACTTTTTGGTCAGGACATAGAACCACACACAGACTCTTGCCCAGTAATTAACTGCCATTCAGCATCGCCGAAGTTGCTCGCTTCGAGACAATTAGGTGACATCTGAATTACCTGGTAGTATACTCCCGGTCTTGAATAAACCAAGTCATTCTTATATTGACGGAAAGTAACGCACTTGATCTTATGGCGGTCGAGAAAGTCAATGGTGATGTAAGGGATCTCGTGATCCAGTAAGCGTAAACACCGCCTCTTCTTAATTTTCCGAGGAGAAACCTTTGGTCTCCGTGCTCTTTCCCTCTGCTGCTTGGCGACAGAAGAACAGTCAGAAGAGGATGATCCTGTCTCAACAGACTCATTTACTGCATTCTCTAAAGCTTGTCTATCCGGGACACATAACCACAGTTTACAAGGGAGTGCGTCAATGGCCGATGTCACACCCGATGCCACAGTTGCAACATCTTGTATAGATGATTCGGCGCAAGCAGTTGATGTCACGAGTTCCCCCTTTCCTGTGGTCGGCACGACGTTGCAGGATGATGTTGCAACTCGCGCTTCTTCTATGGAAACCATGTCAACAGGTAACACGGCTGGTTCCTCTCCAGGAACCGGTACAATCGCGTCAAGGACAACTGCAACTGCGGCTAATTTTGCATCCTCTCGATGCATCTCACTGCACGAGTTCACACCGCCCACGTAGTACATGCTGGTGTTAATACCAGGCATGAGACCCACACAAGGATTGGTGTAGGGGTGGACATTACTGGTTTGCATGACGGGATTCTCTTCTGATAGACCGGAAGCATCCTGCGGTGTAGCATGCGAGGTTGGGATATTAGTATATTTATATTACTAATGATTTCCCGAGCAAACGAGTTGCATAGCTTACCATTTGCAACTATATATATCTATGTAATACTGCTCTGCTACTCTACTTGCGCTGGAACAGCTCCTTACGTGTTATTCGGATCGATCGAACACCTCGTATTTTCGATCGATCAATCGGGGATGCTGCTGTTGGGATAATCTGCATTCGAATTATACTAGCCGGAATGGTATGCTACGGCCACACGTTATTCAAAGAAAATTATTTCAAGCGTGAATATATCGTTTTATATAAGCAAGATAAGTTCGTAAGTAAATTATATCAAAATTTCGTATTTCTACATTTCAATCGATGCGCACGCTGGTACAGAGGCAATTTTTGCTATGGCTATATGTATGTGGGCTCAAATGAAAGAAATTGGATTATATTATATGCCCAAACGATAATATAGCCCAGAAAAATCGGCTTACCCATACGTATACCCGATCGAACGTTAATTTTACGGAAATTCTACCTTTAAAACAAGCATGCAGGATCTCGTGATATTTTGAATATATAATTGAAATCTATTGATCTAATACTACTTTCTGATCGATATTATATATAGCTAAGTGTCACTTTAGGCAAAAACTTTGATTCAAACGGGAGGACCTGAAAATATTTAAGATAATATTGGGGAAGAAAATTATCAGGGTGATCTCTCATGAAAAGATTGTCGTTCGATTAAATTACTCATTTATTAATTGGAACTATATTTCAAACCACAGTCGCAACCGTGTACATAGAAATATTGAAATTTGTCCATATATTGGTATTTTCATGATTTTATACGATTTTATATGTGATATTGGTATACAAACTGCCTCGTCTATCTGTAACATATAATAAGTGTGATCTGTTCCCTGCCAAATTTCCTATTGACTTTGTGTGTAATAAATTCTTATATGATGGTGTTCGGGCCACCGCAAAGACTCGAATACGCGTGATTTTCGGCTCATCGCACAGATTTGAATTATGAAAAAGATGATTTTCTGGCGCGGACACGATATAATTTCCTATCTGTGAAATCCTACACGATCCATAAGCACTGGGTAATGCGGGTCGGTCGTGAGTCAATTCCCCATCCTGGGTGAAGAGACGGCCGACGCACGCTTGGCAGTGTGCCTGGATTTTATATTTTATGAGCCACCGCGAGCTAATATAATGCCCAAGTATTTCGTCCCTGTCTATGCAGGTTTATTCATACCGGGGCCGCGATTATTGCCTAATCCCATTCCAAATACATCTCGAGGATGCCTTATGGTGGGATTCTTTATATTCTAATATAATATCGCATCCGGGCGATGACTCACTTGGATCTCGGGGAGACCTGCTCGTTCGTGCGTATAGATTTTTGGAAGAAGTACCACTTCGGCTTTTCAGGAGCAAGAGAGCGAGCTTTGCTCGCGCAGCGATTCATATACCCTCGGACGGCCAGAGCCCCACTTCGAGACACTTTTCGGCGGCTTGGACCCTGCGTCGACATAGACACGCGTAATTACGAGTACATGCAAATATCTCTCTGAATATCGGGAGCGATTGGTCAAATTATAGTATAAGTGAATCGATGAGGAATCGATTGGGAAGGGTATGGATCTATATCGGCTATATATATATGTTATGACGAGTGACGCGATGGAATTGATCTAACGTGCATATATATATGCACGGTGGTTAATTCACAAAATTGCAAGCATATATGGGTTAGTATCAGTTTTACCGACACCAACCCATATGATTCTACTTACACGACTGGTCTGATGGTCATCTGCACAAGTGGCTGACTGAAAATTCTTACTTTTAAAACTTTCAAAATTGTCTGAAAATTGCAGATGTTGCATAGTTCCCCCGATTTATTGGAGTCGAATCTCATTCATAAAGATTGATGGAGATAAATTAAGAAAGAAAATGAAACAATTTCCAGATCAGACCATCGGATCGTGTAACAAAAATTCCCGTGATTTTACTATAAAATGTTAACATTTCACTATACTTTGGGTCTTAAAATGATATGATGCACAATAATTCAAGAAATAAAAGTACATCCATGTGGTGATTTCTGGATGAACGATTCAACTACCCTAATTATGGTTCGATAATGTGAAGCAAAGTGCTTCGAATGGATGAGAATGATGAATAAATCATTACTGAAAATAACTATAAACGATCTTGGGTCATCAATCGACCCACCTCTCATATGTTTCTAATGAGTAAAATGACGTTATATTTCTATACAAGATAAAAAAAAAATCGATTGTTATACAAGGTTGTAAGTTGGCTTCGGTTCAAAGGACTAGAAAGAAAATGATTTGCTATGATCTTGAGCGATTTCCTTGGAAGGATTCCATAATTCCCAGTATCTAGGGTATTCATGATTCCAAATCAAGATTTTTACTCATAATCACAACAAGCATATCTAAAACTCATTATCAATAAAAAGAATAAGTAGGCCTGATTTGATCCTATGGAATATTTCCGATGTTCAAAAATGTAATTCGAAATGTCTCTATTCCAAGAAAATTTGATTTTTGTCGACTCTAAATATTCGCCGTCACTCTTTATTAGCGGGCAGGTATTAATTCATAAAACTGGAATAAAAAAAATTTGGAACTTCAGTTTCCCCAGCCCGTAGTGTGGCTGATAAGACAATGCACGACAATTATTAATGGATATTTATTGAAATAATATACCAAGTTCGGTGTCAAAAACTGAAATCTCAAGCAAATTCTACAATTCCACGTATAAGCACTAACTCATCAGCTAACGAACCATGCTTCTGGATACATATCCACAGCTAGTAGGTCGACTGACAAGCTTTTTTGGGTTGTGCCATTTTCGCGAAATTTTCTGGTTTCGAGATCCTCTTCGGAATCAGCATCGTAAGAGTTCTCTAAAAAAAATGTGTTGTGGTCTTACCGAGGATAAATTGATTCTACTTGCCAATGATTAGACGAGCTCTCATTATGAATATCTGATCGCAGGGATGCGGTTAACCACCCAGAACTACTCCCTCTAGGCTCAATGGATTCAATGTTCCCATGTACCGCCTGAATATCCGCGTCCGTCTCGCTTGTCGACCCAATTTCCGTCTTTTCCAACGACCCACCGTTATCAACGTAGCCTGAATGGATTGGATCTGAAATAGCCTTACTTACGAGCAACTCACCGTGATTAGCGACTTGAACATGACTACTAACTGAATCAATTTCCCGGGTTTTATTAACAAAGGCGGGCCTATCGATCTGCCCCTCGAGACAAACACATGATGGCTCGAATTCATCTAAAGCGGTTTCAAGTCAACTCTCGGTGACACTAGATTTTCAATTCCTTCCAAATTTGTTGTAACTCTTATCTAACAAAACTTCACAAGATATCGGTTACGGGTTGGATTTATAGTCTCCGTGACTCGTGCCAACGTTCTTTTGAATGAATTGTCTGATGATCCAGGTAAACTATATTTCCTTGAATTTTTGGATGGACAATTCGCGAAAATATTGGCATATTCATTCCAAAATAACTCAAATTACACCAAATTTCGTAGACGTGACGATATTTTTACACAAACACTTCTGTTATTCGCAAAGCTGAACGAATTTCTATCGGATTGCACCGAAATCGTTACAAATAATTATGCATTTGAGTTCCCCCGGACTATACTCCGAGAGTAATGAAATGCGTGCTAATTGCACAAAACGATAGAAAAGAATCAATAGTTCCCCCGGCCTGAGCATGGGGTGTAACAATTTGCGAAGAATTGTTATATATAAAAAATAGCCTTTCATTTTCCTGACTGTCAGACATTGCCTATTGATACTCCTGATCTTGCAAGTTCAATCACTTGCTTGAGCCTGAATGCGTAACATTCATTTGAATAAGTGTAAGAAAGACAGAAGTATACTATCTGTAATGTGAGTGATAAGGTATAGGCATTGTGTGTGTATTGTGTAAGCTATATGTGCGGCAACGAATGATAGAAATCGATGGACTGACCGATAACTCACTATAGTCTATATGTGTTATAGGAATATGCCTTCAAAATCAATGTACTCGACTTTGATGCATGAATCAATCGTAATATTTTTGTTTGCAGCTTATGGAGATGAGCTGGTTGTCGAGATACACGCGTGACTTTCCTCATTTCGAGTCGGTACACCGTTTCCACGAAAGAGCTTATGCACAGCTTTCCGAGAAGTAAACAAACACGATGTATCTCGGCACTGTCTCTGTACGTTGACAGAATCAATTCTGGTGCTCGAACTTTCGAAATGCAGAGTCTGTGTATTTCGACTGTTCGAGCTTCAAAAGTATAATTTTGAATCTACAATGTTACAGATGGACGTTTGCGATTTTCATATCGCACTAATTTTATGAACGAATTTATATATGGTAATGACGAACTTTGCATGAGAAATTCCCCTTTTTTTGAATGATTTTTCAATCAAAATCGATTGATTTTCATGCAGATTTTCCTACAAATTTTTGCTCTTGATGAGAGGTGATTTTATTATAGGTCCGTGTAGGGTTAACGTACCACCAGCTGGGTACCATTTGCGAGGTTGGGATATTAGTATATTTATATTACTAATGATTTTCCGAGCAAACGAGTTGCATAGCTCACCATTTGCAACTATATATATCTATGTGATACCGCTCTGCTACTTTGCTTGCGCTGGAACAGCTACTCACGTGTTATTCGGATCGATCGAACACCTCGGATTTTCGATCGATCAATCGGGGATGCTGCTGTTGGGATAATCTGCATTCGAATTATACTAGCCGGAATGGCATGCTACGGCCACACGTTATTCAAAGAAAATTATTTCAAGCGTGAATATATCTTTTTATATAAGCAAGATGAGCTCGTAAGTAAATTATATCGAAATTTCGTATTTCTACATTTCAATCGATGCGCACGCTGGTACAGAGGCAATTTTTGCTATGGCTATATATATGTGGGCTCAAATGGAAGATATTGGATTATATTATATGCCCAAACGATAATATAGCCCAGAAAAATCGGCTTACCCATACGTATACCCGATCGAACGTTAATTTTACGGAAATTCTACCTTTAAAACAAGCATGCAGGATCTCGTGATATTTTGAATATATAATTGAAATCTATTGATCTAATACTACTTTCTGATCGATATTATATATAGCTAAGTGGCACTTTAGGCAAAAACTTTGATTTTAAACGGGAGGACCTGAAAATATTTAAAATAATATTGGGGAAGAAAATTATCAGGGTGATCTCTCATGGAAAGATTGTCGTTCGATTAAATTACTCATTTATTAATTGGAACTATATTTCAAACCACAGTCGCAACCGTGTACATAGAAATATCAAAATTTGTCCATATATTGGTATTTTCATGATTTTATACGATTTTATATGTGATATTGGTATACAAACTGCCTCGTCTATCTGTAACATATAATAAGTGTGATCTGTTCCCTGCCAAATTTCCTATTGACTTTGTGTGTAATAAATTCTTATATGACGGTGTTCGGGCCACCGCAAAGACTCGAATACGCGTGATTTTCGGCTCATCGCACAGATTTGAATTATGAAAAAGATGATTTTCTGGCGCGGACACGATACAATTTCCTATCTGTGAAATCCTACACGATCCATAAGCACTGGGTAATGCGGGTCGGTCGTGAGTCAATTCCCCATCCTGGGTAAAGAGACGGCCGACTCACGCTTGGCAGTGTGCCTGGATTTTATATTTTATGAGCCACCGCGAGCTATCATAATGCCCAAGTATTTCGTCCCTGTCTATGCAGGTTTATTCATACCGGGGCCGCGATTATTGCCTAATCCCATTCCAAATACATCTCGAGGATGCCTTATGGTGGGATTCTTTATATTCTAATATAATATCGCATCCGGGCGATGACTTACTTGGATCTCGGGGAGACCTGCTCGTTCGTGGGTATAGATTTTTGGAAGAAGTACCACTTCGGCTTTTCAGGAGCAAGAGAGCGAGCTTTGCTCGCGCAGCGATTCATATACCCTCGGACGGCCAGAGCCCCACTTCGAGACACTTTTCGGCGGCTTGGACCCTGCGTCGACATAGACACGCGTAATTACGAGTACATGCAAATATCTCTCTGAATATCGGGAGCGATTAGTCAAATTATAGTATAAGTGAATCGATGAGGTATCGATTGGAAAGGGTATGGATCTATATCGGCTATATATATATGTTATGACGAGCGACGCAATGGAATTGATCTAACGTGCATATATATATGCACGGTGGTTAATTCACAAAATTGCAAGCATATATGGGTTAGTATTAGTTTTACCGACACCAACACATATGATTCTACTTACACGACTGGTCTGATGGTCATCTGCACAAGTGGCTGACTGAAACTTCTTACTTTTAAAACTTTTAAAATTGTCTGAAAATTGCAGACGTTGCAAGCAAGACAATCATAAATTTCCTTGTTATCAGCGAATTCAGAGGAACAGTCCTCTTTTGTGATGCTGAATAGACCAAGATCAGAGAACTTCGACTTCAGGACGATCCGGAAGCACGGAAGTTTGTGCGGATTATCGAGGAAGCCTCGCCGTACAACATCAGGCCGAATTTTGTCCGATACTCCAGCAACACTCGTAGCTAGGATTATTCTAGCGTCATCGATCTTAGGATCGCCGCATGATTCCTTGCACTTGTTCAAAACGTCGCTCAGTGTCAAACCGGGGAGCCTGCACAGGGGTGCACCCATCGCAACCTTTGGTGAACAACTGAGCGAAACTATAACATAAAAGAAAGAGCAAACACTATTAGGAAATCACTATATCGAACAACCGAGAAGCGGATTTGCGAAATAATAAATCGGGAAGAAATAATGCACAAAGTGAGTCAAGCCGTGTAAATCCATGTCAGAGATATAAGGGAGTCGACATCGTAATTAGTAGAATGATGGCAGAATGGAACAGCCATCTGTGGTGAAACATAAAAACATGACTTTGAATCGTACAGTAGACAATATACGGAGGATATTCAAAGGCACACATAAGAATCAACGAGATTAACGCCGTGAGTGAGACCTTCCCCACAAATGTGTATAGGATCGAGTAGAATCGTATTTGATAATATAAATCACTAATACTCCTACAACGAACTGGAACTAGTAGAATGACGTATTCTATGTGTGCGACTCTCAACTCAACTGACAATTCAGGATTCGATCCGGGGAGATGACGAATCACATCAACCAGATGTATTGTCTCGCGCGGAACCTGCAATTTCATGAAAATCAAGAAAGCCACTCGTATTTGATATGTTATCACGAGTATCATTACCAAACAAGAAATACGCGATATCAATTTCTGACTGAACTAATTTTGAAAAAAGGGGGGTCCATTTGCAAATTAAATAATCCGAGGAAAATTGCGGTTACAAAAATAATCCATCACGTCGTTTGGAAATACAACTATTCACAGTGAGACATGCAACGGACAGTTCAAATGATGGAACACTCACTTCAAAATACTGCGACACTTCAATGGATATATTCGCAATAGAACTTGCAACGGATGGCTCAAATACTGAAACAACCAATTCAAAATATTGCGGAACTTCAATAAAGGAACAGAGATAATCACATATGGATGTTCCGATTCAACCACGATAATATGTATACGTCCAGTTTTATAATTGAACAGAGTTGAGTCGATTCTTGGTATTTTTTCGAATAGATCTGAATAAGCATTGTGTGAGGTGATGACGGTCGATAAAATGATACGGACAGTTACCACAAAGTTGTAATGCAGACCACACCAAATCACAAACCATCACAAATAAAATCTCCGACACACATTGAATGTTACATGAAGACGCTGACGAGCGCTCAGAAACCAAATTTCGAGAGCAGGTACACTAAATAAAACAAGGCCGGGCGCCATTGACGTTTGAAGTTTGGGAGTCAGAATCACTTCAAATCGAGCACATTATTTTAGAAGCAAACACGTCATACGAACATACTCACATCGAGATCCAAAAAAAAAACTTAAAACTGCCACACTAATCACTAGCAAAACGTAAATTTCCAAACAAATTGAGCCATAATACAATGAATTAAGAGGCAAATACCCACACGCGAACAGAATGAGTAATGAAGAATTCGAACGACAACGGCGGCCGACGTGAAAACGAAAAAGGGAAGTGAAGGAAAAGTCACCTTCCCGATCTAGCTTATTCATCACATTGTTGTCATTTGAAATTGATAGCAATACGCAGATGCGAAAAAGGATCGATGTAACAAACGCGCGAGTTTGGGCGCGAATTAGCTAATACAGCTGAATGCCCAAGCTACAGTTCTGTCGCAAGGGCGCTCAAACAGAACAATACGGAGGAAAAAATTTGATGATATTCTACGACGCTGAATGTCGGGATAGAGAGGTTCAAACGCTAAGCAGTATACGAGGGTTTCTTTGAAAAACATTGATGCATTGGAATGACACAAGAACAGAGCTTGCGACGTGTGACGAAATAAGCGGATACGGCACAACTTCGATACTCCAAAGGATAATAGTACCACGAAATCATATTTCATCGAGCGTATACTCCTCCGATGCTGAATTGCCGGATTGTTGCCAGAGGAAAATAGAAGAAAAATGGACGGGAGAAAGGAGGAAGTGTAAGCGAAATATTTTAGTGATACGATCAGTAATTGACGAATCTAGAAAATATTAAGGATGCGATAAGGAATTTCTAATCTCACTCTCATGAAGTTAGACACTTACTGAAATATAAAGATGATAACATTTGAAACAACGAAATGGGGTGCTAGATCGATGGATATACGATTCTATAATACGATCAAAATATTTGTAACGAAGGACTCAGCTTGGAATGGAGAGAGCGGAGATTCAAGAGATGGAATGCTAAATTAACGGATATACAATTTAATTGAGATAATAATCAGACATGTGAAGTATGCTAGTAATATAAAGATGTACACCAGGGTGCTAAAATAATATGATGTCTCTTGGGACAGGTTTCTCTCCAAATTTCTCACGAGGTTTCGGGAGAGTTTCCCTGAGCTCACGGATTTGTAATCCGGGCGAATGCGAGAGGTCATTGATTTTGGAATTAACAGCATCTTTCATTTTTTTTCGGAGAAACATATAGAAAGTTTGACCTTGTTTATGGGATGATAGGGAAGGAAGTTGGAAAAATTAGATTTCATATAAGCGACCAAAGTATGGAACCGGCTTGGATAATGAAGTTTGGAGATGTAAACTTGAACTATGGAAGTGTAGAAGGAAGAATGGAAGCTGTGAAGAATGAATGTATCGTGTATGTGATTATATGACAACGAGTAGCAATAGGATTTCTATATGTGATGAGAATATTAGTAATGAGTCCAATTATTGTAATCTTGGATGGAGAGATGCTCTTCCTTGAGGCCAATCTTTTTTAAGGACGGGACGCCCTTCCGGAATAAGCAGGGAAGTGTGACATACCCGGGAACCGTGTACGTGTGTGTGCATACTTTGGACGTGTGTGAGTCTCAAGCATCGCGCGCCAAGTATAAAAACGATCATCGCGCAGACGAACCGTTTACTGTGCATTCATCAGTAATATATCTGTTTTATGTATAACTTGAGATAGGGAAATTGTAGAGAGCTCATCTTCCCGGTAATATGTTCAGAATAACAATGGCAAATGGTTGCTGAACATCAAGGAAGCCAGCAGAAGCCTGAATAATTAGTAACGCAATCTCGCTCATTATCTAGGTCAACGGTTTTACGTTTTTTATTGTTCATAACATAGAAGAGTCATATCTGCCAAGCAGACACGATATAACAAGCTTTGATATCAACTCAAGGAGCTGATCAAGTGAAGTCAGATTCATGTATGATTGATTCACCCTTTTAGACTCGAATTTACGTTCTGACCTTGTTTAACTAGAAGTCAGATTATGGCAAAAGCCTACGAATGACGATCCTCACTCTATTGATCTCAGTGGTGAGAGCTTGCATGATCGGTAGACAGACTTACCCGTGAATACCACAGTTGTATAATATTCATTCATTGGGCTAAACTAATAATCGCATCTGACCTTATTAGATCATCGGCCAAATCACTTCAAAATCATGAAACGATACCTTCACCCTGCGTATCTCATATGGGTAAGCTTGTAGACACCATGGAATAGCTCACCCTCGAATATCTTGGATGTACAACATTTATCTAACCATTAATTAACCATAAGAGCTTCATAGAGGCACTGCCTATAAATACGGCTACTCGCAGCTCATCAGGCACTTCTGTACTTTCTGTGCTCACGTCCCCGTCGTATCACGGCATCTCTCAATACAAGTATCCAATATGATTAAGTACTACCCCATTGTACTACCTCAGCCATTGTGTATCGTCAAGTGTGACGAAGAGAATATCTCAATTATTGTATCAAAGGAAGAATATACCTCCAGTTCTATTTATTCGCCGACTACAGATCCTGGATTCGAAATCTACCGCCAAATTGGCACAACAACGCCATCTAATAGACCTCAGGGTCGTAACAGGATGAAGGTCAACCGAACGAGGAAACTGCATTGCCGACAGATACAGGAAAGGTAGAGAAGAGCTCGACAGGAAGGAAAAATGAAGAAAGTCAAGGTAGACGCCGAATCAAAGGAACTGGAAAGAGAGGTAGACCGACAAATGCTGAACAACTAAGACCTCGAGCGGATAGCATCGGCGCAATATTTGAAATTCATAGAGAGGAAAAGAGAACGCTCTAGAGGAACAGACGAGGCAGAGAGACGGTAAATAAGACAAAGAACGAGTAGTGCAACGACATAGCTGAGTCCCACAGATGGAACTAAAGAGAAGGCGAAGGAAAAAACATTCGAGGCTTCCGGAGATCCACGAACCTATCCGAAGTCAAAGAACGGGCCGTTGTCCCTTTTGAAAGAAAATTTTCACCAACAATATTTCTGTTCAAAGCCCCGTGTAAGTGAACTAAGTTCCTCCCTCAAAAATGGAGATACAATCAAATGTTGGAGAGATCCTTGGTTATTCCTTGGAATTCTGGCTCAATCGCTTCAGGCTGTTGTACGAATTTCACATGTTAATTTGAGATGTGCCTCGGAGATCCACGTTAAAGGGGTGGGAAGAGAAAAAAGAGCGATGAAATACCTCGCAGAAAGTGAGTTTTCATCCCCCACTTCTGTATGTAGATTGATTGGGATCCATATCATATCTGATTTGAAATTAGTTATCAACATGGAAGATATACGTTGCCCTCTATTACGAGAACTGATTGCGGGTCAACAAATATCATGCCCTAACCACATACTCCGAGAAGATGGGATGTATGCAGTTAAAAACGCTTATGGGGCAGAATACGTCAACTGTCCTGGGTTGCTTTTTGGAGGATCAAACATGTAATTTTGAGCGATCTGTGAAGGCCGTAGAATCCACGTAGGGAAAAATCAACGTCATCATTTCCGACGTATTTTTGCCTCAGCTTTCCGGAGGTGGCGTTCGTTTTTCAAAATTTAGCAATCAAGTTTTGAAATGGCAATAACTCAAAATCACCCTTTCATCCAAGTTTTTTGACATCCCCAATCGAGAGATCAGGAAATTCCACGTCGAAATAGCTCTCGGAAGAATGGGGGTTCCTCGAGTTCCACTAGGAGTAAAGCAACGATGAAAGTACGAGTGGTCATTCATGAACGTGCACGTGCTGTTTACCTCTCGTGGGCGTTCTGGGCCATTCCATTCGACGCAGGGGAATAATGAATCGAGGCATCTTCGACGTATTTTTATCTCATCTTTCCGATGGAGAGCTCAGTTCATACATCTTGATTCAACATCACCTAAGAAAATGGGAATCATGCATCGAAAGAATCTTAACTCAATTCAACGCTTCTTTCGTCTTTTTAATGACATTATTCGGGGAATTGATCCATGCTCATAATGGAATAGTATTTACAACTGGTTTCCTGACTATTCTCATAGAAAATGAGATTATGGAAAGAGAAGCACTCCTAATGTCACGCTCACGCCGAGGACTTATTGATTCACTGCTTCGTTCCTTGTAGAAGCAGGAATCTAGCCATTTGGACTCTATTTCATCGCTGGAGATTGTGAATCACACCGAAGATTACCAATTATATTATAAGTTGTCCAATCTCCCGAATCAGGTTTTCGAGAAGACGAAAGAATGGGTTAGTTGGAGTTCAAACATCTTCGACGTATAATTCCCGTTTCATGAGGTTATGTTGAAAGGATATCATTTGAGTATAAATGTCACCCATATTATGTATTTTGAGACGAGTAGAAAAAAACTCACCATTGAAGATGGGATATTTGGATGGATCGTCATTGATCCACTCGATAATAACCCATGATGCACATTCATATGATGGGTTACGTATCCGCTCATTCTTGTGATCCTATAATTCGTCGGAGTCCAGCCGCCGGCAGCAAGGGGCTAGAGGCTGAATTTACAGGGGCGAGTTATCGATATTCATCACCTCGTCTGGGCTAAACGGAGTATCAATCTCGCTGATAGAAGTAAGCAGCGGTGACCCCATGGTGAGGTCGATCACCACTGGTGACGACGTACTCTGGCGCTTCGCTGGCGGAGGAGAGGAGAGATCGATGAGTTTGGGGCTCGGCGAAGGTATGTACCACCTGAGCTGACCTAACTCAGTCAATCAAGGTGATGACCACCTGCTATTGATGAAATGTTCGGGAGGCGTCCCCGGTATTTGGATCACCTCCGGTGAAGGTCTTGGTGGTGGAGATGGGGGCAGTGGCTGGTATGCAGGTAAAGGCGCTCCCGCCCGCTCTTGTATTATGACCAGAAAGGCTCGACAAAAGATCGAGACCCCTAGGGCCTCTTCTTCCTGCTGATTTGATTTCCGGGTTGTGGGTTCCATTGAATTCATGGATGAATTGAACAATAATGAGAAATTACTCCTTAACCATCAATACATGAAGAACGGATCAAGATAATACGAGATTGCTAGTGTAAAAAGTTGTGCGATGTATCAGGAGCCTCTAAGCAGATAGATGGTCTGTCCACAACAGGATCAACCTCTCTCTACCTCTTCTCCCCGCTGCACTGTAGAGAAAGTACATACTGTTTAGAAATTTTGATTCATTTTGAGTAAAAGTAATGATTGATTTTAGAATCAATGAGTTTTGAAAAATGGGATTCCAGAATCTATTTTCATTTTCATTATGATTGTGTAATTCACGTTCAAACTGTCATGATTTGCGCGGCGTGACCATCTGCTAACGCGTCACAGACTATCTCTCTCTTTGCTATACTTCCGCTCCACGCTTCTCTCATTAATCTATCGTTGGCCATGGCAGCGAGCAGCTCGCTCGCTGTCGCTGCCACTTGTACACGTGTTTTATTAAATAAATCTGAAAGTTATTCGTTATAATTCTCGAGTGCACTTATTGATCGGCCTGACCCGCTATAAACTATGGAAACATTATTTGCTCCTTCGTAAACCGGATCAGTGCCGCGGAGTGAAAAAGTGCCGAAGTGCAAAGTGCTCCGATTCTCACAAAATTGTGCCGCGTGGGACGCCATTTACAGTGCCGCGCTCGACTTGCTTTTGCGAGTCATCACGTGCTTTACATCCTCGATCTCGCGATCGTTGTTCTCGCGAGTGATAAGCCCTGATGAAGCTTCGTGTTGCGTCGATCCTGCGTATTCGCAGGGGAGCTTAGGGCTACATCGGGCAACCTTGGCAGAGTCGCCAAATAGTAAGCGCGTGCACGTGGCGCATATAACGCGAGTGATTGTGCTGGGCAAGCCTAAGAGCACATGTGGTGGCCAAGTGAAATTTGACGTGAATCGTGTACCCAACCTGCTCACAAGAGTGAGCAAAGTGGACGGTGAGCTTGCGGCTAACCTGCCATCGACCTGGGGAGCGGCACCGGGATCAGGGCAACGTCAAGCCCTGCCTTACCGGCATAATTGCAGTCGTCGGCGCAGAGCTTCGAGAGCCTGCCGCTCATCTCCAGTGGCGCTCCTGTCGCTGTTTGCGGAGCTGATCGACACTAGCTGCACCATGCTTCGCTCAGCTGCTACGTCACAGCTGATCTGAGTAAGCTCGCTCCATATACTTTCTTATTGTGTGCCGGCTGGACATATATTGTAGCTGCTTGAGCACGGAGCTTCTTGCTCATGCTTCATATGACTTTGCGTCATTCTCATGATAATTTCACAAGTGTGAATATCCTCTTTCAACATTCCACGATTATTGATGTGGTGTTTTTTCCAACTGAGGAATCCCGCAAAAATCTTTCCTGTTCTCTTTGGTACTGAAGTTTTGACTCAGTCTCTTTTTGATTGATTTGCACCATTCTTTACTTCCAAATCCTTTGAAAATGGAGAAGTTTGTCGCAAAAATGAACTTGAAGCGAAAGATTGCTAACTCGTATGTTAATTTTACCAAAGAAGGTAAAAAGAAAAATCGCGGAAAAGCCGAAGCTCGATTAGAGCAAATACAACTAGATTGGAAAACTTTCCAAAATGACCACAAGGCTATGCTTGACGAGCCCGAGGTTCTCAATCCCCGCCATGATTACTTCACTAATGGGGAAATAGATGCGACTGAGGATATTTTTTTCTTGATGTTCTAGGAGATTTTAAACAGTACTTGCTCCAAGATACTCATCATCTGTGCATACGGTTGGTGAAGGTACCAATACTACTCAAGTAGTTATGCCTGAAATCCAGTCTGCACGTCTAGCCCCTATTGATATCAAGCCTTTTTCGGGCAATGTAAAAGACTGGCCTCGTTTCCGAGAACTTTTTACTGCTACTATTATCAAATCCAATTTCTCCGACACTGTTAAATTCTATTACCTCAAAGCGCACCTAGAGGGCGAAGCAGCTAGCTTGGTCCAGGGTATAGCTATGGGAGGTGAAGAATCTGACTTCAAAAAGGTGTGGGATAAGTTGACTGCTAATTACGAGAACAAACGTAGGATGGTCAATGCCCATTTGAATGATCTATTTTCAGTGAAGCCATTGCAATGCGCATCAGCTGATGAATTGCGGTCTCTGATAAATGGTACTACCAATCGTCTCTTGGCACTTTAAGCAATGAAACGGCCTACTGAATCTTGGGATGACTTACTTGTTTACCTCACAGCTAGTCGTTTAGATAACGAATCTCGAAAATTGTGGGAAACGTCTCTCGGTCAATCTTTGGACCCTCCTACTTTTGCACATATGAGGGAATTTTTCAAAACTCGCTTGTACACTTTAGAAGCTATTGAAGCTAGTAGCTTCATGAGTATTCCTTCTGCTAGTGGTGTCAATGGGCAGAAACCCAAAAAACCTACTACTGATTCCACACCCAAAAATTCGCAACAAAGTGCGAAATCTCTGCACACTTCTCAATCAGCTGATCAATCTCAAGCTAGAAAGTGCTTTTGTTGTCAGGAATCTCATTATATTCGAGAGTGTGAAACTTTCAAAGCTAAGAGCGTCGACGAAAGGAGAGCTTCTGCTAAATCCAAAAAACGATGTTTCAATCGTTTGGGAAACCACCTTTTTGACAAATGTCCTGCTCCCAATAAATGCAATAAGTGCCATCTCAAGCATCATTATTTGTTGCATGCTGATAGTGCGAGTGCAAAACCTGCAACTCCTCCTCAAAACAATGATGCTAATAAAACTACCCCCTCAACCACTTTAACGAGCTCTCAGAATGTAAGCTCACTTAGAAATACAGAAACTGTTTTACTTTCAACTGCTTGGGTTAGAGTTTCGAATAAAAAAGGGGATAGCACCTTTGCTCGAGCAATTGTTGATCAATGCTCACAAACCAACTTCATTTCTGAATCTTTGTGTCAGCGTCTGAATCTACCAAAAAAGTCAGTCTCAGCTCCTGTTGAGGGGGTGGAGGCAAAAGCAACCTACTGTCAAGGCGTGGCAATTGCGACGGTCACCTCACGCATCGACCCCTGCTTTTCTTTCGATGTCGAGGCTATGGTACTCAAAACGGTGACCCGTTACACTCCACGTGTGACCAATTCAGCAGCTGACTGGGCTCACATCAAGGGGCTTCGATTTCGCAGATCCCCGTTTTTCTGAAAAGGCTTCAGTTGAAATTCTGCTTGGCGCTGTACCTCATGCACAGCTCGTTGAAGGAGAGGTGCTCAAAGGTGCGCCTGACCATCCTATTGCCACCCGTTCTAAACTTGGTTGGCTCTTGTCTGGACCCACTGGTAAATTCACTTCTTTGCCACGCCGACCCACCGTTCTCCACTGCTCTGCTGAGATTGAAGTCGACCAACTTTTGCAAAGATTTTGGCGACAGGAAGAGGTAAATTTAAAAAAGCCTCTTCGGACTGTCGATGAGCAACGCTGTGAGGACCACTTCGTTGCCACTTACTCCAGGGGATCGGATGGAAAATATATTGTAAGACTTCCTTTTAAATATGATCTAGGAACTTTCAAGCCCGAAAAATCTTTTTTGCCTGCTCGCCAATTGCTCTATAAATTGGAGAACAGACTATCTCGGGATAAAAAATTATACTATGCTTACTATGAATTTATGAATGAGTATGAGGATCTCAACCACATGTCTCATTTCACTACTGTCACTGAAGCCTTTGGTCTCACTGGTCATTTTTTCTTGCCACACCATGGTGTGCTTAAAGAAAGCAGTACCACTACAAAGTTACGAACTGTATTCAATGGATCTTTCCATACTTCTGATAAGAAATCTATCAATGATTTCTTGCATGTAGGTCCTAACTTACTTCCTGAGTTGCCAAATTTTCTACTCAATTGGCCAAAATATCGCTATGCTTTCACAGCGGACATCGAAAAGATGTTTCGTCAAGTCTGGGTTCATCAGGATGACCGTGCTTTTCAATCCATTTTGTGGCGTAGATCATCCAACCTTTCAGTCTCTATCTTCCATTTGAATACCATCACATATGGTATGACACCTAGCCCCTACCTTGCAAATAGAGTTCGCATACAACTAGCTCGCGATGAGCAAGAAAATTTCCCTCTCGGGTCAGATGCCCTCGAAACAGAAACTTATATGGATGACGTCGATTCAGGTGGCCATTCATTCGAGTCAGCTGAAACGAAGCAAACTCAGCTCATAGAACTCTGCAGAGTGGGCGGCTTTAATCTTAGAAAATGGATATCAAATGAACCCAATCTTTTGATTGATCTTCCCTCTGACTTACTCGCTTCTCACAAGAAGTTAGAAATATCTGAATCTTATCCTGATGATTTTAAGGAAAGCTCTGCCTTTTCCATCTTAGGATTGCAGTGGTTCCCTCACTCTGAACTATTGAAATTCAATCAGGCAAAAATAGCACCAAATCAGAAATGGACAAAGAGGCTAGTTCTGTCAAAAACTGCCAGCGTCTATGATCCTTTGGGTTGGCTAGCACCCATGATCGTCACTGCTAAAATTTTCATGCAGAAGTTATGGATTGGCAAGTACGGATGGGATGAGGAACTCAGACCACACGATGTTGAAACTTGGCAGCGTTGGTACTCACAACTGCACTGCATTTCTGCTATTGAAATACCCAGATGGATAGGGTATACTCAAAATCCAACGATTTATGAACTACACGGCTTTGGTGACGCCTCAAAGCACGCATACAGTGCTGTTGTTCATCTCAGAGCTGCCTCAAATAATGGTATCAAGGTAACTCTTCTTCAAGCCAAGATTCGAGTTGCACCGATCCAAACAGTGTCTATTCCTCGACTGGAACTTTGTGCCGCCCTTTTGCTTGCACAATTAGCTTCAACTCTTCTGAAGTCTTTGAATATCCACGAAATTGCAGTACACCTGTACTCTGATGACATGGATGTATTGTATTGGCTGAAAGACCATCCATCTCGATGGCCAACTTTTGTGGCAAATCGCTGTTCTGCCATTCACACCCCCTTCTACCTCAAGCTTCATGGAAACATGTACGCTCACAGGAAAACCCTGCAGATCTCGCTAGTCGTGGCAATAAGCCTGACGAGATGCAGTCGGCAAAACTGTGGTGGACAGGTCCTGATTGGCTATCACTTCCCGCTAGCGATTGGCCTCTTTCGAGGCCCATTGAAAGATCGCAGGAATCAAAAAATCAGCCTGCGAACTGCTTGTACAGTCTCGACCTTGCCACAGAACTTCCACAATCACTCGTAACTGCAAAAGAAATCTTTCCTTTCGCAGAGCTGCTCGATAAAGTGTCGTCATTCCTTAGACTGACTAACATCACAGCCTACTTGCTGCGATTTTTGTCTAAAACCAAACCTGACTTCTTCAAGCCTGATGCAATTTCTGATCTATTTCAACACCAAAACGGGGCCAACGTTCAACAGTTTGAGATTTATATATCGTCTCAAGAACGTGAACGAGCAAAACTAGCTCGGGTGTATTTTGTACAGAGAACTCATTTCTCTCACGAAATCGCCACCTTGATCACTGATGTCGAGTTATCTAAGTCTCACCCGCTCTCCAAGTATTGCCCAATCGTAGTAGAAGGCATCTTGAGAGTTGGTGGCAGGCTCAAACACTCATTACTTGAATTTGATGAGGAATGCCCTATGATACTTCCTTCTAATAGTATCTTTACTGAAATGATTGTACGCAGATATCATGCCTTGACGGTTCACGGCGGGACTCAGATAACTATGGCAACTCTTTGCCGAGAATTCTGGATTCCCAAAGGTAGACAAGTTGTTAGAAAAATGATATCTGAGTGCGTCACCTGCATTCGGTACAGAGCCTCTACTATGTAACAGAAAATGGCAAACTTACCCAAAGTCAGAGTACAGCCAGCTCGTCCTTTCCTCAAATCTGGGGTTGATTACGCCGGTCCTATTGCCGTGCGTCCAGCTCCAGGACGAGGGCGAGTATCTAGCAAAGGGTATATTCTGGTATTCATCTGCTTATCCACAAAAGCCACTCACCTAGAGTTGGTGTCAGACTACACTTCCAAAGGTTTCATAGCTGGTTTTCGTAGATTCAGTGCCAGGCGTGGTCACTGTTCTGATCTTTATTGCGATCAAGGCCCTAATCTTGTTGGTGCCGAAGCTGAGTTGCGAGATATGTTTCAGAAGGCTAGCTTTTTCTCTTCTCAAATTTCAAACGATCTATCAGCGTTACAGACCAACTGGCACTTCAACCCCCCTGGTGCCCCGCATTTTGGTGGTATCTGGGAGGCGGCAGTGAAGTCTATGAAATCGCACTTGAAACGGGTGATCGGCGATCATACTCTTACTTATAAGGAGCTCTCTACACTCCTCAACCAAATCGAAGCTATTCTGAACTCTAGGCCACTTGTTCCTATGTCAGATGATGTCCAGGATCTGAGTCCTATCTGCCCGTCACATTTTCTGATCCAGTCGGAATCATTCCTGCTACCAGAAAAGGATGTCTCTGAAGACAAAATACCAGCTGGTGACAGATGGTCACTTATCCAGCAAATGCAGCAGCAGTTCTGGGAAAGATGGTCACACGAGTACTTGCAATCATTACAACGCAGAAACAAATGGACCTCAGTCGTCCAAAACTTGCAACTCGGTGACCTAGTCATCATCAAAGCCGAAAACATGGCTCCTGCTACCTGACCCTTGGGCCGAGTGATCGAGATACACCCTGGAGATGATGGTTTCGTCAGGGTGGCTACAGTGAAGACCGCTACATCGAAGTTCAAGAGACCAGTTGCAAAGCTGATCGAGCTTTGCAGTGACACGGATGTCTGAACACCAGTATGTTCCAGATGAAGGAAATTTTTTGATGAATATACTGATTTTTTCGGCCATATGTGCAGATTTTGATTTTTACTTCCCTTCTTCACTTCATGAAGAAAGTGGGCGGAATGTTTAGAAATTTTGATTTATTTTGAGTAAAACTAATGATTGATTTTAGAATCAATGAGTTTTAAAAAATGGAATTCCAGAATCTATTTTTATTTTCATTATGATTGTGTAATTCACGTTCAAACTGTCATGATTTGCGCGGCGTGACCGTCTACTGACGCGTCACAGCCTATCTCTCTCTTTGCTATACTTCCGCTCCACGCTTCTCTCATTAATCTATCGTTGGCCATGGCAGCAAGCAGCTCGCTTGCTGTCGCTGCCACTTGTACACGTGTTTTATTAGATAAATTTAAAAGTTATTCGTTATAATTCTCGAGTGCACTTATTGATCGGCCTGACCCGCTATAAACTATAGGAACACATACGTCCCAACTGCTATACAGTGAAAACGAGAGGAGATACACAAACAAATCATGCTGAGACGAGCCTCCTATTTAGTTATGGGCTTCTGATATAACGCACCCAGAAGTTTTCACGAATAACCCGCGAGCTGGATCAAATAATTGACTGATCATGCTAGACAAGCCTTCTATTATTTTATTGACTCCTAGTCTCACGTGCCAAAAATTCCATGAATCGCCCGCAAGTCGAATCGAATGAATGAGGGAGAGAAACTCGAATGTAAATAAGTTACTACTCACTGTGATTGATTGAAGAGATGTGAGAAATTTTTGGATAAGGAACGCTTCAGAAGAGTGGCTGAAGCTCTCATTGTCAGTGGCTCCTGGAAGATGATGATGATGAAGATGGAGACCCACACAGGATTCCTTGATCGGGAAGCTCGAGTACCCACCGATGGCCAGGAGATGATTCACGGATCACGAAGGGACTCGTGAACTCCAGGTTGTAAGACTGACTCGTGCATCAACTTATGAAGGCGTTATTCCAAAGCTGAATCCACGCCTTTGCTCAAAAACTCTTCGGCCCCTAAGTTGGAGGCGGGGGCAATCAGAAGGGACACTGGACAATGGTCTTTCTGACTCATCTTCGAGGAGAATATCGAAAATTCTATGGATGGGGTAAGGATTCGGGAAAATGGCCAAATTTGAATTCTTCGCCAGATACTCGATATTTCTGGGAAGTCTATATGTTCCAAACGTGAGGAAAAAGTTGCCCTCCTCGATAGAGTGGCACGGATCTGAATTGGTTCGCCCGGTGGTATCAGCCACCCGACTCATCAATAAAGCTCTTTGAAAGGTGACCTTTGCAACCTCCGAGTGAGTTGCAACGATGCTCACTGTGCCTCAGAAAATACCTGTGTCTCTCTGTAATCTCAGGCTCGAAATAGGACCCCATGAGCCCTGGAGCTAAATTTTCCCACAGCTACCAAAATAATTCTCACGGCATATATAACACAGGAGGGTCTGTGCATTTTTCTCAGAATAGTGAAGCCTCCTCTTCAGGGTAGAGACCTGATGTTTATATTACATTCGCAGAGTTTTTGACCTGAGTAGAAATTTTTCGATTGACTCATCAAAAGTTATCGAGCCACATCTGCAGGCAGCATGGGTGATACAGTCACAATAGTCTGGAGCGATTGACTGCATGATCCTGAAATAATACCACTTTGAATGCTCCTAGAGACCTTTTGGATGCATCAGAAGGAATATCAAAAAGGTTATTGCCAAGTGGCAATCCGATGCTGCATTCTATCATAAGAAGGTACATCTTTTTAGAATACTACCTCCAAAAGATTTTAGTGCATCTGATGCTGCATCGTCCTACCTCCTCCAGATGTTTGAATGGACGCTGGGATTATGTCACTCTCCAATATACACTCTCCAATATACTATAATATGATATAATATAATATAATGGAGACACACTCTCCAATGGATTATTTGGAAGAATCTTTTATTTGGAGACAAACATCTCTATTCAATCGTGGAATCTCCATCTCTAACGCTTCTCAATTCATATTTCACCCTTCGTCCCTCTTCGCAATCGTTCTTGTACGTCAGTGTGGTCATCGTTCATGATTTCTCCGATATCTCTCGTACTCTCACAGGAGTTGGACATATTCTTTCACTGCCTCACATGTTCACATTATTCCGTGCACCCGTTATGAGACACATTCTGTCTCGAATATATATGGTATCCTGAGGATCGATCCAAGTTTAATTTCGAAGATGCTTAGGGTCATGATCAGCTAGCAGAACCTGTGGGAAGATAGTTGTATTATGGATCAATGACTCTGGAGGAGTAAGACATGTTCATGCATGTTGATAAAACTGGATACATGAGGCGATGGGCGATGAGTTTTGAGATACTTTCTGGAGGAATTTCCCATGGAATCGATGTTCAAGATGAGTTGTGGTACCAAATTTGGCCCATCTCCCGATCGGTTCTGAATTTCGAATGATCACCTTCGAATGAGCTCCCGGGTCTCTGATGAGCACACTATTTCCATTCCCTCCATCAGGGGAGAGACGGACCCTGAACACTAAAGCTTCTCTAGCTTAGAGATGCAACCACAGTTTGAAGGTGGTTCAGCACTTCCAGAAGCTGCGAGAAATCCTATTGGGAGTCGATGCAAACCCTCATTCCGATGCAGTGCGAATACGCGAAGGATCCAACAAAGAACCTTCGTATGGAGAAAGTACCACGGGGTGCAGAATAATGATAGTCGTCAAGCCCCGATATCTACAAGCTTACTCGAAATCATCACGGATCGATATTCGTTTCAGATAGGGGTCAACCACCAGTCTTCCAAAAGAGAAAATCATGATCATCCCATGACCAATGAAATTATAAGAAAAATAATCCGCTTAGAAAAATTAATACCGCTTTGAATCCTCAATATTATGATATTTATCTTAATGAAAAACTTGATTGAATCTTGTATTTTCTTCTTAGAATATTAGATTGACTCCGAGGGATTCTTCGAGTGATGTAAATTCAATACCGTGAGCATTTGATGCTATATCCCCAGGAAATTGAATCATAATAACTTCCCCGAATTGAAAAAAGATTCTAAATCGTTTCACAGATGTTCACATGTGATCATAGTGTTTCTAGACACTGTGTTCACATGTGATCACAGTGTTCCCATTTTTACATGGGTCGTCACAAGAACATCTATAACCTTTCCCAGAGTAGGACTTCCGTCAAACCAAACTATCTCCAGACCATGTCCATTTTCCCTCCAACCGCAGTCTTCAGGACAGTAATTAACGAATTCGGCTTGAGTTGCATTAAGCCACATCATATTCACGTATATAGTTCGAAGAACTTTCTTTTCCAATACTTTCCAACGAGGTGGGATGCAACTGGAGTCGAATGAGCTAACTTTTTCCAAGAATGGTTCATCCGTTCTTAGAGTGGAGAAAGTTTTCTCAAATTTCAAGCTCCTTGCTTCATTGACACTGTTACAGCCTTTTATTCCGTATATGTCACAAACAGATCTCTGGAGCAGATCCATTTTCTTTCTATTTTTTATATCATTCGAATATGTCAAACTTTGGAACACTTTCTGATACTCTAGTGATCCAAGTAAAATGGAATAAGGTTTTGATTTGCCTTTTCCAAAAAACGGAACTGTGTAGTCACAGCCTGTGAGAGCATGAAAGCCTGATCGACACACTTCAAATCCTAGACTTGTTGACAGCTCCGTGCAATTGATCCGGTTGTAGTTGTTGCAATTTTGAGTTACAGAGGTAGGGATCTCGCGGGAGCCTTGATCGGCGCTGGTTTGGGTGGGGGAAATATTAGAGTCTACGGGATATGAAGTTGAGAAAGTTGAGAGAATCGAGATCTTTTTATACGAATCAAGGGCTGTTTTTATCTTATTGTGATCGGCATAGTATTATATGACCTATACCTTGGGCGGGGGAATCGCAGAAATGGGTGAATACTCATAGAGTTTCATAATTCATTCTTAAATTGATATCAACCATGAAAAAGTCATACTATGGGATCGGTCAAAAATCTAATTGAAGATATTCGTATGAATTTTATAGCGACCCCATAGAGCGGCCCCAATTTTTATTCAAGTAAGTGGAGCGAAATGCGATGTTTCGATTCTCAAACGATCGTGACGCCGAATCGATTGAATTTAGAGATGAGGAAAGTATCCTATCTTGTAGATACCAATGAATTTAGAGAAACAAGTACCCTTGCAATATTACGATCGAGTGCGTGGATGCCGAGTTATGAGTGAGAGAAGCGTACTTGATGAGCGCCCGGCTCCGGCCCGGCGCTGCAGCCGAGCCTGATTCGCGATTTTACTCCTGGCAACGTTCGAAACCCCCCGCGTAGGCCTGGCAACCCAATTTTTTTATTGATTCTATATATCTCATTCTTCCAGAATCCGTCGAGACCCTGAGGTATCTTTCTGACAAGTCAGTTTGAAAAATTATTGATTTTGGGACTAATTATCTCGATAACCCCCCGGGTGAGGGTGGCAACCCGAGCGGATTCGTTTCACTAATCCAACCTTACCTTCATCAATCATCTCCCCGAGGTATCCCGATTGACAAGCATTTAGATAGCTGGACCACGGACTATAAGAAACTGAGACCCTAAGCCTCTCATTGACCGATGAGTAAGGTGGGTTTTGTTAGTGAATGTTGGAATACCAGACCATACAAGATCGAAGGTACCGAAATCGTCCCAAAGTTACCCAATTTGACGGAACATGAATTGGTACTCACTGTCAGCCCGCTTCCTCCAGCGCTATGCACCTGCTTTGCTCATTCTCATGACATCCAGCTTCAGCAATCTTGCACACAGATGTCGCATGAAGTAGCTTTTGCGACGATTTGAAACGGCAGCATGGGCTCACCTATGACGACACAGCTGATATGAACAATAGCAGACAGCTGCTGTCGACTCGCGTAGCTGCTGTTTTCATACCGGCGCCTCTTACGAAGATAAACACATCCGCTAACGCCCACGAAGAAAAACACGGTGGCCGAAGATTAGCATTTGCTTTGTTACGGCCACGAAGATTAACACTTACTGTTTACGCTACGAAGATCAACACTTACGCCTCAGCGCCACGAAGATCATCTCTTACTGCTTAAGACCACGAAGAGTAACACTTACTCCTCGAACTGCACGAAGATTAACACATTCGCACATTTTTTTCTCGAAGGGACGAAGACTATAAGTATTCCGTCTTAAGGCCACGAAAAGTAACACATTCTCCTTAGCGGCACGAAAATTAGCACATACGTAGACTCCATTCTTGAAGGGACGGAGATTATAAATATTTCGTCTCAAGCCCACGAAAAGTAACACATTCTTCTTAGCGGAACGAAGGCTAACACAATCACTTACCGTTCATCGTCACGTCAAAGAGAATGTGTTGTTTTTCATTCCATCGAGAAGAATGTGTTAGTCTTCGTGGCGTAGAGAAAAATGTGTTACTTTTCGTGGGGTTAAGACGAAATACTTATTGTCTCCGTCCCTCCATGAATGAAGTCTACCGATGCGTTAATTTTTGTGCCGCTCAAGAGAATGTGTTTTATTTCGTGGCCCTAAGACGAAACACTTGGTCTCCGTCCCTTTGGACGAGAATGTGTGCAAGTGTGTTAGAATATTCATACCGTTCAGGAGTAAGTGCTAGTTTCATGGGCTGTTGAGCGATAAGTTAGTCTTCGTGCCACTAAGGAGTGAGTGTTAGTCTTCGTGCCCCTAAGGAGTAAGTGTTAGTCTTCGTGGACTTAACGAGAATGCGTTAATCTTCGTGCCCCTAATGAGTAAGTGTTAGTTTTTGTGGACCTAAGAAGAATCCGTTAATCTTTGTGTTCACAACGAATAAACGTTAATTTTTGTCAGTCACAAGAAAAGAGGTGTTTATCTTCGTAAGAGGCGTCGATACTAAGACGAGTGGAATATGCATCGGTCAGGAGTGTCACGAGTTATGAGTGCATTGAACAGAGCCTCTGAGAATAATTGTACTATTTGTGGCGAACTCGTTGAGAGAGGAACGGCTACTCTGCAGTGCAAACGTTGCGCGAATCTCATTCATTTTCTTTGTGCACCCGAACCTGTTCATGTGAGCTCTGTTCATACGTGTTCCGCTTCTATTGAATTTGTGGAGCTTAGCTCAGCCACAGAACCATCAGACAATCGGCGGCAAGACATCACTCCGATCCAATCACGGCCACTCACAAATTTGGAAGAAGCGCATTCACATACACTCGGGCGTACACATACACGTGAACGCTCGACATCATCTCCACCGTCGACATCTGAGAGTTGTTTGTTCAACCTTGAATGTGAACTCACCAGGAAAGCCTACGCAATCAACACCTGATTAGGTCCAATCGGAGAGCATGAGCATTCTAGCTCAATTTTCTTCCCCGGCTGTCCGCGATTTTGCACGATTCGAGTCAGGCACACTGAGGAACGAAACTGCTCGGAAAATCTTTGGTTCAGTTGGAGACTATATCATCTCCGTCAATCCTATTCTATCACCCGATATTCATACCATCGGGCGAGTGGCTATCGGTGGAGCTAGAGAACTTGGATACTTGAGACCCACTTCGCGCAGCGTTACAGTAGTGATGCGTCCTGCTGTTGGTGTTGATCCTATTCCCATTCCATCAGAAGATGATCCCTCTAAGCTTGTTACTGTTGTGGAAGATAATAACGCGCAGCAACACTCAATGCAATGACACGGAAAAAATCTGTCGCCGTCAATAAAATCATGTCTGCTCACTGGTCGTGGCCATATTGCAGTTGCACATATCGACATAAATTGGCTGAGTGTGAATTTCAACATCCCAGAGGATCGCGTATTGCAGAATGACTATGAAATTCATCAATTAATGGAACTTCTTTGTCTTGTGATGACTCCATCGATTCATGCCACTCATCGGGCAACAGAGTGAAGTCCACACTTCATCATCATGATCACGTAGGTAGTATAGCAGGTGGTGTTGCTGTTTATGTCAAATCGAAGTACCTGATCTTGTATTTTTCAATTCTCCTGATCATATGATTGCTGAAATAAAAATTAGAGAGAGCACACTCTAATTTGCTGTTGTCTACCGTGAACCCAGCGCAGCTCATCCTTATGTATTCATGAGGGTTATTTCTCCTCGCCTTCCGAAGTATGATCACACGATCATCACGGGGGATATCAATATTATCATGGCAATTCAATCATTCGCCTCAGCTACACTCAATAGGATGATGAATTCTCATTTTCTTCACCTTGCAAGCAGTCGGCCCACTCATCATGATATTTGTCACGATGGATCGGTTGCAAGCGGGTGACTTGCCCGATAGTCACAAGCTTGTATGAGTGATGAATAATTACTCCGATCACCTGAAGGGTGTGGTATTGATGATCAGTCATATGTATATTCATAGCGGGTGGATTCATAAATAATCAACACTGCATTCAATGTTGACTATGGGACATCCCTCGTGTCCTTCGAATATTCATTGTAACATAATAAATTGCTTTGGATCTATCGCATGCGATGGCCTGCACTCATTTCCCGCACTTCTCACTATTCATATATTCATCTCGCAAATATCCGAAAGAGAGAGAGAATCCGGCGGGAGCCGAACTGGAGAGAGAACCACTCACAAATTTCTGGAGTAGTGGACTTCCTAGACGCCCGCCTCGCACCCTCGTCGATATCGCTCGTTGCCAATTTTGTTGGAAACCAGTCGGGTCGGCGCCATCCTCTAGCTCATCGCCTCGTGCAGAACATATAGCTATTCCGTAGAAAGGTCCCGCGCCCGTGACCACTCTCTAACGCGATCCGACGCAAGCTGTTTTTCATTCCTCTCTCCCGCAGCTCTTCGCCGTTTTCTCCCTCTCTTTCCTGAATTCAGACACTAAGGTCCTTTCGTGTGCGCTCGCGTACGTGCGACGTGATGATCAGCTTGCACCGCCAGAGGGCCCTCCCCCGAGAGCATCAAAACCCCGTTGGAGATCCGGTAAGAGAACCTCGCACACATCCATACTTCCATCCAGAATTGAGAAAATTAACTCTAATCACCTCTATTCCTGGCCATCGCAATGCTCAAAAGAAATCGCAAATCACCATATTTACCATCATCATAATATCTCCCTTGGGTTTCCTTGATTTCCTGTGGAGTAAATCCAAAATCTTCACTTCAAAATGAACATATAATTTTCACTTTTCGAAATAAAGGTTAGTATTCATTTTTTTTCCACTGCATTTGGGTTAGTACACTTTGGTTATTTGTGATATTTTCTAATCATCCTTCATCAAAATCTAGTATCAAGACCTATCAAACCATGACAAATTCTAGTCATTTTCATATCATATTTCCATATCAAAAATAATTTTCAAGTTTCATCTATGATAAATTATAATTCTAGTCATTATGATATCCTTAACCTGAGGATTAGTTGTGATTCTCTTTTTTATTTATACCGAAATGTTATTCAAAACTCTAGATTTTTCATCAAAAGGAAGATAATAAACTGAAACTTCCTCTCTCTCACGCTATTGAACGCCTAGCAGACGAACGTGTGTATACGCATGGCAATCGAGAACCTAAAATTAAACGCAACTATCTAACCTATCGACTATATACCAAAATTGAACGCCACGGAGGCTCAAACCACAGAAAAAACTTGGGGCTAAAGTAAAAGGGAGCAACGTAAAACGCTTGCACTAACAAAATTGAATACTATGACTTGCATCTCGCTCGCACTGGCTCAGCCGTAGTGTCGCTGTCGCCACGCTGCCTTTGCTGCTCGCTGCACCGCCAATCTATCTTGAAACTGCTCGTTGGTTTCGTTGCGCAGCTGATGATATTGCTCCGAGAGTAAATGCCACGGCCCCGCTGTGCGTCGTCTGCTGCTGTTATTGTATGACGGGGGAGAGTGAGACTCGCGCGAATCAGCTGTGGGCAACTGATCGCGTGTCTCTCTCGCACCATCCTCATCAATGGTATGCAGCTGCTGCTGCTGGCGCTCAGGCTGATACACCACACAAGCTGCAACTTCTACCTGGCTCTCTTCACGTTGCGGATGCAACACGATTTCGTGTTGCACAGGTAGACGAGCTTGTGCACTGGGTGCATCAGCTGATCGTACTAGTGAATGTGAGGGAGAGCCTGCCGAGAGTTCGTAACGTTGCTGCTGCAACGCTCGTGAGGAACGATGCCCCGGTAGGACTCTCTCATTACTGCTCGCCTCTCCGTCGTCTGCTGCCTGCTAGGCGATATGCTGCGGTGGTGATTGTTGTGATGAACGGGGATCTGCCGGTGCTGCTGCTCCTTCACACACGCACTTTTGATGCACTATTGCTTAGCTAATGCAGTTCTTGTTGTACCGAGCACATCGATACTGTGTGCGGGTTTTTTATTGTTGTCGATAGTGCTGCTTGAACCAGCCGCTTCCACTCAGCCGCGACTAGTCGCAACAATCTCGCGCTTGACTGCTTGCCGCTGCGGCGTCGGTGAGGTTGGGTTTCTGCCACCTGATGAATTGCCTGTGGGTGTGCAAAGGTGTATCATGGTGTGTGTGAAAATGAGTCTTCACCTCCCTTCACTCTCGCGTGCGATGATGGTTTTTTGCTGGCGCATTCGCGAGACGTGCTTTTCATTGCGAATATGCTCTTCGCTCTCTTGTGGGGCTGCTTTACGTTCTTGTAAGTTTGCTGCAAGCTGCTCCAACTCGCCGCGCCGTCATTGCTCATTGTGATAATCTGCCTCAACTCTTTCGAGAGCTCTTAACAGCTCTTGCTTGAAAGTGTTGAGGAAGATGAGGTGCTCCTCGTCGTCTCGGAGCCTCATGTCTCGTCGCTACAATCCTCGACGATGCCGGCATCCCGCTTCGTGGAGCAGCTGGCTTCGTTGAGAATCCAATGTCGCGCGCGAACGCAAGCCTTGCCCCCTCATCTGTGCATCCAAAAATGCCAGGTGAGCTCGTTTGCGGCTCCGGCGCGCTCGCTCGCGCTCTTCTTGGGACGCCGGGCTCGGCGTTGTTGTTGTTGGATGCAATGCTCTATCTCTCTCTCGCTTCTAGTTCTCGTCGCCTGGAGTCTTCGTGCTGCTGAATAACGCGTTGTGGCATGAGCTGGGACATAAGTTTTGCCTTTTCTCGGGCACGGCGCACAATGGGAAAAAAAATTCGCCGGGTGGCACAATAATGCGTTAGTATTAGATTGGCGATTTCTGAGTGTTTCAATAACGAAAATTGTAGCTCTTTTGATGCGGAATCCGATACCTTTTCCCTTGAATATCGTCCGGGAGTTGTATGACGACGGCATCCATTAAAACACGAAAATCGCTTGTAAAACACAGTATTAGCGGTTTAACTCGGAGGGAAAGCAAATTACGTCGATTTTCATGGAGAACAAAGTTGTTGCATTTTTCAAAACACATTTTTTGGTGCCCCCAGTTTTCCAAAACATTGTAATTTTCTTGGTTTTTGGGTTTTTGGGGGCTTTTTCGACAAAATTTGGGATTTTTGACCACGCCAATCGAAAGAACAGGAAATTTTACGTCAAAACATGTGGTTCACAAAAATTTCAAAATTCTATCCCATCCGCACTACAACGGTAGAATCACGAGCTAGCCCGTAAACGCACCAAAGGCCTGAAAAATCTCCCAAAACTCGAAAGGGGAGCAATTTAGGTTGATAATGATGAGGGAATGGATTATTGCATTTTCCAAAACAAATTCTTTGGTGCCCCCAGTTTTTCGGAACATTGTAATGTTTTTGATCTTCTGAGTTTTTGGGGGCTTATTCGGCAAAATTTGGGATTCTTGACCACGCCAATCGAAAGAACAGGAAATTTTACGTCGAAATATGTGGTTCAGAGAAATTTCAGAAATTTCATCCCATCCGCACCCCAACGGTGAAATCATGAGCTAGCCTGGAAAACGCACCAGAGGCCTGAAAAAGCTCCTTAAACTCGAAGAGGCAGCGATTTACGTTGATAATAATGAAGTTGCTGCATTTTTCAAAACAAATTTTTTGGTCCCCCCAGTTCTCCAAGAAATCGTAGTTTTTTAGGGTTTTCGGGTTTTTAAGGGGTGGTTTCGGCAAGATTCCGAATTTTTGACCACGCCAATCGAAAGAGCAGAACATTCTACGTCACAATTTCTGGTTCAAGAGAATTTCAAAATTTGATGCTACGGTTACTACAACAGTGAGTAACACTGGTGAGAGGATTAAGTTCTACATCACACAAGAACTTCGAATTCTCTTTCCATGAAAACGTCGATCGCACTGAACAATGGTTTATGACTCGATCCGGTTAAACGAGTTATTGGGTGATGTGTCCGATACGATACTAAGGTGTCTCCAACTCCTACCTGAAAACCGTTGGAAATGAACTCACAAGGCGAGCACCAGGTCTGCGGAATACGGATCTTGATGGAACTTTGGAGTCCACCTAATTTTGGTGAGAAATGAAGGTAGCTCCTAGGGTTGGATCCAATGAGCCTCCCCGCAAGATACATCTATGGATATGAGCATTGCCCATACAGGCCCATGTTCAAATGATACATATATGGATATTCTGGTAATGCTGATATCCATAGCTGATATCCATGTGAGTTCATTTTTAACGGTTTTGAGATAGGAGTTGGAGACACCTTTGTATCGTATCGGACACATTACCCAATAACTTCCTGAAGCGGATCGAGTCATAGACCATTGTTCAGTACGATTGACGTTTCTATTGGAAAAGAATTCGTCCAAATCCCTGTGCAATGAAGAAGTTAATCCTCTCCCCGGCGTTATTCACTGTTATAGTAACCGTAGCATCTAATCTTGAAATTCTCTTCAACGAAATATTTTGACGTAAAATGTTCTGCTCTTTCGATTGGCGTGGTCTAAAATTCGGAATCTTGCCAAAACCAACCCCTCATATCCCAAAAACCCTAAAAACTACGATTTTTTGGAAAACATGGGGCACCAAGAAATTTGTTTTGAAAAATGCAACAACTTCGTTTCTCATTATTATCAAGGTAAATCAATCCCTCTTCGAGTTTTGGGAGCTTTTTCAGGCCTCTGGTGCGTTTTCCGGGCTAGCTCATGATTTCACCGTTGAAGTGCGGATGGGATGAAATTTTTCTGAACCACATATTTCGACGTGAAATTTCTTGTTCTTTCAATTGGCGTGGATAAAAATCCCAAATTCTGCCGGATAAGCTCCTAAAAACCCAAAAACCTAAAAAATTACGATTTCTCGAAAAACTGGGGAACCAAAAAATTTATTTTGAACAATTCAACAGGTTTGTTTTTCATCATTATCAACGTGAACCGCTCCCCTTCCGAGTTTTAGGAGCTTTTTCGAGCCTCTGATGCGTTTCCCGGGCTAGCTCATGATTTTACCGTTGTAATGCGGATGGGATAAAATTTTGAGATTTTTCTGAACAACATATGTCGACGTCAAATTTCCTGTTCTTTCGATTCACGTGATCAAAAATCACGAATCTTGTCGAAAAAGCCCCTAAAAACTCAAAAACCTTAAAAAAGTGAAATTTTTTGAAAAACTGGGGGCACCAAAAAATTTGTTTTGATAAATGCAACAACTGTATTCCTCATGAAAATCGACGTCATTCGCTTCCTCTCCGAGTTAACTGCTAATACTGTGTTTTTCAAGCGATTTTCGTGTTTCAATTGGATGCTGTCGTCATACGACTTCCGGACGATATTCGAGAGAAAAAGATTCGGATTCTGCATCAGAAAAGCTACAATATTCGTTTTTGAAACACTCCGAAATCGCTCATCTAATAGTGATGCATAATTGTGCCGTCCCGCGAATTTTTTTTCCACTGTTCGGCGCCTTGCCTCAAACTTGCTAATGTCCTGCGCTGTCACCTCCTGGTGATCACGATGAGGTGGTGATGGTGGGCGTCTAGGCATCGCGGGAGTTGCTGGCATCACTTTGGCTGCTGCAAGGCGACGGAAAATATTTGAGCTCTCGCCCGTCCTAGTTGGTGTCTCGCGCCACGTGTAGTTTTGAGAATGTCTTGTTGTACTCGCGCACATTCCTCTTGCGCACGAGGCACTTGCACTAATCGATCCACCGGCGCGAGCGATTATTACAAATGGTCTTTCGAGCAGGAATTCACTATTGTTTGTAGCACCCACGGACACAGGGTTTGATTCACTCGCGCTCTGATAAGTGTCTGGGGAATCATCTGCTCGGCCCGGGTGCTGCTTCGAGGGTTTGCCATCGCGCTTACCCATCTTGCGCCACCGGTCTCGATTTTCTCCGAATTAAAGCGCGAGTCTTTGCCTTCGTGCGTGGGCCCTTGGTGCCTTGACCATTCTCGCTCTCGCTGTCGCCCGCGCACTGCCGAGATTTCGCAATTTTCGGAGCACATCGCGCGAGGGGAGGGGGAAACTGCTGCTATTGCCTACCGTACCTGTGGACTCTGTTGTCGACGTCTTCTTCGGCGGTCTGCCCCTCTTCCTTTTGGGTTTCTCTTCAATCGATGGTTTCCCTCGCTCTTGGAACAATACTTTTCAGGGAGTCTTGGAAATGAATTTTTCCTCCACAAAATGTTTGGTCCGAGCACTCGGTTTTTGGGGCTTTTCTTGCCTTTCTAGTGAGTAACCTCATAATTTTGGCCAGGAAAACTTTCACTTTTTGATCGGAGAACCGTAGGAGCAGGATGGTAATTACCCAACGTGTCCACATTTTGTGTGAGCATTGATTCCTTGAATGTGTTATCAAGATTGTTCGAGCTCTTCCAGTATGTTATAAAAATCATCGACTGTCCATCCGTATTTTCAAAGGATCTTAAATTCACGCTGCCTTTTGGATTTTGAAACAGAGCCTCGCCTCATTCTGGGCATGGACGTGTCGATATTATGGGACACTGGGGCATAGGATAAGAGGACCTGTGCAAGTTAATACACTAGGGGGATGGAATACTTATAGGTCTAGAGGTATAGGTGAACCTACGCAAGTTAATGCACTAGGGGGTAAAATACCTGTAGGTCTGGAGGTATAGGTGAACCTGGGCAAATTAATGCACTAGGGGGTAGAATACTTATAGGTCTGGAGGTATAGGTGAACCTGTGCAAGTTAATGCTTTAGGGGGATAGATTGATTGTGGGTTGGTAGGTGTAGGACTCCTGTGCAGCTAATGCACGAGGGGGATAACGCCTTTAATCTATGCCGTTTTGTAAGGCTTGCTTTTGAAATTGTTTTCACTCGAAATTTGACTGGGTAATGAAATATCGATGATATATTTTACGAGAATAAAATTGAGAAAACTGAAATATGAATCATTTAGCGTCAGTAGTGCAAATATTACTCCCAAAACTAAGAACTCGAAGTTGAAATCCATTCAGTACTCACTCTCAACTATATCGGGAATCCAATTTATGAATGCTCGAAGCCCTATGAAAAATATTGTCACAAAATTGAATATTATGGTTATAATTACTATGATGTCCACAGCATTCACTTCAGAATTCTTCATTCAATGCGGAGTGTGCTGTTAAATTGATCTTGGAATACACTCGATTGAACCTTACTTGGTTACGGCAGAGTTGGCTGTGGATAAGTCAATCAACTCGGGCTGCTGTTTGGTTTTGTAGATTGAAGCATGTTTGCAGTATATGGGCCCTACACTTGGGATCACCACACTCGTGTCACTTGAGACTAACTGATGTGCACTCGACCAAAACTAGAATTCAACTGTGTCTTTGGGTTTCGGTTGCTGCCTTCATCTTGGGGTTGACTGTGGGGTATGCACGCATGCATGAGCTACCCCTCCTCCTTGTTTTAAACATTTCGTTATTCACTTCAAGCTAGAGCGACTTGCACACAGGTGCGAACATGAACGGAACTCTTGTTTCCTCGAATAACTGTGCGCGTAATATAGGAGTCTGATCAACGCGCGTTTGCTCCAGGGATCTGATACTGGATGGGTATCGGAGATTTGCCTGCATGGCCTTTACTTGGGTGTTATAGTCGGAGCGTGCCTAATCACCTAAGAGATCTCATTGCTAAGATGACGGGATGCAGGCATTGCGTCATCGAGAAACTGTCGTCTTGAAGCGAAGAAATCATTTTTCTCTCTTTGCGGACGCATTTCTTATTGTAACTCGACTGAAGGAATGTCTTCGATAGAAGCTTCCGTGTGGACTTCAGCTATTGAGAGGTTTTCGTCCCACTTGAAATGTATGACCGGCACAGGAGGCTTGGGTACATCATATATGGTAGACCGCGGCCTGCATTTTTTCGAAATAAGTCGAGGCAGTTCTCGGGCGTTATTTCTAGAGTCGATGAATACGTTGTGTGTCAACTGATTCTCGCGTATAGATATATATTCGATAGTGATCGGTTCGGAAACCCACTTTTGGAGCTTAATCACGGCTAATAGGGTGTAGATAGTTCATGCCACTACTATGGCAATGGAAATGGAACTCACTGTTTGGAATGATAGAAAATGATTGAAGGTGGATTCTACTGACTCTCCAGCACGAGCTTTGACATGAATTTTTGGTTCGATTAAGGGTGAATTGCGATATCCCGTACCAGTTAAAGTGGTGTTGTCGACTCTTAGCCGACAATCCTCTCTCAATTGAATTACTGCGCTGTGCGGCAACATGTATATTTCGGCTGTTTCTTGTTCGCACGTCACTATACTCACGAGATTCTTCGGGGCAGAAACGAGCCAGGAATCGAACCTTTTGAGGAATGTGACCCGAGCCTCTCGTGATTTACGCGTTTCTGTGGAGCACAAATCAGTGGTATTCATTCCTGTAAGGATCCCACCTTCGCAAGTTATCCGTGATTCTACTAGAGTTACTCCGTGACACGTGGCTTCCGTATTGGTGCGAGTACATAACTCGTCTCGTAGTGGTATTAAAATGATTTCTCCCCATACGTCTAATTCGATATATGCGATTTTCGAAGAGACGACGCTTATGATGTGTGGGTTGAGCCTGAATTCCAGGGGGAACGTATTATACATTTGGTAGCGTTCTTCATCCAGTAATGGAATTTTCAAATTGGTTACGATCGTTTCGTTTCTTCTTTGGATGGTAAATTGTGAAAGCTCGTCGTTGAGGTCCCATTCTTCATCTAGGTACATGTTTTTCATGAATTTTCCGAAACTTTGGCGCCTAGTCTGGTCTAACAACAGCAATGATAACTTCCCGACCCTCATTGTTTCAAGTATCCCGGTGATGCGACTATAAATGGAAGTTTGGAGAGCTTCCGTGGCTTAGAACGCGTATCCCCAGGTTTCCGCCGCCCTACAGTATTCGTCCGGGTTTTTCGACAAAATAACGTCAATGTATCTTTCTTCCATGATTTTACTCGAATTTTTGAGTGAGCCTAGAAGGTTGTGAATTTTGGCTGTAGTTGAAAGTTTACGTGTTTCTCGTTTCATCGGGGTGAATGAGGTTATGGTTGCTTGGTCGGCTTCTCTATAGATTTTGGGCCATCTGAAGTAGCCGCCAGAATGGATGGAACACGGATTCCTCCACTCACGGTGGCCCTGAACTATCATTTAATTCGTCGAAAAATAACCATGAAAATTCCTGTGGGATATGATTCTGGAGTCCCTCAGGGTCACTCCCCAACTTTGAGTGAAATCGTATACCTAGCCGTTTTTTACTTTTTGTTATTTTTGTGTACATGGAAGAAAGGATGAATTTCCTTATTTTCCAAGCGATGCCAGTGCTCACTCACTCAGTGCTTCGACTGCAACTGAGTCAAATTATGCTTATTTTTATTTTTTCTTGACATGAACTTCGAGTTCAAACATTCCTAGAGCCTATAAATCAAAGTACTTCGTTTCGATCTCCGAAAATGAACAACTCATGCTTCTCCGATCAGCTATCTTCTGATATCCTTGAAGATATCAATGATTCCAAGGGAAATTCCCTCGACCTAGGCATACTCGTGACTCCGAAAATTCATGAAATTTTTTATCCTGTTGGTGAATTTTGCCGTGAGCATCAATGAGGGCTAGGATTTTATAGTCAGCAAGCCTCAGACTCCGGTCATGCAGATTTCAAACAAACCTTGAGTAGATATGAAGTCCACGAGAAACATCCAAACTACGGTGAGAAGTTGTTGAGAGCCGTGATTGAATACAATAGCGAACATTTGTAAACAGGTGCAAGTAATGGTCATTTGAATGGAATAGAGTTATGTGTATGTATGAGTCATACGAAATTTTTTTCCATGATTTGGCAATTTCAATGATATTATACCATTGAAGATGAATACTATTTCATGATTCCATAGTCTTCTCTGTTTCAGAGAATACCAATATAATCCGTATTAGATGAGTCTATCTATGAATCTACTCATATTCGTGAGGAACGATTGATACATTCCTCTCCCACAGATTGACATTCGATTTAACTATGCCCGAACCTCGACTGAGTGACTTGAAACTTCTATCGAGTGCTTTCCAGTTGAGTGAGTAATCGAGTAGAATTCGAATGAGATTCCTTTTTTCATGAACAGTCCAATGAGACCGGTTGAAGTATGAGTTTTAGGAGCATGCTTGATGAGTGATTTATTGAAAACCGAGTAGCAGAGTATGTAATATGTCGACCTCAACTGAAAGGAACCGCCCAAAGAGGGCCGGATACTGTTTGAAAAATGGAAAAATTCATCCTTTCTCCGGTGAACACAAAAATAATGGGAATTAAAAAACGGCCAGGTTTACGATTTCACTCGAAGTTGGCAAGTGACCCCGAAAGACTCCAGAATCATGTACCACAAGAATTTCCATGGTTATTTTTCGACGAATAAAATGATAGTTCAGGGCCACCGTGCACTAGAACAGCGATTACTCGAACATCCTTGGGTCTACGACAATTTTGAAAAGAAGCATTCGAAAGATAAGAGAAGATTCTATCAATTCATGTCCTTTGGAATATCTTTTGCCGTGAAATTCATGGTTTCAATTGGCTCCGCAAAGTGAACAATTTTTCATTCCAATCAATCATCGATCATTTATCGGGAAATCATGATAGCGCAAAAAACTTTGCGGGATCTTGTAGCTCTTCTCAAGACCTTCAAAATTCTTTCTTCATACATTACTCTACGGTTTTTTTTCACCCGAGTTACGAGTGATCTGGCAAAGAGAAGTTGGTGCGGGTCGAGGGTACTGGTGATCTAGAGGTATCAGCTTTTTCTTCTTCAAGTTGTTGTTTCTAACACATTCGTTGCGACGCTCTTCCTTCGTAATTTGATTCCGGCCATGAATTGGATCATCGCAACCCGGTAGAAACGCCCATATGGAGTTGTTTCTTTTTGGCTCATTGTCCACGCCCTTACTGAAGTGAACCACCACGATAGATTTTTTGGAAGGATTCTTCGAGTAAATCTAATTGAGTGAAGATTGAAGAATGGAAAATGGCGGGTCCTATTGGTGGAACTCGTCGCAGCGAATGTGTTAATCAACGTTGATAAGAGCAAGATTCGTGTTTTTCCACCGCCTGATAGGAATTGTGAGCATTTTTTGGCCAGAAACTGGCCAAGTCGAACCTAATTGCATTTTTACTATATCTATACATATACTGCATGGGTGGCCATAAAAATTGGTAATATTTCTACCAGGTACTTCAAAATGTTCATAGCTCAGAAATGATGCCTGCTAGAGGAAAATGACTAGTGTAACTTTTTGTTTAAAATGTCTCTGATTACCTGATGAGGATTGTTTATGACAGAAATGAGCCATTTTTACAATTTGTTTAAACAATTCCGGTTTGAATAATTTTGCACCGGATTTCGGCCTGGAAACCTGCATCACGAGAATGAAAAGGGCCTTGCGGGGAGGATCCCGCGAAGAAATTCCATGAACCTATTTTTGCACACGATGGCGACGATTTTCTCTAGTCTATTATGCTTCGATCCCAGATGAAGTTATGGGAGAAAGGATGGTCATACTTACCAAGTTAGACTTCTGGTAGAAATGAAGTGAGAAGGGGGAAGATTTCAAAACTTTGTTATGGTAATCATTGAGAATTCTGAAATTGAAAATCATAAAATGTAAAAATAGTTGACCATGAAGAGAAGCAAAAAGTTTCTACGTATATTCCATTCATAAAAATTATCTCCCTAATAAGGAGCTCTGCGTGGTGAATCCCAAGATGAATATTTTCTCATCATAAGCGAAGAAATCTGAAAACTTGGGATAAATTTATGGCATACGACTTGACTTGATGCGAAGACTCCCAACTTCACTTATAATGGTGCTCGTATATAAGAGATGGTTTTTGGGGAATGAGAAACTTCTGAAACGTGTGAATTACCCACCTGAGTTGATTCGTCCACTCCTCATTGAAAGAAGGATATTTTGGTGTGAGCCAGCCCAAGCAGGTTTCAGAGACTCTATGGAAAGAGTTTTTGGCATTAATGCTGATCAACAAATCAATTTCACCTTACCATCCTTTGAAATTTGAGCATTGAATTGTAGTGACTTCGAAAACGCATTGCTCTGCTACAACCCCAATTAAGTCATCCTAATAAAGTTATAGGTCTATTCATTCTTGGTGAAACTATATAATGTGTCTCCATTATTGAGTGGGTGTGGTGAAATTCTAAGCGGAAAGTCTGGTGATGGGAGTTGGAAATATTAAAGAGTATGGAATTCAGTATAACATGCTCAGACTTTCAGCCTAGATGTGCCTTGAGATACATTGTTCTATGATCCTGGTATCATTCCACAATCAGATCTTGGTATGAGAAGAGCGACAAAGTCATATCAACACGATTGCACATCTTTCGTTGAGTCAAGTTCTCACTCACCATCAAGCATAGACATTCAATGTAATCTCTCATTATAAAAAAGTCCAATAGGATTGTATATCAGTTTTCTAGGGATTGAGTCCTTGGTTCAAATGCCTTGAATTCTTGGAATACTTGTTGGTGAAAGATGAGCATACTTCGGTTTGAAAATAATATGGATGGAATTCATGAGCAGCTATGCACATATCCCGTCATCTTATAGTTCAGACTGTACAAAACTACTATTATGTCTTTGCATATGACAATAACTACAGATCAAGATCTAGATGTTGATTGTATGGGATCTTTTGCAGTGAATTATAATTCAGATTAGCAGAAAAAACATGTCTGATATTTATACTGATTTTGATGGATGGGAGTGAAATTTGAACCCTGATCAGTTTCGAATTTTATAATTTGAGGCCGGGGTAGACCTTGACTTAGGTTCAAGCAAACATTGAGTTATCTCATTCAGACCAACCCTAATTGTTAAGAAATCTCTACACAGTTATATGGGCCACTCTCATGAAAGATCACACTGAATGTCTATGTTTGATTGTGAATGAAACTCGACTCGACGAAAGATGTGCGATTATGTTGATATAACTTTGTCGCTTTTCTCATACCAAGATCTGATTGTGGAATGATACCAGGATCATCAAATGATGTATCTCAAGGAAGAACCATGTAGAGAGTCCAAGCATGCTATACCTAAATTCCACGCTCTTTGAAATTTCCGACTTCCATCACCAGACTTTCTGCTCAGAGTTTCACCACATCCACTAAATAATGGAGACACATTATATAGTTTCACCAAGAATGAATAAACCTATAGATCCATTAGGATGAACTGATTTAGGATGTAGAAGAGCAATACGTTTTTGAAGTCACTAAAACGCAATGCTCAAATTTCAAAAGATGGTCCAAAGTAAAGTTGATTAGTTGAACAGCATCGAGGCCAGAAGCTCTTTCCATAGAGTTTTTGAAACCTGCTTGAGCTGCCTTACAACAAAATTTCCTTCTTTCGGTTGAGAAGTCTGCAGCATATGATGATGAGAACCTGAGGAAGTAATTTTGCCACAACTTTCATTGAGGATTTAGGCACATCACCACTCATCACATTTGCACTGTGGCACAAATTCAGATAGAGAATTCTTTATTCGGTTACAGAGAGGGAACCAATCTATTACCTCCCATTAGGATCAAAATCTGTCACTAGCTTACAGCTCGTCACTCAAATACCGTCTGCTACTGTCTCCTTTTCACGCTCTCTCGCCGCGCGAACATCACGCGTAGGATATATATATATATATATATATATATATGTGTGTGTGTGTGTGTGTGTGTGTGTGTGTGTGTGTGTGTGTGTGTGTGTGTGTGTGTGTGTGTGTTACAGTAAATGTCCGAAATCCGTCAATCCTAGGATTGACTGGTTATTGCTGACATTGACTAGTGGGACCAGTCAATCCTAAGATTTACTAGTAAATCTTAGAATTGACTGAAATAGCCAGTCAATTTTGATTTGTAAAGATGAATTTCGGACATTTACTAGACAATCTTAGGATTGACTGACTGACCCCCGTAAATGTCTGAAACATATGATAAGCAGAGAAATAAAAATATATGATGAGTAAAATGTATTCATGCAAAATGATATGCAGCGTAAATGTATCACAGCTGCACATAGTCTTAGATCTCACGTTGATTCTAAACGGAAGTCACATCTTCATCACATTGATAATGTCATTCTAGTCTTACCAATTCTTCACCGACAAATAATATAGCACGTTGCATGATCGAAGTGGAGTTAAATCTTCCCAAAAATTTAAACATATAAAAGCTACTTATTACAGCAGCTCTGGCTATTATGGGATCCTGAATTGCACAGTACTTTCTTCACTTCACAAGAACATCTATTTGAAGGACATTTAGCTTCACAATTGCATTCCGTCATCTCCTGGCCACCTGTAATCGAAATTTTTGGAGCTGCTGCTCGTAAGCACACAGTTTGCGCCTGGTCAATTTCATTGTAATCGAGGAATTTCTCTTCGCAAACAACAATCTGGCTCCTCGTGGACAGCTGCTCAATTGAATCAGCTTTTGTTCCAATTCTGTAGAAACCCTCATCTACGATTTTGATAATCATTCCTCAGAAGATGTACCTCAGCAGCTTGTTTTTCTGCGCGAAGTTTTCAAAAGATCAGGTTAACGTGCGAACTATACATATTTTCCGTGACCAATCACGTTTCGGACATTTACGGACGCTTGTTAGTCAATCCTAAGATTGGCTAGTGGATGTCCGAAATGCTGCCATTTCAACAACATTGACTAGACCTCCCAGTCAATGCTGGACATTTACTTGTCAATCTTAGGATTGACTGGCCCCACCAGTCAATCCTAGGGTTTACTAGTAAATCTCCGGCATTGACTGATTTCGGACATATCCTGTAACATATATATGTCGTAGCCAGATAGGTAAATCAGCCAGTTACGTAACTGTCTAGTCAGTTGCGTAACGGCACGCGGATGGGCAACTCCGCGCGAACGCTTGCATTCCATTCTTAGCCGTCTAGCCAGTAACGCAACTGGCTGGAATTATCCGCCAGTTACGCAACTGACTGGAGCATCTCTCGCGGATAGGTTAATAAGTGCCCAATATGAAATTGGTGTGCTCGATGTGTATCGCGCTCATGGCTAAACTTTGTCCTACTGAACACATACATGCAATATCGACCTTAGATCCAATAATCCAAAATAACCGTGGATACCGAGACACAGGTGTCAACAATTCCACGATTTATCCTCTTACTTGTCTCCTCAATTATACGATCATTCGAGCTCAACAATGGTGCCTTCGCAGTCGTTCTAGTAGATTAATTGTGTTTCTGTGTCTTCAAGATTTTCATTGGTTGTGGAGAACTGTGGTAAATCATTAGCCTTTTGGAAACGAATTAAGAGCCTTCCAGAGTGACACAAAAGTAATCGGACGATTAGACTGGGCGAAAGCACCGCTATCGTTAGAGGAATTATTCTGATGGAATTTTTGTGCGGCATCCGCACCGGAGGACCCTCCTAAATCCGAGAATCCGTGTTGCCAGCGTAAGTATTCATCATTAACATTGAAAAAACGATGGATCATCTCTCGGAAACATCAATTTCTGCTATTGGATATCGTTGAAAGGATCCCAATCAACAACTTTTTGCTTTGGAATCATTTTCACGGTTTTCGTAAATGACAGGAGAGATTTTCTGTTTGAGATAAGCTAAATGATCTCAAAGAATTGTTTTCAAACCGAAAAAACGACAACTCGTTAGAGCAATCCCATCTTGAACAATTGGGAACGGAATTTTGTCTGGCAAGATGAATTTTCGGATTCAGAAGAGACTTACGTAGGGAATCTCGCGTAACATTCCATCAGGATAATTTTCCCCAGAAATGGTAGTGATTTCGACTAGTCTGAATGTAGGATTAAAACCATTAACAAAAAGTGGAAGGATCTTTGAGTGGGAAATCTCAGGAAAGGGCCCAACTTTTAACACTTTTTCCGGTTGTACGAGTTATTGAAAGTTGGTACTCACAGTCATGTTGTCTTAAAAAGGACCAATGATGATAAACATTCTTGTATTTATGATTCTTACAAAAGATTGTAACAAATTGTGGTAAACAGAAAGTTCACCGGTCGAAATATTATACAACAGGTGGATATATCAGTAATTGAGCAATCAATCAATTCAAATAAATACCGTTGATCTTCGTCCTCTTGTTCGCTCCCATTGATCGATACATCCTAGAGCTCACATTCAATTTCCTTTCCGTGATTATTCACCTATCCGCGAGAGATGCTCCAGTCAGTTGCATAACTGGCGGACCATCTCAGCCAGTTACGTTACCGACTAGACTGATAAGGAAAAAATATAAGCTTTCACGCAAACTAGTCTATCCGCGTGCCGTTATGCAACTGAGTAGACAGTTACGTAACCGGCTGGTTCACCTATCTGGCTACGACATATACACACACCTCATCATTCTATCTATTATATTTGATATTATATATATATACATATATATATATAGAGTATATCCCTGCCATCCCAACAACATTGAATAGACCTCCCAGTCAATGCTGGACATTTACTAGTCAATCTTAGGATTGACTGGCCCCACCCGTAAATCCCCGGCATTGACTGATTCCGGACATTTACCGTAACATATATACACACACCTCATCATTCTATCTATTATATTTGATATTATATATATACAGTATATCCCTTCCTTCTTCCAAACACACTAATACGTATACACCGGTGTATCGGTGTGTTCAGAACGAGAAGGATCATACACCACATGTGTAGATAGAGACATTTCGATATTTCTCGAGTCGAAGTACGGGGCTGGTGAAATCGAACTGAGATGTAAAACGAAGGCATGAATTTGCGGTGTTGAATAAAACGCGTCAAGTGCTCAGATTGAAAAAATAATCGAAAAGAACCCTGAATCGTATCAGGAAGGGTTTGTTATAGCATGACAGAGCTGTATGAGCAACGTTAATGGGGTAAATAATCCGAGTGGAAAAAAGTGTGAGGTTGAAAAACCCCAATTCAAAGTATAGATAGGCACAGCGCCTCGCTCGATTTTTCATCTGCTCATACTCGCCAGCGAGGCGCTACCGCGCCTCTTGATTGATACAAGGAATAATATGGTCTCGGATCCAAAGCCTCAGCTTGTTTTGCGGGAAAAAGAAAAACTAGAGGTTTGAAAATTTCCCACATGCAAAATGAACGTCGTTTCCCGCGATGTAAACGTTTTGTAAATAAGAGCGACGCGCGATCAATTCATCGAAGCTGGCTCTTGTCAATTTGATTAGAATCACAGATTAATGCCAAAGTCGCGTCCAACAAGAGGAATAGATGACTCTTGTAGCGTTTTTCTCAATCCACAGTGACATTTTGAACTCACCTTTGGTTGTCGAGCCTCCAAACCCCGCAACGTCCATCTTTGTTCGACGTAAAAACTTTCTCATCCATAAAAATAGTTCGTCGCCAAACTTCAAGAGGTCGGTCGATGTGGTCCTCGGCGGAGCCGACTCTCATCTCTAGATCCTTGGGCATTTGGGAAGGCTTCTTCCGTGCCTTGCGGAAATGGACCCCGTTGCGATGAAGGACGTCTCAGTATGTGCTGCAAAAATATGGCATGCCCAATCTCTCAGTATATTGAGTGGTGGGAAGGGACGGCTCGTCGAAATTCAAATCGAGTATGAGATTCTCCTCGTCTTCGGTAGGCCCGTAGCGTGGTTCGTGCTCGTCTCATAGATCGTGAGCTTCGACCAAAAATGCCTCATCGCGAAAACGAACTCGCCATCTACGCGCATTCCGGCGTGAGCAAATCATTCGCTCTGCGACCTGAATGTCGTTATAGCTCAGCTCCATATATGTTCTTATCCGGACAAGGTTTTCATGGGTGGGTATGAATGCCAAATCCATTTATCTCCGACCAAAGCAGCGCAGCTACAGTGCAGGCAAATTTTGTCGGAATTTTTCTTACAGTGCAAACCTCAAGTTTTCCATGACCTGTCCAACATGAACACGATTAGGAACCATATAGAATATACGTTTCAAATATTTTTCTTTAAAAATATTATCACATTAATTCACTAATAACGTTGAACAGATCGATCTAAACGAGACGGCTGTCTCTCTCCGTGAATTGACTATTTTATATGGTATTAGTAGTTTTAGCTTGATGGCTGCTACATGCACTTGTCTGTCAGAATTGGAGGACTGATGAGGCAGCAAAATAAGTGGCACGGCTTGATTCACGCAATCACGTTAATAATTCCACACATTTCGCGATTAGTCGATATTTTTTTTCGCACTCAATATCGAAAGAAAAATGCGTAAGGACTCTTATTCGTGAAACTACTATGATTTTCTGATCAGACACAGAACGTTTCTCAGAGCACGAGCCAAACGTACACGTGCTCTCGATCACAATCCAATATATAAAATAATCATAAAGAACAATATGGCGGCACGCGATAACGGATTCGGGGAGCAGAAAAAACACTGAGGGGCATCGTATCTGTAGTTTTAACTTGGCTGCTATATATGCAGTTGTCTGTCACAATTGAAGGACTGAGAAAGCGGCAAAATGAGTGGCATGGCTTGATTCATGCAATCACTTTAATAATTCCACACATGTCACGATTAGCCGATAGTTTTTTTCGCATTCAATATCCGAACTAGAATGCGTGAGGACTGATTCTTGGAAAACTACTCTAATTTTCTGATCAGACACATAACGTTTCTCAAAGCACCAGCCGAATGCACACGTGCTCTCGATCACAATCCAATATATAAAATATTTATGAAGAACGGCACGCGATAACGAATTTGGGAAGCAAACACAAAAAATCAGGGTCATACCTCGAGGACTCGATTAGCTTGCTGAGGCGCCGAAGGTGCACTCCAGGAATCACGCCCTCCTGGATGTCAATCCGGTATACAGCAGGATATCGGCGTCACCGGCGGTTATCACAATTGTGACGGCAGCATGTGTCTTGTGGGTTGGAGCGCGCGACAATCTGGAGCAACTGGAGGCTCCAACAGGAAGTTTGAGCGAGTGCAGCGCCGGGACTTCATGTGGTCTCTAGACGAACGATTTCTTCGGAGCGGAGACAGGTGCGGCGGGTGAGAAGTCGAGCCACCACCGCCACTGACGAAGACAACTTGGAAGTAGACAAAGCGCCGGTGCCAGCTGCCACCAGTTGCTCCAGAGGCCATTGTCTTGTGGGAACTGCAGCCCACCCGATATCACCTCGTGCAAGTTGCATCGCTTCATCGGGGAGATACAGGAGTGTGATATACTCAACGTCGAGAGAAAAAGTCTCAGCAAGTGTATACAGCCAGATCTCTGGGTGAGGAACAAATGTAAGTATTATCTACATAATTTGTCGAATAATCACTTACTGAGTTTCAAGATCTGGCTTTCTTGCAAAACAATCGAATCTCACGAGATCGAGGTTACGCGAAGACCGATTACGCAATGCATCCGGAATTGTAAGCATCTTCCGCGCGATCAGTCGTTAAAAGTGAAAAGGAGAGCAGTGAGCTTCATCGCGGGCGCTTTTGTGTGAGTTTTCCACTATAACCCAGTGCCGACGCACTCCAACGATCCGAGTATCAAGATTAACGAAGAATTGGCGCATGTGTGTCAGTAAATTATCGTAAAATCACCCCCTCCACCAATGCGAGTTCCAGAGGGCCGGTGCTTCTAGCGCACGGTGGTCGTGAACAAAGTCTATCCTCCGCTGACGACAGTAATTGGGATTTTTGTTAGATATAGTTCGAGACATCTGTGGGATTACAACCTACTAATAATCAACATTACCACTTAGGCCGTTTTTTAAGAAAGGCGAAAAAAACGCGTTTTTCCGATGATTTCCCCTTTTTCACCCTCAAAAACTCGGAAGGGACGCATTTTATCGAAAAATATGTTGATCAACTTTCTGAAGAACTCGAAACGATGAACAGAAAAGGTCTGAACACATTTTTCCATATAAGACCCCCTGTTCCTGTAATAAACGTATTTCGTCTGAGACTTGTATTTTATCTGTCATTCATCGGTTTCGACTCCATAACTCGAAAGGAACAAATTTCATCTAAAATATCTGAATTAAATATTTGTAGATCTTCAAAGGATAAACAGAAAACATATGAACATATTCTTTTATGTAAGGCCTCTTGTTTCTAATACGAGTCTCAGACAAAAATACGTTTATTACGGGAACGGACGACCTTGTATCAAAAAATGTGTTGAGACCTTTTTGATTCATTTTTCAAAGATCTACAAGGAATTAATGTACATTTTTTCGATGAAATGCGTTCCCTTTGAGTTATGGGGTCGGGACCGTGGAAAATGACAGATGAAATACGAGTTTCAGACGGAAATACGTTTATTACAGGAACAGGAGGTCTTATATAAGAAAATGTTTGGAGACCTTTTTTGTTCGTCGTTCCAAGTTCTACAAAAAGTTGCTCCACATATTTTACGATAAAATGCGTCCCCTTCGAGTTTTTGCGAGTGAAAAAGGGAAAAACATAGAAAAAATACGTTTTTTTTTACTTTTTTAAAAAACGGCCCAAGTGGCGATTTTGATTCTCAGTAGGTTGTGATCCCACAGATGTCCCAAACCATATCCAACAAGAATCCTACTTGCTGTCGTCAGCGGAGGGTAGACTTGGCAGAAGGAGAGTCAGACCATCGGATTTGACGGTTGTGGATTGGCGAACTTACATCGAATGCACTCATATCAGAGGGTTCTTGCTATTTTAAGAGGGCCTTGATTTCTTACCTTGTCATATACATAGATCCCGCGCAGTACTTCCTCTCAACTGCCTGCCTTAACGTATTGTTTTTTAATGATCACGTCTGAAGTTTCCGCAAAGCTTCTTCGTCGTATTTCATTTGTCACTGACGCGGCTGAAAAACAATTTTGATCGAGTCTAGATTCATCAATGATTGACGCGATGCCGAAATTTCTCTTTACCTGTTTAGCAGATGTTGTAACGATTGAAAACCTCGAGCTACCCGATGATTATTTTTGCTTTGCGTGATATTCATAGAGTCACGTGGGTCTGCCGTCCTTGTTTTGAAACACGAGCCTGTGTCTGTATCTCTCTCTTCTTCTCCCGTTTCCACCTCTCTATTCGTTCCCACCTCACCATTCCTGCTTCTCCTTGCGTCCTTCTCGGCCTCGTCTTTGCACCATCGAAGACTTCACAGCAGCCATCAGCTTTCACCACCAACAGTCAAACAGTCACAAACAGTATAGTACAGCACATGGCATGAGCGACACGCAGTCTGCTGCATCGTCGTCGCGTCGTCATCGTCGGCAAAGTCAGCGTAAACATCGTTCATTCAACATGCAATCATTTGTTCGAAACAGAACGAAACACAAGTTTTCTCAAATGATCTGTGCGGAGCAGCCATAAGCAAGTATCTGCTCACAGCCTTTCTCAGCGTAGGGTAATCCAATGTTGACATTCCATAGTAATGAGACTGTGGGTGAATTTTTATCACACATTTTCATCGAAATCTCATTCAAACAAACAGGCACCATCAATAAGCCATCTGAATTGCATAATTCCCTCGACTCTGCTTTTGCTTGACCTCATAGACTCACTTTTTTCATACTTATATATGCTTTCAATTTTCCGTGAAATTCGATAAATGATTCCATCCTCATCAGATGTGAAGCAAATATATGTACAGATGTCGAAGACGTCGGAGCCAGATATGCGCAACACAAAAATTCTGTCTAACAAATTCCATTGCCACTTCGATTCGTGTTGCATCAAGAAAAATTCATTCATTCATTCATTTATCTGATAGATTTATTTAACACGAATTTGAATCACCTCGGATGATTAAGATTAAAATAATCTTCATCATTCAATCTCTATCTCTTGCGACATTTACTCGTGCATCCAAATCAAATCAGTCGTCGATTTGAATTGCCCGCGCTCACTGAGATATACCTCATCTGAACATGTCGAGTATAGACGAGATTCGTATACCTCAAAGCTTGGACAGTTCAGGTTATTGCTGAGTGTACATACCACTTGCGCTAGCAAGCTGATCTACGGAATGAGCAGCGCTCTATAGCATGTGATACGGAATGTACCTGAATGATGCGTAAGCAGTATTCTCCATGGTGATATTATCATGCATCTACTCTATATACTTGATGTATTCGAAGAGTTCATGAAGCATTCTTCTATGTATTGAATCATGATTCATATGCAACTTCTATTCGTGAGAAGAACAGCTATTTCAGAAATGCTCGAATTGAATTTTATGTTTAGAAATAATGCTTTTTGCTCATTCAATTTATATTTGGGGTGGACATTCAGGATGAAGTGGGAATAGATGGTCGGTTTAGATGAAAAATACGATTCTATTTTCTCTCATGCATTCATCTGTGTGCATTTTGTTTTTTCGATGCAACACTGGATTCATTATTCTACCCATCATTCCCATTAGTGTTTATATTTCCGATGACAGCATACAATTCCATTCTTATAAAATTGGTTTCTCCTTAAACTAGAGCGGAAAGTTATAAGTCTCAATTTCAAAGAATTATTCATGTCTATGATGCCTATATATTCAGTGAATGGAGCCTTGATGTGTTAGACATCTGGTAAATTTTCAAATCTATCAGAAGGTACTCCTACCGATTGTCTGTTTTGACAATCGAGACTACATAGAACCTCTGTTGGTAAGAATTTTTCTCCAGAATTACGTCGCGATTCTGTATAAGTACAATTCAAACAGACCTTATACTGAGGAACAAGCAATATTGCCGCATGATGGTCATCGAGGGGTATGATCATCCTCTTCCGTAGCACTCCGGAAGTCGCGATACGCCCAGCGTATTCGTCACGACAGTTTGCTATTTGGGCATATGATAGACGGTGAAGTAGCTCATTCATATCCCTTCCTGCTAGTTTACGCTCATACCATAGATAGTCGTGACATTTAGGGTTATCGTACGGGTTTGTGTGCGACCCTTCTCTCAGTCGCTTGAACACTGGAAATAGCATTCAATTATTCAATGTCTCATGCAGAATCCAACCATGAAATAAATTTCAATCTCAACTCCATACCTGCAAGATCTAAGCTTGGGGCCAAACTTCGAGTAATTGAATCTTCCACTTAAATCCGCTCTCACTCTTTTTTTCAGTTTTTTCTACAACTGAGGATGGAGTGCTATATGATCAAACATTTGAATGGATGATACGATAATGATCTCGAATTTCATCATACTTACATCGTCATTCTCCCACAATCTCCGCACACATTGGGTTCTGATCCAAACCAAACTCACACAATACATCCACTTGTATTTCCATGATATACAACTTGCGGGAAATACTACGCATATTAGATATGCAGAGTTGATCCGTTGGCAGGTGTGATATATAATTTCGCAGCTTCCTTCACAGAGCTATCACTCCGAGACCGGCTAGTTGCGATTCGCCAGATATAACTCTATTTTACTTCATCACTCACCGCAAAGGGGACCTCATGTCCCGGGGTGTGACGACCCCCCGGCCCCAGTTACCGGGACACCGTACCTGGGCTTAGGCCCGAAGCCGGTAAGGAGAAGACTGGCCCCGAGACTGGCGCTCGGCGCTTTGACTTCTCCCGGAAACCGCAAGGGGGGTTGGGGCATTGCCCCTCATCCCTGGAGTTTGACGAGCTCCCGGCCCCAGTCATCACAAGCCGGAGCAAGGAAACCGCACATCTCCATCCGGCACCACGGGAGTACGTGAGTCTAGGGACTCGAGTTGGAATCGTCCTCGGGCGATAACAATGCGAGCCCGAAAGACTCATCCATCATCCCGAAGGACTCCCTGGGCTCTCAAGAAGCCTAGAAGAGTCCCAAAACCCCCCACCGAGGGGTGGGTCTCGGCCTTGTGCTGGGGGCCGAGCTCGAAATTCGGTAGCCGGGGAGGAGGACTGAGTCATCACCGAGTCTAGCTCGGTGTTGGCCATCCTTCAAACCGACGCGTTGGCAGGGCGTATCCCTGCCCCGCGCCCATGGGGGCAACCGGGGTTGAGCCGAGAGGCGGGGACCCTGTATATAAAAGACAATATTCCTTCACTTCATCACCGTTCTTTGCAAAAGTGCGTGAATATGCAGAATACACTGTATGAGTACCGACTTCATTCTTTCTGAGATGATTTGATTCTTCGCGAAAAACTTCGAGAATGACTCTCCTTCATGCTCGGGTAGCTGCAAATGGTAGCGAAGAACTGACATTTCATTCGCTCTGGATTCCAAGTTTTTGGAAACAAACGATGCGAGATTAGGTCAGCCAATTGATGCAACTAAGTTCAAAAAACTCTAACAAGGCTGTGCAGATAGTGAGAATCGTGTTATTTAGCATGAAAATCTCAATCCTCCGGCATTGGCGCGGAATGTTGACGATGCTCCAAGGTGGAGCTCCGATGTATTGATTTGTAGCCCCAGCAAGATCCCCGGATGCAAATTGATTTTCAACGATAGTGACTTGATTTATCACTGTGATTCTCAATTTTGTCATGACAAAACTGAAGTGATTATGAACATTAATGATACACAAAATTCTGAGGCTAGTGTCATAGCGCTCGAATAAACGGCTGAAATTTACTTTTCTGAATTTGTGCAATCATTTGCCTTCCCTCTCCGACGATCACGCGGATTATTGTTTCAATGAATTTCGCTCTCAGATATTTTATTCTGCGGATGATACTGCTTTTGGAGATTCGTACGTTTTCCTTTGATTCAGAGTGCGAGTGAAGATCGAAACTCTGATACGCGCATCTAAAAAACCTATTTCATCGATGAACATATTCGCACCGCGATTCCATAAATAACACACATTAGCTACACACACGCGGAAATGTAATGCCACGACGCATTACAATAAAGCGTATTGTAATGCCACCGTCCATTACACATTCGTACAAACACCGCAAGCGGCACACGTAAATGGCAATGCAAATATGCAGTACAATACACGCGAAGGGGATGGAACCACTCATTACAAAAACTGACATGTCGAAACCCAAATTCTAACGCGGCTGCGCATTAAAATACACGCATTTGTAATCGCCTCACTCATCACAGAAAAAGACACGCATGCACTCGATTTGTAATGCGACCGCGAATTACATTATACACGTGAGTGATGAAGCCACTCATTACAAATCGCGCGGTCACCTTCGGCCTATATAAACCCCCGGTTTGCTAGGCCAAATCAACAGTTCTTCTCCGACTCGCCAACGCGACGCATACTCCACGACACTCGGCCCAGCCGTGGCCTCACTACCACACAGACAACGTTTCCTAGTGCCATCAGGAACGTCCGTGCCGACTCGTAGTGCCTCATTCAAACAATCCGTGACACAGTGATAGAATTCAAAGTGCCCGCTCACTGGCATGAGTGATCGGGTATGTATTGTCTTCGTGTTCCGCACTGGTGGAGTGTCGCAACTTATTCTGGAAGTGACTCGAATCATTCGCCTACCTACCCCCGTCCCCGTCCCAACGACTCAGTGACATTTTGATTAGAACTTTGAACGATCGGGCCGGATGGAGCTTCGAACTCGTGGTCGTGCTCGTGCGAAAACTGACCACACCGAAGTCGACCGTCGGTGAGATTCATACGGGCTCCATTAAGCCGAAAATCTCGCCCGCTTCGCTGCGCTCTAGGCCATTGCCGCTGACCAGAAGATAACTGCTCCAGCTGAAAATATCATGTTTCCACCCGGCGAGACGCGGGAGTGACCGCACTCTCTTTGACAGGGATCCCAGGTCTTTCTACTGGATAATTTCTCTCATTCATCTGAATTCTTTGTCGATTGGATCCACCGGGCAACTGTCAATTTCATCAAAATTCTGAAATGAAGATGAAATCACCAAATCACTCGTGAAGTACTAGACTTTGAAATTTCCGGCGCAATTTCAACAGACAATAAGGTTTCCCGAACCGGTCACGGAAGAGCCAAATCATTAGCAAACGAAGATGCCGAGCCAAACGTCAACGAGCCTTTCTTGAAAAACCTGCCTCCAGGAGATTGTTTCGCAGTCGTCAACGAGACCTCACAGTTCTACAGGCGATCTCGGATGAGAGGGAGATGAGGGACTCTCCAATTACTGCGACCGAGTGATTCTAGCGTAAGTGCAATGATATGGCTGGGAAGCGCAATTCGCGATATACACAATCATATTACTCTGGAGTGCTTAGCAAATGACTGAATAGGTATATCTTTTCTTGCACGAGTCATGTTGCGTGGTAGTCTGTGGATGTCCTTTCGAGAAATTAGAGATTTTCATTCCGAAGGACTGTGGAGCATAATTTATCGAGCTATATAAAGTAATACCGTGTTGACTCTAGACACGCCAATCACATTGCATATAGCAATAGTGAGAGTACCGTGAGGAGGACGCCGAATACGATTGTCACACGAAAACGTTTTTAAACGGTCTACCTTGCGTGTAAGGAACGATGACATGAAGTGCCTACCTCGAGCCATCTTAGTTGCCTCAGCGCATAGCAGACGAGGAAAAGAATGTGGAAGAAACAACATCTTCCACATTAAGTGGAATAAAAGTTCATCGTTATAGAAGTAAATACCAATCAAGAATGGCTGATGAACTCATTAGAGACGCTGGCTCCAGAATTCCACGGAGAGGATGTGGCTTAGAACAAATTGAACAATTTCAAAATTTACTCGCAAACGACGGCACTGCTCTCGTTGTTTATAATCTTGAAGGGTCGTGGTGATAGGCCGATATTTGATGGCTTCGACATTGTCATCGGTTTGGAGGGATGTATTACACGCACAATTAGAGTAGTTCTTATGCCTCGTTTAAAGCATTACGAACCAATTTTGAACATTTTACAAGCCTCTGGTAGTCAAGGCTTTTGCATTCCATGGAACAGAACCTACTGCTATGAACATGATCACAGATGTTCCAATAAATGTCCCTTTTATTTCAGAACCCTAGAGTGCGACACACCAGTAGTAGTGAAATGCGAAAGATATCGAAACAATTTTCATGGTCAAGAATGCTTCGATAGAAATTTGAGAGCTGGTACCTATATGGCGATTGATAAAAAGCAGCTCAGCATCTGCGAAGGTATATAATTTTGTAATAAATGCTCCAAAATTGTCAAACTTACATCTAAAGATAAGATTCACGAATGTCACCATGCATTTCATTCATCCCAAAATTCCACTGCGGTGTTGTAGAGAGAGTCAATAGCACACTTAAGAGTTGAATGTGGCGTTATTCCACGAGATATAATGAAGAAGAATATATAGACATCTGACAGCGGTTGGTAGTATCCTATGATGGATCGAAGAATTTGAGCATCAAAATGGAGCCTTGTTAGGAAATTTTGATGAAATAGGCGGAGGTTCAAAATTCCTCGACAAGTTGGGAACATTGTTGCTAGAGAGGATCCAGCATAGGAGGATTCTTAGGTGGAGTGTGCAGAAAGGTTCTTCCTCTCCTCAAAAGAGGGACTAAAAAGGTTGGAAAGGAAGCAGTGCGGGCTGGATACAATGTTGTGTCTGATATTGCTCATGGTGAGTTGCCATTACGAAATTCGATTGAAACTAGGTTACGTGTGTCAGGTAATGTATTGAAGCGGAGAGCCGAGGAACACTTGAGGCAGCTATTTGATGAGCCAAGGATGGGAGAACCCAATGTACTCCAGTTGCTACCCGACAGTCGGTCTGGAAGTTTTGAGACCTCCGAAAAGGAAGAGAAATTTGTTCGCAGCCCCTAGTCTCAGGAGAAGTCGGATAAAGAATCTACTTCCAAGACACAACTGGAGAAGAGAACTCAAGAAAAATCACGCGCAATTGAGGATATATTCAACAGTTGAAGGAATGGCATCCTTGCACAGCGCCTCAAGCGAATGCTTGAGAAAGGAACTCTCTCTTTTTGAAATCCCTCCGAATCAAACTACGATTGAGAGTACCCAGTGGGTAAGCTACAAGCCGATATCTACTTTGTCGGATGATTCTCCCATCGAATCAGCATACTCTCAAGTGGAGAGGACTATATCGATCTGGCTCACACTATGCTGAATTCCAGAGTGAAAATAAAGGATGTTATTGGCGAGTAGCTGCCTGAGGATCATGTGGTCGGACCAGTGAACAATTTTCTTCATTCTATGTTCAACCAAGTGGATGTGTTCTTCAATCAAAATTTGGTAACTGCAGCAAATGATAATTATGCGTATAGGTCATACATTGGAACTCTCCTCAATTACGGCGAAGGAACAAAAAATTCACATTAATAATTCTGAATGTATCGGTTCTTCCTGCTAAGAAATTCACATCTTTCAAGCTGTTCATGGTATAACGATACCTCTCGAAGGATGGACTCTATTTCCGCAGAGAATGTTGTCCCCTTGAAGAGAAGCAGTTTGACAGCGAAAGAGAAGAGTTTTGATCTTATTGGTCATTTACATGTCGATTGCTTATCCTTTGGGAGATATTCACTGAGCGGTGTAGAGCTGCGAGTCAAGCTCGATAGATCTCGAGACTCTTTTTGCTCGATGGAGAGTGAGAGTTATCATCATCCTGTCCATATTATGGAAGCGACATTGCTTGTCAGGAGATCGAAAATTGATCCAGGAGTTTTACTGGCACACGCAAAAGCGCTATACAAAGCGACAGCGAAGTATCCTTCGACTCGTGTGGATGTGGAAACTTTGACTGCGAGAGGAGGTATTTTCGGAGAGACTCTCGATAACGTGATCCTAGGACAGTTACTGAAGCGTATCATCGTTAGATTCATTGACAATAATGCTTTCAATGACGACTGATCTCTCAATCCTTCAAATTCCAAACATTACGATATTAATTTCTTCTCACTTTGTATCGATGGAACTCAAATACCATCAAAAGATTTGCAGCCCTTGTATAGGGAAGATTGTCATACGCTTTCTTCTGGAGGTGGAGTGCATTTTCTTAATCAAGGCAGCAAAATTCTGAGAGAAAGCCATGCCAAGGGGTACTGTCTCTTTGCTATTGATTTAACACCTGATTTGTCAGCCAACACGTCGACTCATTGAAATTCGATCAAAAGTGGGAATTTGAAATTGAGGTCAAATTTGCCAAAGCTTTGGAATCTACCGTGGATTGCATCGTTTTTCAGAGTACGATAGCCTATTTGAGATCGATTCAACGCGTCAAGTCATTGTCGACTTCAGCGGAAGAATTTGATTAGTCAGCGAATAATATTCGGATCTAGAGCAGATCATGGAACGTACCATCAGTTTAGTTTGAGATATCGATGATTATTGACGTCAGCTGTTATGGACTTCATCATCGACTTTGAAAGCTTCAGAAATGGGGAGAATGTATTCATACCTGACGGAGTTGCAGTTGTTTCGATCCGAAGATCTTATATAGTTCATTGGGTGACTAGCCCTCTGTGTAATTTTTGCGACCTACTAGAAAATTTTCAGAGGATCAATAATTGCAGCACGCTTGAGGGTCATGGTATTGAATGGTTCGAGGGAGAGATTAGAATCAATGAGCTATTCAAGAATCTTCGTGATTCATCAAAAAAATACGCTCAACTTTCACGTACGGCAAAGAGTAAGTTACTTTCGCACGATGAGTTATAGCACGTGAAATTATGAATTTGGCGGATATTAACGAGTTTCCATCATTTGAGAACTTGCCGTTGTCAAATACGCACTGTATTCTTCATTTCATCAAGAATGATTTTAGCAATCTCAATCGCACTCTCAATAATGATAAAAGGATAGAAAAATGGCTACGAGTAACATATGAGGCTTCCGATCAGAGTGCGGAAGACAGTGATTGTCACGTACAGAATGGACGGCTTAGGAATATTGGATACTCTACGAAGTCTGCCAGTGGCTACATACGGGGTTTGTCTTCCGGTCGGGATCCCAATAGTTGGGACGAAATCTGCAGCGATCGTTGCTAATTGTTTCGATCATACGAAATTGGGATCGCATTAGGTCGTCTTCTATGTAGATGCCTCCGGCTTTGGATATTGCTTTCTCCAAAGAGGAAGCCTTGTTTCCACCGCAACGAAAATTTGATCGAATTTCCCATTGAAACCAACATATCCTTCAACAAAATTCCTTTCATCTAGAAAAAGCCTCAGACCATCCTGTTCCTGTCGCCAAAATCTATCAATTGTAGGTAATACTCCCCCCCCCTCCCCCAATGGCCTTCCAAATCTATCAGACACTCATCTTTGCGCCCCTTTGTCCGTGTTTGTGTGTGTGTGTGTCTTATTTTATACCAGACACGCTTCCTCTTCTACTGTTCACCTTTTCAATTTTGGCTTTCTACAAGTCGTACAGGATCCGATTACTGAGAGCCCAGTGATTTGGCAGCTTTTAGCTCGCAGTCGAATTCGATCCATGGGGTTCGTGGAGTAAAATTACTCGAATTTTGTCTCCTATTACATGAATATCTTCTTCTCACACGGTTCCACCACGAATTGGGTCACCTGAACTGTGATTTTTCCTGCATGATCTATCGATTGGTTGATACCGAAATTTCATTCACTCTTTACAGATCTCAGATCTTTGGAAATATCAAAATTCCCACCGAAAACTCCAATTCAATCATTTGCAAACCCACTGCATGGAAATCCCGTCTCGACCAAACGATGGATATTGTTAAAAGAACTTCGGTCTACATGACCTAGATCTCTCTAAAATGCTTCCTCGAAAGAATAAATCAAGAAATAGTAGAACATTTTAATTAATATCCGTTTCCCTGTCGAACCATGCTTTATGACTCGTTTATCTCAATTTCTACGGCCTACAGACTTACTTATAAGCCATTCTGAATCGGTTGTTTGATATCAAATTTTCTTAGAAGCCGTAAAACATCATTTAAATGAAGTTCCTCTTGGAAAATGGAGATTTTCACCAAAAACTTCGTTTCAATCATTTTCAAACTCACTGCATCGAAATCTCGTCTCGACCAAACGGTGGATGTTGTTCAAAGAACTTCGGTCTAGATGGCCTAAATCTCTGTAAGAAGCCTCGCCAAAAAATAACTCGAAAAATAGCAGAACAGTATTATTAATATTCATTTCTCCCTCGTATCATCCTCCACGACTCATTTATCACAATTTTCATTTCCTAAAGACTCACTTATACGCCATTCTGAATCGGTTGGTTCATACCAAATTTCCTTAGAATCCGTAAGGCATTACTTAGATGAAGTTTTTTTCGGGAAATGGAAATCTTTACTGGGAACTCGATTTCAATCATTCTCAAACCCACTGCATAGAAACTCCGTCTCAACCAAACGATAGATATTGTTCAAAGAACCTCGGTCTAGATGGCCTAAATCTCTCTGAAAAGCTTCCCCGAAAAGATAATTCGAAAAATAGCAGAACATTCTTATCAATATTCGTTTTTGATCGTCTGTCCGCTAATGAGTCATTTTCATACTGTTAGTCGCTCTTCATTCGCTCACAGATACGAAAAACATAGTATAATACTCGAGCGCAACAGTTTTCGCTTTCTCGTGACTTTTTACACCCTCGCCTGTGGCTCGGGCCTAAGAAAGTCACTCGAAGTGCGAAAACTATCGTTTGCGCCCTTGTATCATAATATACTATTTTTCCTCGCACCATCCTTCACGACTCATTTATCTCAATTTCTATGACCTGAAGACTTACTTATACGCCATTCTAAATCGGTTGGTTGATACCAGATTTTCTGTGAATCCGTAAGGGATTGCTCAAATAAAGAATTTTTTCGGGAGGTGGAAATTTCCACCAAAAACTCCATTTCAATCATTTTCAGACCCACTGCATCGGGATTCCGTCTCAACCACACGATAGATATGATTAGGAAAATCTCAGTCTAGATGGCTTAAATCTCTCTAAAAACCTATCTGAGAAGAATAATTCAGAAGATAGCAGAATATTTTTATTAATATTCATTTTTCCCTCGTATCATCCTGTACGACTCATTCATTCCAATTTTAATGACCTAAAGGCTTACTTATGCACCATTCTGAATCGGTTACTTAATACCAAATTCTCTTAAAATCCGCAAAACATCATTGAAATGGAGTTTTTCTTCCGGGAAAAGAAAATTTTCACCAAGAACTCCAGTTTACTCATCTTTTAATCAACTGTATCGAAATTTTCTCTGTATCAAACAATAGATATCGTTGGAAGAACCTGCTTTCAGATGACCCAGATCCCTCTGAAATGCTTCCTCAGGAGAATAACTCAAAATATAGGATGCTTTCTCATTCGTCAGCCGTGAGAGAGCATTCTGATAACTATTTTTGGCAATGTACTCTTTCGAAAGTTTCAGGAGGCATCCATTCATCAGAGATCACATTGATCGACTCAAAAGAAATTGTAAAAGTTTCAAATGTGACACAATGGTATTACAGAGTGAGAAATCTGACGTATGTGGTCAGTTCTGCGTGATGTTCGGTCATTTGTTGAGTAGTGGTTTTGGTATTGATGGACTCAATAGTATATCCAAGGAAAGAGAATGATTTGATAGTGCGGAATTTTTACAACTAGATGAAAAAGTCTCGCCAGGCTTCCACACCAACGCGACAGCGAAAAACCAATAACGTTGGATTGTGGTGGCGATTGTTGCAGGGAATTCCAGGCTCAAATCGTTCTTCTAGGGCCGTAAACCTTCAAAAAATTTACGTACTGTGGCGTCAAAGACGACCTAACCTCTTCATCAGCGAGATTCATCGTTAAAAGCCAATTTCTGGATTATTCCACCAGTCGTCAAGAATCTGCGCAATCAGTCTCACAATTCGCGTCGCGATGGCTCCCCGCATCTCCGAAAACCCAAATTTCGTCAGTTCCACCTACGCTATGAACAATAGCCACTAAAAATTTCCGACGGTCTCCTTGCAATTAGAGAAGAACGATATGATTGAGTCGATAATAACATTATCTGGCACATTTCAAGGAATCGATCTCACCTCGCTGGAGTGGAAGCTGCTGCGAGAGAGTTTTGGAGCAGTGCAGGTGTTTTCCAAGAGAGATGCGACTACGAGATGACGAGCACCGATCGTTCTTAGTGAAAGGTTGGCCATAATACCCACAAATACGTATGAATCGAAGACTGTTGTTATTGAGAAGGAGAATGAATGTGATGACAGTGTTGCGTCGGATGATGCTGAGCCGGCGAAGAAGAAAGCCTATATCTACCAAACGTCAGTTTCAAGGAAGTAACTTCTGATGATTTGATGAGACTTGATAGACTCTATGCTCGAAGAACTGGCTAAATTGGTGGAATGTTTGGGCCGGTGTAGGAGTATATTACATAGAGATATTATACCAATAGAGGAGGCATGGCCCCTTTTCAGTGGGACGGCGCTCGATGAGAGAGATGGTCGAGTTGCGCCGCCGTCTCTCTCTGAATTTCAAGTGGCTGCGTAGCTTCAGGTTGCCTCTCCTTCTCATGTCCTTCTCACTATACTCTCCCTACTTCTCTTACTCGACGTGACCGTTTCCATTGAAAAATCGGAGCCTCCGCAGCCGCCGTACGTAGCAGCGTACACGTGCAGTCCTCCTCGTCTTGCTCACGGCACAGTTGTGCGTGGGTACTCGTGAATATGTTCGGGCTTTAGTTTTCACTTTAGATGATAATGTCAGTTGTTACTATTATATTTCTCGTGGATAGTGACGAAATTGACACGACACCTCTAGTCGCACGTGGAACCAAAGTGTGTTGCTGCCGATGCATGCGATCTGCCTCTTATATTAAAAATGTCTTCGTACTGCTGTGTGTGTAAGGTGGTAGAGCAACCGTTGAATAAAAGTCGTCGATTCTACAAGTGAGTGAATTTACGAAATATGAGTGAGAATCGATTTTTCTGATACACCTAAGCTGGAACGTTTTTGAACATAAGCACACTTTATCAAGTAAAATCATGATATATAACTTACACGAGGATCAGTGTATGTATGTGTATATATATACATATGTATATATCTATATACACATGCATACATATATCCCCATATGTATACATAGATGTACATATGTATACTTACATATGGGTCATTCTGGACCAAGGTGAACATTTTGAAAATCGACGAAATTTAAAAAGACCCCAAACATTTTTTTTCCATTAGTACTACTAGAATATAGTTGGAAAAAAATTTTTCTCAGATTTTTCTTGGGACCCATGGCGGGCCCTACGAATTTTCCGAGTCCCATTTTTCAGCAGTTTTTCGCCTATTTTTTGCTATCTTGGAAAATATGTAGCTCGGACCCAAATGCATCTTTTTCATCGTAGCTGGGTGCATTTTTTTCGTTATGACGTACACTTTCAGGGAAGGAATTGACCGGTCCAAAAAATTTATATCTGGTAGGTCCCACGGTTGCATCAAGAGAGGCCCAAGAATACGACTTTGCACCCTTTGGAGGCGTATAGGTCGAAATGTAAACCTCGTAGCAAAATTTTGCAGGAGAAGAAACTTGTAGGCCTTGAAAAAACCTTCAATTTCCTTTTTGGAACGTGTCATTATCTTATCTCACGTACGATCTACAGCCGATTTAAGTTGGACATTTTTGTAAAAACGTGAAACTTCAAGGCCAATTTAAAAAAATGTTTTTTTTTATCGAACCCAAACCTATGAAGAAATGTTCTTTCAGGTGTCTAATTGAAGGCCCAACAATAATTTGGTTGTTTCTTTTGAACCCCGATTTCATACGAGCTGTTAAAAACAGTCGAAAATACCGAAAATCGTGTCGAATTTGGGCCTTATAATGACGCTTTGTGAACTGGGTCTTCCCTTGCTCTCGATTCGTGGACTCTAATTATTGAGCATTTGGCATTAAATATTGTGAAAGATGAGACCTGGAGCTGAAGAATGGCCTCTCGTGCGATATTTACGATAGAACAGTCCAAAACTAGAGTAAATTGAGTAAATACAAGATAAATCGAGAACCGGCCGCTTTGGCACTCCGCGTATGCTCCGCACTGCATGCCATCCTCCGTTTATGCGGAAGTGATAAGTGATATTAACAGCTGATGCAGTATTGTCAGGTATTATCCAGTATAGACAGAGATGAGAAGGTTCTCTAATCTCCGTTAAAGACTGTAGACTGTACGAGGTTTTGGTTGTTAGTGACCACCACGAAAAAATTGTATGTGTCAGTCAGCGTCTCTCAGAAATTTTGGTACACTCGAGAACAAGGTGAACCCTGGCGTGAAGGTAACTTTTGTTATCTTTACGCCATGAAGTGAACTGCAATGGGATGACGGTCAATGACCGTTCGAGATCTGTCGTCTCCCTCGCACTCATGGGATAACCTATTAGGTCCGAGTGAGATGGGAGATCTCGAATGGCCGCTGACCGTCATCCCCCGTTGCATTTCACCTTGTTCCCGAGTGTACCTTCCCCATGGGGTTTGCCCCGAATAACGCGGGTATTAGGGCAAATGTATTGTGGAGCATATGAAGTGTAAGGCCTCCCCCGCAGGGCCCCCGCAAAGTATCTGATCACTTTCACAACATTCCTGCATAGTGTCTCAGAGTTAACCTCACTCCTGTGGGTGTATGATGGAAATTTCACCAGAGGCATTGAACGCGAACATACTGTATTTTAATATCATTGATGAGCACCACTCACTTTTCACAAATCTCAGTCCAGCAAAATTAATTTCTTCGTCACACGCTGCAAAGTCAAGTGACTATTTGCCCTCAGTAGAAGTAAACACAGGCTGGATATTAATAGCTCTTATGAGGCTTCCCCGGGTCTTCAATGAATTTCCAACTTTACTTGAACATACTTTACTCGAACAATCACATAATAGTGATAGCATTACAAACATATCCAAAATCATTTTGAAGGTCTCAACAGAAACTGCACTAATTTTGCGCAAATATTGCCCCGATGATGACTCGCGGGTGCCCCGCGGGGAAGGCCTTACACTTCATATGCTTCACAATACATTTGGCCCATCATCGGGGCAAACCCCGCGGCGAAGGTACCAAAATTTCTGATCGGGACGCTGACTGACACATACAATTTTTCCGTGGTGGTCACTAACAACCGAAACCTCGTATAGTCTCCAGTCTATAACGGAGATTAGAGAACCTTCTTATCTCTGTCAATACTGGATAACACCTGACAATACTGCATCAGCTGTTAATATCGCTTATCACTTCCGCATAAACGGAGGATGGCATGCAGTGCGGAGCATACGCGGAGTGCCAAAGCGGCCCGTTGGGCTAGTGAGCGCGGGCTAGTTAAGTGAGAGATGCATCACAATCGATTTTCTCGATTTATCTTCTATTTACTCAATTTACTCTAGTTTTGGACGGTTCCATCGTAAAACATCGCACAAGAGGCCATTTTTCAGCTCTAGGTCTCATCTTTCACAATATCTTATGCCGAGTGCTGTATAATTAGAGTCCACGAATCGAGAGCAAGAGAAGACCCAGTCCACGAAGCGTGATGATAAGAATTCGACACCATTTTCGGTACTTTCGACTGTTTTTACAGCTCGTATAGGATCAGGATTTGAAAGGAACAACCAAATTGTTGTTGGGCCTTTAAATGGACACCTAAAAGAACATTCTTTCATAGGTTTGGGGTCGATAAAAAAACGATTCTTTCAAATTGGCCTTGAAGTTTCACGTTTTTACAAAAATGCCCAACTCGAATCGGCTGTAGATCGTACGTGAGATAAGATAATGACACGTTCTGAAAGGGAAATTGAAGGTTTTTTCAAGGCCTACAAGTTTTTTCTCCTGCAAAATTTTGCTACGAGGTTTACATTTTGACCTATACGCCTCCAAAGGTGATACAGAGTCGTATTTTTGGGCCTTTTTTTACGCAACCGTGGGACCTACTAGATATCAATTTTTTGGACCGGTCAATTCCTTCCTTGAAAGTTCACGTCACAACGAAAAAAATGCGCCCAGGTACAATGAAAAAGATGCATTTGGGTCCGAGCTACATATTTTCCAAGATAGCGAAAAATAGGCGAAAAACTGCTCAAAAATGGGACTCGGAAAATTCGTAGGGCCCGCCATGGGTCCCAAAAAAATCTGAAAAAAATTTTTTCCAACTATATTCTAGTAGTACTAATGGAAAAAAGTGTTTGGGGCATTTCTAAATTTCGTCGATTCTCAAAATTTTCACCTTGGTCCAGAATGACCTATATACATTATGTGTATGTATATGTGTATGTGCGTGCGTATATATATACATACATACATACACACACACACACACATATATATATATATATCCCAGCCTGATTCCTCAGAAATTTACTCCAGTAATCAGGAGAAAAAATTATTTCAAGAAAATATCGGACTTTGCAGTCAGAGCGTGTTGAAAACACCGCAGAGAGTGACATACACCAGTAGCAACATTTTTTGAAAGCAATTTTCGTTGATTGCGTTCAATCTTGATAATAACGAATCTCACGATTTTCTCAATTCAAAACGCTAGTCAAAAATTTTCATTTGAAAAATTAGACATATATATATAATTATATAGATTTCTGGTGATATTCTTCTTGATTCTCGAGATATTTTGTTCCCCATACCCATGTAATTTTTTAATCTGAACAAGAAAGATTTCCTGTCATTATCCGAATTCATCGATATTTTTCGAGGTCTAAGGCATTTTAGCATGAAAATTCAGATTTTTGCCCCGAAAAAATGTATCCAATCGCACAGAATTAGATAGATCGGTCTGTACATTTTTTTGGGTGTACTTTCTGTAATTGTGTACAGAATGTAGTATGGGTTTGGCGATTTGACAATGGGGTGTGAACCAGAAAATAAATACGGTCAAAAATTTTTTTTGGAAAACTGACTACGCTATCGTTCTTATATCAAAAAATACATATAATTATGATTCTTCAGCTTTATCATTTACTTTTTATGCTAACATTACTCTCTTATAACTGTATTCATTCTCTTGTGCAGGTTTCCAAAGAACGAGCAATCAAAGGGAAAATGGCTTGCTGCCATTGGCAAGGAATCTGTTGCAAAAAGGGCAACCATTTGCAGTGATCATTCCTCAGAATTTTTGTACCATCCGAACGATAACTATCCTTCAGACAAAAGACTCTTGAAAACAGGTGCAGTGCCTAACAGGAATTTGCCAAGTCCAACATCATCTCTGATGGAATTGAATGATGTTCAGGACCTCCAAATTGAAAATGAGATTAGAAAGAATCATAAAACGCTCACGTCATTCGAGGGGGAAAAATTGGGCTCAGATGATTCCTGCAGCACAGAAATTATTGATACAGGGCAGTCTTCAACAAATACACTTCATAGCACACTTGGGGTATCGGTGGCAAATGAGTTCAATGCGCAGATGGACTCATCTCATGTCAGAAACCATGAACTTACAGCTGAACAATCGCGACCAGTTTACATAGAATATACTTCGGGTGATGATTCAAATCAAAATATCGACATCCTTGGCAGGGCCCCGATATTTAAAAGGTTTGTTGCATTGATATTTCGGCTTTAACCCTAACAATATTCAGTTGCACAACTATACAATTGATCTCCAATGTCACGAGGAATAACTATTACATCATAATTTCCACTGGTATATCATGCAAACATTTTTGGAACTTCCTTCTGTTAATATATTTCATATTTTTCCCTGCTTATTCTACAGAATCCCACCTGTGCACCATGATATATCAATTTTCCTGAAATTGTCTCTTGTCTTCCAGGAAGAAAACTATTTTTCATCCGCAAACTATAGTAGAACATACGCAGCGTTCTGAGCATATCAGCCAAATGAATCACGAATCAGAAGAACAATTACCGACTGAGGGATTACCAAACTCGCACAATTTCGAACCTGTTCATAATTTGACATCAGATCTCTCATTGATTGAAACGATTGATGATGAGTGGTTGAATAAGCCACCAAGTCCACATATGCCACCAGATTCCCAATCATCTCCAGCAATTGATGCACGCAATTATGCTACTGATGGCTCGAAGTCAGAAGAATGTACAGCCAATGAACATATTCACGAGGACACCACAAACACGTGTCGGCCAACACATTTGAAAAGGTAGGCATTCTCTTACAGAACACTGATTTATTTGCGAAACGATTCAAACTTGAAAAATGTGGTCTTTGCAGGAAAATTGAGATGGATGGGAAAGAACTGCCTCCAACAAAAATGTGCTCTGGTACTGATCATAATCTTGAAATTATCAGTGGGGATAAACGGGTCGGATTGAAAAGGTGAGATGTGTTCATGACATTCATTCCTTATATTCAGGTTCTAGAAGTTATTCAATTCATCTAAACTTTGGCGTTTCTGTTTTATAGGAAAATCGTGATAAATGAAGCAGGAGCACTGCCCAGTAAAGTTCGTTGTATGAATGGCGATGTAGTCATAGAACTTTTTCGAGATGATTTCAAGTCAGAAGAAGCATTCAGGAAATTTCTCATAATGAAAATGATCAATGATCGCAACAATAAAAATCTCAAGAGACAGAATGAAAGGAAGAGCAAAAAATATTAGAATTCGAAGAGCTCGTGAAAAAACTTATCGAAGAAAAAGAGTTTGCAGCTGCTAATTTCATGAAGGTGTCGGATTGATACGTGTACCCCTTAGAGAACATGTACACTGTGTCGATACTTGAACTTGCGTTTTTTAAGTCATCCACACTTCTTACGCAATTTCTTCAAAACGATTGAAACAAAATGTAACTACTCGGCAAGTTCAAGTGCCTATAGAGTGTTCATCAGCTTACAAACTAACCAGTCATCTTCCTATAACGAGCTAGCTTAACTCAAACTACCAGCTTTCAAAATTCAGTCTAATTGAAGACGTAAGTCCTAAAAGTATTGTTTGGAAAAGTGAGAGTTTGAGATCACTTCCTTAGCACATTCACAACGCAAAACAGTCAGTAATCAGCTTCGGCTAATCTCTAGCTTCGATTGCACTGTCTTTGTGTTGAAAGAAACTGTCACCTTCAATTCACACGAGAATTTTCTAAATTTTCTTCGTTCATTCCACAAAAACTACAATATATCGTCGCCCCCGAAGAAGAAAAACACCTCCCATTGTTCTCCCAATGCATTTCTCAATGGGGACGTGTTTTTCTTCGTCGGGGGCGACGATATACTCACTTATCTCGTATTTGCAGATATTATTCCGAAGTGCTACATTTCATGACAATAGTGAGTGAATGATCTTGGTGTAGTCACGCTACTCATGGATGATATTCGCATGAGTTCCTGTAATCACGATGATGAAATTTCCAGGCCTAATGGCCCCTTTCGTTGGAATCAGGACAAAATGCAAAATCTCTCTAACCTTCAAATCTCAGCCCTATCTCTTGCTTGTTAGTGATATTACTTTAGCGTAATTCTCGAACTTTTCAGCCAGTTACTCGCTTATTGGGGATCTTATAATTGTAAGGTGTGTTATTGGTGGTGGTAAATTTCAATACTCTTCTATGGTGACGGGTCGGGTAGCATGCCCAAGTATATTATCTACTGTTTGTGAAGCAAAAATACTTAATCAGATCTCAGGAATATTATATTTACTTGATGAGCCAATTGTACATATTGAGATCAGTTGTTAAATCGAATTTGATATTTGTCATATTTATGATGAAGTGAGAAATGTTCAGCATTTTTCCATTTGTGAGAAAAAGCACGGTTCTAGTTACATAAGTAACGAGATTGTAATTGCCTGTAAAATACTCAAGAAAAAGAAACATACAATCGGCATTTCTAAAATTTCTTTGATCTGATTGGTCGTTGCGAGGAAGTTTCCTCACCCTCAATAGTACCACGGAATGTTTCATTATTTTTAACAGGGACTACCTCCACACCTCATCGAAATGATTTACCGGCTGGAGAACAAAATGCAAGGTCCGTACACTCCTCAGATCAAGGAATTTGCCAGGTCGCTCCATTTTTATTCTCCCGCTGCCTATAGAATGGTGAGAGAGAGTTCCGCAAATTCTCTGCCAAGCGTAGAGACTCTGAATCGATGGTCTTCTCTGAATGATTATCCCCCAGGTATAAGTGAAATAGCTATCAAGAACGTATCTGAAATGGTTTCGCAGGAATCAAAACGGCCAAATGGCAAGAAACTAGTCTTCAATTTGACATTCGATGAAATTGGTATTAAGAAATGGGCTCAAATGAACAAGAAATCTAAGAGATGGGAAGGATTGATAGATTTGGGGGGGGGCAATTAGAACTCGATCGCGATGAGAATGGAAATATCAAGTTGGCCACCAAAGTTTTAGTATTCATGCTTGTAAATATTAATGGCGGGTCTAAAATACCCGTGGCATATTATTCCACGAATTCTCTCAGTGGCGTGGATAAATCAACGCTCCTCAAAGATTTGCTGATAAAACTCCATCAGGCAAATATAGAAGTCGTGAGTGTTACTTTTGATGGAGATGGGTCCAACGTAAACGCGTGTACCCATTTGGGGTCGAACTTTGATTATGATAAAAAATCCAAGTTCAAACCATACTTGGATCATCCGGCTACTTCAGAACCTGTATACGTTTCCTTTGACGCCTGTCATATGCTGAAACTTGTGCGGAACAAATTTGCATTGAAAGGTCCTATCATTTACAATGGAAAACATGAAATATCCTGGGAATATGTTAAGAATTCGAACGAAGTGCAACTAATGGAGGGTCTCCACGGAGCTTGCAAGGTGGAAAATCGCCACATTTATTTTCACAATGAAAAAATGAAGGTATTCCTAGCTGCACAAACTTTGAGTAATAGTACGTGTCAATTGTTGAAACTCCTTCAAACTTTGCCGGGTTTTCCGAAATTCCTGAATGCTTATCCAACCGCAATATTTTGTAAAAACTTCAATGACATGTTTGACTTGCTCAATTCCAAAAACAAATTCGCCAAGACTCCAGGGTGAAAGGCGATAACCAAAGAGGATCTGCCATCTCTCAAAGAGAAGGTCGAGCACTTTGTTAACTACATTGAAAACTTGCAATTCGATGAGAAAACAGTGATCGAATACCAAAATGTAGAGCCATCATCTGATGCACCAAATAAAAAGGGTCGCAAAGCAAAAAGGACCCCAAGCAAGTACTAAATTGTTAGAAAGTCTGTTCTTGAGTCTCCACAAACTAGAACTGGCTTCCTTGGTTTCATTATATGCTTGAGAAATATAATTTCATTGAGCGAGAGACTCTTCGAGAGAAATATTTGTATCTATTTGTTGACTTATAAGTTACCTCAAGATCACATAGAAATGTTTTTCGCTTTGATAAGAAGACACAACGGATTTTGCATGAATCCCACCGCAGTGCAATTTCGATCTGCTTATGCAAAGTTACTGTGTAATAATAGCGTGAGAGTTCCTATTGCAGCTAATTGCGTGCCACGAGATGATACAACGTTGGTGAGCATTAATATACCAAAAAAGGTAGTTCACATGATGACAAAGTTCATGAGAAAGAATGTAATATTGAGAAAAATATGGGTTCGAACGCGCAAAATACGAGGAAAGCCTTGGGTGACATTAGTAATCAAGGTAATCCAGTTCACGGCAAGGAGGCTGTTTACCAGAATTCGTTGTAAAAGCGCCCAGATATTGTAAAGATTCCAAGCTATTATTCTGAGTCCCATATTAGGGAAAACTTGAGCAGTGCCTACAACATCTCTTATCATGACTATAATAAAGCAAGTTCGTGGGTACAAACTGCTTATTCACAGCAAGTGATCGCACATGTTGCTGGCGCAGTTGTATACTCTATTGAGAAAGACGTTCATTGTGATAGATGTATGGCTCTTTTGACTGGTGAGATAAAAACAAAGTCCCAATTGACGGTCCTAAAGAATAGAGGAGGGTTACGCTTTGCAACTGATGATGTGATTTGTATTTGCAATATTGCAGAGAGAGTCATTAGGGGATACAAGCACTGTTTAAGACAGAATGATAACATATATCAGACGTTGATCACTGAAACATTAAAGCTACTGCCACCATCCGTATTCCTTGATGATGAGCACTTTTTTGAACAAGAATTCTTGTCTGATCATAGATACAACCTCCTACATCTCGTCATCAAAAACTACCTTGACAAACGACTTAATCACGAGAACAATATTTTAAATGACTCTAAAGATCGAGTGCGAATGCTCTTCAACAAGCTCACTATTGCCAAAGGACAATAAAATCTTACAGGACACTGCTCAGGTCCAAAAGCTCAAGTGAGTAAAAAATATTAGATTTTCGAAACTTTTTCTTGAAAGTGCACCATTGCACGGATTGTGATGCCTTCTGCAGTTTACAAAGAATAGTATTTGATACAAACGTGCCAGCTATAATCGGTACCTGTGTACGAAGTGATACTTCTCGCAACCGAGATAGAGAACGCTTATTTATCTCCAGTGCTTAAATTCACTTGGTTGATGAAACATGAAAAATGAGTGAAATATTCTCCGAAGCTTGCTGTACTGGAGTTGAAAAAAATTACTCTGTCAAGGTCGGTGAATGCATTCACCATTCTCTTTGTAAAATGATGTAAATATATCAATCAATGAATGTGCCAAAAATGATCATCAAAGTGTCCACTCTGACGTGTTACCGATATAAAGGTTACCTATGCTGTACTTTCCAAGTAGCAAATTAATCAATGGACCTATGTATGATTGAGATAACCTACAAATGTACAGGGAACCCAAAGATATCACTGAACCATAGCTGGAGAGCTGTGCTCTCTTCGTTATCTCTGAATTCACAGAGAGTGATACAATCATTGTTATTGCTTGTAAATATTATATCATAAGAGTGAGTGTACTTCATGCCAAGATTTACATACAGAAAATATACGTGTATATGTCAAGATACATACGAAAAATACCCAGCCACATTACATTATGAAATAAACATTCTATCTAAAATTAATCCGAGAAATCATTTTGAATATTATCAACTCGCACTCTCGTTATTGGTAATCGCCCAACTGTCCGAATTCGATCTTTAGTCAATCTCATTATGTTCAATATTGTTCTGAAAATCAGACGCCTCGAATCGAGCCACCTGCATTTAATATGAATAAAGTCTGATTACTCATTCAAACTCCACGTTGAATTAGAAGGATATTGATTCTGAGCTTTTCAATATAAACTCCCTCCACGTGAATCTTCTAGTGGAAATTCCATACTTCACTACTTCTCAAACACTATAGAGTGTTAACCAGGCTGATTGAATAGATACTTCTCGACTGAAACCCTCGAATACGCATCCGTGGTCTGCAATCTCAAAAATACAATCGATTGCGGTGATAGTACTCCACATGTAACATATTACGTGAGATCTGTAGATTCAAACTGATTATGATTCATGAACACTAGCAAATATCTTTAACAATACCTAGACACGGAAACTCCCAGTCAACAATTTGCGAAAATGAAGAACATGGACCTATAGGGGAGAGTGGGGCAAAATTGGACGGATTTTGCAGTGGGGCTATCTGACGATATTTGGGGCTAGGCGCGCTATGGGACTTTGAAGTTCAATTATTGAATACATTGTAAAAAGATTTTCAGACCCCTAGGTCTCAGCGTTCATACTTTTTTTTGAAGTTGGAAAACAAAAATTTGTCCAAATTCGCCCCGAGCTTGGTTGACAAGTTTTGGGGGCAAATTTGGACAACCTTCTCAAATTGAGGTTCGCGGCTTCTAAGAGTCGACTTCCTTTCTTTTTTCTCCACATTGGGGGTACCCATACTTGCCCTAAGTCAACGATCCAAATGGTAAAGTGCGACAATCAGAGAGGCGACAATCAACCCAATCAGCGAATGCGACAGTGAAAATGCGAAAATCCAGCACTATCTTCAAACACGTAAGAAGCGACTTCTCGCCTCCAATTCGACTCCTATCACCGTCATTAGACATCGTGACTTCACTTTTTGACCCATTTTCAATCATCTAACTCACCTTCAACCTCCCGCACTTCGAAAAATTTGCCCGAACGCATACGCGCCTCGATACGCACAATTGTCTTCAAAAAACACAGACAGGCGTCGGTCGACCAATTTTAGATGGGATTTTAAATTGTCCAATTTCACCACCACCAATTCGTCCAAAAATCCCCCCAGGCGTTTTTTTCGCAGGATTGTGATCATTTTGGCCCAAGTGAACCGATTTTGGCCCACGACGGCTCAAAATCTTCGTTTTGTAATGTAGTTTTGGACCTCCAAACGGCGATTAAGCTCGTCTACTTTTGCAGAAGTAGCGTGAATTTTTGCAATTGGAAAATAAACCGCGTGAGACCATCGAAAAGCAAACCTTATATCAGCGTAGACTTCCAGTATCGTTTTGGGAGGTCTAACCGCGATAAAAACCATTTTCTGTGATGGTAATTCCAAAAGATCCGAAACGGTTCAAATCGACGATTTCTCAATATTTTACGATCCAAGACGCTGAGAGTTGACTCATTTCTTTACTGAGTCTAGAAGGGAATCAGTCCAATCCAAAAAGAATGATGGACTTGTACCGTTCTGTTCCGGAGAAATATTCGAAAAAATTTGGGCAGAGGACGGTAGATGTCCATTTTCATCGCCAAACACCTTAAAAAATATGAAAGAATGGAAATCGTTACGCTTCATGCAGAAACTACCGTGAAAAGACACTAATTACAAGATAATTGGAGCATTATCACTAAAAATGACAATCCGAATCTTCTATTGCGAGGAAACTTTAAAAGTCATTGACCAGAAATGCCAAAAATGAACTGATACCGTTCTTGCCGGGAGCCGTCCATGTATAGTCGTAGGCCGATAACATTTCCAGGCCATTAGGATTTCACGCGCGTAAGAAGCATCACAGAAGTTTGTTTAAACAGTGGTTTTTTATTCAACACTAATCCATCCTTCTTGTTACCGATCGCCGAGGAGATAACAGTACTGTCATCTCCTTGGAGCAGATAACAAGAGAGATGGCTTGGTGTTGGATAAAAAATCACTTTCTACGGAAAAGTGCTCGGTGTTGCGCCGCGAGTGAAATCCTAACGGCCTGAAGATTCTATCGGCCTACGACATATATATGATATGATCGCCAGCGAGCGATTGCCGAAGTGCGGCGTGAGGAGTATGTAACATATATAGATTTCAGGAAAAAGAGGAGAAGAGGGGCCGAGAACGAGACCATGGGCAATGGTAAAGGCGCGCAGACCACGACTGCTTACGTCATCGAGTGAGAGAGAACGGTAGCGTGCTTGGCCGTTTTCTCTCTTTCTATCGGTTTGCCTCGTCCACTTACAGCAGCCCCTATACCGTACCTCCTCTGTTGGTATATAATCTCTTTGGTATATTATCACAAATTGTAACAAATAATGATCTACCGAGAGAAAAATCGAGTATGAGAGATAATGTAATAGAAAGAATGAAAGATGATCATGCAATCGTAATGAACGAATTCATATTCAACGATACATTTGATGAATCATTCATCTTCATTAAATTTGATTGGAACCTGTGTTGCATGGAAAATAACAAAATTCACACAGATAAATGAATAGGAGCAAATAAAACGATATTTTCCATTCAAACTGATCAGCCTTACCCGCCATATCCCAAATTTTCCACCACCAAATAATTTGTAAATGAGTAAAAAGTATCATTTCAAAATTTAATTTCAATCAGAACATTTTCAAAATACTTTTTCAACGAATGGTTATCTGCTTATGATTGATCTTTCTTCGAATACACTGTGTCCAGTAGATGCATTATAATTTCAAGTTTAAACTGCTTACGCATCGTTCAGATGCATTCGTAAATACATGCTATAGAGCACATGATACCGCGAGTGTTATGGGCAGAACATATGAAAGTGTAGTACTACGTGCGCTCACGCACACACTCATATAGAGAGCACCCGTATCAACGGAATTTTCAGACCACGATCGTTCGAAGGCTTTAGTATCTACGACTCCAGATATAAATTGTCTTGATAGATGCCTAAGTAATCTTCGACCATTCTGGAGAGATTGTTCAATACAGAATTTTGATGAGGTTTTTCATTTTTTGCAGAACATCCCTCCCATTCTTCGTTGCCTGTTACTTGGAAATTCGTACACACTTTTATAGGTCTTTTTGGAACTTTGAGGCATCAATAAACCCTCTCTTACAATAGTGTTACACTTTCAACAAAAATCAACATCTTCACCACAAACTCCATTCCAATCGTACATTCCGAATTCAACTCAAATCCAGTATCAACCAAATAATGAAGAATGCTCAAGGAAGCCTACCTAGGTCATTGAAAGTTGGGTGGATCACTCGTATAGGAAGATACGGGGAAAAAACCAATATTGAAGAAATATGTTTCACTACATGCTTCAATATTCTACTCTCATTCGCCATCGAAACAACATTCTAGCAAAATTTAGGATCCCAAACCAACTCCAAGACGTATTTTTGGCAGCTCATTCCATCTTGAGAAAGCATTCTGCTAATCTTTTCTAGGGCTTCACTCGAGCGAGAATGACGAGAAATCAGAGGAATCTCGTATCGTCTCGTGCTTCACAGGCGTTCATCTCGTCTCGTATCGAGATCGCACGAGAATAGAAAACTTCGATCTCGTATCGTCTCGATTCTCGATCCGAGATCGAGACGAGAATATTGGGAATTCGAGATTTACTCTGAGCATCCTCTTCTGATCATTCGTAATTCCTATCGAATAGCGTGTCTCGGCCGCGGGACGCTTCCAAATTGCGCGCGACGTACTTTGAATAACCTGTCAATGACGTACACATCTGTCATGGGTAAATTCGAATTCTATCGAGTCTATCACCGATTAAGTGTCAATAGATTGGCTGCTTTTCTTGACGTTCGGAATTAGTCAGTCACCGGCAGGTGTGAGGAATAGTTTGAAATAATTTATAGCTGTATCATTTATCACTTCATCTCATTGTGGACTCCAGATTGGGAAGATTTTGAATGAAAAAATACATTCAGAATGTCGAGTAAGAATGAGAGAGTTGAAGATTCCAATTATTATGATCACGGACATAATAAGGGAGGAAGAATCGGTATCTGCCTCATATGCCAGGGCAAAATAATTACAGAAGAAATTAAACCGAATGATAGCAATACCAGTGGTCTAAAGAGACACCTCGAAATTTTTCATAAGAGAGAGTGTAATCTCCTTTTTGATTCCAAACAGCTCGCCTCCAAAACATCAATCCAGTCTCAGTATAATGCCAACGTCAGTTCCATCAGAAATGATTCCGTCAGAAGCGTCTTGTGTCATGACCGAACAACGGTGCTCCAGTTGCGGTGCTCACTTCCAGATGATTCTTCCAGAGTACTCGTGTGCATCAATCGATGGATCAGAAGCGTTCTGAAAGATGCCATCTGCCAACTGCCTTCCCCGTTCTAATTTGTATTATACTAGATACTCATGTTCTTCTCCATTTGTAATATGCAATGACAGAACTTCATTTTATATATTATTTTATATTTATATTAGTGACAGTGTCAGTTTCCTGTGATTCTCTGACGCACGTTGTTAGTAAGTTGTTTGGTTCACAGAATCAAGGTTCATTTGTCCACGTGATTGAATAATTGATTGAACTGAGTTATAAGATCTCAGATGGATGATTTGTACATATATATATAAAATCTCGGCGAGATCTCGCTCGTCTCGGTATTCATTGTTCTCGTATCATCATGGAATCAGACCACATGATCTCGGCTCGTATCGATCTCGGACCAAATCTCGGAGGGCACTGTATCGTCTCGAATCGCGCCGAGATCTCGATCCGAGAACGAGACGAGATCCAAATCTCGGTGAAGCCCTAATCTTTTCTAGCAGAGTCTTTCTGGATTGATTACAGTAAAGATTCGGCGGACAGAAATTCTTGAAGAATGATACTGCCCCTCTCTGGAATATATGATTCTAGGAAGAAGATCATGGATTGCGTATTCCTCTGTTCATTTAAAAGTCTCCTCCCTTTGAAAATAATCGATTCTCGAATTTTAGAGGCCCTGAGCGACAATTCTGGGAACTCCCTATTTGATATTGGTAAAAAGTCAACAGGTCAGCCAGCTCTTGAGACACTTCAATAGTTTATGATCCTTGTGTTGAGAGCACCATATTAACGAGAAGAAATTCATGTAGGGTAGGAATGAGATAAAAATTTTTGCTAGGAATCGATAGAAAACGGAAAATGAACAACATCCAATCTCCCCAAAACATCCTTTCGATCTCGGCTGAAAAATTTTCCGGGAAGACTTTATCACGTGAAAAATTTGGTGTAAATTGGTCTTATCTGCGCTTCACGGTTTGAAGCTGCCCTATGATTCATGTTGAGATGAAAGAGGAAGCATGATATCATGCATGTATGAATCCCATGCGAACTCAGATGGCCGCGTAATTAGTGAAGTCGAATTCCTCTTCGTCATATTGACCAATGGTTTCGTATTCGCATCAATAGAGCATGAGTATCATACGGAAGCTCCATAAATAATTCCGTAAGAATGTCTGGGTCCTCGGAGTGGTTACTGATATTGTCTTCGTAGTCTCCAACTCTAGATTCCAAAACTCTTTTTGTTTGCCCAACATAGTTTTTTGGGCAGTGAGAGCAATTGATCTCGTATACAACGTGTGTGTTGTCTTTATTTTCACGTTCGTCCTTTCCTAACCGGATAAATTTGAAGAATTTGTGACTCGATCTGGAAATGGTGTGTATGTCGTGTCGAGCAAGGATTTCTCAATTCTCTCTGAGAAATTTTCCATAAAAGGGATAACGACTTAAGTCCCGTTTTTGTACAGCATACATCTAGCTCTCCTGAGGTTCCTATCAACTTCAGTGTCATTGTTTTTTGTTTGATCTATTCTGAGTTATATGTGCCTCGCAGTGAAATAATTGTTTGCTAGTACCGAATCTCTAATTCCAGTCAAAGGAGCTGTTGCAAATAAGGCCAAATCTGCTCCAGAGAATTGGGACTCCAGGTTGCACTGAAATGCGTGTTTTGGGTGTCTGAATATGCATATGAATTTTTTCCGCGTCAAACCAAAGCGTCTCCCAGCAGTGGGCAAAAAGGTGTCCCATTTAAAAAACACGTGGAACGCACTTTCTAGCGTCCCTCTCAAGATTGGCCCAATGGACTATAACGGCTCCAATGAGGATTTGTTCTTGAACAGAAAATACAACTTTTAGGGGTTTTTTCATGGACGGGAAATGATGTGCTGGTACCGAAAAGACACTTGAGAGATGGAAAATGCGGATCTTTCACGCTAAAACCGGGGAATACTCGAACGGAGTGGGATTAATCGAAAAGTTGCAAAGGACCAAAGTTGTAGATTATGTTCTAAGCTTCCATTTGGCATCGGTTTTTTATGCATGTATTGGTTGGCGATTCCCAAAAAACGACCAAAAGTCGTAAAAAACCATATTTATTGGATTTCTTGGCGATCTCGGGGTGAAAATGGACTGACAAACTATCATATCTTGTAGATCTCATCAAAATACACATTTTTGGTTCCCATAATTTTTTCGAAAAAACGCACCAGATTCGAGTTTATAGCGAAAAAGTGCCGAAAATAGGCACTCTCCAACATTCTCACGCAAAATATTCGAAAAACGCAAATGGAAACCCTATATAATAATTGCGTGAAAAGTTGCCCTTCTCTGTGTACTTTGAAATGAAGAAAAAATTCATAGCGTTCCGATGTTCTTGCTTCGAGGAATATGCGTTTTTATGCCAGATAACAAGTTTGAGTGGATAAATTCATGGTTCCAGCATGCTATATGCAATTCTACGTCAATGAGTCATACAACTACATCAATCGGACATGCAAAATCACCAATTTTCATCCACGATCACCGTTCAGAGCCCTAGAATATCCCGGAAACTAGGCACATCCATCAAAATTCTCCGGTGCTATTGGAATTCCTCATTTGTCAAGGCCCAACACTGGCAAGCTTGCACGCACATTGGTTCCCCGGAAGTCGCAGCTGCCAAAATCTGTTGATATTGTGTGAATTCGTACGTTGGTAGATGTGAATCCCCGATTCAAACCTTCTCCCTCTAAAAAAATCGCAAATAGCCCAAAAATCATAATACCTCGAGTCACTCGCAACAGAGGCTCAAACGATTCCTCCAATATGCACATTCCTGGATACGCATCCGTGGTCCTCATAATTTTGCCGGGTTCCAAAAAATCAGATATCATAGCGAGATATGTCTTAAGAGGGCTCCTTTCTTTCTCAAAATCAAAGCTCTCCAAATAATCAAATGGGAACCATATGCCATCTCGTCAGGGAGAGAGAATTGACGTTTCTCGTTCTTCTCAGAATAAAGGAGTCCTTTCTAATGTTATTTGCATATTGCGAATATCCAAATCAATGAATCAAACTTATATCACGAGTTACGAGTTTACACGAGTTTTGGTATAAAACGTGGAGAACGAATAACTTCCGTTGTCATCTTACTCAGAAAACTTGTTCTACCAGTAATCTCGTCGTCTAGCTTGACAGGCGGACTACTGTCACGGCTGATTAAGTAGATTTCACTAGTTTGAAAATTTTCGACATCAACTTGTGATATCAATCCAAGCCATAGAGTATGAGTTCTCATGAATGGTTATTTTCGTAGTCTCGTACACTACAATATTCTCATAGTTGGAAAAAGTTTTGAGAAAGACAACAATCCTGGTGTTCAAAGATTCGATCCTTATCACAACCTTATATAGCTCCGAATGATGATCGTGGATGAAAATTGGTGATTTTGCATGTCCGATTGATGTAGTTGTATGACTCATTGACGTAGAATTGCATATAGCATGCTGGAACCATGAATTTATCCACTCAAACTTGTTATCTGGCATAAAAATGCATATTCCTCGAAGCAGGAACATCGGAACGCTATGAATTTTTTTTCATTTTGAAGTACACGAAAAAAAGCAACTTTTCGCGCAATTATTATATAGGGTTTCCATTTGCGTTTTTCGAGTATTTTGCGTGAGAACGTTGCAGAGTGCCTATTTCCGGCACTTTTTCGCTATAAACTCGAATCTGGTGCGTTTTTTCGAAAAAATTATGGGAACCAAAAATGTGTATTTTGATGAGATCTACAAGATATGATAGTTTGTCAGTCCATTTTCACCCCGAGATCGCCAAGAAATCCAATAAATATGGTTTTTTACGACTTTTGGTCGTTTTTTGGGAACCCCCAATCAATACATGCATAAAAAACCGATGCCAAATGGAAGCTTAAAACATAATCTACAACTTTGGTCCTTTGCAACTTTTCGATTAATCCCACTCCGTTCGAGTATTCCCCGGTTTTAGCGTGAAAGATCCGCATTTTCCATCTCTCAAGTGGTTTTTCGGTACCAGCACATCATTTCCCGTCCATGAAAGAACCCCTAAAAGTTGTATTTTCTGTTCAAGAACAAATCCTCATTGGAGCCGTTATAGTCCATTGGGCCAATTTTGAGAGGGACGCTAGAAAGTGCGTTCCACGTGTATTTTAAATGGGACACCTTTTTGCCCACTACTGGGAGACGCTTTGGTTTGACGCGGAAAAAATTCATATGCATATTCAGACACCCAAAACACGCATTTCAGTGCAACCTGGAGTCCCAATTCTCTGGAGCAGATTTGGCCTTATTTGCAACAGCTCCTTTTTCGCGTGAAATTTGGTATGAGCGAGTTTGATGCCCCGATCCACTAAGCCATAAATCATCGCTCCTTTCTGTGATATGATGTTGTGAGAGTTGAAATTCAGGTATATGTGGCTCTTGGTTGGTTTTTGGAACCAGTCAGTGATCAATCCACCGTTATCGTTTATCATGAGTGAATCTAAAAATGGCAATCGATTGTCCTCTCCTATTTCTATGGTGAGCTTCAGATTCTCGTCATAACCATTGAAAACTTCGGCAAATTCGTCGACATGATCGGCCTTGATAATTGCAAAATAGTCATCTACAACGATCACAAAAACATACTTATGACAAAGTCAGACGAGGGAAAGGAATCAGTCGTGATTCGCAAGGAAAAATATAGACAAAAAATGGAGAACCTTCTGGATCATCGAAGACGTTATAAAAAAATTGACACAAATCCTTTGACTAGACTCATGGGGAAAATCAGAAAATTTATGAAAAGAGTCAATCCAAAACAAACAAGAACTGGAAGCAGGAAAGAAAAGATGAGAAATAACAAGATCAATATCGATTTTGATAACAAAAATTTGGCTAGAGCGTATGGTTTAGTAAAGACACACAAAGAAAATTATCCACTCAGGATAATTGTTTGCTCGATGAATACACCTTCACAAGATTCTTTGAGAACCATGAACGTCTCAATCTCTGGACGATCTCCCAATACAAAAACATTTGCAGAAGATGGTTGGCATGTTGAAGATGAAGTCAAAGACATTTTCATACCTCCCGGCTACATACTTATTCCCTGAGATGTTGTGTCACTTTTTACAAATGTATCACTGAAACTGGTTATACAAACAAGTCGAAACCGAGGGGAACACATCCAAGAACGCACCCTTCTAACAGAGGACGAGCTCATGAAAGCAATCGAGTTGATCTTCGAAAATACATATTTCCAATACGATAGCAAGTTTCTTAGACAAAAACTAGTTGCCAAATGGGGTTATCATTATCTACAACAGTTTTGAATATCGTAATAAAGGACTGTGAACAAAAATGTTTGGGAATCCTGAGAGACACTTCCAACATAGAACCAACGATTCTCAACGGTTTTGTGGATGATCATTTTGCAATTATCGAGGCCGATCAAGTCGACCAATTTGCCGAAGTTTTCAATAGTTATGACGAGAATCTGAAGTTCACCATAGAAATAGAAGAGGACAATCGATTGCCATTTTCAGATTCACTCATGATAAACGATAACGGCAAATTGATCACTGACTAGTCTCAGAAACTAACTAAGAGCCACATTCACCTGAATTTCAACTCTCACGACCCCATATCACAGAAGAAAACGATGATTTATGGCTCAGTGGATCGAGGCATCAAACTCGCTCATACTCAATTTCACGCGAGAAATTTGACTGAAATTAGAGATTTAGTACTAAAAAACAATCATCCTTTACATTTCACTACGGGGCACATTTCACTTGGAATAGATCAGATGAAAAACAATGACACTGAAGCTGATTGGAACCTCAGGAGAGCTAGAGGCATGCTGTACAAAAACGAAACTAAAATCGTTCCTCCTTCTATAGAAAATGTCTCAGAGAGAACTGACGTGCCGTCTGCTCCGCAGCTCTCTAATGTTTGGTTTGTTCACATTCTCGTAGCAGAAAAACCACGTGAAATTCGCCGTTTGAAGTGTGTTTATCATGAGCGCCCTGGATATGATTTCGTAGAGGAAAGATTCATCGCCAGACGCCAACGCTGATAGGGAGTGCCAGGGTGACGGAACATTCGCACGTTCCAACAACAAGAGAAATATTCTCTATGAGAACTGATACGATTTGCCTACCTTTGCACGCTGAACGATGTTGATGACATTTCTGACACCCATAAGTTGTTTTGAAGTAACCTTCCGGGCATTCAGGATGACATTCGCCAGAGAATAGTTGCCAGCCTTTCGGGCAACTGATACATTGATTCCTGCTGGGTCCTGTGCAAGTTCTACATGACAGATAGCACCGGATGCACTTGCCCCTATCACTAAAGTACCTATCACAAGGAGAGAGTCATGAGAATTCTGTTCAGTGATGAAGTTGATGTTCGGGATGCCAGGAGAAGCAACGAAAACAATAAGCCTGAAGTTGACTTCATTCGGCCAAACTCAGAGGCACTCTATTAGAGAAAAACGAATGGGGAATTCTCATAACTCGAATCGGTTTCCGGTGATTTTCGTCCGATTTCATGATCCATGAACTGAACTCCCCACTCACTAGGAGGACCTAGGAGAAATGTTAGGCATGTATGCATGTCATCGTAACGTCGTTGGTTTGGCAAAATCGATCATCCGATGCTTTCCACATAGCATGCATCGAATGATTACGTGTTGCAAAACTATCCACTCTTCGGGCTTGGTGGAGCGTAACGGACCGCGGGTGCATGGGCCGCAACCCCCACATGTCACATTAAACCACTCGTAACATCAAACATAACTCCTAACGTTCACTCCACTTTCACCTCGGATACATTTACACATGTTACAGTAAATGCCAAAAATCAGTCAATGCCGGACATTGACTAGTGAATCCTAGGATTGACTGGTGAGGCCAATGAATGTCCGGCATTGACTAGGAATGCTAGTGAATGTTGTCGTGAGGGCAGTATTTCGGACTTTTACTAGATAATCTCAGGATTGACTAACAAGCCTCCGTAGATGTTCGAAACATTTTTGAAAAAATAAGACATGTACGCGTGTAAACTTGATCTCTCAAAAACTGCGCGCCGGAGAAAAAGAAAGGAAACTGGAAGACCATCAGAAGACCTCAATTACCATACAAAATAGTTGGAGAGGATCCGAAATGAGATGATAGAACCTTGAGAGGCATGAACTATTGATACAGATACATGAAATTGAATATGTTGTCGATGGGTCCTACAGGACCCACCGGGTAATATAGGATTGAGCAAGCAGCTGTTCACGAGGAGTGCGTTCGATGTTTGCAAGGAGAAATTACCCGATCTTAACGAAACTGACCAGGCGTAAATTATAAGCTTACGAGCAGCAACTCCGGATATTCCAGTTACAGGTGGCCAGGGGATGACCACACGGAAAAGTTACAAGACGTTCTGGCGGACTAGGAAGTTGCGGTTCGATCTACTACTTGACTAGCGTGCGCCCTGGACTAGCTATTTGGTCAAAGGCGACAAGCGCGCTTGAGAAATGAGGAGAGTAGTCCCTACCGACTGATGTTAATCCTCCCGGCGGGCTTATGCAAAGGCGCGCGCTGCGCACTCCACAAGTTCGCCCGGTAAACTAGCCAAGCGCGCGAGAGCGGCCCAAATAACAGCCGTCATCGCGCGCTTAACAATTCCGCCCGGAGAACTTGTGGCGGAAAGCGCGTAATACTCCTGTATTGTTGATGCCTTTACCTTCGCACCATGTGAATTCTGTAGAGCGAGAGAGAGAGATTGATTGATTGATTGATTCCCTTTATTCGCCTGGTGGCAAAAGTAAAAATACAATTAAATGAGATACATATAACGGTCATAATCAACATATAAATATTATACAATTTGTCATTTTGGTCAAGGAAATTTCATTTATCACAGAATGTGACTAGTCATTGAGAAGGCATCGAGAGATGCGCACGAGTCAAAATAAATTAGGTAATTAATTAATCGAGGTACATCAGTACATATAAAAAGACAGACATGGGCCCGGAAACTATCACAGATTTAAGAGTTATGTGACAGGTAAGCCACGTAAAACTCGACTGAAACTAGAAAAAGACTAATTGAAAAGAGCCCAAGCCTATCAGAGATTGAAGTACTGTTTCTGGTCCACGTCAATCCTCCGGGAGGGTTGCGACAAGAAAAATTCTTTTAGAGCGTCTTTAAAAAGTGAAATTTTTTGAGTTTGCCGAAAGCCCGAAGGGAGAAAGTTCCACAAGTGAGCACATTGAACCTGGAAAGATCTTCTACCATATTCAAGTCTCATATTGGGAACTTTGAGTGTCCGCTCTTCTGCATCACCACGTGCGGGGCGTTCTGATTGGTACCTGGTAAACATCGCAGCTAGGTAGCCAGGTTCTCCTAAGTGCATGATCTTATGCATCAAGAGAGCTGCGAAGTACATTCGCCGCGAATCAGTACGTAACCAGCCCAGACGCTCCCTAAACGGGGTGATATGCTCGTCTCTCCTAAGATCAAAAATATATCTCACACATGAATTGCTTAGTCGTTGTATCCGTTGCCGCTGTTCGTCCGTGGCGTCGAGGTACACGACCGTACAGTAATCCAAATGCGGTTGAACAAGTGACTCGACTAGGCGAATTCGGAGAGGTCTGGTGATACACGCCCTAAAAAACCGCAAACCATATAGGGCTCTGTTGACTTTTTTGGTAACTTGATCGATGTGCGGTTTCCACGTTAGTTCGCTGTCAAGTGTAACACCAAGACTCACGACAGTATCACTGAATGGGACAAACACTCCATCCTGTATCTCAACCCCTGGCAAGTTCATTCGTTGCAAGTCTCTAACGTTCCGGTCGGAACTGAAAAAGATTGCCTTGGTCTTGCCAGCGTTGAGGCGCAGGTCGGAGTTCCTAGCCCATTCAGCAACGAGTCGCCCTATGTCTCCCAGTCGAGCAATCCCCTCCTTGATGTTCTTCTTGTCAACTTGAAGATAGATCTGAAGATCATCTGCGTAGAATATGTGGTTCACTGACTTTCCATTCAATAGCCCGGGCAAATCATTCACATACAAGCTGAAAAGGAGAGGCCCAAGAACGGACCCCTGCGGAACACCCAGATTGGTTTCGAGCCAATCAGATTTACCTACTTTAGAAGTGATTTGTTGGGTGCGACCCTGTAAATATGATTTTATCCACAGGAGTGCCGATCTCGAGAAGCCAAGGTGTCGTAGCTTCCTCAGCAGCTTGCATGGTGAGATTGTATCGAATGCTTTGCTAAAGTCGAACAGTAGGAGCAGAGTGATCTTCTTTCTGTCAATTCCTACTCTGATGTCGTCTGTCAACTTGAGCAGTGCCGTCTGGGTACTGTGATGTTGCTTGAAACCAGCTTGGAAGGGATCAAGTAGATTCTCAATTTTTAAATACTCCGTGATTTGGTCATGTGCGATTTTTTCCAAAACCTTGGAGAGGAAGCACAGCAGCGCTATGGGACGGAAATCCGAGACCGTTGATGGAGTGGCAGTCTTCTTTAATGCGATCAGCTGCGCTTGCTTCCAAGCCTCGGGAAAAATGCTATGAGCGAAAGAGGAGTTAAAAATATGTACAATAAGATCACCAATAGCCGGGAGAGCTTTCGCGATCACACTTTGAGGTATTCCATCCGCTCCACGGGCCTGCGAGGAGAAATGTTTGATGGCAAGGACTACATCAGTGAAATTTGTGGGCTTAAATTTAAACCCCTCCTCTGGCGCCGAGTCAATATCGTCCATTGCTTCTTCAATATTTTCGTGGGGCGAAACGGAAACCCCCGCAAAGTGTGCGTTTAACTCATCCGGTGTGAAACCATGAAGTTCCTCCTCTTTGCTCTTAGGCAAGAGGCCGAGGTTGCGCATTTCCTTCCAGATGTTCTTTTGTTGATCGAGAGCGTCAGAAAGATGACTTTGAAGGAAGGAGTTACGCTCTCGTTCGATGCGCAAGTCAACCTCTTCACTGAGCCGAAAGTACTCATTTTGAAGCTCAGGACACTTGCGCTGGTTACGTTGATTCCGCTCCCAGCGCCTGCGCGTCGCGTCTCGCTCCTTTATGAGTACCCGCAGCTCAGGACCAATCCAGGGAGCGTCATTTTTTCGCGGATTAATAGTTTTCTCAGGAGCTAATTCATTTATAACGGTCTTTAAATTTTCATTCAAGCAGTGAATTGCTCCTTCCAAACTGGTTTCGGCATTTTCAAGAGCTGTCCAGTCGCAGCGAAGCAGCCGGTCATTCAATATCTCCTGAGTGATGTTACGAAAATCCCTGTAGGTAAAGGAATTTTTTGGCGGAGAGGGACTGAAGACGTTGATGGTGACGTCAATGACCGAGTGCCTGCCGAAACTGGGCAGGAGTCTGTTTTGGAAGTCAGTAACGATGTCATTGTCATCTACGTAGATGTGGTCAATCCATGTATGAGATGTATTGGGGGTGTGTTGGTGAGTCGGGCCATGCTGCACTATCTGCAAGGCAAGTTCTTCTGTCAGTGCAGTCAGTGTCTTGGTGTCAGGGTGAGCAGTGTCTAACAAATCCGCGTTCAGATCTCCCATTATAATTTTATGACTATAATCCCCACACAGTCGGCGTAACGAGCCAAACAGACCGTCATCCTTCTGCATGGCGATTTTCGGGGGTCTGTAAATTACCACGACTAAGGTTGGAGGGGAGTTACCCTGCTGTACGCTACAGAAAAGAAATTCAGGAACTCCAGGTTTTCCTGGGCCAAAAGTTTTAGACGAAAATAGCTTCTCTACCTTGAAGTCATTGCGCACATACAAGGCAACCCCACCACCCTCCCTGTTGCGATCCTGTCTCAATAGCGAAAAACCCAGTATCTGAACGAGACTGTCATCCACATACTCATCTAGCTTCGACTCAGCCACCCCAAAAAGATGGTAGGAGGGATCGTTAGCAACAAGCAGGCGCAGATGCTCAATCTTATCCGTTAAGGAATTAAGATCGATAAACCCCGCCTTTAGGGAACTACCTCTCCCTTCTGACTCCCCGGCAGCCGTGTTTAGTCAGGGTGTCCCCACCGATGCTGCTGTCGAATTTTCACTCTGATTTGGAATGGTAGAGCCATTTCTGGCACTATCCAATGACTCAGGAGTTGGTTTTGGGACTATTCGACACGCCGTTTGAATGACCTGTAGCTCAGTGAGGGACTCGAACGCATACGCTCTCTCGCCATTCTTACGCCTGACCCAGAAGCGTCCACCGCTGTGCCAAACATATTTGAAGCCTAAGCCCCGTGCAAGTGGCCTCAAATGAACATATTCCTTATATTTTTCACGGGGTAACATCTCATTGATGTAAATCTTTCGGTCTGGCACATGGGCTTTCACTTCAGGGTCAAGCAATGTGGGCTCAATCTTATGAGTTGTAAAGTAATTGTTGGCGATCGAGCGCTTGGCTCTCATCACCTCCCTGGCTAGACGGCTGCACGAGAGTTGGACTAGGCAAGATGGAATAGAACGTGAGCGGGTATCCGGGGCTTGAGGCGATGAATTGGTCGGTCTATTGTCATGCATTGGATTTTCCCTCCCAGACACGCGCCCGGGCTGCAAAATACGAACATCAGTGATGTTTTCCCTCTTCAGCGAGGGAAGGATGGACTTGAGTACTGCATAGGAAATATTACATACCTCTTCCTCCGAGGCAGTAGAGTCTTTTTTCAAAGCACCGGTTATAATTAATTGGCTGCACTCAAGACCTTCACCCCTGAGTTCAGTACTCTGCCGCCCAGCTAGTGAATGGTTAGAAAAATCCATTCGAACTTGCGGATCTGGCCCGGAAGATTGATGTGGAAGCTCAGAAATGGAAGACTTAATTTCATCACTAACATTAGATTTTCGCAGAGTGCCCTGGTTATCTTTCAGAAGATTAGTCAGATGTGAGATCTGGCTTTTCATCAAAGTATTCTCCTCAAGAAGCAGCTCACGATCTAGGCGAAACTCCTCCAGCTTGGAGTTTTGCTTCTCTATGAGTGCCTCCAGAGATGACATGCGCGCTAGCAGTTGATCACTCGCCGCACTCACTGCTGGTGTGGGTGATGAGGAGGAGATGGCGGCGTCGTGTCGCTTCAGGAGGGACATTATTTCGTCGAGAGAGAGAGAGAGTGTGTGTGTGGGTGTGTAAGTATGTTTGTGGACTTGTGTGTGTGTGTGTTCGTGTGTCGGCAAGTACGCGCGGAAAAAATACGCGATAAACCAAGTGAAACTGTATGTGCTGCATCTCTGATCCATTAGTATTTCCCCAATGAATCTGTGGAATTGTCGTGAATGAAAGGTATCAACTGGGAAAGAAATGAAGTATCATTAGATCCAATTTTTATTAATCATTCCTGTCAATATCGTCAAATTCACAACAGATGAGATTATGGGTCATACATTCCTTATTATTAATCATATCTCGTACTTCTAAAGTATTTGTTTCCTCTCTTGACTAATGAAGGGGGCTATATCCAAGGAATTCTCCTCACATCTACAAGAGTGTCCGGAGTTTCATTCAGTTCACCAACATATGCGTGATCAGATGAGCTAGAATACTCGGTAACTATTCCAACCCCCAAGAAGAAAACTTCCCCTTCTATCTCATAGATCTTCCTCAATTTTGCAAAAATAGGCTCAGCTCCAACTTTTTTGATGTAGACACATTGCAATGAGAATTAAATTCCATCTAGTTCGACGTAAGAATTGCTATTGGAGTTTAACGTCCCTCGCACTCCCAGATCAAGACATTCAACCTAATCGTCAGCACTGTGACTAAGTATATTTCCAAAATCGAAGCGAGAGGTCACAGAACCGACAAATTCTCTCAGATAACTCAAGTATAACTGATCCCCCCCCCCTCATTCACTTTTTTTCAAAAGTAAAACTAGGCGAGTATGAGGTTTAGAAAAGAACCATTCATCTCCATTACATCAAAACTTCAAATTTTATACGACATGGTTTAAACCGATTTCGTTTTCCGATTTGTCACGATCAACATATCATCGCTGATAGAGACTAGAGCCACTTTCCTCCAATCAAATCTTTCTTTCAATTCATCCTAATGCTGGTGGTTTGACAATTTCTTACTAGCTAATTGTCGCTGAAATGACCCGAAGTTTAGGTGAGTAGAAGAGATACAGGGGAATATCGAAATAGAGAAAATATAACTGAGTATATGATATGAGATTTTAGTGAATCATCATGAACGCCAAATTAAACTCAGTTATATTTTCTCTATTTCGATATTCCCCTGTACCTCTTCTACTCACCTAAACTTCGGGTCATTTCAGCGACAATTAGCTAGTAAGAAATTGTCAAACCACCAGCATTAGGATGAATTGAAAGAAAGATTTGATTGGAGGAAAGTGGCTCTAGTCTCTATCAGCGATGATATGTTGATCGTGACAAATCGGCTCAAAAAATACTCGACATGGTTTTTTTAGATCTCATTCCTTCCAAGAGTTTAAACCATGTCGTATAAAATTCGAAGTTTTGATGTAATGGAGATGAATGGTTCTTTTCTAAACCTCATACTCGCCTAGTTTCACTTTTGAAAAAAAGTGAATGAGGGGGGGGGATCTCACTCCTTGGTTATAAGAATCCAAGGGTAACCACAAATTTTCCAAGCACTTGTCCCCACCGTACTTGAGAATTTCTTACACACGGCTCCGTCATTTTTTCCATGAAAATACACTACTATCAGTGTATATTTTGTTCAGTTCAATCTGGAGAGCCATGCCGCTACAGGCAAGAGCAATATTGTGGAGCCGCGACGAACACACAAAACACGACAAAGCAGACGAATCTCTCCTCCCTGTCCTTTTCGCATGGCGCTTTGATCTTTACGTCACCTCTAGTCGTGGCTAGTTTCGAGTATCCACATCTGATGCAATAATTAAAGAATCGAGAAATTCGGATAATTCGAAAATTCGTTTATCCGCGATAACAAACCAGCTGGTCGGTGCCTGCGTTACAGCTACAGCCTCATTGCAGACTGACGTCGCGTCGCGCAACCGGACAGAAAGATCTTGCGCACGCGCTTCTATCTCTCTCTCTCTCTCTCTCTCTCTCTCTCTCTCTCTCTCTCTCTGTGCATCTATCTCTCTTTCTTGACCATCTTACATACCCAACACATGTGTAGTAGAGACGTTTCGATATTTCTCGAGTCGAAGCACGGGGCTGAAGAAATCGAACTGAGATGTAAAACGAAGGCATGAATTTTGCGGTGCTGAATAAAACGCGTCCAGTGCTTGGATTGAGAAAATAATTGTACATAACTCTGAATCGCTTTAGAAAGGCTTTGCTAAAGCATTGCAGAGCTCTATGAGCAAAGTTGAGGGGTTAATAATCCAAGTAGAAAAAAAGTGTGAGGTTAAAAAACCCCAATTCAAAGTATAGATAGGCACAGCGCCTCGCTCGATTTTTCGTCTGCTCATACTCGCCAGCGAGGTGCTACCGCGCCTCTTGATCCCTAATTGCTATGGTCAGGGGGAGGTTTTTTGCGCACTCCGTGGCTCTAGCTTTTTTCAAAATCTCGATTTTTCCCTTGAGTCGGCATTGTCCGAAAATGAACGACAGGACCACTGTCCTACTTTATCCTGATGTAATGAAGGAGGAAATGAAATTTTGGAGTCAAGAAATCGTATAATTCAATATACAGATCGATGTAGTCTCGAATATAGTCTCCGAAGATAAGCTTGCTTGTTTCGGTATAACTCGGGCTTGACAAAAGTCCAATGATCTTGCGTGAAATGCGATAAAGTTTCCATGGCTTATTGTTCTTTGGTATCAAATCACCGATCATCAAGCCTAAGTACCTAGCCAAACAAGCCATTTGAGACGCGGACTGTTTCAATTTGATAGACGTGCACTCTCCAGAAATCACATCGCTCACTCTTTCGATGCTGATTGGACTGGGTTTGTTCGAGGATTCTAGATCCCCGTAATGGAATATTTCAATCCTGTGATTCACCATATCTAGTTCTATAACTTCTTCTGAAATTATCAAGGTCCCTAACACTTCACCAATGACGTACTTAATACAACCTTCGTCCATGTCATGTGTGTAATCAAAACTTCGATTTTCAGTAATGTGCCATTCTTTGATCCTGTTGAATACACACTCTTCGTTAACGTCAAATGTTCCATTCTCTACATCAAACTGATAATTACTTTTGTCGCGCAGTAAAGAAGTAATTTTCTCGATCATACACGCACATTGATTCGCAGTAGCTCTACAGAATCTACAGGAAAAATTGGCCGAAAAGCTCTCTACAAAACCACAGGCACTTTTTGCACCTAGATTATCCGCTTTGAGCAGCATGCATGCGAAACGAATTTTGATTTTTTCCCCGATAACTATAATTTCCATGCGTTGCTCATAGGGGAAATTGATATCATCGATCAATTTTCTGGAAGTAGCTTCATTGCCAAACTCAGTTTTATCTTTGGAACGAAAGATGGTAGTAAGAAAACAGTTCAAAAACTTGGTTATCAAATGAGGAGGAAGACAAAGTAGAGAGATGACAAGTTTTTGATTACCGGCGAAACTTCCCATACCCTTATCGGTTTCAAGATCGTCAAAAGATATGTCAAGTTGAAAAATCTCAAAATCATTGTCATCCTCTGGGGCGATTTTATTCTGCCAGTTATTGCATTGAACTATATTAGATAGTACGTCTTTTTCTTCCAATGAAGGAGCCATATGTTCTTTCATCTGTTCGAATTCACCCGGAATTCCTAAAAGAATTTTCGAAGTTCTGAGAATTGGGATAAAGACGGTGTGGATGCTCCGAAATCTCTTCAGGGTCGGTGTACAAACATCCGCTTACTATCGGTTTAAAAATGATTGACACCTAGAGAATTTCTGCTATCCTGGCTCCAAAAAAAATCGCTAATTTTTTTAACTGGGATAACGTCGAAGCACATCTAGTCGCGGCCATGATAAAAAAATTTCGAGGTCGATCGGATGACAACTGCGGCTGTAGCTGTTATCAGAATGTAAAAAAACGCGGGTATAAGGCCAATTTCAGAGGTAGCTCGACTTTGGGATGCTACAGCTCTGCCAAAAAAATTCTGGGGTGCTGCAAAAAATGTAGGTGATAGATATTTGGTTCCCCAATAGCGTCCAACAACAATCAGCCGAAAAAATTATTAACTTTTGGAGATAATCTAGTTATTGTTATCTCGGGATCTATTGAGGTTGAAGACTTGATTCAAAAACAGAAAAATCATAAAAAAATTCTGGATGTCAAATACCAAAATGCAATATGAGATTTTAAATAAACAAACGCGTGGCAAGGTCCCAAAGTTGAAAAAAATTAAAGTTTGCGCCTATTGTGAGGCTTTTATTGTCTTTTACAGCCGGGGCCCGTAAAATCGTCGATGGGCAAGACTACCTGACCGCGGACCATAAAAGTCGTAAAGTTGCGGTCTCGGAGTCAATTAGGGTACCATCAGTCTGCTTCGGCTGCAATAATGAAGCTGAATTTTCAACAAAGAGAGCAATAAAACTATTCCGAACGCGATTTGGGCCTTGCGTTACAAATATCGCCGATTCATCGATGAAGCATTGTCAATGATGAGTCGAACAGTATATCAATGACGCGTGTGTGCAGGTGTCTTTCTCTCTCTCAGAGTTTCGCGATATCTGCATGTAAGTTTTCTTTGGCGGATCCTTTAAATGATTGATAATATACAATCGATACTTCATCCACATGATGCCGATGGTGAAAGAGTTGGATATCATCCGTATTGATAAGATGATAACCAACAGTTGAATGATTTTACTATTATCTTGTTCGATCGTTGACTGATAATTATTGATGGTGCGAAACGCGCAATAACACGACATACATTCATTTCTATGATGCTATAAATGATCGGTCGAACAAGATGATGGTAAAATCATTCAACTGTTGATTGTCATCTTATCAATACGGATGATATCCAACTGTTTCACATCGGAATCATGTGGATAAAGTATTGATTGCATATTATCAATCATTTAAAGGATCCGCCAAAGAATACTTGCATGCAGATATCGCGAAACTCTGAGAGAGAGGGAAAGACACCTGCACACACGCGTCATTGGTATACTGTTCGACTCATCATTGACAATGCTTCATCGATGAATCGGCGATATTTGTAACGCAAGGCCCAAATCGCGTTCGAAATAGTTTTATTGCTCTCTTTGTGGAAAATTCAGCTTCATTATTGCAGCCGAAGCAGACTGATGGTATTGACTCCGAGACCGCAACTTTACGACTTTTATGGTCCGCGGTCAGGTAGTCTCGCCCATCGACGATTTTACGGGCCCCGGCTGTAAAGGACAATAAAAGCCTCACAATAAGCGCAAACTTTAATTTTTTTCAACTTTGCGACCTTGCCACGCGTTTGTTTATTTAAAATCTCATATTGCATTTTTGTATTTGACATCCAGAATTTTTTCATGATTTTTCTGTTTTTGAATCAAGTCTTCAACCTCAATAGATCCCGAGATAACAATAACTAGATTATCTCCAAAAGTTAATAATTTTTTCGGCTGATTGTTGTTGGACGCTATTGGGGAACCAAATATCTATCACCTACGTTTTTTGCAGCGCCCCAGAATTTTTTTTGGCAGAGCTGTAGCATCCCAAAGTCGAGCTACCTCTGAAATTGGCCTTATACCCGCGTTTTTTTACATTCTGATAACAGCTACAGCCGCAGTTGTCATCCGATCGACTTCGAAATTTTTTTATCATGGCCGCGACTAGATGTGCTTCGACGTTATCCCAGTTAAAAAAATTAGCGATTTTTTTTGGAGCCAGGATAGCAGAAATTCTCTAGGTGTCAATCATTTTTAAACCGATAGGTATATTTCGAATCTGCCTCCTTCAGATGCAAACTGTTTAAAATGAATGTCATTCTCGCTCAAAATTATAGATATCTTATCAAGAATTTTCTCATCCACCGATCCTTTCAGTTCTTGCCAGATTTTGGTCATGATACATGGTAATAAAAAAAGATATATTAGACGAATCGCAAAAATAAGTGTATCTTGAAGTGATTTGCGTGATATACCGGCTATGTAGTATGAAAATGATGAAAATCTTAAAATTTCTCGTTGAAGACGCAAAATACTGACGTTTTTGCCAAAGCAGCAAGATCCGTCGAAATTCATTGAGACGAAAGTCAAATCGGCTTTCAAAATCGAATCAAGAAACTCAAATTTGAAACAGAAAGAAAAATATTGACAAGCAGCAACATCACGATCACGCCCTTTTCCGTTTATTATTTTTGCTCAAAGCTTTATTCTCTTGATTCTCAACCTGGCTGAGCACTTTATCAAGCCGTTCATTAGACGGAGAGTTTTCTCGAAACTGATACACCTTTTCCTTCAGAAATAGCCGAGGCAGCTTACTCGTGATTGGGAAAGGCTTACTCAGGGCATCACACCTCGCTTCAAGCTGCGATAAGTACCACTAAACTGACACCAAAATCCACCTATGAGGTGTTTTCCAGGAGATCCTACACAGTAAAGATCCGTTCCGACCGAAATCGTACCGGTTCACGCCTCGAAATGGCAAGTAAAATCATCTTCCCCGTGTATAAGTATATGGAGGCCCATTTCGATAAATTGGTCATTTTGCCATGTTTTCTCATTGTTCTTTAGATAACTCGAAAACGGACCGTTTTATCGAAAACATGTAAGGGAACTTTTTGTAGAACTTTCAAGGATCTAAGAAATCATGCTCTGGGAAATTCACAAACGGTGCGTCTATTTCTGGTTGTGATGCGTCTTTATCACAAGTTTCATGGGTTTTCAAAGATTTTCATGGTACATCATGTTTCGAACTTCATATTTTCAGCACATTATGAAAGGCTGGAAGATTCTCTTGAGTTGTATTAAGCAGAATCTCGATAACTAATGAAGAAAAGTTCCCTGAATCATCCTCGAACATTGCAAAAGTGATTAGAAATATAAAATTTGAGACACGAAGTATTTCAAAATCGATGAAACTTGTAATAAAGATGCCTCACAACTCGAAGTATACGCATCGTTGGAGAAATTACAGGGCATATCTTCCTAGATTTTTGAAAATTCTACAAAAAATTTCTCTACACATTTCTCGATAAAACGGCCCGTTTTTGAGTTATCGAAAGAATAATGAGAAAACATGGCAAAATGACCAATTTATCGAAATGAGCCTCCATATACTTATACATGGAAAAAATGATTTTACTCGCCATTTTGAGGCGTGAACCGATACGATTTGGGTCAAAACGGATCCTTACTGTGTAGGATCTCCTGAAAAACACCCCATGGGTGGATTTTGGTGTCAGTTTTGCGATACTTATCACAGCTTGAAGCGAGGTGTGACATGAGCACATTTGAAGCAAGTATCGATGGCGTCAATGGACGATTTCATTTCGTGCATCACATCACCAACGAAAAGATACGATTTTTGGACATTCGCAACAATTCCAATGATACCCACGCAGAAGGCAAAAGATTGGCCTTTTCCAACATGTTTGGTGACAGTTTTTGTATGTTGCATGCTTCAATGAATTCACGTCCCGTAACATGGAAGTCAATCATGATTATAATCAAATTTTCATAATGATTGTAATTAGATTTTCATCGAATATGTTCTTCATACCGGGGCAAACTAACCCAATGAACCTTGGATGATTTTGAGTTCGGGTTTCCATATTTTTTTGACTTCAGAATTGCAGAACCTATTTGAGGCATTCCCAGCAGCAAAGGGAGCAACTTCATGGCCACCAACACTCGTCCCTCTAGATTCATACAACCGGATTCGAGAATCACATGTACCACACAATGATGCAAATATAATTGATTTGACTCAGATGAAAGTTCCTCGTTATCATCTAAACCAACAAAGTCTCCCAAACACTTCGCAATTCCTTCACGTTTTGAATTGTTCTTGATTTCTGACGCTGCAATCATGCCCTTAGAAACTTAGTCCGGGAGCTGGTGAACTTTTTTGTGTCACATTTAGTAAAATCTAGAATAGTGTTTAAAACATTGTTCTCTGTCTCCCGACCCCAAAACCGGCGTCAGACGGCCTAGTTTTGGGGGGTTATTTTTTTATTGATTTTCAAAATGATTATTTTGACAGGTTTATGTGTCATAATCCGTAAAAGCTGAATATTTCGAGGATGATAGTTTATGATTAGAGATGCCCAAAAATGGCCGTCAGACCGCTCCAGAGTGGGGGGATACGCGTCAGCACAATTTTGAAAATCGATATGCGATAAGATCGTGTGTCATATTTAGTAAAACTTGGGAATTTGTAGTATCGTAGATCTCATGCTTCTTAACAAGATTTCAATCGTCAGACCACTCAATGGTGGGGGGTTTCCAAATCAGACGGCCCATAAGGTGCCGGGTAAGGTCACGGGGATAAGGGGTCAAAATATCAATAGAGGTCCGAAAAAATTCAGGCACGCTCTTTCTACCGTGAAGAATGGAATTCTCTTACTTTAGACCAAATTCTGTGCGAAACATAACCTACAAAAATTATTTAATTTTCCAAAATTCTTTGGAGGTATATTTTACGTATGAAAATGTCTGAAAACATTACTGCTGGTTATCCTTGTACGCATTTACGATAGTTTTTTTTAAATCTCGTACTCAAAAATTTGTTCAATAAAAACAAATTCTGCTTGTCGGTTAAATTTGTGACGCCACGCTCGCAATTACTCGCAAATGTGAAGACGAGAAGGGTCTCCCGCTATACCATCGGTTCTAATAGTACATAATGGAGAAGTTAAGAATTCCTGTTCAAAAATTGGGGAAAGGCATGAATAAACAATAAAAACATGCTTTCTCAATTTTTCCCAGTTTTTTCATTATAAATCGGAAAATATCGGTCTTTTGGAAAAACATCGGTGATTTGTAGATCTATAAACGATCTACAAGATTGATCCGTACTCTTTTCCCCCGTGAAGTGCATCCTTTTGGAGTTATTCTTCATCAAAGTTATAATCGAATTTGTTTATATAAATTTGCTAAATTTGTTTATAACGGGTCCTAATTATTTATCCTGGGTAATTGAAACAATTTAGAAGAAAAAAGGTCTCATAGTATTTTTGCCTTAGTTTCATCGATTTTAAGTAATGGAAAAAGCAAATTTTGCAACTTCTCACCCTCATTGCGGTACTTCCCGACATCACTTCGACTTGGAAGTCGCGAAATCTTCTTTTCTCATCACTCGGAAACGATCAAACTTAGGAAAGAGTACCAGGAGACCTTTTCTCCTTCAAAATTGACTCTGTTACATAGGAGAAATAACTTGGACCCAATATAAACAATTTTAGCGAATTCATTCAAACAAATTCGATCATAACTTTGATCAAGAAAAACTCCCAAAGGATGCATTTTACGGGGGAAAGTGTATGAACTCATCTCATAGACCGTATAGAAATCTACAAATTACCCCTCAACAAGTTTTTCTAAAAAACCAATATTTTTCGATCGATAATGGGAAAACCGTAAAAAGGTCGAAGAAAAGCATGATTTTATATGGTGAAATAACCTGGGAATTTCTTCAAAATCTCAAATTTTTTTCAATTAATAAATTTCGGAATGAGATATTTGAAGAAATATATGAAATATCGTCGTAGATGCGTACCACCAGTTATGTTTTCAGACATTTTCATGCGTAGAATATACCTTCAAAGATGTTTGGAAAATTATATAATTTCTTCAGGTTATGTCTCGCACAGAATTTGGTCTAAAGTAAGAGAATTCCATTCTTTACGGTAGAAAGAGCGTGCCTGAATTTTTTCGGACCTCTATTGATATTTTGACCCCTTATTTCCGTGACCTCACCCGGCACCTTATGGGCGTCTTGATTTGGAAACCCCCCACCATTGAGTGGTCTGACGATTGAAATCTTGTTAAGGAGCATGATATCTACGATACTACAAATTCTTAAGTTTTACTAAATATGACACACGATCTTATTGTATATCGATTTTCAAAATCGTGCTGACGCGTATCCCCCCCCCCCCCCCACTCCGGAGCGGTCTGACAGCCATTTTTGGGCATCTCTAATCATAAGCTATCATCCTCGAAATATTCAGCTTTTACGGATTATGACACATAAACCTGTCAAAATAATCATTTTGGAAATCAATAAAAAAATAATCCCCCAAAACTAGGCCGTCTGACGCCGGTTTTGGGGTCGGGAGACAGAGAACAATGTTTTAAACACTATTCTAGGTTTTACTAAATGTGACACAAAAAAGTTCACCAGCTCCCGGACTAACTCTGATGTAATCAGAATGTTGAATTTCTGTGAGACTTTTATGATTATCTGTATAGTCATAGAGCATCTTGTTGGGGAAAAGATGAAATTAGGAATCATACTTTTGAATTGATGGAATGTTATAGACTTACCAGTTCGATACCAGTTAATTGATTGAAATCTGAAGAAGTCCTCGTGATCTGCTGCACGGATGATGATTTATATTCATTATCTCTAAGCGTCAAACATTTTCTCCATTTCTTCTTGAAAGGTTCATCAATACACACGTTGGGATGCAAAACTTCAGCGAGTGTACTATCGGTTTGCTTTGGAAAGATGGGTAGTTTTTAATGAATTTGCACATTCATTACATTGCATTTGCAGATTAATTATTCTCTATACTAACTGGTTGAAGATTACGTACGTCTGGACTGTTCAAAATATGTAAGCGAACTCCTACACTGTGAGCTCGTTTTTGAGCAAAGAACAACAATCCTTGGGATCCTGGAACGGTACCACTATTACACTCCACTTCAGATGTTTTTATGGATTTGAAGTATTTTTCATTTTTTTCGCCATCCAAAGTCAGCTCAATACATTCAGCGAGAAACACGTAACGTTTAGTAGTTATCCTGCACGAAATCAGGCATTAATTTGTTCAAGCACAGTCGACAGAAATTCTCAAAAAGTATAGGATTCATCAACCACAAGGTCGCGTAACTTACGTGGGTCCGCGATGATCATACTCGCACTTCATCAAAAAGTTGCACAATTCACTCCTACTGAATTTTAAACCCTTCTCATTTTGGTCATCTCGTTCCTCGAAACCATCAGCACGATCATCTGATTCATCACCTAAATTGCTTGAATGGGTTGATTTGTCACTATTCGTTGGAACTGAGATTGGAACTGCTTTTGCCGCTTCCCGTTGCTTCATGCGCGCAAATTCTGCTAAGATGACTTTTCCTCGTTGCAACTCTTCAGAGCATGATATACAGGGTTATTGTATTTTGTTAGACCGTCAACATCTAAAGGATATTGAAAATCGTCAGGATAACAATACAAGATGACGGCTTAATATTATTGCTCGAGAATTACACAAACCTGGCTGCTTTCGATGCTGGTTGGGAGTTGAGCTAAAGACTTCCTGCGCATCAATACTAGTATCTCCAGGAGTGATTGTTTCGATTCCATTGCATGCAGATGTACGAGTTTGATCATTCTGAACGAGATTCTGAGTCTGGTACTCCGGAGTTACCGTCAGTGCTCTCGGCGGAGTTAGATTATTTTGAGCGAGATTATGAATCTGGTAATTTGGAGGTCTCGTCGGAGTTCTCGTCGGAGTTCGGTAAGGATTTGGTGCTGAATTCGTTGCAGTACATTCAATAGAACTCACTGTCGAAACATTGCCCAAGATTGCATTTCCCCCCCGTTCAATTTCAAACGAATTTATTGTGTAATAGTCAGCAATTTCTGACTGTAACCAGCGATGTTGTACAAAACTGTGCCAAGCTCAAATTTGCCTACTCAGGTCCCGCGAGGCCTGGATAATTCAATTTTTCGAGTATGAGCTTTCGTGGCTCGCGCCACTCTCTCGCTCTTCCGACAACCGTCGAACAGTGCACACGCATAATAATGTAGCCTCTCGCGCTATGAAAGGCATCTGTCAAAACTTCATTAAAGTTACACTAAAATCCAGATTCAAGTGTTGTGCATTTATTGGATCTACCTTCACTACTCTATGAACATTTTTCGGTCTTTCGAACCCGGATCTACGCCTAAAAGTGCAGTTTACGTGAATCCACGGAAGTGTAATTGTGGAGTTTTGTGTGCACGGAGTATTGTTGAGTATGCCGATGCATCTGCGGAGATTCGACCAATGCAGCAATACACTATCTGCTGGAGTCGTCACACCCAACAAAGTGAACTCTACGAAAACAGCAAGTAGCTGAAAACTCCACCTATATCAAGGACGTGGCACAGCTGTCATCGTGTCACATTCCAATGCAGCTGAAATTGGAGCGACAAGGAATCTCCACCAGGTCTAAACTGCTGACGATGCAAGGCCGATGAGGTCAACTATACCCATATCCAGCTCTGCGTTCACTAAAAATGACGACGAGTGCTTCAATTGTCAAGTAAGATCGCTCCAATCATACCAAAATAATTCTAGCGTATCAACATATGACAGCGATTTCGCCTTACAAGCAATCGTTGAATCACTTGATCAAAGAGCAATTCCTCTTGTATTGACTTCTCGAGTCACAAGCTCAGCTCTCCAGTGAGCGATCACCCTAAGTAGTTACGCTATCAAATTCTTTTGGGTCTTCGATTTCATGTTCGGATTTGAGAATCATTACGAGTTCGTTGCTCATTACAGCAACACCCATTTCTCAAATTCACTCGCTTACTTAAGCACGAATCTTCCAAATATTCCTAGGAATAAGACAAGATACCATGTGCACCCAACTACAAGTAAGATCGTTCTGATGAAACGCCCTTCAATCTTTTGATGCGTATCCCTATGACAACAATATTGCTTTCAAGCTATTGTTGAACCACATGCGATAAGACCAATTCTCAACGTACGGATTTTGCGAGTCACAACTATCGTTCTTCACTTTGTGGTTACCCTACTCAAGCATTCACGCCATCAAATACATTCAACCAAGCATATGTCAAATTTGAGATCCATTTCAAGTTCATTGCTCATTGCTAGCAATACCCATATCTCAAATTCAATCTCACACCCGAATTAAATCTCCTGGATTTTTGAAGATCAAGTAATTCTAGCAACCCAGATTTTGGTGCAATACATTTCCCAATTTTGCACTCCCTATAACAGTTACTTGTCCAATCACCATGACCTCTTTAGACAAAATGTCTTTAGACGACCTTGTCGTTCTGCATTTGTCGAGAGTAGACAAAATCTCCAATTCTCTCACCAATTTTAAGAAGAAAGGTAGGAGAGAAATGACTACTGGTGGAGCCGAAACTCGAATTTCTAAGATAGAAGAGTGATTTACCGAGGTGAAAAAAATTCATGATAAAATCATATCTCATGAACAGTTCACATTTGAAATTTATTATATCAAGAAAAAGTACTCCGCTAAGGCAGAAGAGATCTACATAGATGCTCTCAGCGACTTCAAAGATTTTCTCATCAATGAATCACATGTTACAGTGAGGTGCGCCAGCTCGGGTAATCAAGCCACTCAAATTGTCATGTCGGAATTCGAATCGGCTCGACTAGCGCCTATAGAAATCCAACCTTTTGATGGGACATTCAATGATTGACCAAAATTTCGTGACTTATTCACAGCAACTGTTATCAATTGCAAATCGTTCTCAAATGCAGTAAAATTCTACCATCTCAAAGCTCATCTCAAAGGTGATGCTGCCTTGCAAATTCAAGGTATCCCTCTCGAGGGAGGGAACTTTCAACGAGCTTGGGATGAACTAAGCAAGCTGTATGAGAACATTCGCCAAATGGTCAATGATCAACTGAAAGAATTCTTCTCTGTTTCTCCCATTAAAAAAGGAACAGCCTCCGAATTGAGGAGATTGATCAATGGCACTGTCAACCCTCTCATCGTTCTTAAATCACTTGATAGAGCTACCGATCATTGGGACGACTTGGTAGTTTTTATCACTGCTATTCGTTTGGATGAAAAATCCCGAACCCTTTGGGAAACTTCCCTTGGAGAAACTTCCGAGCCTCCCACCTTCGCAAGAATGAAAACCTTTCTCAATACAAGATTGAGCACACTCGAGTCTATAGAAAATAGTTCTCAACTAAGCATTCCTTCGAGCATCACTGATCCCAAATCAAATAAGAGCAACCAAAGTAATCAAAGGTCAAGCTCTACTCATGCTCTGAAACAAGGCGCAAAAGTTCTTCATTCTTCTCAATCTGACCTGATTCCCAAGAGAGAGAAGTGTTCATTATGCGAACAAGATCATTCTTTGCGAAACTGTCCCGCATTTAATGCAATGAGTATTGATTCTCGCCGAGAATTCATTCAATCAAAGAGGTTATGTTTCAATTGCTTTGGGACTCATGATTCTAAAACCTGTAGATCTAAATTCAAATGTCGATCGTGTGGAGGGAAACATCACTCCCTACTCCATTTTGACAAGCCGATTACTGCAGCAGAAACCGATTATGTCCCTCGCACTCAACTTTCAGCAACATCTACACCGTTTCAACCAAGTTCTCCGTCCCATAACCATGTTGTTGCTATGAATTCTATCCCGAAAAAACCCAATACAGTACTTTTGGCTACTGCCTGGGTTAACTTTCAAATGCCAAGGGCGGAGTAGTTTTTGCCCGTGCTCTAATTGATCAATGTGCTCAAACCTCATTTATTGCTGAATCACTATGTCAACGACTCAATCTCTATAAAGAACGTGTTTCAGTACCAGTACAAGCCCTAGGAGGCAAACAATCGTACGCGAAAGGATTAGCTGAAGTTAGAATTCACCCTGCATTTGAATCATCATTCACGGCCAGACTTCACGCTCTGGTCATCAAGGATGTCACGGGTTATCAACCAAGGATCGGTTGCTCAACCAAATCATGGAATCACATATCAGGATTACAATTAGCTGATCCACAATTCATGAAAGATAACCCAATCGAACTCTTACTGAGTGCATCTGTTCATGCCTTGATTATGGAGAATAACCTAATCAAAGGTACTCCAGATCAACCCATCGCCACAAAAACTAAACTTGGATGGATCTTGTCAGGACCAACTGACAACAGCGACCACTCGATGTTACAACCTCCTGCTTTGCACTGCTCAGCAGATGTAGACGTAGGTGATCTGCTCCAGAAGTTCTGGACCCAAGAGGAGATGATCAGCTCGAAACCACTTCTCACTCCAGATGAACAAGCTTGTGAGGATTATTTCATGAAAACCCATACTAGAGGATCCGATGGGCGATACACTGTAAGGTTACCTTTACGTAATAATACTCATCCATCAAATCTGGGCGAATCATTCTACCCTGCGAAACAGCTCCTTTACAAGCTAGAGAGCAGGCTACCAAAGGACAAGAAATTGTTCGATGCTTACCACGATTTTCTCTCTGAGTATGAATCACTTGGTCACATGACTCGTCTGAATATTGGCCCTGAAGACATTGATTTCTCCAATGATTTCTTTCTACCCCATCATGGAATTCTGAAAGGAAGTAGCACGACCACGAAGTTGAGGACCGTATTCAATGGATCTTTCCGTCCCAAATCAAATAAGTCAATCAATGATTATTTGCTCATAGGTCCTAATCTACTTCCAGAAATCACCACACTTTTGTCGAATTGGAGACTTTATCGGTACGCTTTCACTGCCGATGTTGAGAAAATGTTCCGACAAATTTGGATCCACGAAGATGATCGACATATGCAGTCTATCCTCTGGCGTGATCATCCTCCTCACCCAGTTTCAATTTTCAGACTCAATACAATAACTTACGGACTTGGAAGTAGCCCATTTCATGCCAATCGAGTACGTATCCAACTTGCTCCAGACGAACGTACAAATTTCCCTATGGGATCCGAAGCCCTTGAAGAAGAAACCTAAATGGATGACGTGGTATCAGGTGATCACTCGATTGAAACTGCCAGTCAGAAACAGCTGGAGCTCATCGATATCTGCAAAGTGGGCGGATTCAATCTCCGTAAATGGGTCGCTAATAACAAACAATTACTATCTCATCTTCCAAACGAATTGGTAGCTGAAAACCCTGCGGTATCGTCCCCGATTTTCCTTGATTCAGAGAACGATTCGGTTTTCACAATTCTCGGTCTGAAATGGTTACCCCGTGAAGATGTTTTGCAGTTCAAATGCTTGAACCCAAATCCATCGGAGGTATGGACAAAACGCACAGTTCTTTCTCGAATCGCTAGCGTCTTTGATCCACTAGGTTGGCTTGCGCCAATGGTTATCACTTCCAAAATTTTCATGCAAAAACTTTGGATAGCTGGTTACGATTGGGATCAAAAGCTCTCTGAGAAAGATACCTTGGTCTGGTCTCGCTGGTATGAAAATCTTGCAGCTATCTCTTTGCTCAGAATCCCTCCGTGGTTAAACTACACCAGGGATAGTTGCTCGTATGAGTTACACGGATTTGCTGACGCTTCAAAACTTGCTATTAGTACTGTCGTCTAGCTCAGGGTCACTCCATCCGAAAATATTAGCGTAAAGCTTTTACAAGCTAAGACTCGAGTCGCACCCGTAAAAACTATTTCAATTCCGAGATTAGAGTTATGCGCTGCACTTCTACTAGCCGAACTCGTTAATCATTTGAAATCCGCATTGAAAATCCCAAATCTTCAAGTTTCTGTGTTGACTGACGCAATGGATGTTCTGCATTGGCTCAATGATCACCCATCTCGATGGCCAGTTTTCATAGCTAACCGGTATTCCAAGATTATGGACTTGTTACCAGGAACTCGATGGAAACACATCCACTCTGAAGACAATCCTGCTGATATAGGAAGCAGAGGTCGTTTTCCCGATGAAATGGCCGAACTAACGCTATGAAAGTATGGGCCTGGATGGTTATCATCACCCCCTGCGTCATGGCCTGAATCGGAATCAGTTTCCAAACACTCGCATATTGATGCATCAACTTCATCCCCACCAATACCTACTATACATATGAGAACAAATCCTGTTGTATCCAGAGGCTTACTCACCCCTTGCTTGAATATGCTAGAGACCCAATCATCGTATTCCAAGATGATCAATGCTACTGCTTACTATCTCAGATTAATTTCAATTCTGAGACCCACCCGTTTTTCTGTCTGTGAAACGTCAAATTTGATTCAAAATGAGCCCTGGGCTCAGTTACCCACTCCCAAGGGAGCACTAACATATGAAGAAAAGGAACGAGCTAAACTCTCTTGGATCCATACGATCCAACATGCAGTATATCGTGAAGAAATTAAATTGATTTCTAACGATCGGCCCTTGCCAAACAGCCGCGAACTTCGTAAACTCTCTCCCATCATCATTCATAGTATTCTGAGAGTCGGGGGCAGATTGGAAAACTCAAATCTCAATGTCAATCACAAACACCCCATAATATTACCTGACGACCATCCCTTCACTCATCTCATAGTTCGAAAATTTCACGCGCTCACCTTGCATGGAGGTACTCAGATGACTCTCGCCTCTCTGCGCCAAGAATTTTGGATCGTGCGAGGTCGCAATGCGGTAAAAAGAACAATTCATCAATGTCCGGTTTGTGTGCGTTATCGCGCTGCAACATCACATCAAATGATGGGACAGTTACCCGAAAGCCGTGTCCAAATCTTACGTCTTTTCTCAAAAACTGGAGTGGATTATGCTGGCCCCATATGGGTACGCACTTCACCCGGGCGCGGTCATAAAGCACAAAAGGGTTATATTGTCGTATTTGTATGTATGAGTACACGTGCCGTACATCTTGAAGTCGTCTCAGACTATTCCTCGGCAGCTTTCATAGCAGCTTCCATCAGATTCATCTCCCGGCGTGGTCATTGCTCAGACTTATACAGCGACCAAGGCACCACTTTCATAGGAGCCGCTCGCGAGCTAAAACAATTGTTTACGAAGGCCTCAACTACCTTTAATTCAACAATCACCATTTTGTCCGGATTGATGACTAACTGGCACTTCAACCCTCCAGGAGCTCCGCATTTTGGTGGACTTTGGGAAGCGGCCGTTAAATCCGTCAAACATCACTTGAATCGCGTGATTGGTGAAAACAAATTGACGTTCGAGGAACTTTCCACATCCCTCTGCCGAGTAGAGGCAATTCTGAATTCTCGTCCTCTCACTCCTCTTTCAGACGAACCAAACGACATGAATCCTTTGACCCCAGCTCATTACTCAATTCAGTTTGACTCATTTATCATTCCAGAACCAGATTTGACTCAGGGACGGATCCCACCATTGGAGCGTTGGAGATTGATTCAGCAATTACAACAAAACTTTTGGAGACGTTGATCTACAGAGTACCTACAAGCCCTCCAGAAGCGTCACAAGTGGGCGGGCCACACCTGATATCAAAGTCAATGATTTGGTCTTCATTAAAGACGAACGAGTGCCCATTGCACGGTGGCCACTAGCCCGAGTGATCAAGGTGCATCCTGGAAAAGATAACTTCACCAGAGTCGGTACCCTCCGTATCAACAGCTCTTCACAATTGATGCGACCAATTCATGAACTGGTTCTATTATCCAGTCAAGACAACTGATAAGGATAACGCATAATGATGAACATTCACTTGATTGATTCATATACCCATATTGTTCTATTTGGTTGTGGAATTATGTTCTTATCTCTCTCTAGCTTACTATGCCTCATTTTGTTATGATACATTAATGAATTTTTTTTCTGCCATGCCGAAAAAAGTGGGCGGAATGTTCAATTTCAAACGAATTTATTGTGTAATAGTCAGCAATTTCTGACTGTAACCAGCGATGTTGTACAAAACTGTGCCAAGCTCAAATTTGCCTACTCAGGTCCCGCGTGGCCTGGATAATTCAATTTTTCGAGTATGAGCTTTCGTGGCTCGCGCCACTCTCTCGCTCTTCCGACAACCGTCGAACAGTGCACACGCATAATAATGTAGCCTCTCGTGCTATGAAAGGCATCTGTCAAAACTTCATTAAAGTTACACTAAAATCCAGATTCAAGTGTTGTGCATTTATTGGATCTACCTTCACTACTCTATGAACACCCCCATTTTCCAGAATTTGTCCAGCATGTTCCGGAGTTTTGACCACTCGGGGGATATGGATCTCTATCAAAACACAGACCAAAAATATGAAACTGATCGTTATACCGACGACGAGAATGAAGGAGAAAGAGGAAATTTCATTCATACATATATATATATATATATATATCACTATTTTACATTAGCCTATATGAGCAATGTTAATCTCAGTGGCTGTATCTTTGGCCAGGAGGCCCATTTGACGGAGTCACTCTGGATTCTTCATCTTCTCGATAGTACAAAACTGAAAAAAAATCTTGGGGGAGATTGGCGACCCGGACCCCGTGGTTCCCCCTTGTTAGTCAGTCATGAGTGAGGTCTTTGTGGTGTCGAGTACCTCCACATACATCGATCAAAACATCAAACTCAAGGAGCATCTGTCTCCCAATAAGATCTATGATTCGGGATTGGTTGATCTAATGACCTACTACGCAATTCCAAACATCGATTGGAGGAACAACTACTTCTACTGGGGAGATCAAAAATTGGAGATGCCCACAGGGACCTACGAGATTGCCGGCTTGGAGCAGTATTTACAGGAGCATATACCATTGAGAGAACCACCTACGAACTATGCAGAAGAAGTGGCAAATGTCAATATCCCACGCGGTTTGACTGAAAGATCAGTTTTCATCCGTGTCAACAAGAACTCTCTACATTGTGAGATATCTCCTCACCACGACATAGATTTCATCCCTGAAAATAGCCTGGCACGTCTTTTGGGGTTTGAAGAATGCACATTACCAGCTTACAAGTGGCACACATCTAATCACATTGTGAAAGTCAGTCGAGTGGATGTTCTGAGAGTTGAGTGTAATCTGATTCGTGGCACATACTTCAATGGATCCCCGTGCTACGCAATCTATGAATTTTCACCCCATCAGGTGAAGGCGGGCGAGCAGTATACAAAAGGACCTGAAAATCTGTATTCGCAAACGAGAACGAATGATATGAAAAATATCTGCACAAGACTTTCGGATCAGAACGGTGACCTTGTTAACAATCGTGGTGAAGAAATTACTATGAGATTTCATCTGAGGGAAAGAAAAAGACGGGATGTACGTACATAATACAGCTGAAAAGTCACTCACGTCTCAGTTGTCTGAGGTGAGTCGAAAGAGACGCACATCAAGGGGGTCCAAAAGACCTCCTCCCACTCGCAAAAGTATCATTTCTCTGCAATCTCTGGGCTACAAAGTGAAGAAAAACGGCTAACCGCTCCGACATCCTGGATATAACTAAACCACCTGTGAAGGATGAGCGTATAACAAAACGACAGGTTCGTAAATATCAACCTTTTCATTTCCAAAATCTGTCGAGGAATGATGAGATTAGAATCACCGTATCGAGCAATGACGTCTATTTGTTGCCGAGTGAAGCTTATTTATACATAGCTGGTAATATAGCGTTTGACACTGAGCAGAATATCATTCTTGTCAATAATTTCCCGTGTTTCATGTTTGAAAGTGCTCGTATTGAAATTAACAATGTTATCATTGATGAGACTAAAAATGTTGGGATTGTCACGCTTAGGAAAAATATCGCATCACTCTCTGCTGATGAGGAAAAGAGCCTGTCGGGGGGGGGGGGGGCATACCATTCTGGAGACTACACAATCAGCACAGGTCATGGCTTCAATTTTGCACTGCCTTTGAACAAAATGTTTGGTTTTTGCGAGGATTGAAAGCGTGTGATGGCTCATGCAAAATTCGATATCGTCCTGCTGAGATCGAAAAACGATAATGATTGTGAGATAACCACCAAAGATGGGTGCAACCCAGTGATAAACTTGTCGGCGGTAACGTCTCACATACCCCATGTCCATCCAGCAGATTTAATAAAATTACGTCTCTTGAAAATCTTGGAACGTGGAACACCTATATACCTATCATTCAGATCATGGGATTCAGTTGAATATCCATCATTACTGGAAAATACTTCACAGTTGATATGGCCGATAAAAAACATGAGTCAGGGGGAGAAGCCACGCTACATCATTATCGCTTCCCAAACTGGCAGACGTGACAATCGCAAAAAGAGTGGAGTGAAATCTGATAACTGCAAGCTGACAAACGTTAAAATTTTCCTCAATTCCGAGGCCTATCCCTATGAGCATATGCATTTGGATTTTGGGCATTCACGAAATACTTCGATTCTCTATCAGATGCTCAAATCTTTCAGACAGAGCTATTACAACACGGAAAATGCAAGTCTGTCTATGAGTATGGCAAATTTTATCGATGAATACCCGATAATAGTTTCGGACATTTCAGAACAAGATGAATCGGTGAAATCATCGGTCGTTGACATTGGCTTGGAACTCGAATATAAGGCTAGTCCCCCGCAAAACCGCAACCAGACATGCACCGGCGTACTTTCAGGTTGCGGCTGCATACAACGATTCTGAGAGCGGTATTATTGTTTATACACTTTCATTGATACTGAATGTGTTATTCAGATACTAGGCCACCTGTGAAATCTTATAACACGATACCATGCAAAGTTTCATGGCATTTCATTCATCAGGAATCGAGAAAAGCTTGAAGGCAATTTTTGGTGGGACAGAGCGCGTCCGCGACTATTCCGATCTATTCCTCAATAACAAAACAGTTTTGGCCAAGATCAGATACTAGGCTATCTGTGGATTGAAATTTCCTGTCGAATGAGCCCTCCCACGCCCGAAAATTTTGAATTTAGCTCGCAAAAACCTTGAACTAGTGTGAGCATCGAGCACTATAACTTGCTCAGCGAGCCAAAGAACTACGATTTTCTGGAGATATAGAATGAATCCCCGGGTGTGGAATGACTTATTCGATGGGAAATATCATGGTGTTTCAGTTGCCATATCTCGTTTGTGTCGGAAATGTGAGGTTGAAATACTATGAGGCAAAAAAGTGGTTCGTAATCTCCCATCGCACATGCAGTACGATCAAAGAGTCATCTATCGGGCAAAATATCCGGATTCTCTACGGACTAGCCTTAAGGAAAATATTCGGAAAGATACGTCAGCGTATTGCATCATTATTCACGATAAGATTGTTAGATATAATCCACTGACAAGTATGGTTCAGATAATTTGAAAGCTTTTCTACAGTCAGCAGCAGCAGCAGGAGCAACAACAGCAGATGACATGGGGTCTGAGGTGGAGGTGAAGGAGAAAAAAAATCTCAGCCCACGTCTTACGACGTTTGTTGACGCTTCGACATGAGTGATCTTGAAAAGGCTTACCTTATGCGTTCAAATTACATCTTCATCGATATGCAAGGCTATACGATTGGATATGCTGAACAAGTGTTCATTCCCAAGGAAATTGCTCTGATCAATCAAGAGCTGGAGGAATGCATCACGACCTATGAGCCGTTGCACTATACAATTCAACCACCCTATGACATAAAAAATCTAGAGACTCGAAAGCTCAAGAATATGATCCACCATTTCAACTATGGCCATAATATACCGTGGGGTGCGGGTTCCACACCTTGGGATCAAAGAGTTGCTGGAATAGCACGGGAGTTGGAAACAGCTCGCTCGGTCTTTAGAATGAATCTCGTCTATGTGAATTGTGATGAGAAAAAATACTGGCGACGTCAACTTCTACCCGAATATTTCAAGCACAACACGTCATTTCGGCTGAAAAATATATATGAAGAGTGTGATGCTGAGAGTGATGGGTACTTCGACAGGGAATATAACTACGCCCCCTGCAAATTCCACGATAATTCGTCATTTACATGTGCACTACGTACCGCAAAACATATGTATCACTTGAAGAATAAAAAGCACGCAGACGAATAATTTTCGTCTCTTTCTCTATGTATCTATGCGCACATGGATAGAAAAGATTCCATGGAAAAATAGTGTTGTTATTTTATTGCGACTCCCTCCCCACTCCTTCTTTAATCTCTCACGAGGTATAGATTGATGAATTTTGAATCTCTGGAAGTCAGTTGAAATCATCTCGTCCAACACACAATGGATTAATTTAGTGCTGGAGAGGTACGATTGGTGAACGAGTTGCATAAGCCTGCAAGGCGATTTTTCCCACGACGGAGAGTAATTGTTCGTTCAATAGATGATTGTTGGTAGGCTACAGCATTCTAAATCCAATAAGGGGTACAATTACATATTAGCTGTAATAGACGTTTTCTCAAAATTTGCTTGGTGCTTACCGGTTAAGAGGAAAAATGCCACCGATGTGAGTGAAGCGTTCAAATCGATTCTAGACACAGAAGAGCGTCAGCCTAGAAACGTGCAGAGTGATCAGGGCACGGATTATTACAACGTTAAATTCAGTCAACTTATGAAGGAGCGGAATATCAATCATTACTCGACATACTCTGTCTGTGAATCGTCCGTAGTGGAACGCTTCATAAGAACAATCAAGAGTAAAATGTACCGTTATTTTTCACTGAGAGGGAACTGCAAGTGGTTGGATATAATTGAGCCTCTCTTGAAAGAATACAACTTCCGTGATCAACACAGGACAATAGGTACGCAACCGGCTCGAGTATGGAGAAGATCTGCTGAACAGCGTGAAATCGAAGCAAGTCTATTGAAAACAGTGGATAGACGTATACGCCGCGAGAAATATGCTAAATTCAAAGTTGGTGGTCATGTGCGAGTATCTCGATACAAGACAGTCTTTTCCAAAGGATATACAGACAACTGGTCTGCTAACATTCTCAAGGTTGTTCGTGTGATTAAAAGTGAACTGCCGGTAACATATCATTCGATGGATGGGCAAAATCAGACAATTTCGGGACAATTTTATACTGAAGAATTGAGCAAAGTGCACGATCCCGATGTGTATTTAGTTGAGAGTATATTGCAACAGAAAGCTGATGAGATCTCCGTCAGATGGTGGGGACTGCCTGCATCTATGAACAGCTGGATCGATAGGAAATCGATTTTATGATGGGTTGAAATAAATAAAACATATATATTAATATTTCAATTTTTTTTATTTCTCTCAAACCAATCTAGGACTTCAAATTTATTACTTGTACATCTGATATTTGATTCCTAGAATGCCAGACAAAACCGGCAATTTCCTTGATATTACCAATCATAAAGTGTGAGTAAGTTCTAGTCCCATCAGAATCTTCAAATTCAGAGAGGTCAATTATCCATTCGAAGTAATAAAAGAGTGAGAGGATGGAATGATATTTGGTGATGTTAAAAAATATTATAAATATGTGGGTCGTATCGAGGGATGGAAATACTGAGCAATAGTGGTAGAATGAGTCTCCATGAATATATTCCCTCTCATGGTTCAGCAGACAGTTGATGATCTCAAGCTGACCTGCAACAGAAAGAAGAGGGAACTTGAGATGTGTGTATTTTAATGAGGGTGAAAAATAAAAAGATTTAAACTCACCGTCTCTCCCAATAGAGAACATTTTGCCCTCGACGTGTTTACAGCTGTGAGTGGGAGAGATCTATGGTTAAATTTCACATCCGGTGTTAAATTGGGTGGTATCCCCAAGAACACTCCACTTTCAATACTCTCTCACTCTCTTCTCGAAAAAATTCGTTTCCCCTTCGAGAGAAATACCCTCAATGAATGTAAAAGGATTGGATGAGTGAAAAGTCTTGGAGGAGCCAAGCTCCCCGATCAGTCTGTCGGCAACGAATTCTATATACTGACCCATGAGTTTGACGTTCATACCAATCAATGACACTGGCAGTGCATCGGTGAAAAAATTCAGTTCGATCTTCACTGCATCCAGAATGATCTCTTTCACTCGCTCTTCCGATGGTTTTCGCACAATATATGAGAAGAGCAGGCAGGCAAAATCACAATGCAATCCTCCATCACGTGAAATTAATTCGTTTGAGAATGATAGTCCAGGTAGTAGAGATTTGCTTCTCAGCCAATAGATGCTTGCAAAACTGCCGCTGAAAGAAATTCCCTCAACAGCGGCGAATGCGACAAGCCGCTCGGCAAGAGTCACAGATTTGTCATCGATCTACTCTAAAGCCCATTCTGCTTTGAGGCTGACACATGAGAGATTTTTAATAGCGTCGAATAAAAACATCTTCCTCTCGGGATCTCGTATGTAAGTATCAATAAGGGGAGAATGTACGTTTCAGAATGTACGTTCTCCATAGCAATTTGGAATCCATAAAATGATCGGGCCTCGGGTATTTGTACTTGCTGTGAAAAGTTCAATAGTAAGTTCTCATTGACGATCCCGTCAGATGCTGCAAAAATGCGAGAACGTGAGATATAAAATGCTGTTCAGAATCGTTGAGCTTTTCCTAATCGCTCATGTCTTTCGATAGATCCACTTCCTCAGCTGTCCAGAATGAAGCCTCTGCCTTGTTATACATTTTCCAGATCTCAGGCCGTTCAGTTGGGGAAAGAATAAACCGGTCTAGGTTGTCCTTTAACGATGGCTCATCTCTGTCGTAAAGGTTGATACTCATATTGAAAGTGCTATGTGATGATACGAGTTGCGAGAGCCCACAAAATAACTTGAAAAAAAGGCTTTAATATGGAATAGAAACTATGTTTCGTACGAGTCTGCTTCAAGAGAGTTACTGGTGAGCCTTCAGAAATGCATGGAAAATATAAGCTTCTAAGGGGGGCACAAGTTTCTATGATGCAGGATTCGTGCTTCGATGCGTATGAGTGTGGAAAAACAATTAGAAGAGCTGACAGGTGAAGTGCTCGCATGACTATAGCTAATCTACTGAACATATGCTTTGAATGACTTGGAATAATATATGGAAGGGGGAAATTGGACGGAATATTCTATGTGGTGAATATGGTGAATATTTATTATGAATTCAGATTTGACGCTACATATGTATTTTCTCTTCCGTACATGAAGAGAAATTATCTTAATCAAGGGAAATACTAAATACACAGCTTTTTCAGCATAGAATGGAAAAAAGGAAAAGTTGAATAAAAACCCGTTACACAGAGAAGGGCGACTTTAGTCGCACGAAATCTCGAGGACAAAGTCCAAATGGAGTATGTTATAATTTCTTATGATGTGGTATATCTCTTGAAAATTTCCACGATAAATGAAGTATTCTGTGACTGAAAAGTGGGGATGTCGAGAGTAGTCAATTTCTATAGGAGATTCACAGTATCGACGTGCACCAAATAATTCTATCTCGTCACGATCTTCGACATTTTGAAGATTGAATATGATCAAGAATGTCATGTTATTGCCTATTGCGAGAACTCCTTGAACGTCCTGCAAACATTTCACGTAGTACGCCGCATTTCTGGGGGAAGGTTGTCGTCTCATCCCGAGACTCTTTGTTACTCACAGAGCTGGTGCTCATTTTGTTGGTACATGTTTCAAAATATGCGTAGATCTGGTACTTGTGCGGGAACACGTCCACTTTACTCACGACAATGTTGTATACTATAGTCGAGCATACAGAACAATCGTATTTTTGCTCGAAGATGTAGAATATTTCTCCCATTATTAAATATAATCGATTCAAATTTGGAATTATTATTCTGGTGGTTTGTTTGTGCTCGAATTGTTGAATTTTGAAATAATGATGGTCCTCTTGTGAATTGGTCGAGCAAGTCAAGCATTGATTCATTCTCACTCCAAAAAATTTATTGTTTTAGTGAGCAGTGTTGTGCAATATTTGACCCGCATCGATAAGATGCTAAAATTGTAAATCGACATATATGTAGCCCTAGAGAGGCCCGTGTAGTTTTGATGGGCGAAACGTTGGCGTTTTAGAGAATAAAACCACTTGCTCGACCAATTCACAAGAAGACCATCATTATTTCAAATTCGGAATGTCTGGGTCGGGGTGGGGAAAAATGGTCTTTTTCAAAAGGTAAGCGAAGGTACAGGTGCAAAAAAGAGGGTGGTGATGAAGAAGCGACGGATCGAGAGGAGTTGCTCTACCGGTGTTTGCAAAAATCATTCAAAAAGTACTCTGTGAAGTGAAAATACATTCTGAGCGAAGAATCGATGAGTAGCTGGCTTCGGTAGAGGGCAACGGGCTTGACCGCTGCTCGCAGGAAAGGCATGATATTTCGGGCGGAGGACAATAGACAGCTGACGAGGCCTGGTATGAGAGAGAGAGAGAGGGCTGAAGTATAGTCAGCGCGAAGGAGAGAGAGAGAGGAGTGTAGCTGAAAGAGTGAAAGAAGTACACTGTGCTTCTCATCTCTCAAAAATATGAGCTCGATATTCCTCAAATATTATTTGGATGATCGAATGTTGGATATATGTGTGTGGTCCTATACAACTGAGCCTGCGATCCGTTATGCCGGGTTACGGGATAGGACTGCCGAGCGCGGAATCATGGATGAGTGAAGAAGTAAAGGAGTGCAGTTGCCGATCCTCGCAATGCATCTGTCAGGATCCACGCGCAACGCCATTCTCATGGGCGGGAGTGAAAAAAAGGTTTGATCTGAGAGGACTGCCGAGCGCGGAATCATCGATGCGTGAAAAACGCATGAGAGTGCAGTTGCCTATTTTCGCAATGTATTTGTCAGGATCCGCGCGCAATGCTATTCTTATGGGGAAAAGTGAAACAAAGGTGTGACCTACTTCATCTCCCCCGCTCTCCTTCCCTACTATTGGGTTATGGAGGTAATATTATGTACAAATCGAGTATCAAGTCTTATTTTGAAGCAGTCAGAACACAGCCGACATTCTGTCCTGAAATTTCGCGAATTCCTTGAATGCTTCTCGATGGATTGACTCCGGGCTTGAAAATTGCTCCGGACGGCTCTATAATGGTGGTAATTGATCGATAATACACCGAAGAATGAAATTCCACCACCAGCGGAGTGATGAACTACATGAACAGCCGCCAGCGCGATGATTCGTGGACAATTTTTCCGTTGTGAAATGAGAATTGCCCTTACCGTGTATACTCAGAAGTGGGAGGAAACTATTGGGAATCATAATTGAACGTTATGAATATACTTTCTGATTGTTTTCTTGGGTGGACAGGACCTCACGATAGTCTAACATTCGTACAATGTGTTGCAACTATCTGAAAACCCTTCGTTTGGGACGAAACGTGGGTAAATTCTCACTCGCGTTTGGGACGAAAAGTGAGTAAATTCTCACTCGCGCATACAGCCAAGTATCTATAAATACTGCAAAAGGGTAGTTATTTGATGTTCAAACACCATTTGATGAATTATAGGTGTGGACACAATCCTGTCGAGGTGCTATTTCCACTTAATGTCCTCGAATTGTGGGGGAAATCGTGAAACGACCCACATAATATGCGATTCCCATCTCGTGCACGCTCGAATATGACTGAAAATACCGCATAGGAGTCTATTGGATGTGTCCGGAAGCTGACAAATCGGTTTCCCGGTGGACGAGGCCCCAGATACATTATACGTGGGAGAATAATTTACCCCGGCCAACTTCTCACGGACGAAAAAGCTCAACACAGGCTCCCGCGTGCCCAGAGGTGGGGGAAAATTATTGAAAATCATTGTTGTACGTTGTTAATATACTTTCTGATCCCTTTCTTGGTCAAACAGGGCCTCAATATAGTCTCATATTCGTATAATGTGATGAAACCATCGAAAAATTCTTCGTTTGGGACGAAAAGTGGGTAAATTCTCACTTTCGCATACAACCGAGTGTCTGAAATTACTGCAGAAGGGTAGTTATTCGACGTTTAAACATCATTTAATCAATTCAAGGTGTGGACACAATCCTGTCGAGGTGCTATTTCCACTTAAAGTCCTTGAATTGTGGGAAAAGTCGTAGAATGACTCACAAAACATGCGATTTCCATCTTGTGCACGCTTGGGGATGACTGGAAATACCGCAGGGGGAGGGGGCCCATTGCATGTGTCCGGAAGCTGAGAAATTGGTTCCCCCGGTGGACAAGGCACCAGATGAATTTTATGTGGAAAAATAATTTACCCCGGCCAACTCACCCCGGCTAATTTCAACGATATACCATGAAGATATAAAAGAATCTCATCTGATGTTGAGGATTTGAACGAAATATCCATTATTTCCATGAAGGAACCTGGCTTGCCTGCGAGATCCATCGCCATGCATCGGTATTTGTTCGGTAACTCGCCGTGGAAGACCCAGCACATTGTGCGCTCTTCTCATCTATTCCTATTTGACAGGAACCATTCGCGATTCTAAAACGGTTATATGTGTTGCGATAACCAGTCTGAGAGTTCTAACTAGGCTTCTTGTTGATTTCATTATGAAAATTGTTGGACTCGTGGCCCAGAATCGTTTTGCAAGGGATAATTCTGATGGCTAGTCCGGTAATTCTGATCGCTCTACTGCTCAAATTCATGCACTCAGCATATTCCTATGCATCATGACTCCGCAACATGAAGACCGAGGTGCACGCCGATTGTTCACTTTTCCAAAGGAACCCAGGAAAGTTCCCCTCTATTTTTCACTTCTACTCTGATGATTCCCCGCGATCGGAGTGGCAGCTATCGTTTCTGAGCAAATCTACGAAACGTGGTGATGTGGGAGGAAAAAAATTTTTCTTCCTCCCGGCACGAAAGTACGTCCTTCCCTGCCTCGTTTCGGTCGTGGAAGAGCGACTTTTGCTGCCGGCGCAGCGCTCTAATCGGCTGTTGATTTTTGCTGCCTCTTGGGCTGCCGCTGCTCTCCACTCGCGTGGCATGCAATGAAAATGCATGCATAACATACACGAGAGACATAACCTGTAGAGGTTATGTTTGTCAGCGTTTATTTGTGATGATAATATGATTGGATGGACAGTATCTCTCTGATGCAGGAATATCGCTTTTGAGAAAGAATTTATCGGGGTTATTATAGAGCAGGATTTCTCATGCTCCACGACACGAATCAAATGAATGCGCAGTGACAAGAGTTTTGGGCCATGGCAAGCTGAAAAACGCTAACACAACTAGAGCTGATCATGAGAATAGCATTTAGCATCCATTCAGATTCTTCGACAATTCACTCTGTTATTTTTCTGCTTTCGTCCGCCCCGATCAGCAAAAGTCGAGCGGACGAGCATATATCACATCATATCATCACAAGTAAATTCGGTATGCAGCTGAGGTAAAGCAGTGAGTAAAACCTGCGAGGTCGTCTGCTTTACCCACCCACTGCCACCCCTTCAAAATTGCGAGCAACTGCGGAAGTGAGGTTAAATGCGGACTTTTGTATTAATTGATTAAATTTTCGACGTACTTTTCTGCCGCGAGTAAGAAATAGTATATTACGCAACAAGTGCGAGGAGGTCAATTTCCGCACAAGTTGCCAAACGAGTGCGAGAAGTTAATATTCACGCACACTATGAAACTTCTCGCACACTCAGAAGAACACGTTTACGCACGCTCGCGAAGCGAGCGTGCGTAAATATGTACTTCTAGGTGTGCGAGAAGTTTCGAAGTGTGCGTGGATGTTACTTCTCGCGCGAGTTGGCAACGTGTGCGGAAACTTCTCGTACGTGTTGCGTATACTATTTTTTGCAACTGTGCGCGAAGTTGTAATTAAATGCACCACTGTCCGAGCAAGATTATCTTGGAAACGACGTTTTCAAGAAAGGCCAAATTCAGAGGGATGACGTGACATCATATTTTGGAACTGTGCGTGAATGAAAATGCATTAGAGCGAGAAGTTACATTCACGCACACTCCACCAGTGCGTAAATGTAAAACCGTGCGAGAAGTCATTCACGCATTACTTCTCGCACTGTAAATAATGAAGAGAAGTCTCATTTTTTTACAACTCCGCGCACACAGTTGCAAAATAGTATATTTCGCACCGAGTTTATGAGGTTGTAGCTTGCTTCCGAGCGATTCGTTTTCGGCCCGAGCCGCAGGCGAGGGTCGAAATAATCGTTCGGAAGCGGGGAACTTCATGAGCGAGGCGCGAAAGTTATTTTTCGTAATTTTGTAGGCACCCAAACATTGGAAAATTACGAAAAAATCTTTTTCGAAATCATGTGCGTAAAGTTAGTGCGTAAGGAACATTTTTCCGTGCGTTAAGGAATTTTTGCGCACGGAATGCGTGAAGACCTGTGCGTAAAGTCACCAACAGTGCGTAAGGTAGGTCTTTACGCACTGGAACGTATCTTTACGCACTGCCGTATTTTCTTTATAGCCTGATATTCTACAACATCTCTTGAAGTTTCTGCGTTGTTTAGCAAAATGATCTCTGTCTTAATTCTGTAGAATCGGAGTGCTCCAATCGTTGATTCGAAGCTGCCCAAAGCAGGTGTAATGACTTCTTTCACTCGATAGGATGAAAACTTATGAGCTCTCTAAATTGTTATACTCAGTCTTGCTCTCTCGATAAGTCCATACGATTGAAATGTCCTGGTCGGCCCATCGAATTGAACATGGGAATAGTTCACTTCGGTGGATCATGAATTTAATTGAGTTCAATACAATATATAGACGTTTTTGGGGTGCTTCCACCGTGGTTTCGGTGGTTTGGCATCTACCTTGGACCGTACGTCCAAAGGACATGTAAATTCACTTTTCGGATACTTCGCCTCAAAAAAGAGTGTCGGCGATGTATTCATATTCTTTTATAAGAAAGAATCCATAGGTTTCGAAATCGCTTTCTATCTCGTGTATTCAGAGCATTATTATTATAATTAGAATTGTCCAAGTTCTTTTTATTGAACCATAGAAATGGCATATTATTTCATCAATCCGTTGATTCATTCTTGCCCGTCCTTGACGATATTCATGAAACTCTATAATAATTTTCCTCGAAATTCAGAATTGATATTATCTTATGAACTTGCATATTTCGGATCTTGGCCACTATTTGTACTTTTGAGGATTGAGATCGATATTTTCAAACTATGCGGTAACATATGATATATCAAACAAAAGATCTTTTTCTGATACATTTTCAGAATTTTTTTTCAGGCTTCGCCCCCTGCACCCTCACCAGGGGCTGCCGCCCCTGGACCCCGCTCTGCGCCCTTTTCCTCCACCTGCCCCGATCACGATTTGATTACTGGCGTATGAGGTGACCGACAGAATACTAACTTTCCGCACAAAATTTCGAAAAATATCGTACGCAACTCTGTCGAAAGGTTTCCGCACTCGGAAAACTTTACACACGAGATGTGAATCTTTACGCACTGTTGAGATACTTGACGCACGAGCCGCTACGCGGCTCGTGCGTAAAGAATCTCACCAATGCGTAAAGACTCACACTCGTGTGTAAAGATTTTCACTCGTGCGTAAATCCAACTTTTCGACATCGTTGCGTAATATACTACTCCATCGCACATCACTCGGGTTTTACATCCACTCAGTTATCGGTATCTAGAACTCAAATCCACTCGCGTGACCGATTCTTATGAGACTCTATGGGGTGGGACAGAGAACCCCGGAAATGGCCGTAAGAGCGATAATGTTATTGCCACATACACGGATTCACTCTATCATTATCCAATTGACCGCTGAAGAGAACGGAAAGTATGGCACTCATCACCAGGAAACTCGAGAAGATCATTGGAGTTATAATGTACACGATATTCAAGAGTTTTCCAGCAATGTAGTTCCCGAAAATCCCCTTGAAAAATGGAAGAAGTAGCTCGCACGTTCTAGACCAGTCGCGCGGGTCTAGTGACCATAATTTGTCGAGGTAGCGCGCGACCTGCGCGTTGATTCGCGATTTCGTCGTTCCTTGCTCCGCGAACCTTGGGTTAGGTTAGCTCGTATATAGCTGCGTTTTGCGGTTTTGTGGTCTGCTGTATACGTGATTGTTGTCAAATAAACATGAATAGATGTTTATTTGACAATCATGACCATGCTGTTGTCCGGCGTGAGGTTGAAAAGTGTTGATGAAATATCTCCATCAGTGAGAGTTTCATCTCTTTTTGATCAAACATAATTGACTGTCGTGATGCTGTAAAAATGAAACATTTTTTGGCGAGCTTTACTGTCGCATACAGCATCACAACAGTCAATCATATTTGATCAAAAAGAGATGAAACTCTCACTGATGGAGATATTTCATCAACACTTTCACTTTTTCACTTTTCAGACTTTACTCACGCCGGATAACAGCATGGTCATGATTGTCAAATAAACATTTATTTATGTTTATTTGACAATAATCACGTATACGGCAGACCACAAAACCGCAGAACGCAGCTATACAGGAGCTAACCTAACCCAAGGTTCGCGGAGCGAGGAACGATGAAATCGCGAATCAACGCGCAAGTCGCGCGCTACCTCGACAAATTCTAGTCACTAGACCCGCGCGACTGGTCTAGGCCGAAATCTAAAATCGACCCCCAGACGATAAACAGGACTTGAACTAAACACTTCAGTTTTGCAATAGAAATTCCAGCTCAAGCACAAAGTACATTTGCGAGATGGTTGTCTTCCTGAGTTTTGGTTTTAGTTTTTTCTACGACATAACTTTCAGTTCGAGCATCGAGCAATTGCAGGATTAGTTGCTTTCCCGGGACTTGGGTTTGATCTTTACATCCGGCATGATTTCAGTAGGGCTGCCGCGATACCGATATTCTATCGATGTCATCTCGCGATATAGATATTTTCGACAACGACATCGATACGATATGACTCAATTATCGTGAGCTCGACATCGACATCAACTTGACAATAAATGTTATCGTTCGACAATTTACCGCGAGATATTGCGATATTGTCGTTATCGATGGTCATTTTTTCATCTGTGGGTGGAGGTATTCCAAGTCCCCAAGGAATAAATAAGATGCGTTCTGATATCATTAATTCATGGACTAATTAAAGCATACTGAACAAAAGCGTTGAAAGAGTACGAAGTGGAGAATTGATATGCAAAGCACTCCAATCCTTCAATTCACGCATTCAATCTTCGCCCTTACTGAAGATAAAATATTGCCGTCCGAACAATGCGATTGTATGATTACATGTGCCAATCATATTAGGCTCTCTAATCATCTGATACATTCGACTCACAGTCAACGTAAGAAGGATCTTAACCTTAGAAGTCAGCTTCATTTTGTGCCCCTACAAGATCATTTTGGTTTGAATCATCCACTGAATATGATGCATATGTCGCAGGCTCTTGGTGAAATCAGCCTTTTCGTGAAAATCCTAGGCTCTTCATGAAGAGCCGGCCGATCGTGTCAGCGCTGATCCCTTCCACTTTGTTACACCATCGGCCTAGCCTTTTCGTGAAAAGGCTGACTCGTCCAGCCTTTTCATGAAAAGGCCAAGTCGAGCTAGGCCCTTGGTGTACAGATGGGCAGAGTCATCAGTACCGCTGTCGAACGAAGTCAGTATCGCAGTCAAAGCTGTCGAATTAATTGCACTTCTCACAATAATTTTAAATTGAATAATTTTATAATAATTGATCGATGGAATCGGCATGCTCAGATAGGACTTCCAAAGGTTAGCCCATTAAAACTGAAATGAAAATGTATATTGTTGCTCGGTGTATGTGAAAAAACTGACTCTGATCTCATTTAGTACAAAGCTACATCAATCGAAGACTACGAAGCGTACCAAATATCTAATAGTTGATCAATTATTTCAATTCTTATCAGCACAAAGTAGGCTGGAGTGTGGCGCCCATAGTTAGAATTGAATTTTTTCAAATCATAGAATGATTTTTAGATGACGAAAATTTTCACGTGAATTGATTGACTATTAGATATTTGATAGTCTTCGGAATCTTCAATTGATGTAGCTTTTTACTAAATGAGATCAGAGTCAGTTTTTTCACACACACCGAGCAACAATATACATTTTCATTCCAGTTTTAATGGGCTAACCCTTGGAAGTCCTATCTCAGCAAGCCGATTCCATCGATCAATTATCATAAGACTATTCAGTTCAATATGATTGTGAGAAGTGCAATTAATTCGACAGCTTTGACTGCGATACTGACTTTCTTCGACAGCGGTATTGATGACTCTGCCCATCTGTACACCAAGGGCCTAGCCCGACTTGGCCTTTTCATGAAAAGGCTGGACGAGTCAGCCTTTTCACGAAAAGGCTAGGCCGATGGTGTAACAAAGTGGAAGGGATCAGCGCTGACACGATCGGCCGGCTCTTCATGAAGGGCCTAGGATTATCACGAAAAGGCTGATTTCACCAAGAGCCTGCGACACATATACTTCATTCTGTATATCTGGTCAAATTTTTCGACAGCATCATCTTTGAGTAATGTGATGTTCCAATACGTGCTTCTACGTTCAACTTAGTTCATCTTGACTGACAAGGGAGGACCAGGCCTTTGGATCACTAATCCTTCCCAAATTCTTGTTTCACAGTCTTGTGCCACCTAGAATATGAAGAATACAGAGTAACTCCGTCAAATTAGCCTTCTGTTCAAAACTACAAGCAAAAACGTTAGCATTGGCAGTATATCTATGTCGGTAGTTCCGGAAACTTCGATATTTGAGGATCGAAAGTGTGCCGACCCCAATTCGCATTTCCGAAAGTTCTAATATATATTTTTCGACTTTTTGGAACATATGAAGTATGAATTAACTCGCGCATGAATGTGAATTTTCCCACTCATCAGTACCACAAGGATAGCAGGGAGAGATGCGGTGGCGTCACACGGACCTGACATTTCGCCACCAAAATTGATCTCACGGCCAAACGGTTTGAGTTACAGCTTTGAGGTTTTGGAATTTCGATTTGACCAACGAATACTTTGAAGAAAAGAGACTAGGACCTCTGTCGTATCGGGGTTGAGAATCGCACTAATACCACACGGACCTGAAATGAAAATTCAGCAAAACTAAATTTTTTCTGAAAAGTACTCTGCAAAGTATGGAAATCTATTTTTTTTCGAAATTTTGAGGTACGAAGAACTTGCGCCTGACAATTTACTTCAAGAACAAATTGGTGCGGAAAAGCCTGGAACGAGACAAATTGACTTTTATCGAGGAAAACTGAGGGAGTAAAATTTTAGGTAAAATTGCGCCACGGAATGTACGTGCTTAGCGCACACACAAAAAGTGGTCTTCGGGCTCTCATAGCGAAGGGATTTGGTGCTCAATACCATCAAATTTGATAAGTTTGCCCACCCCAAACCCGAGCGAGCCTCTCGGTGGTGCTATACACTCACAAAGGTCGAAAGAATGAAAACCCACAGCACACGGACCTGACATTTTGGCCCCTTTTCCGATGATAACTTTTTTCGGCGACCCTGGATCGCAAGATCGAAAAAGACCTGTACGAATAGTATATACTTTGATCACTCATGTTCCGTTGTGTTAGGTGGTTCTTAATCAATCGTTTTGATGAGTCAAGGTGGAATCTTTTTATTGCGGCAACGTTTCGGCGCTTTTTGGCGCCCTTATCAAGCCTATAATGTAAACATAAATATATGCAAACTAAATTTTTCTTGTCCATACAACACTTGATTTTACTGATATAAAAGCTACGCACCTATCAATCTATATTGCACATTTGCTACACAAGTAGCACGTCAGATGTATTTGGTAAACATCGCTGATGGTATTGCGATCTGCCGTGAGAATATTTTTATAGGTTAATGTATTCTGAGTATTGCTTGTAAATTTGTGTGGTATGACTTACAATTACATTTACAGCCAATATTTTCTATACCCTTTTCGGACGAATTTCTTACAGACATCAGCACTACACATGGTTTTTCTTACTGTTATTTATAGGGCGTACTAAGATTTATTGCTATTACTTTTTTGGCTAGATGACATCGTCGTGAAGTTTTTTGACCGCCAAGTGAATAGATTGTTTTGGATCTCCAGTTGTCACGTCGTCTGCTTTCGATGATTACATGCAGATTCCTACACTACCGATGTTTTGACTAAACCCGCGACATTTTTGAATATATCTCAGTCTATGAACCTGGCTCACGCTGGCGAGGGAGACCTACTATGACTTTGGAATTTTTTCATTTTTTGAATAATAGAGTTGTAGACTGATTTCAATTTGTAAGAGTCACTTACTGTGTTCAGAGGATTATCTTGTAAATTGATATGAACCATCTCCGAAATCCTACGTTTTCTCCGATCACTTTCTACATCTAAAATTTCCGGTTCTTTGAAGTTAAAAGAGTGTCTTTATAGAATGATTTCTGTGTTCCAGCATTCTTTGGTGCACTTTCCTTTTTGTTTCCCCTACATATAAATCCGAATGAACAGATCTATGTAATACATAATCATGTACGAGACCAAAGACACTCTTTCAACTTCAAAGAACCGGAAATTTTAGATGTAGAAAGTGATCGGAGAAAACGTAGGATTTCGGAGATGGTTCATATCAATTTACAAGATAATCCTCTGAACACAGTAAGTGACTCTTACAAATTGAAATCAGTCTACAACTCTATTATTCAAAAAATGAAAAAATTCCAAAGTCATAGTAGGTCTCCCTCGCCAGCGTGAGCCAGGTTCATAGACTGAGATATATTAAAAAATGTCGCGGGTTAAGCCAAAACATCGGTAGTGTAGGAATCTGCATGTAATCATCGAAAACAGACGACGTGACAACTGGAGATCCAAAACAATCTATTCACTTGGCGGTCAAAAAACTTCACGACGATGTCATCTAGTCAAAAAAGTAATAGCAATAAATCTTAGTACGCCCTATAAATAACAGTAAGAAAAACCATGTGTAGTGCTGATGTCTGTAAGAAATTCGTCCGAAAAGGGTATAGAAAATATTGGCTGTAAATGTAATTGTAAGTCATACCACACAAATTTACAATCAATACTCAGAATACATTAACCTATAGAAATATTCTCACGGCAGATCGCAATACCATCAGCGATGTTTACCAAATACATCTGATGTGCTACTTGTGTAGCAAATGTGCAATATAGATTGATAGGTGCGTAGCTTTTATGTCAGTAAAATCAAGTGTTGTATGGACAAGAAAAATTTAGTTTGCATATATTTATGTTTACATTATAGGCTTGATAAGGGCGCCAAAATGCGCCGAAACGTTGCCGCAATAAAAAGATTCCACCTTGACTCATCAAAACGATTGATCAAGAACTACCTAATAAGCACCTGTCCGAATTTTTTCCCAAGCGTTTTAAGGGTTCGTACAAGCGGGCACACATCATTTCAAAGTTTCAGCGAAACTACCCATATGCGTCACTTTTTAATGTGAGCCTATAAGGGTAATGCTAATCTCAGTGGCCGTATCTTTGGACTGGAGGTCCATTCGACGGAGTAACTCTGGATTTTTCATATTCTAGGCAGTAACAAACTGTAAAAAAGTTTCGGGAAGGATTGCTGGCCAAAGGCCTGGTCCTGCTCTTGTAAGAGTCGCACTTGCTTACTACTACGGGTTGGGGGTGTATGTGAGACTTTGGTCCAGTATTACTATCTCGTACTGCAGAGTACTGCAGCGGGGTGGGGGAGAACGCTTCTCATTGGCGCTCTATGAACACGCGCTGTGCAGCGCGTTCAAACGAGCTGCTGGCGCGCGTCGCCTATACAGCGGGGTCGACAGTTCACACTTAACGTGTAAAAGCAATGAAAAATCAATTGCAAAAATATTCTCATGTATATTTTGACGAGATATCCGAATCCATCGACAGTTTTTCCGTAAACATTGGTAATTGTCCAGGATTTTGGAAATTTGGGAATATGAGGATGATAGGATATTTCCATAAAAGAACCGATGTCTTTGAACAGCCAGATATAAGAAATGGTTCATTTTCCAAAGAGAAATGAATGGAAAGATTTTTGAAAACGAGTTTCAATTCTTGAGGGCCAAAAAAACTTTTTGCACTTTTCCGAAAATATATTTCAGGCTTCCACATTAAGAAATGGATCAGGACATGTTTGTGTTAATTAAGGAGGTTATAAACTCAATTAACGATGATTAAAACCCAAGCCCCCCACGGGGCTGATCAACATATGTATTATTTGATCGATATCGGATAGTCAGCTTTTTGCTTTCTCTAAAGAGAAAGCTTTGTTTTCGACACAGCAAATTTTTGATCAATTTTTCCATTCAACTCAATATTTTCTTCAACATAATTCATCTTATCACAAAAGTGCTTCAACCATCTTATTCCTCTCGCCAAAATCTAACGATTGTAAGTAACACTTTTCTCCTTATAATCCTCAAAAACCCCCCAGTGACTCATCTCTCCGGCCCTTTTTCTGTGTCTGTGTGTGTGTATGTGTGTTGTTTTTTTTGCGCCACGCTTTCTCTTCTACACTCCACTTTATCGATTTTTGCTTTTCTACAAGTTGCAGAGAATCACTCAGAGATGAGACCAGTGATTTGTCTGGTCTCCTCTCCAAATCGAGTCAGATTTAAACGTTTTTTGAGGTAAAATCGCAGAAATTGTGTACTTTCATACTAAAATATCTCTTTCTAACTTCACCTCACCCCAATTTTGATTACCTAGGCTATGGTTTTTTTGGCTCAATCTATCTTTTGGTTAATACCGAAATTCCATTCAAACTCCATCAACGTAAATTTTTATAAAAAAACCAAAATTTCCAACAAAAACAGCAATTTGAGCATGTTTAGACCTATTCTATCGAAATTCTGTTTTAACCAAATTACACGTTCTGCTAAAAAAACCTCACTTTAGGTAGCCCAAATCCCGATAACTATTTTCCTCAAAAAAATAACTCAAAATATACAAAAATATTTTTTTCAATATTCATACTTTCCTCATATCTCTCCTCTTGATTACTTCATTCAAATTTTACTCAACTAAGTTGATACTTTTTCATCGTTCTAAATTGATTGGTTGATACCGAATTTTCTGAAAATTCGTTTTAATACATCCAAAATCCGATTTATTCCCGAAAAATCCAAAATTTTTCAAAATATTCCATTTTTATGATCTTCTCACCAACTGGATCAAAATTTTCCCTCAACCAGACTACATATATTCCATGGAAAACCCTAGTTTAGGTCATCTGAATTCCCCTAAAAGGCAATCTCCTCATAATTACTCAAAATATAAGAAGGGAATCGCATCTAAAATTCATTTTCCGCTATTACCCACCCCCTAAACTAATATATACAAATTTTACTCAACTAAGTTTATACTTTCTCATCGTTCTAAATCGATTAGTTGATACCGAATTTTTCAAAATCCTTTTAAATACATCCAAAATCAAATTTATTCCCGAAAAACCCAATTTTTTTTAAAAACTCCATTTCTATGATCTTCTCACCAACTGTATCAAAATTTTCCCTCAACCAGACTACATATCTTCCACGAAAAACCCCAGTTTACGTCATCTTAATTCCCCTAAAAGTGAATCTCGTAATAATAACCCAAAATATTAGAAGAAAGTTGCAGCTAAAATTCATTTTATCCTCATATCTCCCTCTACAACTAATATATCCACTTTTTAATGGCCTATAGAGTGATACTTTTCCCTCATTCTACATCGATCGGTTGGATCCAATCATTGGATTGTGAGTGTGATATGAAATGCAATTAAATTAGATTAAAAAATATAACTATTTTGTAGGAATCCCAATCATCATTTTGAAATTTGATCAGTTTTGCAAATTTCTCATTAGTTTCAGTGAACCTCTTAAACTATTTCGCTAAGAGAAAGCATTCTGCTAATCTCATTTAGCAGCGTATTTTAGCTCAGTGGTATGCTCTACGCTTGGTAACCAGAAGGTCAAGGGTTCGAATCCCGAGGAGGGCAGTTTTGCTTTCTCAAAAGAGAGAGATTTGTTTTCACCCCAACAAAAATTTAATCAAAATTTCAACTAAAACCAACATATTCTTCAACAAAATTCCTTCCATCTAAAAAAGCCTTAGACCATTCTCTTCCTCTCACCAAAATCTATCAATTGTAGGTAACATTCTTCCTCTTAATGGCCTCCCAAATCTGCCAAAGACTCATCAATTCACCCCCTTTTCCGTGTTTGTGTGTGTATCTGTACGTATCTTGTTTTACACCGGACACGCTTTCTCTTTTACTATCTTATCAACTTTTGGCTTTCTACAAGTTATACAGAATCCAATTTCTGAGAGCCCAGTGATTTGGCACCTTTCGGCTCCCAGGCAAATTTGATCCATGGGCTTTTTGGACTAAAAGTGCTCAAATTTCGATTTTTAATACATAAATATCTTTTCCTCTCACACACTCTCACAACAAATTGAGTCACCTAAACTATGATTTTTTCTGCGAGATCTATCGATTGGTTAATACCGAAATTTCATTTAATCTTCACAGATCTCAAATTTTCAAAAAAATCAAAATTTTCACCAAAAATTTCTTTTGGAGCCTTCTTAAACCTACTGCATCCAAATTCTGTCCTAACCAAATGATAGATATCACTAAAAAAACCTCAGACTAGATGGCTCAAATCCTTCTCAAAAGCTTCCTCCAAAAATAATTCAAAAAATAATGGAAAATTTTTCTTAATATTTAATTTTCCCTCCTAGCTTCCTTTATCACTTATTTATCTCAATCTTGATTACCTAAACTATGATTTTTTCTGCGAGATCTATCGATTGGTTGATGCCGTAATTTCACTTAATCTCCACAAATCTCAAATTTTCAAAAAGATCACATTTTCACCAAAAATTTCTTTTTGAGCCTTTTTAAACCTACTGCATCCAAATTCTGTCTCAACCAAATAATAGATATCATCTAGAAAACCTCAGACTAGATGGCTCAAATCCTTCCAAAAAGCTTCCTCCAAAAAATAATTCAAAAAACAATAGGAAATCGCTTTCTCTAAAGGAAAAGCTTTGTTTTCATCCCAGTAAAATTTTGATCAAATTTTCGACTAAATCCAATATTTCCATCAACAGAATTTCGTTTATCTGAAAAAGCCTTAGACCATTCTCTTCCTCTCGCCAAAATCTATCGATTGTAGGTAACAGTTTTTCTCCTCATAGCCTCTCAAAGCTGTTAGAGACTCACTTCCCTGCCCTTTGTCCGTGTGTGTGTGTGTTGTTTTCTATCGGACACGCTTTCTCTTTCACTGTTCACTATATCAATTTTTGGCTCTCTACAACTTGTACAGAATCCAATTTCTGAGAGCCCAGTGATTTGACAGTTCCCAGCTCTCAGTCAAATTTGATCCACGGGGTTTTTAAAGGGAAAATGTTCAAATATCGACTCTTAATACATAAATATCTTTTTCCAACGCGGTCTCATCACGAATTGACCTACCTGAACTAGGATTTTTTCTGCATGCTCTATCGATTGGTTAATACCGAAGTTTTATCCAACCTTTACAGATCCCAATTTTCGGAAAAATCAAAATCTCCACCGAGAACTCCATTTCCACTCTTAGACTGCCGGTATTTTTCCTAATAAAATGACCACTTTCGAAGGGGAAAATTCATATATATGAGTAACTAATATGTCGCGATGAGTTCTCAAGGTCATGGGTGGCTCATTAGGGTGACACTTATTTCCCGACTTTTCTGTATCGGTAGGGACGCCCCCCAGATTCCAACTTCATGATAAAAGAAAATGAAAGAAATTTTTTTAGATTTTTTCAGGCAGTTCTAGTACTGCCGCATTGCACTTGTATTTTCGAGTTTTGAGACGTTTCTTCACAAAATTCGTTAACTTTGCATGGCAAGCCCTTGCGTTTCCAAGAGAATGGAGCAAACCGAACTGGATAACATTGATTGGGAGGGCTTAGGGAATCTTTTCACGCGCGTAGCGATTAGTTTTGGTCTAACTTCAGGCTCAGAACGGGGCCAGAACGGCAGAAATACAGTCCTAAAATCACTTTTTATCACAGTTTTCGAGTTCTCCTGCGCATGCGTGATTTTCTACGGTTTTGATGATATTTTCAATCGATAGCCCGTGCGATTTCCTTCAAAATGACTACTGCCGGAAGTCAATTCGATGCAATGGGACCGGAGTAGTGGATGATTTTGAATGAGGTGGAGTCAAAGGTGCAAATCCGTGCAAATCGGTCGAGATCACCTGCGATGCTTTTTATCTTGTACAGCGTGTTTCTCTGGTTTCTCTGCGACGAATCGACTTCGTCGAAGGGTTATTTTGAAGGGAATTGTCTGAGCTATCGAAGTGAGTAGGCTACGGAGTGGCGAATTTATGGTGAAATACGGAAAAATGGACATTTGATAATTTTTAGTCGAATAAAAAGCTGTTTTGAACTGTTCTGCGTGACTATACTGTAACTCACCATCTTTTTACCACTCCACGACCTACTTATTTCGATACCTCAGATCATTTCCTTCAAAATGACCCCTTGGCGAAGTCGATTCGGAGCAAAGAAACCAGAGAAACACCCTGCACAAGATGAAAAGCATTGCAAGCAATCTCGACCGATTTGCACGGATTTGCACTTTCGATTCCACCTTATTCAAAATCATCCACTACTCCGAGCCCATTGCATCGAATAGACTTTTGGCAGTGGTCATTTTGAAGGAAATCGCACGGGCTATCGATTGAGAATATTATCAAAACCGTAGAAAATCGCGCATGCGCAGGAGAACTCGAAAACTGTGATAAAAAGGGATTTTGGGACTGTATTTCTGCCGTTCTGAGCCTGAAATTGAACCAAAACTAATCGCTACGCGCGTGAAAAGATTCCCTAAGCCCTCCCAATCAATGTTATCCAGTTCGGTTTGCTCCATTCTCTTGGAAATGCAAGTGCTTGGCATGCAAAGTTAACGAATTTTGTGAAAAAACGTCTCAAAACTCGAAAATACAAGTGCAATGCGGCAGCACTAGAACTGCCTGAAAGAATCTGAAAAAAATTTCTCTCATTTTCTTTCATCATGAGGTTGAAATCTGGAGGGCGTCCCTACCGATACAGAAAAGTCGGGAAATAAGTGTCACCCTAGTGGCTCATATATGAGCCAGGCCGGCAGGCAACGGTCGGGCCCCGTACTGTACATTTTAGAATTTTGCGGATTATCATTCAGTTGTTTCTAAATGAATCCCTGGCTTCCTCGGATGTGATGGGCTGTCCAAATCGCTTATTCGTGCATTCATATCATCAAAAAACACTAAATATCAAAACTACCCCTTATCAGGTCAATAAGCGCTCAAGATAGATTTTCGAGAAATCAACCCCCGTATCAGTGGTAGTTGAGGTATCTGAGTGAATGGAAGAGAGATTCAGGGTACAATTGAGATACTTCATGAACTTTTAGCCAGGAAAAAATTTGAAAAATCTGATATAAATCTGATCTTTTCTCCTTGAATTTTCAGGGGTTTCATCCCCTCGTTAGGGGTAGTTTAGATACATTGGTTGGTTTGGGAGAATCTCAGGGGAGTTCACGTGCTTCTAAAGCCATTCCGCCATAGAAACCTCATCGAAAACTCATTTACAATAATCAAACTGATCATGAAATAAGTGGCTCATATATGCGCCAGGCCGGCAGTCTAAAGGTTAATCATTTCCAAACCCACTGCGTCGAAGTTCCGTCTCAACCAAACGATGTATATTGTTCAAAAAACCTCAGTCTAGATGACCTCAATCTCTCTAAAAAGCTTCCTCAAAAGAATAACTCAAAAAATAGTAGAACATTTGACTTAATATTCATTTTTCCCTCGTATCATCCCTTACGACTCATTTATCTCAATTTTAATAACCTAGAGACTTACTTATGTGCCATTCTCAATCGATTGGATGATACCAAATTTTCTTAAAAACCGTAAAACATTATTCAAATGAATTTCTTCCCAGGAAATGGAAATTTCCCCCAAAAACTGCTTCTCAATCATTTTCAAACACACTGCAGGCACTGCATTGAAATTTCCTCTAAACCGAATGATGGATATTGTTCGAAAAACCTCAGTCTAGATACCCTAAATCTTTCTAAAAAGCTTCCTTGAAAGAATGAATCAAAAAATAGTAGAACATTTGGATTAGTATTCATTTTTCCCTCGTATCATCCTTTACGACTCATTTATCTCAATTTTGATGACCTAAAGACTCACTCATGTGCCATTCTGGATCGATTGGTTGATCCCAAATTTTCATGAAATCCGTGAGACATTATTCAAATGAAGATTCTTCCGGGAGAAGGAAATTTTCACAAAGAACTCCAGTTGAATCATCCTCAAACCAACTGTATCAGAAATTTTCTCTCAACCAAACGATAGATATAATTGGGAAAACCTGCTTTTAGATGGCCCAAATCTCTCTGAAATGCTCCGTTTTTTCATGATTCCATTTCGGCCATGTTCTGGACCCCCGCAATTCGGTAGGAACGCTCATATGGGTCTAGATTCTTCTTCATCTCATTGTTTACGTTCCTGACAGAGTAAACCTCCATGATGGATCCTTTTGGAAAATTTTTTCGAGCGAGTCTAAGTCGGAAAAGATCAAAAGATGAAAAATCGCGGGTCCCACCGGTGGGACCCGTCGCAGCGAACGTGTTAAGATTATTATCATATAACGCCGTGAGGGAGCATTCTGCTAATCATTTTTAGCAGCGTATTTTCAATCCACTTCTTTTTTCTTCATCGAGTAATTGTCAAATCAAATAAAGTGAATGAGTCCAAAATACATACCGCGAATAATATTTTCTTAACATTCTTGATTGTTGAAAATTCGAATTCATCGTGATTTTTGCGAGAAGATTTTTATATAGGAAAGTTTTCACCATAACTTCCGTCAAAATAAAAATCATGTATGTGAACACATACTTCCTGAGAATTTTTTTTTCGTTCATCGTTCCCAAAAATCGATGAAAGTATAGCTGTACGTAATGAGAAAAATGACGAAGCACAGAGGCAACAGCAGCAACATTGCACGAGTGACCCGCGGGAAACTGATGGAGGTAATGCGCTTCCACCACATGCAAGGGCACTCGTTTCAACTCTCGTGTGGATGAGTTTCTTATGTCAATTTCCGATGTTTAAAAGCTCACAAAATGGCATAATAAAAATAGTTCTCGTGCCTCGGTCATGAGGTTACTGTTCCCCGCTCCCGAGCGATTATTGTGACTCTCGCCTGCGGCTCAGGCCGGTAACCGATTGCTCAGAAGCGAGCTACAACCTCATAATCTCGGTGCAAAATATACTGTTTTCATTTGAAAATGAGTGATTTGCGTCATCTATAACTTTATTCTGAAAGGTTTTCTCGCGTCCCAGAGAGCGTGCCCGTGATTTCCCCATCACAAGTATAACTAACGTACTTTATAACGCGAGAATCTCAACATTATTTTCAAAGTTGCGATGTTTTAGTTATGATTGCTACAGACTATCTTCCAATTGCAAGCATTCACGGTGGGTCTGAAGGGCGGGGAAGTTGAAGATTCAGAAAAAAGAGTCTCTGTGGTAAGGGATTCTACTATCGGTTTAAAAATGATTGACACCTAGAGAATTTCTGCTATCCTGGCTCCAAAAAAAATCGCTAATTTTTTTAACTGGGATAACGTCGAAGCACATCTAGTCGCGGCCATGATGAAATTTTTTTGAAGTCGATCGGATGACAACTGTGGCTGTAGCTGTTATCGGAATGTAAAAAAACGCGGGTGTAAGGCCAGTTTCAGAGGTAGCTCGACTTTGGGATGCTACAGCTCTGCCAAAAAAAATTCTGTGGCGCTGCCAAAAATGTAGGTGATAAATATTTGGTTCCCCAATAGCGTCCAACAACAATCAGCCAAAAAAATTAATAACTTTTGGAGATAATCCAGTTATTGTTATCTCGGGATCTATTGAGGTTGAATTCTTGATTCAAAAACAGAAAAATCATAAAAAAATTCTGGATGTCAAGTACAAAAATGCAATATGAGATTTTGAATAAGCGAACGCGTGGCAAGGTCGCAAAGTTGGAAAAAAATACAGTTTGCGCCTATTGTGAGGCTTTTATTGTCTTTTACAGCCGGGAACCGTAAAATCGGCGATGGGCAAGACTACCTGACCGCGGACCATAAAAGTCGTAAAGTTGCGGTCTCGGAGTCAATTAGGGTACCATCAGTCTGCTTCGGCTGCAATAATGAAGCTGGATTTTCAACAAAGAGAGCAATAAAACTATTTCGAACGCGATTCGGGCCTTGCGTTACTATTACAAATATCGCCGATACATCGATGAAGCATTGTCAATGATGAGTCGAACAGTATATCAATGACGCGTGTGTGCAGGTGTCTTTCTCTCTCTCAGAGTTTCGCGATATCTGCATGTAAGTATTCTTTGGCGGATCCTTTGAATGATTGACAATATACAATCAATACTTCATCCGCATGATTCCGATGGTGAAAGAGTTGGATATCATCCGTATTGATAAGATGATAATCAACAGTTGAATGATTTTACTATTATCTTGTTCGATCGTTGACTGATAATTATTGATTGTGCAAAACGCGCAATAACACGACATAGATTCATTTCTATGATGCTTTAAATGATCGATCGAACAAGATGATGGTAAAATCATTCAACTATTGATTGTCATCTTATCAATACGGATGATATCCAATTGTTTCACATCAGAATCATGTGGATAAAGTATTAATTGTATATTATCAATCATTCAAAGGATCCGCCAAAGAATACTTACATGCAGATATCGCGAAACTCTGAGAGAGAGAGAGGAAGACACCTGCACACACGCGTCATCGATATACTGTTCGACTCATCATTGACAATGCTTCACCGATGAATCGGCGATATTTGTCACGCAAGGCCCAAATCGCGTTCGAAATAGTTTTATTGCTCTCTTTGTTGAAAATTCAGCTTCATTATTGCAGCCGAAGCAGACTGATGGTACCCTAATTGACTCCGAGACCGCAACTTTACGACTTTTATGGTCCGCGGTCAGGTAGTCTTGCCCATCGCCGATTTTACGGGTCCCGGCTGTAAAAGACAATAAAAGCCTCACAATAGGCGCAAAATTTAATTTTTTTCCACTTTGCGACCTTGCCACGCATTTGTTTATTTAAAATCTCATATTACATTTTTGTATTTGACATCCAGAATTTTTTTATGATTTAACTGTTTTTGAATCAAGTCTTCAACCTCAATAGATCCCGAGATAACAATAACTGGATTATCTCCAAAAGTTATTAATTTTTTTGGCTGATTGTTGTTGGACGCTATTGGGGAACCAAATATTTATCACCTACATTTTTTGCAGCGCCACAGAATTTTTTTTGGCAGAGCTGTAGCATCCCAAAGTCGAGCTACCTCTGAAATTGGCCTTATACCCGCGTTTTTTTACATTCTGATAACAGCTACAGCCGCAGTTGTCATCCGATCGACTTCAAAAAAATCTTATCACGGCCACGACTAGATGTGCTTCGACGTAATCCCAGTTAAAAAAAATAGCGATTTTTTTTGGAGCCAGGATAGCAGAAATTCTCTAGGTGTCAATCATTTTTAAACCGATAGTAGGTACCTTCTTGACAAGAAATCGAAATCCTCGTCGTTGGATTTCACATTGATGCCATTTTTTCGATTTTCCATCATGAATGATGGGTAAAATTCTTCTTTCTCGTAGTTTCTCGTCTTTTTCGTGGTTTTTCCGTGATAAGTCGGGAAGGATGTGTCTCATCGAGAAATAAGTAAAGGAGTTTTTTGTGGATCCCTTGCAAATTAACAAAATCATGTGCTCACACGTATGAAGAATTGGATCCACTTTGGGTTATAGACAAAACTTCAGGAGAAATGCAAGAATTTACGAAGCTCCAGCCATATGTTTCATTCATCTGAGAATCTCACCGTGGCTGTTCTCTATTTCTGAATAAATGTGAACATACAATCTTCCAAATTCTTGAGAATCTGCTGTCACGTGGGTAGAGGTGGAGATCAGTGTCTGATCTCACCTTTCCCTTTCGTGCCACGATGACGTTGCACCCGCGATGGCTACGCAGCCGTGCAACGTATGTTCGTGGTTCGCCGGCCATCGCGGGTGCACCGTCAGCACTTCGACGGAGCGGAGTACATCCCCACTGCATCGGTCTACGCTGCAGCACGTACACGACGAGCCGTGCGGCAGCCAGACCGCTCGTATCAACCTTCAGGATCATATCTCTCTCTCGAGTATATTTCAGCTGCCATCAAACCTATATATTCACATGACTCAGCCGTGATCCATTCGAATCACCCCACCTTCCCACGTAACACGCTTCCTGGTGCTAGGCGTGGACGCGAAAAACCTGTACACGAAAATTTTTTCGCAAAAACAAAAAATAAAACACCATGAGGAAATTGTGCAAGTGACGAGTGACACCAGCAACTGGATAATCCTGCCCTCAAAACCCAGTGGCAGCAGCCATGGACTCAGAGATATCGCTCAAGAGAAAACCTAAATTATTTCAAATCCTGACCGATAAACTGTACCATAGGATGCAATCAGAAGCACTGGGCATCATCATCTTGGGTTGCCGCATTCTCCAAGGAGCATAAATACGACAACTTCTCATTATCAACATCATGGTAGAAAAGAAAAAGATGAACTCGATGGACTTCTTCAGCATCTAATTCAATGCATCGCAGCCCGCCAGCAGCTCTAACGATATCATCAAGTATTGTATTTTCGCCATTGAAATTCCATAAGTCAGTTCTATGCACACTATGAATTCATAACTTGATGTATTTTCTCAAGTTATTGAAGCCTACTTGAAATGCATCAGTGAAAATGATGGTTTTCGTTTATTACATTGGAAGAACCCGATTTCGATGAGTTATTGCAGTGATTTGGGAGTATTTGGAGTTGCAAAGTTGCTGCAAGGATCATATGTATATGCGTATTCCTAAATTGATATTATTGATAAGAAAGGCCCAGAACCGATGTAATGATTCCGGCTGTGACCAAGAGAATCGATGTTTCTGATAATCATTGAGGAATGCGCGGAACATTGAGCGCCTGATGTTTATTCCAAATCCTGCAAGCGACTTGATACAACATGGACTCCCATACAGATTAGAATGCATTCATTATTGAGACTCAGTGAACTGTTAAGAATGGATACAAATTTGCAATCGGTATCTGAACTTGGAGGAATGTTGCTTCGACTGAAATATCTATATAACAAAATTATCGATCACAACCTTGAAATGTCGGAAAATGACAAAAAATCGTGGAAATGGTTGTATGAACAGAACTTGATTGAGAAACTTTTATCAGATTCACATCCATTCATACGAAGTGAGTTATCAAAAATCAGCCACAATATGGCAGAACGACCTCTGAAGACACTTGAAGCTACAATTAAAATCGCAGAAACTGTGGAAGGTGAGATGATAGAATATGTTTTTGCCAAAGCAATTTATTCAAAAGAATATTATCGGATCGCTTCTGAACGTGAACTTCTTGCACAGCTTGATAAACAATCGAATAGAAAATCGCCAGAACATGTTGAAAAATTCCAGCCAAAAATTAAGAGCATGCGATTTTCAAGATTTCATCCATGTGGATCTGGCAACGTACGAAATATGAGAAGCCGAGAAGATGAATGTATATTGAAAAAAATTAGTCCTATATCTGAATTTAATCTGATTCAGAGACAATTGATTGAAAATTTTTGGGATAGCCTTCAGCCCCGAACGAAAGAGTTGTTGCCAAGAGAGTTACCTGGCACATTAGAGAAAGCTGATCGAAATGAAAAGAATATTCAGCGTTATATAGTCAAATTGGACCGTCACAGAACTTTCAATTCAAAGCAGTTTAAGAATAACGTTTTAGTTCCAAAGAGCCACCATTGTTTACTTGGAAAATCTCTCAAATTTCAATCCCAGCACCATGAAGAGGCTAGAAATTGGCAAATTAGTGAGCCCGAAAAAAGAATCATACTTGAAGTATTCCCAAAAATTCGAAGAACAGGGCTTGGAAATTTTGACGTGCAATAAAGTCATTTATGAGATACCGGGAGATTGCGGTTTCGATATTGTAACGCGAAATTCATTTGAAAGTTATTGCACGAAATTCGTTGACGATTGTCAAGTTCCAGGGGACGAAGAGTATGAATTTCAAATTTTCGAAACCCAAAACCATGAGATCGCTGAAAACTTGAGTCCGGAAATTGTATCCAATGTTCTGTGCCTGATTCCATTCTCACGAATCAGTACGTCAGAGAAAAGTTGTGAGAATACTCCATTGCTTCGTGGTCAGCAGAAGATGTACGAGAAAGAAATCGGCGATAGACATCCTATGCTGTATAATGAAAGCCACTAAAAATTCAATTCCTTCGTGAGTGTGAATGATGAGGATATAAACTTGATGACAACTCTGATAAAAATTGCGAGTTGCACAGTTCAAACACTTGGGTACTCTAGGAAATGTCTTTTGATGATTAATTTATCAATGGTCGGGAATGATATCAATCCTCAAACCAGGCCACCTCGCGAGAAACCGCCTTGGTTAGTTTTCCACGAGAGGAACTCCCACCTCTCTTCTCTTTTGCAAGGGAGCATCGTGCCATTTTGAGTGGCATGTTGTGTTTTCGAGAAATTCCACGAAAATGCATGGGTAGACGGTGAATAAGAATATGATTAAGGCATTCTACGGCCCATCAGGCCGTATTTCATGTTCTTTATTCCTAAATATATCAAGAAGGAATTTATACAATCCTCCTGATTTTTTCATAGGGCTATAGGTTACACATTTGATTATTCGTGAAACCAATCAGTCAGTTGATTGAGAGCCACAGAAGCTTAGTATTCGAACGAAATCAAGAGTAAACAAAGAGGTGAATTGAAAAATTTTTCGAAGTAAAAATTCAACCTGCTAAAAACAATCAGAATACTCATTGTAACGAAGTAGTGTATTGACGACCCAGTGCACTCGTCTTTAGCTGAAAACTCCCAGCTTACGGACGAGGCACTGAGGTCACCGAGAGCATGAGGAATGTAATCAAGTAAATTGTTCACAACCGCATATTTTGAAAAACTATCGATAAGCGGAGTATCGATGTTCCAGCGCAACCATCTTCAGCTGAAAAGCCCAAAAAAACCATCCTCGAGAGAACTGACGGAATTCCAGTAAAATCATTCAAAAAAGTCAACTCCAGAATTTCAGAAAAAAAGTTGCAAAAACGTAACATTCCATTTCAATAGCGATCATTTGTCCTAGATCATACTAAGGAGTACCTATTTTCATGACGTTGATTGATCGAAGAATTACAGATTGACAGAAATCTCAATTTGAGATATTAAAAGTTTTCATAAAAAATCATGTCAAATATGCGTATTTTGGCCTTCCAAATTCACACTGCGACACAAACTGTGAGTAGATGACCTTTGAAAACATTACTTAGCATGAAAAATCTATATAGTTGAATATACCAATAGTCACAAACTTCATTAGAAGTTTGAAAACGAAATCACAAAATTTCAAACAGAAAATGCAGGTTTCCAACACGTAAAACGGCGATATGCCAAAATTCAAATTCTTCACCTCGTTTCCAATGTGTTATAGTTACCCAGAGTTGCATGATATCTTGGAGGGAAACTAACGCCAGAAAACTAAAACTGGATAGGAAATTATTGAGATCGAAGAATTATATAGTCAAAATCCTTGCCGTCAGCACCATAGACATATAAGAGATAGACTGCGGGTTCCGTGCGCCGGCCGCCGTACATCAACCAAGAGAGATAGGAACTCTAAGAGTCGCCTCTCCTGTCTATCTCGCCGCTCCTGATTGGTCGGCGCTATTCCCCGCCGCTCTCACCGCCCGCCCGCTGGCTAACACACATAATAGTTTTGGGAAACAAATCAAAACACCATACATTGATGGAAATAATGCACCACCGCTCTAATGTAATCACAATCAGGCCATAATGTAATCGTCCATTGTATCTGAGATCTTATTCTCAATAGTTAAAGTCAAACCCCGGAGAGGTTAGCGCTTTATATGCAAGTTATATGTAAGTCTGATTCAAACCGATTCATGGTCGTGCGTGCTAAAGCGCTCGCCCTGTCGTTTTGCCGACGCGGCGCGGTCAGGGTTCGATTCCCTCGCAGAAATTTTTCTATCTGTTGAAACTCTTTTTTTTTATTTTTCTGTTCATCTCTAGGCAAAGATAATCTATTGCAGCGAGATTATTGTCAATTCAACACGGGGAAGATTTTCATTCCCATTGTTCACGCAGTTTTTCCCTAGATAACTCAAAATTGATGACTTCAAAAAAAAGCGTTTGCTCTTTCTGTTTTAGATATCTTGAGATAGTATCTCCGTCTATAAGTATATGATCCTATATCATTACCATTACACAAGACTCGAGAGAGTTGAAAACTTCAACGAGGATTCAGAAAAGTTTTAATATATCTCTTGATGAAATATACACACACTTTTCTAGGGTGAGCTTCAAAATTTATTCAGAAAATCCTGTCACTATAGTACTAGTTGGGCCCGATATACAGACCTCAAGAATGGGCACCGATGCCAAAACTTGCGAATGTTCCTCATGTATGTTGTGTAATAATATGAGAAAATGGGGCGATTTGGACCGATCCTGGATACCATTTTGAAATTAGCAAAAGCTAATTTTAAATTATTGGAGTAGACCAAAACTGTTTCTGGCGGACTTGATGAAGGGCGTGTTGGGGTCATTTGCCTCACAAGATTTCGTAAAGAAATTTCGAAGCTTACTCTGAAAGAAGGTGTGTATATTTCAGCAAGAGATATTAAAACTTTCTCTGAATTCTCATTGAAGTTTTCAACTTTCTCGAGTCTTGTGTAATGGTAATGATATGTGATCATATACTTATAGATGGAGATACTATCTCAAGATATCTAGAACAGAAAGAGCAAACGCTTCTTTTGGAGTCATCAATTTTGAGTTATCAAGGGAAAAACTGCGTGAACAATGGTAATAAAAATTTTCCCCGTGTTGAATTGACAATAATCTCGCTGCAATAGATTATCTATGCCTAGAAATGATCAGAAGAATATAAAAAAAGAGTTTCAAGAGATAGAAAAATTTCTGCGAGGGGATCGAACCCTGACCGCGCCGCGTCGGCAAAACGACAGGGCGAGCGCTTTAGCACGCACGACCATGAATCGGTTTGAATCAGACTTACATATAACTTGCATATAAAGCGCTAACCTTTCCGGGGTTTGAATTTAACCATTGAGAATAAGATCTCAGATACAATGAGTGATTACATTATGGCCTGATTGTGATTACATTAGAGCCGTGGTGAATTATTTCCATCAATGTATGGTGTTTTGATTTGTTTCCCAAAGCTATTATGTGTGTTAGCCAGCGGGCGGGTGGTGAGAGCGGCGGGGAGTAGCGCCGACCAATCAGGAGCGGCGAGATAGACAGGAGAGGCGACTCTTAGAGTTTCTGTCTCTCTCGGTCGATGTGCGGCGGCCGGCGCATGGAACCCGCAGTCTATCTCTTATATGTCTATGGTCAGCACCAAAAACGAGTGCGTACTTCATCATAGATCGAATAATTTTAACAGTATCACATTGAAAATTTGTATGAACTCTCTTTAGAGTGTATACCATACAACCCAAGATCGACCGACATCGGAAATTTTTCTGTATTACCATAGTAGAGTGGAATTCAACATAAAACACAGTCTTTCATGTATAAACGAGAATATACCAAAAAGTGCCAGAACTCGGCCAATTCTTATCCGATTTGAACGCTCAGAAGCCTAAATTGAAGGTCCTTCCAACAACTATCCGACCGTATTATAGAGGATTTCCAGAAAGATTGAAATTTTGGAATTGTTCAACATTCAGGGAAATTGTTCATACAAGAAAACACCTGTTGAGAAATTTTGTTTTTTTCTCTCTCTTCCAATCTGAGATATAGAATCTCATATACAGATGACTACAAAACTGAGGAACATGGTTATGAACAATTCATTGTTTATAATTCTCACAAATTCCTTCGAACGATTTTTGATAAATTCGGGAATTTTTGTAGAACCCTTTTACACTTCTGACTATGATACTGTAGAAAAATCACATTTTGTGGAATTAGAAATTACGGGAATGGAATTATTCGAGTTTGAACGATTGTAACGAAAGAGAGTTCGCGATAAGAAATTGTATACGCGACAATCACGAACAAAGACATTTTCGTTCTGACAAGAATTTTACACACATACATGCTCGCCAAGCGAGCGCAATACTATACAACGAATGATTTTTCATATCATATGATTTGAAGGCCATTCAAAAGGCCACAGCTGTTATACATTATAATATACCGCATCAGGGGACGCGGATGACCCAGCTATGGACGATTAGTGTCATGTGGATAGAGGTCAGAGATCAGTGCCTGATCTCACCTCTCCCCTGTGTGCGACGATGACGCTGCACCCGCGACGGCTACGTGGCCGCGCAACGTATGTTCGCGGTTTGCCGGCCATCGCGGATGCAACGTCAGCACTTCGACGGAGCGAAGTACATCCCCACTACATCGGTCTCCGCTGCAGCACGGACCATTGTCGTCTACGATGAGCCGTCGCACAGTGGGGCGAAACATCGATTTTGCGCCATAAAGTGCATCCGCGCGAATTTTTGACCAATTGACTTGATCCAAAAAAGATTCTCTTCGTTTTTCAACCCATCACCACGTGGCACTGCAACAATTTTGATTAAAACCGTCCTGGAGTGTGGAGGAGGCACTGAAGTTGCACTGAATTCGAGACGGGAATACGCTGATTTCTTGGACCCGGGCTGTATTTAACAGCTTGACATCTTCAAAATGACCTATATGGTCCTTGGATTGTGTAGACTACCCTTCAACACTTTCCTGAACCATTGAATCGTTTGTGATGGGTGGAATGTGCTCAGAAATGGTGAAACTCGAACTTCGAAAATCGTAAAACGATCCCCAAAATCATGAAATCTAGCTGTCATTTGAGACTTCAGTGCCTCCTTCACACTCCAGGATGGTTTTAATCAAAATTGTTGCAGTGCCACGTGGTGAAGGGTTGAAAAACGAAGAGAATCTTTTTTGGATCAAGTCAATCGGTCAAAAATTCGCGCGGATGCACTTTATGACGCAAAATCAATGTTTCGCCCCACTGTGCGTCGGCAGCCAGACCGCTCGTATCAACCTTCAGAATTATATCTCTCTCTCGAGTATATTTCAGCTGCCATTAAACCTGTATATTCACATCACTCAGCCGTGATTACTTCGAATCATCCCTTCTCTCCACGTAACACCTAAAAATACTATTTTACACATTTTTCGATAAAAATCATCCCTTCCGATTTATTACAGGAAAATCACGAAACAGCGTGTTATGCGTGTCGCAAGTGGACAGTTCTCAGAGCGATAGAAAAGTCTATATTTCCAAAAGCAGTTTTGAGAGTAATTTCATCAGGGTGTACCACTTTCGCACCCACTGTACCAAAATTACCTAAATTAACAGTGTGCCGGAATGGTGAAAACAGGTTCCCAGAAAAACGCCTCATTCTCCTCATCGTTCACACGGACTTTGGTTCAGATATTTGGGTGATCTACGTAAAAGCTTCTCAGAAATGTTGGATTGATTAGTGGACATAGAATTCCGATTCAATCAACAGATACTCTTATTTTGTCAGAGAAATCAAGTTCTGAACGAAAAATTCCTCTCTCACCATGTATTGGAGTGCACAATAAAGGCAGCGCGACTTGTATTTGGACACGACAAAACTATTCATTCACCACACTGTCGTAGTTCCTTCTAATCACAATTAATGACAGTCTGAGTAAAAACACTGTAATAAGAATATATAAAGTGAGCACAAGTCAATGATATAGAAGAGGTCTCGGACACGAGTTGCTGCAGCTGCGAGTGTCGCTATCCAAGTAAGAAGCAAGTAAGCGAGACGATGAAGAAGCGACGACGAGAGAGATAGAGAGTATGCTACGCGCCGGCGCGGCGCATGGCCGTATATACGGCAAGAACAAGGTGCGGGGTGACAGCCTGTGGCGCTGCCTGATGTCACTGGCAGCAACAGATCGTGAGAGCTTGAAGCGTTCTTCCTAACACTCCCTCCCTCCAAGCCTCATAGTTGCTGTTTCCTACTGCGCCTCTGCTTCATCTTCATCCCAGTCATCTCCAGAGTATTCTTCGTTATTGTCGTATTGTTCCATTCGGTGGCTTGACAAATCTAAGAAAAAGATCAACAGAAAATGTTTCATCTAAGATAGTGCCATGGTAATTCCTTCAGAGATTTCCGAATCAAAATGCCTTTCTTCTGCTACACCGTACTAGATCACCAAGCTTCTAAATTCATAATCTTACATCTGAGTTTAAAGTGAGCATTTAGAGGCAAAGGTTTCGTCATGATATCGGCTCCATTCTCAGTACTTTCAATCCATTCCGCTATCACTCTTGCATCTAACACACACTGCTTCATGTAATCACCATGGGTTTCAGCCATGTGATTTTTGGTACCACTCCTTTTCCTATCAGCCAGTGCCTTCTGAAGCTGCCGGTGTCGTCTGAACATCATCATCAAAATCTTCAAGATTATGACATCCGTCCATCTCAGTGCACTGTTTGGCAGACAAGTTGTCGGTTCTAATGACAACTGGGTACATGGTACGTCCAATTATGCCTCTAATTGCTTTGTCTAAGTAGATGATTTCTTGACAAGTCTCCCCCATCGCAAGATACTCGGCCTGACAAACTGACTTAGTAACCAGACTTCGTTTGTGGCTTCGCCACGCAACTGGGTCTCCGAATAATTTCAGAATATAGCCACCCGTAGTTGTAGAATCATCCCAGTCTCGGTAGCTTGAGTCACACGTCCCAGTCGAACTGTCTCCTTGAGCTCTGAAAATGAGACCTACATCTAAGGTATCTCTGAGATATCTCAACACTCGTTTAACGTCTTTCCAGTCTTCATTTGAGAGAAATTTCTGTCGACGAGAGAGTATATTTACAGCGATTGCTATGTCAGGTTTAGTTGTTCCAGCTAAATAAGAAAGACAACCCACTGCTTCTCTATAGGGTGCCTTGGTGACGTTTTTGAGTACATCCGAGTTAGGATCTAACTTCTGAAGACTTTAATTTTTGAACTGTCTAGTTACCATTGACGTTTTCTGAGGTTTACAATCTTTCATACCGAACCGTTCCAGACATTTCTCTATGTACTCCGGCTGAGTCATAGTTATTATCTGATTCTTTCTGTCTCTAGTTATTCTCATTCCCAAATACACTTCAGGCTCTCCTAAATCTTTCATCTCAAATGCAGAATTCAAATGAGATTTTATACTATCCATCTTTGCAGCACAATTTCCTGCTAACAGTATATCATCCACGTACAGAATTAAGAATACCATCTGATTTTGGTGTCTCCAAATGAACAGACATGGTTCGTTTATGTCTTTCTCTAGACCCAATTTTAAAGCTTCTCCAGTGAAACGCTCGCTCCATTTCTTCGGACTAGTTTTGTGTCCATACGACGCCTCTTCCAATTTACATATTTTTCTCCGTCTGATTCCATCATTCACTTCTAAACCTTCAGGAATCACCATGTATATATTTTCATCCAATCTCCCATTCAAGAATGTCGTTTTTACATCCATCTGACAAACTTCGAAGTCATACTTGTTGATAATAGCAATAACTGATCCAATAACTGACAGTCGGGACACTGGAGCATATGTTCCTTTCAGCGAGTACTCTTCAGTATCTTTGAAGCCTCTGATTACCAGTCTTGCCTTATAGATGATATTGCCCTCTGAGTCTGTCTTTTTTGTGAACACCCATCTAGAGTCTAGCTCTCGCGGTCTCTCTCCGTTAGGATCCCGAGCAGATCTATCAACGATTCCCCATACTTGGTTCTTATCCATGCAGTCTACTTCAACTTTCACTGCTGACTTCCAACTTTCAGATTCGTCTGAACACATGGACTCTTTGAAACTAGTAGGATCTCTGTTCATTCGCGCTAGAAGAATATACACCAATTCATCTTCAGCCTCTGAGGGTTCGTGTGTCTTAGGATAAATTCTTTCAATGCCCTGACTTACATCCACGGGAGGAGTTTCGACTTCAGTGAGTCTGAGATGTGACCAAGTAGGTCTATTTGTCTTCACCTGCCTCTCTGGGTTTTTCCGCTGTTTGGCGTCAGCTTCCAAAGGAGACTTCTCATCATTCTCTCGTTTCTGCTGTCTCCCTCTACTCTTCTGAACTTCTGGCTCGATCTGAGCCGGGGAAACATCTTGTGAATCATCTGAATTTTTCAACGACTCATCATTTATGCTAAAACTTTCTGGAACCTCTGGGTGAACTTCTGAGTTAACTTTGTGATTTTCTTCTAAACCCCTTTTTCATTGAATTTTACATTTCTAGAATGTATGAACTTCCCGGTCTCTGGATGCCACAAAATGTACCCAGACTTTGCATATCCTACGAGGAAGATTCTAACGGCTCTCTCTGAGAATTTTGAATTCGGTAATGGAATTTTCGCATATGCGAGGCAACCAAAACGTCTAATTTCATCAACGTGAGGGTTGATGTTCGGCACCATCTTGTGCAGCGGCGTTTCAAGCTCAAGTGTTTTCTGTGGCGATCTGTTGTACAGATGCACAGCAACTTCTAATGCAAATATCCACATATTCATTGGTAAACCAGAGTCCAGCATCAAAGCTCTGATATTCCATTGAATTGTTTCATTAAACCTCTCAGCCGTACCATTATGTTCCGGCGTGTAAGGTGGTGTCAACTCGCAGCTGATTTTTTCCATCTCCACTACTTCTGAGAATTCACCTCCTTTGAATTCAGCAGCATTATCTGCTCTTAAAGAACATGCTCTTTCATTTTTTCCTAATAAGTTTCTGATGTAATACAAGAATTTCTCCAAGCAATCAACTGCCTCACCTTAATGTTTGATGGCGAAGGCCATTGCGTATCGTGTGTGGTCATCTATGGAAACAATTATATTATCTATTTTCACCAGGTCGAGAAGCCGGCTTGATGGGTCCAATTATGTCAATGTGAATTCTCTCTAATGGTCTCTGAGCTCTAGATCTGGTTTCTGAGAATGGTAGTTTTTCCATCTTTGCTATTGTAACGTGGTGAGGAGTTCAAGTCTCTAGATAGAACACGAGTTTCAGTAAATGCGTGACTTTAATATAAGAGATAATTAAGAAGTGAGAGAGAGTGTGTGGATGGGTAGATTGGTCAGAGCGGTCTGCCGCGGCGAGGCCCGTCGTCCGCGACGATGGGTCCGCGACGCGACATCGCACTTGGTGGGGAAACGGGAGAAGCTCCGTCAGAAACGCTGACGGTGCACCTGGTGCATCGTCAGGTGACGGGGAGAGGCGCGAGCCAGAGGCTCGAGACTCACCACGTCACACTATCATGCAAATCTCACATATACGTATGGACTCATCAAACCTAACCCTACACAACACTGGTTCTTTCTTCTCAAGATTTTGCAAATAATCTAGTGATGGATGTCCTAGTCTAGAATGCCACAGCATCCCTTCGTCGAATTTAGTTGGCTTCTGAGTCTCTGAGCTAAGTGGAGGTTTGGTACATTCGAAGAGCATTTTTTCGGAGCCTTCGTCTAATCGAATGATTTCATCTTTCAGCAAATTCCCTCCTTAAATCTGATCTTCTGAGTAATCTAACGACGAAACTGAATTCGACATTTCCTCCCTCCCAATCTCAGACGGACTCTTTCTCTCTAAATTTTCTGGAGGATTTTGACTCGATTCTACTACTTCCATGATGTCTGTCTGCGATTGTTGTAGGATTTCGTCGAGAGTGCCAATTCTAGCTATACATGAATACGCATCAATCTTATTCGATGCCTTCAAAGTTCCATCCACCTCATTCACTACTTCCAAAGATATTAACCAGGTTTCATATTTTCCTCTGAGAGATTCAGAACCAGTATTTCTGTCAAAAAAACTTAACCTCTCATCATCTAAGTATATTCCTCAACCTAGACCTGCAAAACGTCTGAGAGAAATCAAAAGTTCCGAAGTATCTCCAGCCGAGACAACATTAGATAGCAGAATCGTTTCGTTGTTAAGGCGATGCGCTCACCGTGCACCGTGACCATGGACCTTGAAAATACACCTTACATGAAAAGTTTGATGATTCAAGGTGTATGATGAATTGTCGGATACTTGTTATGGTCCAACTTGTATTCTTCAATCCGTCGCTCAGCCCAAATCACAAGAGAATCGGAGAAAAGTTGGAATAACTCGGCCGCGGGAACGTCCTAACCTATAATATACGCACTTTTTCATTCCCAACTTTCTCCGATTCTATTGCAATTTGGGCTTAATGAAGAGTTGACAAATCTAAGTAAGATGATAAAAAATATTTGTACGCTCGTCGTTTAGCCCAAATCGCAATAGAATCGGAGAAAGTTGGGAATGATTTTCAGCTTGCATGGTGACCGCATCGCCTTAATGTTTGATTTCATGTATAAATTCCCCCCACCATCGATTGTAATACTTGCCGATTCGTTCTTATTGGCACTACAAATGAATTCATTTGAACTTTTTCTGAACATTCTAAGATGGATCCGTTTATCAATTATATGATCAGTGGCAGCCGAATCTGCTATGAAAATGAGCTTTGAATTTGAACTAGATTGAACATTTGAATTACCTGCCAATCTCAGGCGACCTCTCTCCTGACCTTGTCGTTTCTCCTTCCCGGGTGTTGGAATTTGGGGCACCTTCTTCTCTCCCACTCTACCACCTCTACCACCAGCTATCCCTCCTCTACTACCTTTACCTCTAACAGGGGTGTCAAGCGTAGTAGAGTCCCTCCCCTCAAGCCCCTCCAGTCAAGTGCAGAGAGCGTCGCGGCTCGTGGCGAAGGAGCCCCTCCCCTGCGACGCCACGGCGCGCTCTACACATGACCGGAGGGGCTTGAGGGGAAGGACTCTACCACGCTTGACTGCCCTGACCTCTAAAGCTGCCTCTACTCTGACCAACTTTACCCCGAATAGAGAATTTTCCATTCTTACTTCTATTCTGATTCAGATTTGCAGGTACATACCCATCTCTTGGATTGTTCCTCTGAGGGCAGTTTGGGTCATTGCCATTGTGAGGGACGTCGTCTTTACAGAAATAGCAGTACCATGGACCCCTGCCTGCTAAAGAGCATGATGCCCACAGATGTCCTTGTCTGGCGGTCCTGTGACATCTTTCGTGCGTCTGAGCACTGTTGGCGCGAACATCTGAGTTAATCCTCGATCTATCACTTGCTTCAAACTGTAACATTATATTTTTCATCTCACTTAGAAACATGTCTTTATTCAAAGCATTGATAATTAGTTCTGAGATTCGCACATCGCGGCTGTTATCCGATACAGCTTGATAGGACATCGCTTTGTTGTCACTCTCATCTAAGGGTTTGGTTCCGCACATCTCATGCTCTCTAATCGAATCGTCGAATCTATCACAGAACTGATTAACCGATTCATTTTGACGCATTCGTAGACGATAAAGCTTCGTCTTAACGCTTGTATCGGTCAATTTCACTTCTGATCTTCTAATCAACATCAATTCGCGAAGTATGTCCACAGGGTCTTTGACGTTAATTATTCTCTTTTGATGATGCGAATCTATATGATTTATAATTATGTCGCGAACAACAATTTTTCTCTTCTGAATTTCCTGAGCTGTGAGTAATCTAACTGCCGGTACATTGGAATCGATCACACCTAACAAATCTAATGTCTGAAGTTCTGATTTCAAACTATCTAGCCACAGATCATATGGTGCTTTATGAGTTAATTTGTAAACCCTTTTAACTGAGACTCTTCCGGAGTTTGATGACTTTGAAGTACTGTTCACTTGCAACAATATCGCATTTAACTCATTCACAAGAGTATCTGAAACATTTAAGGCAGGCACTTCTAAGTTCTCAACTCGCGAACAATCATTCTGATTTGTTGCATCTCTATGAGATTGCCTAACCTGTGAAATTCTAAAGTTGGTAGCAATAGGTGTAGAGTTGATCACCTGGTAGTTTGAGGCTTCTGAGCGTCTAGGATTTTGATCTGAGACAGCATTGTCTCGTCGTTGACCAGATGCTTCTGAGCGTCTAATATCTTGAGTCAACTCAGGGTCCTGTTGCCTGCTACTCCTGAAGTTGACGAAGATTGAGCTGTTTCTCCACCAGCATTCCCAAGCGCAGATGACAAGAGATCTGCCAGCTCCCTTGCAGTTTGCCTGAGCTCCTCTCTCTCCCTCTGAGCTTCTGAGCTAGCGGCCTGAAACTGTTCCGCTTGGACTCTCAATTCATCCCTCTGAGCCAGCATTGCCTGAGTTGCCTCTTTGAATGCCTCAACCCAATTATTAGCTCTATGCTGAGCCCTTCTGAGATCTTCTCCGAGTCTGCGCTCAGAAGGTGTTATGAACACCAATTCTGGTCGGGAAGCGGTGTAGACCATTCCTGTAATTCAAAACAGAGAGAGCAAAAAAAATTGATCATCTGAGACATCTAATCTTCAAGAACATTTTGTTAGCAGAACGTTTCTATCTACTCCGTAAACAACATTCTGAGTCTTCTATCTTCTAACTACAGTTCCTATTTACTCAAGGAAGAAAAAGAACTGCCAGATCTGTATTCATCTTCACCGTTGTTCACATGTGAGACTATTACCTGTATTGGTCACCAAGGTTTCAACTCTCATTTCCTGCGAGCCACCTTGGTCCCCCTCTGATTGAGACCTCTGCTCTCTATGGGTTGTGGGTGATTTGCCATCCTCCCCACTAGTGGGACCATTTGAGTTTCTTGAGTCCCCTGACATAGTCCTAAAAAAAATCATTTTGAAATTCGAAATGATTTGAATCGAGACAGAGAATTGCTTCTGACCCAACACATCTCATGCAAACCCTTTCGCTCTGAGCAAATGCACCGCACTGTGCTCAATAGGCGTGATTGAGGGACGATCGCTGCACAAAACATATGCCGAGAACAAAACAAACAAACCCGTCTACAAATGAGAAACTTATGCACCGCATATTTATTTCGAATTTGCGTATAGGTAATGGATCTAGTGTATTATCTCGTTTGTTACATATTTTTGTTTAAATCATCTTTTCCTGAACACTAACATCCATCTAAATTCATCTTATCATTTGACGAGATTATCATGGGTACCACCAACATAATATTTCCCGAATGCAAGCTACGAGAATAATACTTAACGTTCGCAAAACATCTTAGTCATACATCTGAGTGATTTGATCATCCATCTCAACGGTCTAAATACTCAAAAAATTTCACAGTATTCGAGTCAAGTGCCATATTTTCTGCGAGGTATTACCGAGAGTCAAGTAAATTTCCGATAGATTACCAATCTGACCGCTTCACTTGAAACTCGGCATCCCGAAGCTCAAATACGCGCTAAGTCGAATACGTGTCCGTGCCTGTCTGATCTTCAATACTAAGAATTTCAGATTCTGAGTACTTGTTGCATGTAAATCACGTCTAAGCATGCGCGCGCGCCCGGGAGAGACATAGTGCAGACCAAGTTATGAAAATCTCTCCCGTCTTAAAAAATGGCGTCGGCGAGTGATTTCCTAGCGCTCCGAAATCGACGCTAGCCAATGAGAACGCGAGCACCGCAAGCATCCTCGAGCCTTTCGCCGGCGAATGATCACGGATTTGCGCACCATTGCATGTGTGCTTACACACACACACATAAACACACGCGCGACGCACACAGACACATGGATCTTCTCGCCGCGCTTGCTCCCTCCGAATTTCTCAGAATTCGAGCGTGTTCGTGCTTGTTTGCGCGCGCGAGGCACAATTTTTCGTCTCCTATGCGAGCTGAGCACTTTTCAATAGACTCACGTTTTTAACAAGTTTTCGTTCGACGCGAGAAACTTCGGCGATTTTCATCTCAAATCTCACTCGCGACCACGAAACGGAGCACGAAACTTCTAATAGAGCCATCTTCTAAGGGCCCCGCTCAACACAATTACACTCTTAAATACCTCACGAGCACGGCACTCCACTCATCTAATTACATCTACATCTGTACTTACTCTTCTGAAGAATTCAGCTCTGCGTGGCTCACAACGAAGTCCTTGCGGCGGGCCGATAACCTATTGGAGTGCTCAATAAAGGCAGCGTGACTTGTATGTGAATACGACAAAACTATTTATTCACCACACTGTCTAAATTCCTTCTCATCACAATTAATGACAATCTGAGGAAAAACACTGTAGTGAGGATATATGAAGTGAGCACAAGTCAATGATATAAAAGAGGTCTTGGACACGAGTTCCTGCAGCTGCGAGTGTCACTATCCAAGTAAGAAGCAAGTGAGCGAGACGATGAAGAAGCGACGACGAAAGAGATAGAGAGTATGCTACGTGCCGGCGCGGGGCATGGCCGTATATACGGCAAGAACTAGGTGCGGGATAACAGCCTGTGGCGCTGCCTGATGTCATTGGCAGCTACAGATCGTTAGAGCTTGAAGCGTTCTTTCTAATACCATGTTCCCAGGTATTTCATGAAGATTTCGTATGAGGCAATCAGGAACACAGCTTGATAACACGTTGAATCCCTCTAACATTTATTTCTCGACTGGTACTCGATCCATAAAATATATTCACGACGAAAATGAGTCGCATAAAAATGGATCAGAATTCAGTGATGAACAATCGATTGCGCATTTCGTAACCACGGTTGTTCATGTGATCCAAATTTTGTGAGGGAGTATGAAAGAAGTATCTTGTTCAAAAGACATGACTTTTGAGAATACTTTCGCAATCTTAGATTTCCAAATATATCAATCGGTGTTTCCTTTCAGGAAATCAATAATGATTATTGAAGAAAATGTATTTCTTTATTTTGAGATATCTCTTTGCAGGAACAAGAACTCGTCACGAGATATAGGTATTCTAAACTTGAATTTTGACCAACTGTTGCTGGCGCTGATACTAAATATAACTGAAATTCACTGGACGGAACGTGAATAATCTGAACTCAAAATGTTTTTACCAAAAAATGCTCTTTGATGTTCCGTGTGATCGTGACGGGACTTGAATGCATCCAAGATTATAGAATCATCGACCAACCGAAATTGAGTGTTCGCTCAATCCACAAAGTTAGACCGTGCGATTTTCAGTCGGAATCATCGCGAGCACAAACGCAATTTTATCGAGTGGGGATTGACATAGAGAGACAAGCAAGATGTGTTAGCCTTCATATGGTCATCGCAAAAATTCCTCAGTCCAGGGCGACGATGCCATAATAGTCATAAATACCACCATATAGATAACACCAACTCGATGAGCCGCATAAGTAGCGGACGAAAGTTTCTGTCGGTAAGCTCCGTAATGAAAAGCTCTGCGCATGCAGTGCACAAATTGGAGGGCTCCTTGCTCGAGTTCATCGGCGGCCGGCGCTTTCGCCAGGTCAACATAGTTTGCAGATGGTTGTATCGACAACTGTGCGAAAAAGTTTTGTTTTGTAATACTCCGAATATTAATTGTTGTATCGAGTTCTACAGTCAACAAGGTGATTTCGTAGTGCATCGTAATATCGTGTCCAAGCTTCGTGCAGATAATTTTAGGAAGTATTCATTCCGCCCGTGATTTAACAGCGGTGTTCAGGCGAATTCATACATCGGTGCCCATCGTTTGGACAAGTATGATCTCAACAATAAAAAAATCTGTCTGAGGTTGTGCCTGTCCACGATCATCCATCGAATGCGAAGTTACCGCGGATGAGTACAATATTTTGCTGCGGAGGTGACCCGACATGTAAACAAACTAGCAGAGGCCAACTTTTTTCACAGGTCGCGAGAAATGCTCGGATGGTGTTCTGATTGAGTGTTGTTTTTTCAATAGGTTCGTCGTTGCGTGTCTTCTTCATCGATATTATCAATTCGGATTCGCGACTGGTTGTTGCTTTCAAATTGTCAGACGAGTCTTTCGTCAGCCAATTTTCCAAACCCATTGTTTTCCAAATTGACTTGAATGTGCAAAAATCTACAGGATGCATATATCAACTTCCTCTTACATTCACTATTTCCTAGCAGATCCTTTTTTCTTCCTCTTGATACTCCAACGTTTGGCTATCGTAACCTTAATTCTCACAATATCTTATCAGGATGTTCCACATGAGAGGAGAGTGCCGGGCGATAATGAGGAGCAGCCATCCAAAGAGAGAAAAGCCACTCCTTGGGCTCCTGATTACTGGAGCCAGAATTTTGAAAATTGGCTGATGGAAGATTCGCAAAATCGAGATCGGTATGCTAGAAGTGGGCACTGTGACAAATCTTTGTATTTCTTTGGCAAGAAAGATATCGATAGGCATCAAAAATCTCCATTGCATGAAGCTGTTATCGAGTTGGCAAAAAAAGAGAATAGATATGTTGAGATTGAAATCCAGGAACCTTTCAAAAGTAGAGTGAAACGTCTCAAGATGATCATAGTGATGTTCATCGCAGAAAATTCTATGAGCGTACATCTCATAAAAAATCTAGTTCCATTTCTTCGTAGATTAGCAAATTCTCCCGATGACCCACTTGCCCACATACAGATGAAAGATGGTAAATGTACCAGAATAATAGAGGATGTTTTGTATGAAGAAGCTATTTCAGTTGTTGCCCACAATTTAAACTTCACTCATTGGTCTCCAATGATGGATGAAAGTACGGACATTGGAAAGATGAAAATATTAACTGCTTCGGGACAATTCGTTGATCCGCTTACTAGGAAAGTTGTGCGGATGCTCCTCGGTCTCATCGAAATCGATCCCTTGAATGCTAAAGCGTCTGATATTCTTGATGCCCTGACTAGATTTCGTGGTAAACAAACATCAACATGAAAAAGATACCCGCACTCGGAAGCGATAACGCTTCAGTTTTTGTAGTCAGTAAAAATGGCATGGCTACTTTGATGAGGCGGTATATCGTTCCTTTCTTGATCCCGATGGATTGCATTTGCCACAGCTTCGTTTTAATTGCAGTATCTAGTAGTAAGCAGCTGCCTGGTGGAGTCGAGAGCTCGGTTAAGAAGATCTATAACTGGTTCAAGCTAAGTGGCAAACGTCAGGGTATGAAAAGTTCGTCGAGTTTTTGGAGTTGAATAAACGTTCCTCCTTGAAATTATCTGGCACGAGGTGGTTAGAGGCTTGCAAATGCTACAGTTTAGTCCTGGAGGAGTGGGGCGCTCTGATTCTTTATTCCACGGTGGAAGCTTTTGACCATAGGAATGATCTTGGAAGGAATACAATTTTTGATCTTTTGAATGATAACAAAATCGAGCGCTCACTATGTTTCTAGTTTATCACCTCCACGAATTCAATGAATTGAATGCAAATTATCAAACTAAAAATCTCATGATACATCGCTTGTGGAGGGATACTAACCAGGAGAGGCCATCACATCCGGATCGAGGATTTGGCTGAAACTCTGGGAATAGTCTTCTCTTAGTGCCAAACGATGAAACCCAAGATTACGAACCCTTACGGTTGAGCGTTTCCGAGCTACACCCAAAAACATTAGCATTGTCCATATGGGCCCATGTTGAAAATTAAACATATAGGTATACCTGCCATGCTAATGTCCGTGGCTGTAGCTCGGAAACGCTTGAGCGTTAAGGTCTATAATTTTGGGTTTCATCTTTTGGCACTGAAAGAAGACGATTTCCAAAGTCTCATCCAAATCCGTGATCCGGATGTGATGACCTCTCCTGGTAAGTCATTCATGAAGGTTATAGGATCGAGATTTATCAATCTCCAAGCTTTGCAGAACATCACAGCTCTCGACTTCAGCATTGTAGACAATCGTGAGACTCGCGACGAATTTGATCTAGCTTCGGAGTGTCACAATTTTTTGAACAGATTGACTGAAGAAGAGAGGATCGCAGTTAGGGGATTTGCTGAAAAGTTCTAGAGCAAGCAATTGAAGGGATGCATGCTCGACTTATTCACAATAAAGCTTTTTTGCAGCGGTTGATCTTCGTTGAACCCGAAGTAGCATTGTCAGATGATCGAAATCCCGAGTGTATCCAATACCTCCGCGAGAATCACTTCCCTTCCATTGATTCGGCAGATCTCCTCAATGAATGCAAAATACTCCCTGAACAGTTCATAGATGATCAAAAAAGAGAATATTCAGTATTATATGTTGTAGATTCTTGGAAAATTGTCGTAGAGTTACAGCCAGAGGAACAACCAATTTTCCCTAACTTAAAAATATTGACAGAAGCCGTTTTCTCAATTCCTCCTTCTAATGCAGATCCAGAGCGTCAATTTTCAGTCGTGAATGAATTCAAGAATAAAACAAGTAATGGATTGCAGATAGCTTCGTTAAACGCAAGGTGCTTCATCACATCTTCCAATGGGGTGTACCCTGGAGCAAATGCCTTGAACTTTGAGCCAACAGCTGGGCATTATGTGAGATTCACTAAGACAATGTATGATACTTGAATTATATTAATTTTGATAGTTTCAGTCAAAATACTACATAATCAACACTCAATTGACCACGAAGAATTTTGGAACATTTCAATCCCACCCCTTTTCAAATTTGTTCCATCGAATGTAAGAGAAAACGAATTAATGTTCCATGCATGTTACCCTTGAATCTAAGTATCAATTCGTGACCTTGTTCAAAAGATTGAAGTCTTAAGATTCACACGTGTATATATGAGGTAAGTGTACCCAATTTGCCTCTGTACCCAACTTGCTCCCATATGCCGATCTCGGGGATGGGCACTCCTTGGCCTCCCGGCAATTCTCTTTCACGTTTGTTATGTTGAAATATGAGAAAGTAAGTAGTTTGCGTCGACCCCGAATCATTCCTGCGTTCTCCAGAAAATCTAAAGTGATTTTTCTATTTTTCGTGATTGCTTAGCTAAGAAAGCACCGAGGGAATTGCGTTCAGTAAAATCGGTGCCAAATTCTTTGAGTTCAGCCAATTTTGACGTACCTTATAGCATTCGATTCCTTGTTTCAAGACCTTCAAAATCCATTCCTCAAAATTGCAAAATTTGAATATGGAGCTGTTTCATGTGCAAAACACGGAGCCGATTTGTGAACGAGGATGCCAACATCGGAGTGTACCTAACATGCCCCCATATGTTTATCTCGAAACGGCGTGCGGAACGACTTTTTTTATCACTCAGAACGTGTTTATCATGTCAAAATGGGTCAGAAATAGTGTTTCGAACCACCGAAAAGCTCCAAATGTGCGCGCATGGCAATTAAAACATTTTATCGCCGATTTACATCATTTATTTCGGAAGAATTGAGACAGTTCGGCTCCAATTGATTGAAATTGGACGTAGTTTAGTGCATCTTAAAGGTCTTTAAGCAAGCTTCAAAATGAACTAAAGCACGTTGAAAATCGTTGAAGCAAACCAAAGTTATTAAGAAAAAGGCTTGATGGGGGCAACTTGGGTACACACTTTTGTAAACTCTCAAAAATCACCTTTTGGGAGAATTCAAACAGTTTGGCTCCAGTTGGTTCAAATTGAATGTGCCTTAACTTATTTTGAAAGTCTTAAGACAAGCTTTAAAATGAGCTAAGGTACGTTGGAAAATATGGAGATGGGCCAAAGTTATTAAGAAAATGGCTTAATGGGGGCAAGTTGGGTACACTGACCTTACATTATGAAGGTGATGAAGAATTAAGACTCGCTTCAAACGGTTTATTTTAGATGATCCAATTTCTTGTTTGATTCGAGATTTCTTCACTGCGTTCAACATTTGTAGTCACTTCAACTGTTTCAACAAAGTGATTGTAAATTGTTGTTTACTTCTTGTGTCTTTATTTCATGCCACTCCAAAGAGAATATCACGGTAAATGGAAAATTTTGAGTGGGTCCACTGAATATGGAATTTTATTGAGATTCCTTGAGTCGATATCATCTAATGCTTCGATCGAAGTGTTTGGAGCATATGAAAAATCTGTTGAGTCATCACACTCTCACGATTTCACATTGCGTGTGTCTGAGATGGCAGAGAAACGAAAACGTAATAATGAGCTGACTACAGACCAGAAGAAATAAATACAAAAACCCAGCTACAGCCAAAGAAATCTTAGATTCAATCCTTCAAGGGGAGACTGTGTCTGGGAATGAAGACAACTCTGAGGATGGAACGTCCATGAAGAATGTGTCACCACCAACACTAGATGAGGCCATTGAGCTTATAACGCGATTGGTTGCATACTTTTCCTCGCACGAAAAATCATCGATGGTTGCAAGTTTGTTGAAGATGCAAGGTGCGAATGAGAATGAGATCCTCAAACAATCTTTGAAATTCAAACAAGCCAAGATCTCAGACTTCTTCACTCAGCAAATAGATCGAGCAAAAAATTGAAGAACTCCCATCATTGAGCTTATGTATTGTGCAACTTGAATCCATCATATGAAAATATTTTCATTGACTTTTCTTTCATCGGAATTTGTGTTGATTTGGGGATTCAATGAGATTGTATCGGATATTGGAGAATTGTGAGGTATTTTATCGATTAGCTGAGTATTTTACGAATAATCTGACTTGAGAGGAATAATTCCATTAGAATGAACCCATACATCTATCCGTGAAGACTCGTTCACATATTTCTGGCCGCGGAAGTATCGTTCAAGTTTCCGAAAAAGAAGTTTTCCCACAAAATAATGCTTTTCTCTGTATATTGGGCACCTGCTTATATTGGGCGCATTCCTTCGGAACCGAGGAGAGGAACCATGCGAGAGGATCGTGGCTTCCCGGTAGAAAATAGTGTCCAGGTCGTGTGGAGGTGAGCTAGTTATGCGTGGTTCGTGCTGTGCTGAGTGTATGATGGTGTACAATAGCGAGCATTGCGAATACTCGCATGCCAGCATGGAGCCGTGTCCATCTCCTATGACACGACTTTATTATTCTTCGGAATAACAAGAATATGGCTCAGGGCCATGAAAAAATGTCGTGTCGGAGCAGCACAGGGCCTTCTGGAATCGAGCGAGACCAGGAAAAAACCTGCATGTGGTGAATTCGTAGCGTGAGTGATGGTATATGGCAGCATGTTTTTCCTATCTGATTGCATGTAGTTGTCTCAACCAGTTCTTAGATTCCCCCTCAAATATTGATTCAGAGACGGTTTCAAAAAGGTTTCCCATTCGAAATGATGGGATGAATATAATGCCTTAAGTGCAGGTGGAATGGAGAAGATTAGTTGTCTAGCAAATATTTTGATTGAGTTGCTGAATATCGTGGTTCAGGATCCGCAAGTAGCATTAACCTCGAATATCGTCTCTAACCTCGCTATTGGTCTCTTGTTACTTGCTGATCACCCGAGAGCCATTTAGAACTCCTAGAGAACTCTATATGCCATTCTCACAGCTCCCCGAATGTAGATGCATCATAGTCACTAATGCACTCATGGCGAGGAGTCATAGAATAGATTTCCAATTGAGAGCAGCAGTTCCTTAGACTTTCAGATATAGGGTGAATTATCAATTATATTGGAATGATATCATGGATGGAAAACTATTCATGAATGCCTTCCTACAATCAAACAATTGCAGCGACATGTTCTACATTTCTCCAAACGACCATGGGTCAATTAAATATCTGCCAACTCAATTTCCTAATACTCGACGACTCATAACTACACTTACAAGGGGGGACCACGGGTCCGGCTCACCAATCATCCCTAAAATTCTTTCACAGTTTGGTACAATCTAGAGTATGAAGAATCCAGAGTAACTCCGTCAAATATATCTTCTGTTTAGAGCTACAAGCAGAAACGTTAGAATTGTGAATATATCTATATATGTTACTTCTCAACATGGGCCTATATGAGCAATGTTGATCTCGGTGGTGTATCTTTGAACAGGGACCTTATTTGACGGGGATACTTTGGATTCTACATATCCTAGGTGGTACCGAACTGTGAAAGAATTTTGGGGATGATTGGTAATCCTGACCCTGTGATCCCTGTTAGTTTCAGATCCAAATCCTTGAATCAGACAAGATAATTACAGAGAACTGAGAGCACTCTAGAAGCCATTTCATAGGATAACTGATTTCTTCTCAATAATGGTTGATGTAAGTACTTGGGGTGCGAACTTGGATATCTTTTCATGAATGTGAATTTGCATGCTTCTATATGTATTCTCTAATGTGTGAATTGGATTGATACTGATGGATACCGATGGAGATGACTATCTGTTTTAGAAAATCGACCTGCTTTTCAAGGGAGTTTTAGAGCCGTTATTGTTTTTGAGCATGAATTTTGGAATTGACGTCAAGTTAACCAAGGAGGATCTCTTTGGGAGAATCAACCTGCTTTCCAAGGGAGCTCTGTATCCAGTCTCGTTTTTTAACATGAATTCTGGAATTGACGGGTGGTAAATTCCAAAAAGGATCTGTTTGGGAGAATCAACCTGCTTTCTGAGGAAGTTCTCGATACATTCTTGTTCCTGAACATGAATTTCGGAATTTACGGATGGTGAATCTTAAGGGGGATCTGTTTGGTAGAATCAACCTGCTCTCCAAGGGAGATCTGGTGCCACTTTTGTTTCTGCACATGAATTTTGGAACTCACGGATGGCAACTTTCAAGGACATGGATCTTCTGCTCTCAATCTGGAATCCTGAATCACTGATTGGAAATCTCTTTTTTGTTGGAAAATGAGTATACCCTTTTTGTCAACATGAATTTTTGAAACTATCTTGTTCTGGAGGGAATGCTCTTTTATCTCCAAACGATTCACGTTTGTGAGCCTGAATATATTGGATGCAGAGATATATCCTTCACCATGGCTAATTCTGACGGCTCAAAAAAGCTCAACACAGGCTTCCGCATCCTCAGAGGTAAGGAAAAGTTATTGGAAGAGGTAGTTGAACGATGAAAATATACTTCCCAATTGTTTTCATCGTCTACGTAGAAAAATAATTCTCCCCGGCTAACTTCCACGATAACCTGAAGTCGATGTCGAAAAATGAGATTTCTGTCACAAAACTAGAGCGATGATCAATATCTCGGCTTTCGGTCTCAGCACCAAAGCCTCGTTCATGATATTATAGCAAATTTCCACGTTTTGCCTCATTGAGCCCCCCCCCCCCCCCAACATCTCGGAGAACGTCGAGATAACATAGTGAGCGCTGTATCCCATAGTTTTTAATCTCGTGGGGCTGTGTCATCCGAGGAATTGGTACTCAGTGATCATGGCAGTACATTGATCCTTCACGGATCCCCGGTTGACGTTTGGTAACGCGTAAATAATGGCCTCTCATCACGATGAGGATAAGGATTCTTCTTCGTCATATGGAGTCGACTCGAATACGTAATCTCCATCGATCAGGTGAGATTTAAGGTGGAATCACGACGCTTACCCATGAATGCAAGCTGGTTGACATTCTCCTTCTTGAAGTTTCAGGCCGTGTTGACACGCAGTACAATTGAGTCTTGAAACACAACTGGTACAAGTATGTAAACACGGGATACAAACAGAGCCCGATGATCTCGTTTCAATGTAGTAACCATCATGACATTGACTCATACAATGTCGACCTTGCAATACTAATGGTGCCATACAAGTTATGCAGGAGCTTCCTGTAGGTCCTAAACAGCTGCGACAAGTCACATGGCAAGGCTTACAGTAGCCGTTCTCGGGATATTCTGCGCTTCTGCAGTGGAATCTCGTTTTCGGCAAACAAATGCTATCATCGTTCAGAACCCATCCTTGCTTGCAAGTTGAGCAGTTTGTTGAGGAACAAGTCTTACAACCAAGTGGACACTCAATACATTCTCGACGCTTTTTGTCTGCATTGAAACTTTCCAAGCATTGGCTCTCACATTTCCCTGGAATTGGATATCTATTGTTATTGGACGCTTACCTCTCTCTCTCTTCTACGACAAATTCAGAGCTCGTGCAGACTTTGAAGCGTCCTCACTCAATCAATGATTCGCAAGGGCAAACAGCAGCCAACTCTCTGCCATCAAGTATTCTCCCTCTTCAAGGCAAGTTCGTAGTGCTCTGTTATATCGACACGGCGCGAATTCAACAAATCCTAATTTTCAAGTATCTGCAGACGCTTTTCTGATCAAATCATTGAGTAAGCGCGCTTCGCAGTGAAATTTCCAACAATTGAATGTCTGACACGTCTCAAATCTCACGATATTTATTGAACGTTATGACAAACTGCAATCTTGAGTCATCCTGTTGCATCATAGAACCACGCGGTGATGCATGTTTGCCATTTGTCGAATAATTCAAGAGATATTGTGAATTCTGAGACGCGTCAAAGCTTAAATGATTGCAAATTGTATCACGAAGCACGCTAACTCAATGATTTGATCCGAAAAGTGTTTGCAATTATTTGAAAATCAGGAATCGTTCGGAATAAGTCATGCGGATTACCGCGACGCCATCTGTGGGGTAGAGAGCAGTACGGACTGGCCTTTTAAGACTATGTACGTGATGTCTCCTCTGACCAGGAGTGTACCGACGCTATTCCAGAGACTGAGGGAAGTAGTCGACGAGCCAAGTAATGGTAGTCTCTGCTAGAGTATTCGACATACTCTTAGAATTAAGTACTCTCATACCTAAAATAGAACGGGGGCATGCTGAAAAGGCCCACGTGCTACCGTAGTATTCCAAGACTGATACATGTCTTCGAGCCTTTTGGGCCTCACTGAGATAATTTATATGGGCAAATATCACAAACTGTGCAATTCGGCCGAACAGGCCAGTTTTCACGTTGGGAGAAGATCACTCGCGTTCTTTCTGCCACTCGCACTAAGTCATTTCGCACATCTACTCATATTCGATAGTTCTGCATCATTCAGGAGTCTGTTACTCGCTTTAGCGAGGTAGATGGAGACGCTTCTACATGACAAAATCGCAGTTCTCGACCAGACAGGGCCATAATTCGCTTACGCGTCAGCTCGTGGCAGGCGGGGCAATTCACCGATCGGTATGAAAATTGGATATGAGATGGATTGTAATGTGAAGAAACATAATTTTTGCTCTGGCTGTGCCTTTCGATGCGTCAGGGTGGCGATGATTCGTTGGAGCGAACTCCGATTATGTATTTTTCCCTGTTACGCTCTTCTAATAGATGCAGCACTCGGGGCGGTGAATATTCCGTATCTGTAGAAATGACTTCTTGTTCTACTCCCAAAAATCTACAAAGCTAGCCCAAGAACAATAGTGTTCTCGATTCCGCATGACGATGCGGCTTATAATGAGAGAAGTTATTTTTGCGTAAATGGGGTCAAAAAATTCGTTTTTCGCATAGCACACGAAAATTTCGATTCCGTTGGGATTGAAGTCACGTGTGAACTAATTCTCATACCTCAAGAAATGACTATGGGGATCGCCCCTACTACTGCCTCATCTCGGTCGTGATGCGAGGCTTGTAAGGATTGACAAATGACGAAAATGAGCGTTTTGGCGGCTGAGGCACATCTTCATTTTGTACCACAGACCTTCAGAAGACACTGTGAACTATCAAACTTATCTCCTTTTCTCTATTCCAATACAGAGGATGCAATGTTTTCACATAAACACGAGCCAATTATGATTACGGGGAGATGAGGCTCCCATTCGAATACATGGGGAAATCTTCTATTCCCTCACAAATCCACGGCGGAGCTTTGAAGTGATTTACGCAAGTATTTCATCATTGTTTGAGCATCACTACGACCAAACAAAAGTCCATGGGAGGTGTGCTGCCATTCTGGAAATTCTCGAAATTTCAAAGTCGAAATCACATAGTTCCTGAGATTTGCCCATATTTGAAGAGAAGCTCATTTCCGAGGAATCTCTCACATCTCTGATGGCCACAGCGATCGTTGATTGGATGAATGATCGACTTGGATAGAATCACATCAAGACGCGGTGATAAATTTCACTGGAGGACCTCTCTGTGAGAATATCATAATCTCATGTGTTATGCAACGTAGGATCCAAATTCGACTTTCGTTTTACGCCCACACGTCGAAATTCGTCTTGAATCGCAAAATACTGATTCCTCAGATTCGAGATACATCCCTCCATATTGATGGGGGCGCATCACGTGATGAGGAAACTGAGAGTGAGTCTGTCATTCCTGATGAGCAGATCGTTGTGGGAGAATAGGTAATCCCAAAGGTCTCAAGGATAAGTTGTAGAATTATGGCAGGGTCCAGCAATGAATACGACCCTATTTGTGAGAGATACGATTGTTCATCACTGAATGATCAGTATTTATATACACGTGAGACGCTAACTATACATAATATCGCGACGAAGTGCCACGCCACTGCACTGTAGCAGACGGTCGCGTTATGTGCAGTATGGTACGAGGGAGTAGTGAGGGGAGACGGACGCAGCCACTCACATTTTGACGTTCTGTTCTGGCTGAGAACGAGTCTCAATAAGCGTCTCCATTCAGATGATTCAAATGAATTCATCAAGATAGGTCGCTCTGCTGAAATTGGTGGCTCAGGGAGCCAGGGGAGTGAGAAGTGCGTGTTGAGACCGGACCTAATGGGTCCGGGTAACAGATATATTTATTTTTGTGTGGGTTTTTGGAACACAAAGAGCGAACTGCCCCGTTGAACTTGCTTATACTTACAGTATCTTCCTGTATATATATTTATACACAGATATATTTCTGTTCATTCCGAAATGAGATGAATGTATATTGATATATCAAAGGACCCCGCACCCAGAGATAGGATATTGGGTTGCGGTTGAATTTCTTGGGAGAAAAGTATGTTGTAGAGTGGAAAATTCTGATCAAAAAGTTTAATGGACCCGAAGCCAGATGATGGACTATTTTTCTGCAGTTAATTAATCAACTATCGGGAAATGAAAGGTTATGAGGTTATCCACAACAATAACAACACCACGTGCTTGATATACTGTGGCGTTCGAATTTAGGCAGTGAGAACGTAATTTCGAATAGCTTTATGTAGAACGCGCATCTTCTCCAGAATATCGAGATGACTAATTTGAAAATCTTGCAAAAAATGAGCTGAAGAATCGGGTGACGTATGCGAACCGAGAAAGGACACCGCAGAAAAAGCCAGGATTTCTGCCCTCGGTGGATTTTCATGAGAAATCAGAGACAGATAGATGAAAACACGCTGATTTCGATGACACCCTGGAAAAGTCGGACTAAATTCGCGTTTTGTAGCACGATTCGGTAGAAAATCAGTATTCACTTGGTTAGGTTGACTATCTATTTACACTGGCGAGAGAGTTGTGGAACACGAAAAATCGATAACAGCACATCAAGATATCCGATCCGTGCTCTCGAATCGCAGAGTATTTGTATTGGGGGTTGGGCAGTTTTAAGAAACTCTTGATATTTTTATCACCTCTAGATCAGTTAAAACTAGCTTGTTTTATTGTTCGAACGAATTGATGCATTCGGACTGCATCATGAATATTATGACTAAATTCGAAAAAGTGTGACTCTAGAAAAAACTGCGTTTCGTGCAGCATACGTATAATGAGCACCATCGGCTAACAATGAAAATAACACGAATAAATCGACACGGTTCGCAGCATAACGATCATCTCGCGTGAAAAATGCATACTTGGCATGAGTCAAAATACAACTGCCAATTGCTGGGGGCTAAGCCTAATTCTCCGCTTGATGTCTGATGATTTCAGACTCGTACTGTAGCGTAACTGCCCAGCCCTCAATACGAATACTCTGCAACACTAAAATGATACTATGAATGATTCCTATTCCTATGCAAAACCAAGAGTGCGGACCAGATGGCTTGATGTGCTATTATCGATTTTTTGCGTTCTACGACTCGCCAGTGTACACATCTATGTCTATGGTGTACACACAGACAGTCAACCTAACCAAGTAAATACTGATTTTCTAACGAATCGTGCTACGAAATGCGAATTTAGTCCGACTTTTCCGAGGTGTCGTCGTAATTAGTGCGTTTTCATCTATCTGTTTCTGATTTCTTGTGAAAATCCACCGAGGGCAGAAATCCCCGCTTTTTCTGCGGTGTCCTTTTCGCGTTCGCAAAAGGTATTTTTTTGCGTATACGAGAATTTACGAGTATGCGCCCCATGGAAGCCTTGGCTTACATAAGTCGGATGGTTTTCGCGTACACGAAGGAAATTATCGTTCCCGTACGCGAAAATGTTCGAGCTCGGGCACTGCGAATAGCTTCGCGTACCCGAACAAGGAAATTTTCGCTGAGCGAAGGGTATTTTCGCGAGGATTTACAACTATGCGCCCCATGGAAACTTTGGTAACAAAAACCGGAAAATTTTCGCGTACGAGGAAGCCAGTATCGTTCGCGTACGCGAAAGTGTTCAAGCATGGGCACCGGGAAATTCTCGCGTATGCGAGATTGTATGCGCCCCATGGAAACCTTGGCTACATCACTTCGCGTACGCGAACTCGAGAATTTTCGCGTACGTGGAAGGTATTTTCTTGCCTGCATGAGGATTTACGAGTATGCGCCCTATGGAAACGTTGGCTTATGACTGGCCGAGCCTGAATTGGGTCCAGTCACATCCAGATTAAATCTGGTTCTTTAATTCGGATTCGGTTATGCTGTATATCATCAAGAGAGGGGAACGTCGAGTGACAACGAATGAGTGTACGTTCAAGTACCGAAGCTTTAATGAAAGTGAAGTGGAAAAGATTCAAACATATTTACAAGGAATATTCACAAATGGTCATTGTTGGGGTGAGGTGATCGAAGCGGGAACCTCAGAGCTCATTCTACGAGAATTTTGTTGTGATTTTGTAGGATGTGGAAGCGTGCGAGGTGTTGTAAATAACAAGTCACTGATTTTACTCAAAATCACTTAGCAGTATATTCTGCAATAAAATGTGTCACATATATGGCACAGTAAAGAGACCCGGAGATTGCGTACGCCACTTATATTTAAATAAAATGGAAAGTGAGAAGATTGAATGAGTCGCGGGGCAAGCACAGGCGCAAAGATATTATGCGGACACGCGGAAGCTGCTTACAATGTGCAGCTCCGCTAGCGAAGGCTAACTGGCGCAGCCCGAGCGATTCGAGCAGTTCGTCGCCCAGGACCTCGGTCACCTCATACAAATGGTTCATTTGAACCGACCGATTGATATATAGCAAATAGATCATTCGATTTCGAGGAGAACGAAAGGGTAATAAGGGAATGACCGAGGTTTAAGCGCCGAGCTGCTCGAAAGTTCTCTAATGCTCACATTTACGCGAACATTCCGCCCCTTTGCTTGACTTAGTCAAGCACGACTAGACAGTACTTCACATGAGTTTCAAAATTCAAGGTGAGGGAGGGGGTACGACTGAAAAATATGAGCCATCGAGTAACTCATCGAATGTCAAAAATCGAACATATGAAAAAAATCAACTGATTTGAAATTCATCAGAAAACAGAAAAAAAATGTACAATAAGAATACAACCAAGTTAACAGCTTGAAAATAAATCTGATTCACAATCAAAAATATTTTGAAGGGTCACTTTGGTATTCCTTAAAGGACAAATCAACATAGATCTTTGAATTGGGATTGTGACCAAGCTCAAATCAAAAAACTCAGAAATGAACAAAATTGCTCGGCTCGCCTTGAGCTCAAAATTCAAAATTGGTGCTACGCCCAATCGATAAATTCGTGACGTAGTCACAATTGATTATGCGCATAGCGCAATTAAACGGAAGGACAAGAATTCAATAATGAAAGATCGCATTCCGAAATGACTCCAAGTTTTCCAAAAAAATGTCGCGAAGAAGGATGGCACAGGTACCCCTACCAATTATCCGGTTTTCGGGTTTCCAAGCCACCACTAAAATGAATAATACGTGATTCTACAGGGAATGCGATCAATTGAGGAAACTACGCAAGTGCAAAATTCGCAAACGTGCCATCAACGCAGTGAAATCGGAGCGAGGAAAGGTGTCTGTAGATGTCGGGTGTCGCGAGATTCAGTTGTCATCATCCCGTTGTTCTTGCTGCATCATAGCTGGACATTCTTCATCATCTTGCTGAATCGGTGGCAATTTGACAAGCTTGAAAAGCGCTCGTCGGTAGGTGGATGTTGCGGTTTTGAGGTTGACCACTCTGACTAGGCCGTCTTTCCCAGGGTGAAGAGCGGTGACTCGAGCAAGCGGCCATTTCGTTGGTGGAGTTAGTTCATCCTTCATGAGCACAAGGTCACCTACTCTCAGGTGGTCTTGAGCATCTTGCCATTTTCCTCGTTGTTGGTATAGGTTTATAACTTCCTTCCTCCATCGTGCCCAAAAATGATTCCTCATATTTTGTATCAATCGCCATCTAGAAATATGAGACTTTGTGAGGTCCTGATCATCAAACGGCTGAGGAATAGCCGACATGGCTCTACCAGTGACAAAATGACCAGGAGTTAAGGCAACGAGATCATCACCATTCAGGCTAATTGGGCACATGGGACGTGAGTTTAGGCAAGCTTCGATTTGAGATGTTAACATGGAAAACTCTTCGAAGGTCAAGATTGAATCACCCGCAACCCGTTTGAGATGATATTTGAAATTCTTGCCCGCAGCTTCCCACAGTCCACCGAAATGTGGAGCTCTAGGTGGTGAAAAGTGTCATTTGATTTAGTCTTCGGCAAGCAAGGATTCTACTTCTTTCGATAACGATGATGCTTCGCTGAACATTTGTTTAAGTTCGCGGCTTGCTCCGGTGAAGTTCTTGGCATTGTCACAATAAATGTCTGAAACACGACCTCTTCTAGACACAAAACGACGAACAGCAGCAAGAAAAGCAAGTGTAGTGAGATCCAATATAACCTCAATGTGATTCGCCTTCGTGAACATGCAAACGAATAATGCGAAACAACCTTCCACCGATTTAGCACCTCGAGCACGCGAGAACAAGACGTGAATCGGTCCTGCGAAGTCTACCCGTACTGCTTCAAAGGCCATGCGAGGCGTGATCCGAACAGCTGGCAAAGGAGCCATCTGCTGAAGCAACGGCCGAGCGCCAAAACGCACACAACGAAGACACAACCTGTAGACACTTTGGACCAGTCTGACAATACGTGGAATCCACGCCCAACGAAATAGTTCACTGATCATGAGCTGAACACCACCATGCAAGGTATCTCGATGCAATTCCTCCACCAACCGACGAATGAAATTACTACGCGCTGACAAGATGATAGGATGTCTTTCTGCATACGATAGATCAGCATTCTGCAACCGACCGCCTACTTTGAGGAGTCCTTGAGGACACAAGAATGGCGCAAAACGACGTAGCTCGCTTTTGATCGGTAACGGACATTTGCTCTCGAGAGCGTCAATTTAATCTGCATAGTAACGTCTCTGTACGGCTTTGAAGATTGCGAATTTCGCAGCACGACGTTCATCGCGTGTGAGAAATGAAGTATTCCGATCACGTTTCTTCCGAGCAGCATTGGATTTCCACCGATAGATGAATGCAACAATTCGAATGTGTTTGGAGAATGACGACCATTTCTCGAGTGGCTCTAATACGTCAGGGTTCATCTTGTTGTCTTTACAAACAGCTACGTTCACGCAGACCTCCAAACTATCTTGCGACTCGGGGCTAGATTGCGACGGCCATTGAGAAGAATCTTTAGTAACCCAATGCGGCCCGTACCACCACAACTCAGGATTTTTCAATTCCTGTACAGTTTTCCCCCGGGTTACGAGGTCTGCGGGATTTTCATCCGTTGGAACATGATTCCATTTTGCTGAAGGCAACGATTGTTGAATTTTGCTGACTCTATTAGCGACAAATGTTTCCCAGCGCGATGGTAGTCCGGCTATCCAGTCAAGTGCTACTTTTGAATCCGACCAACAAAAAATTGCTGATGCACGATGCTGAAGTTGAGGCTCTATGTTTTTTATCAATTGTACAAGTAATAGTGCTGCACACAGCTCAAGACGTGGTAAGGACTGTGTTTTCATCGGAGCTACCCTATTCTTCGACATCAACAAGAATGATGATCTCCCAGGAGCTACCAAATAAATCGCAGCTGAATAAGCAAACATCGATGCATCGGCAAATCCATGCAATTCCCAAATCGTAGAACTCGAAATACCCAGCCACCTGGAGACACGAATTAACGACAACTCCGGCATCTGCTCTCGCAGCTCGGTCGACTTAATTAGCAAGTCTCCTTCGATGGGTGAGTCCCAATCCAATTTTTGAAGCCAGAGTTCCTGTGATAAAATTGTTCCTTGGACAAGAAACGGAGCTAGCCAACCTAACGGATCGAACGACTTGGAAATTTCAGACAATATGATCCTCTTCGTTACAGCAACAGCTTTCGCCGGCATCTCGACCCTGAAAAAAAATTCGCCCGAATTTGTCGACCACTTGATTCCGAGAGTTGAAACGACTTCATCTTTTCCAACGTCGAGCTCGATCTCTAGCTTGGACTCCACCCCCTGTAGTAGCTTGGGTTCATTCGCAGCCCACTTATCGAGAGGAATTTTTGCTCTTTGCAAAATAGCAATCAATTGATTGCGAGCGTCAAGAGCTTGTTCAAGGGTATCCCCACCACCATACATGTCATCAACATAGCGCAACAACAACAAGATGCTAGCCGCGAGTGGGAATTCTTCTCCGAATTGTTCCGCTAGAAAAATCAGTGCACGATTCGCCAAGTATGGCGCACAAGCTGTTCCGTAAGCCACCGTTGCCATAATGTATTCGACAATTTTTTGAGAGTTCGAATCTCGCCACAAAATACGTTGTAGATTGCAGTCATCTGGGTGTACTCGAATTTGTCGAAACATTTTTACTATATCAGTGGAAAATAGATCGGAGATATATCAGTGGATATAGATCGGTCAAGAGACCTTTTCTTCGGACAAAGCCCATATCTTCGGTCTCCAGACCATCTTCATTTTCGGTCAAAGACCTACTCCTTCTTCTGCTTCTTCCCCACCAGATAATGGTCGTCATAATTTGGACAATTTCTTGGATTGCGGACACCACGTTCGCCACATACTGAGCAGTGGCCAAAGTCGTTGTAGTGCCCATCTCGAAGTCTCTCTTGGCGGCGCTGCATGCGCTCCTGGTGGTTCTTCTTGAAGTAGTCTTGAACTTTGGCTGCTTCAAGTTCTTCTTGGGCTTTTTTCACCGCCTGCTCGGCCTTTTTCAGGTTTCCCCTGGGCCACGAGTGCTGCCGCTTCTCTTCTTGCGATCTCTCGCTGACGCTTTTCCCGAGCTTCGCGGGCATCAAGGTAATCTTGGTTTTCTTGCTCAACCTCCTTGACGTAGTCTAGCAAGTATCTAAACGGTTCTAGATTTTTGGCGTGTTTGATCTCTAGAGTTCTCCCCAACTCTATGAGATCTCCCATCGTCTTATTCAGGGCCCTATTCTGATTGTGATAAGATTCTGCTAGGTAGTGTAGTGCCTCACCATCTTGCCATAAAATCTCTTCTGCTTTAAGAGGAGGCGTTTCTCTATCCTGGTCTGGAGATTGATGCTCTTCCGGCTCCTCTCGTGCACCAGCAATCAAAGATTCCGCTGGTGGGTCAGTTAGGTCAGGGCTGTCCTCAGCACCTTGGACCGTAAGCACATTTTGGTTATCAGTACTGGGAGGGGAGTGCTCCTCTAGGATTCGCATCTCTTCCAGTATTGCTGCCATTTGTTCCGGAGTCTTGCCGGTTTCTTCTTGACGATCCATTTTCTGGAAAGATTAGCCTTATGTTGTTTTTGTTATCTTAATTTTCTACGGACAGGTGTCCACTACTTAGAAAAAAGAGATGTCTACAAGCATTCTATGACAAAATAGTACAGGCGATCTTCCTCATACGCGGTTTTGCGTATACGCGGTTGCTGAATTGTAGCCAGGACTCACTATACGCGGTGGAGAAATTGCTTATACGCGATTTCATTCAACAGCATTCTAAGAAAATAGAGTATGAGCACGTGAACTCTGTGAACATAGTGGCATTTCCCTTGTTTATATATCGACATCTTAACCAAATTTCGGTGTGTTATTGTTATACATTGGTCATATTTCGCTCCCTTGACCAAATCATTGTGAACTTTCTTACTCTCGAATAAGTATAATCAAAATCAGCAATGGCCCCAACTCACAAGAAAGCCCCCAAGGAACGTTCCGGTAAGGAGAAAACTCGAAATGTTATGACTATAGCAGATAAAATCAAAATTTTGGATCTATATGAACGTGGCGAGAAGGTTCACTCGCTCGCTCAAAAATTCAAGGTACATGCTCCGTGTAATACGATTTATTGATAATTTTCGTCTCAAATCTTGCGATCGTTACTCCAATGTGTGTTTATTTCTTTTTCTCGGGGTAGGTTAATGAATCCACAGTAAGAACAATGAGAGACAACGAAAAGAAGATTCGTGAAACTGCAAGTCATTTGGGAACCAATGTCAATCTGGGCAAAGTGAGCAGGCCGGTTAACGTGGTAAAAATGGAAGATCTCCTAATTGTTTAGCTACAAGACTCGATTCGCAAGAAAATTCCAGTCAGCACTGCAATGCTTCAAGAACAAGCTGTAAATTCTCATGAATATGTGCAACAGAAACATGGTGGAGCTGCGAACGAGAGTTCCTCAGCAAGCAGAGGTTGGTTTGTATCTTTCAAAAAACGTTTCGAACTCCACAATGTATCGTTTGCACGTAAAAGTGCGTCTGCGGATCATCAAGCAGCTCAACGTTTCACGCCCTATATAAGACAGCTTATTTCTGATAAAGGGTACGTACCAGCGCAAGTATTCGATTGTGACGAAACTGGGCTGAATTGGAAAAAGTTTCCACGAAGAACATACTTGACGAAAGGAGACTCGGCCCCAGGTTTTAAGAAGCAGAAAGATAGATACACGTTGTTATTTTGCGCCAATGCTGCAGGCAATTTCAAGTGTAAACCTATGCTCGTTTATCGCTCTGAAACGCCACGAGCTCTTGAAGGAAAAAGGAAAGAGCATCTGCCAGTGTATTGGAAGGCTAACAAAAAAGCGTGGGTAACTCAGGTTTTTCTGGACTGGTTTACGCAGTCCTTCGTTTCAGAGGTCAAGGAGTTCCTGGCGGAAGAAAATCTGGATTTCAAAGTGTTACTCCTTCTCGACAATGCCACAGGCCACCCTGTGTCATTACAAATACTGCACCCTAATGTTCAGGTAGAATTTTTGCCAACAAATACTACTTCGCTCATCTAGCCTATGGACCAAACTATCATTGCGACGTTCAAAAGCTATTACTTGAGGAGCTTGGTAAAAAAATTATCACAAGTTGTTAACTGTCAATCTATTGATGGGAACTCTACAAACGTCGTCAGAGAGTTCTGGAAAAAATCCTCCATCTTTCATTCTTTGACTGTTGTCGACGAATGCTGGAAAGAAATGAAAAGCACAACTCTGAATCGTAGTTGGAGAAAGCTTTCACCTGAATTCGTCATCAACGATGAAGTATCTGAACAGGAATCAACTGAAGTTGTTCGCGATATTGTTCAAGTTGCAAGAGATATCGGTGGTGAAGGTTTTGTCGATATGAATGAATCAGATATTTCGGAATTGGTTCACCCCTATGATGAGCAGCTGACTGCAGAGGAAGTTGACGTGATGATTAGTGAGCCAACAGGACTCGAAGAGAGTCACGATGTGGAAATTGAGGATGTAGCTATATCATCATCAACCGTCGCACAGTGGGGCCCGCGCATCTTTCTAGGGCTCAGCGCCACGAGAATTCTCAACTTATTGCCATGTCCGGGAACGAGGAGTGTTGCTCTCAGTTATCAGAATACCGTCCAATCCCGGACACGGCGATAAGTTGAGAATTTGCGTGGCGCTAAGTCCTAGAAAGATGCCCGGGCCCGACTGTGCGTCGTAAGAATTATAAAATTGGGTCAAGATATGGTCGAAGAAGCGATCAGTAATGACCCTATCATGACTAGGGGCTTGAGACTCAAATATGGCTTACAATCACTCCTAGCAGAATATGAAGAACTTTTCAGAGATATCAAGAGAAGAGCAAAACAGAAGAAGATCGATGAGTTTTTCCATAAACAGGAGTGGAGAAAGAGAGACAGTCTGCTTCCATCTACGTTGTACAGCTTTTTTCATGAAAATTAAATTCACGTCTGACAACTGCTCTCATTTTGTTACTCGACACCGTATCTGAATGAAATTGTTGCATAACTTCTTTTACGCGGTTTTTGTTTCCACTTGAGGTACGGAATGACGAGTTTCCATAAGCTCAATGTATTTTTATACGCGGTTTGGAGAGCCGCTGGAACGGAACCCCCTCTTTTCCATGAGCACAATGCTTTATCATACGCGGATTTCTGATACGCGGAACTCTCTTGGCACGAATTAACCGCGTATAAGGAGGGTCGCCTGTATAAGTCAAAAGAAAGGTTTACTATTTTGCCAAGCGACTACTAGATCTAGTGCGCATAGGGGATAAGTTTGACGCATTCATGATCTTCTTTTTAGTGGATCTTTTCGGTCGACTACGCGGTCGTTTCGGTATGGGTTCGGTCGTCTGTGCCGGAGCTATGTCGACCGTATTATGGTCTGGTTCATGACGAATCGAGGGCACGAAACTGACGCGTTTTTTGGTTACCACGATTTTGGTTTTCCTCGGTCGGCCTCTTTTCTTGGTAATTTTCGGAGTGTTTGCCTTTGACGCAACGTATTTAGCGGGTCTGAACACACGACATGGTCCTTGATTAAACGAATCATCGTCAGATGGACCGGTTATTGACCGTTCAATTTCTGGTTCGTTTGGGGGCTCTTCACCATCGATTTAGGGTTTCAGGTCTTAAACATGCGCTTTTCCGATGCTTTGGCCCGATTCATCGCCCAGTTCGTAAACATTTGAACCAAGTCGAGCTAGGATGGTGAATTTTCCATCGAATTTAGGCGCAAGTTTGCCTGTGATACCCTGAGCCTGTGATGATAAGGCTCTGTTACGCTTCCAAGCAGAATCTCTTACTGCATATTGGACATCACGTTGCGTTTTGTTGTGATATTGAGCTTGATGCTCGTGAGCTTTTTGTGAATTGGTCGCTGCGACCATGTGCAAGTCAGGCAGTTTGAGCATATGTGCTTGCCAATCATTTACTGCTTGTACTAGCTCTTTTTCAGCAGACGCAAGTTCTTGGTGACGTTTGAAATTTCTGGGGGGAACTGGATTAGGTCCATAGTTCATAAAAGCTGGACTGAGGTGAGTCGAATGTTGGACGCTTGAGTTATACGCGAACTAAAGTTCTGTCACATGTTCGTCCCAGCGACTATGTTTGTCCTCTGAATATGCGATAATGGACATCTTGATTGTTCTTATGTATCGTTCTGATGGATTACAATGGGCGGCGGAAGGTGGTATTGTCATATGTACAATACTCCGCTCATCCAGGTATCTGTCAATTACTTCGTTGGAGTATTCCGGACCGTTATCCGACAGAGATTCTATATTTCCGGAGTACCGTAACGTAAGATTATTTTTGAATCTAGTGCTTCACGCACAGTCAGTGCATTCGCTTTGCGAACTGGCACACATTCCATCCATTTTGAGAATAAGTCAATAAAGACAATCATATATTCATTGCCGTGAAGACTGCGAGGGAATACGCAAGTATCGGCTGCTACAATTTGCCATGGTCTTATGATGGACCGTTTGCCCATGAGGCCTGGTGGTGCAAGTTGTTGCACTCTACATTGTTGACAAATAGTGCATTTTCCTACGAAATTTGCAACGTCTTGGTATAAATTAGGCCAGAAGTAATAAAGTATAACACGTTGATGTGTTTTAGATCGACCATAGTGGCCTGCTGTTACTTCTTCATGGCATTCTCTTGAAATTTTCAAACAATTTTCTTGCGGGATTACTAATTCCCACGCATCGTTATCAAGTCCAAGATCATCAAGAACTCCGTCGGGTTTATAGTGATAAAGATTTCCACCGACGATTTTTCAATTTGGAAATCCTTTTGGTCGATTTCGGACCTCGTTGAATTTCTCAATGTACCACGCATCTTGCGTGGATTTTTCTACACTAATGGTCGCAAGACCAGATGTCTCAGGCATTTCTTCGTCTTCGTATAACCTAGACAAGCAGTCTGGTACGATATTTTTGTTTCCTGGTCGATGTTGCATGGTGAAGTCGTGGCTTTGTAATTCAAGTGCCCAGCGGGCTAGACGTCCCGTGGGATTCCGTAGGTTGAATAACCAACGCAGACTTCTGTGGTCAGTTATGACTTTGAATGGATATCCCTCAACATATGGTCGGGATTTTTTTATTGTCCATAGAAGAGCCAAGCATTCTCGTTCTGAACGAGAGAAGTTTCTTTCTTGGGGCGTGAGCACTCTGCTAGCGTACTCTAGAGGGCGCTCTTCCCCATCTATTATTTGCACAAGTAGGGCTCCTAGGCACGTATTCGACGCATCGGTCTGGATTTGAAATTCGAGATTGTGATCAGGCCGATTCAAGACTGGAGCCGTTGCAAGCATGATTTTTATTTGCTCAAGGGCATTTTGTTGCTCATCAGTCCATAAGCGGGTGAGCGGTTCGGCACTCGTGGCAAAATCATTTAGGAATCGTCTATACCACGACGCCATGCCTAAGAAGCGCTGCAATTTTTTCTTCTCTGAATCCGGTCAAAAACCGTCACGATTGACGAGGACTCCAAGATACCTGACTTCGTCCTTGTAAAAGTGACTTTTTTCGCGATTAATTGTTAGACCGACATCTTCAATTTTCTTCACAATCAGTTCGATTACTTCTAGATGTTTTTCAAACGTCTCAGTTACTATGATGATGTCATCTAAATAGCTGAACGCGAAAGGCTCTTATCCAGGACCGATTAAATCGTCCGTTAGGGCCTGGTAGGCCGCAGGACTCTTATAGACCCCATGCGGTAATTTTGTGAATTCGAAAAAACCTAATTCGGGCACTGTGAATGCCGTAAATTGTTCTGAGCCTTTTTTAAGTGGAATAGACCAGTATGCGGAACTCATGTCTATAGTGCTGATATATTTAGCATTTTGCGCCATGGGCATCATTTACCATGCGCTTGTCGATTTTCTGATCACTCCGGAATGGAGCATTTTCCGTACTTGATCGTGCATTTCGTCCTCGATCCGTTTGGATACGGGGTAATATTCTTGTTTGATCGGTCGACAAGACTCGACGACGATCTCATGTTCAATCCGGTTCGTGCAACCAATACTTGGACCATGTACTACAATATTCCTATCCAGCACGTCATCTAACAATTTGCGTCGTCTAACAATTATCAGTGAGATCTCCAATGCTGATTGATGCGAGATTCGCTGTATTTTAATCACCCTGAGTCGCAAACTCAACAGTAAAAGGGTCAGATGGGCCCTTCTCGCCTTCCACTGTCATCGTACTTTCTTCAGGAACAAGAATTGCATTGAAAGAATGCGCGAAGTCTGCTCCCAAAATTAGATCGCCAGCTAACTTTTCATGAATAAACATTGCGATTTCTTTCTTCACACCAGCAACCTCTATAGGTAATTTGGTTTGCGCTACCGGTCGCGCTAACTCACCAGTTGCTAAACGGCAGTGTGGGCCTTGATAGGGCGACACACGAGCTCCAATTGCAGCAGCAATTTGTGGACCGATTGGTCCGACAGATGTTCTTGATGCACCAGTGTCGTAGAGAGCACGTACACAGGCATTCCCCAAGTTTGTTTTGAGCCACCAGCGAGGATGATCGCCCAGTGGCTTCTCATTGTCATAATCAGATGGTGGACTCTTGTAGTCCGTCGAATATAGTCCTGGTTTGGTGGCTTGCTGTTGGTCACTGACCAACCCATTACCAGAGGCCATATCCTCCAGAAAAGTGGTAGAGGCCTTACCCAGTCGCCTCCTCCTCCTTTTTTTTTTTGGCATTCAGGACAGTCATTTTTGGTGTATCCAGGCCAAGAGCAGTTCCGGCAGAATCTGCTTTTTGGACCAGGACCAGGTTCTTTGTTCTTATTATGGTCGCTTCTAATGACCGGTTTAGGTCTGAAGAGCGTATTTGATTTAGGTTTGTCACCATCTGACTTATTTTGTTGCTGGCTTGTTGCGGGATTATTCGCCGATGCATTTGAAGTTTGTGGCTTGAATGATTTGAGTTCCTGATCAAACATTTTTGCCATAGCATCAGTCATTTGCGCAATCGTAATTGAAGCAGTTGTGTTTGAATTCACTTCAGGCGTTGGTGGTGTAACAGGCACAGTCAATGATTTTAATTCTTTCTGAATTAATTCTCTCATCAATTTGGTCGTTTCAACCAGGAGTTCAACTGAAGTGGCTGCCAGATGAGGTTGTGACTTATTATCTGCAGTTTTTTCCGATTCAGGTGGCTTGTATGCCAGCTCAGGCAAAAGAGACTGATCTGGATTTGGTAATGGTCGATGAAATTTATTATTATCCCTAACATGCTCTGCTTCTCTAGTGAGCGTAAATAGGTCGTCCACCGATTCAACTTTATCGCGTGGAACCCATTGTCGAATCGTCGGGTGTTAATTGCGATACAACAGTTCTAATTGTTGATTATCGCTCCACGGTGTATCAAATTTGTCAAGTATTGTCGGTAGACAAACGATATAGTCTCTGGCACGCTCTTTTTTTCCTTGCGTACGAGTTTCTGCTTCTCTGATGAGTCCTTCTTGGGAGTGTTTGTCACGACTGAAACATACTCGAGCATCCGTTTTGAATGCTGCCCAACTGGTCCATTTGGACCGTGACTGTCTAAACCAATGCAAAGCTGGGCCGGCGAGTAAGTCGGTCAGTGCGTTTATAAGGTCTTCATCAGCAATATTGGATAGTGTCTTACATTCATCCACTCGCTGCAAAAATTCTTCGATGCTGCCATCTTTCTGATCTCCAGAAAAAGTCAATTTCCATTGACGTACTATTTTTCCGATGTTAACAGGTTGGCTGCGGGTTGAAGTATATCTTCCGTAGGTGTCGTTGAGACCGTTGTGCGCAGCTTGCGATGTAGGTGAATTGTTGGTCACATCAGTTGTTTGCATTACCGTTTGGTCAAATTGTCGGGTTTGATCTTCGTTTGTATTGAAGTATCGAGGACCGTATGTATACTGTAGATTTACGCTTTTTATTCGCGGTGTATTATTTGTGATTGTCGGTGCACTCATTGGTAATGCCGTGCTTTGACTTACAGGCACGCGCGTACTGCTCGCGAAAACGCGGGCATCCAATTCGCGCGATTTTTCAATCCATTGTGCTTCAAGTGCTTGAGCACGCTTGTGTGTTTCTTCGAGCTCACGGCGCGATACCTCAAGCTCATGATTTCTCTTGGTCCAACTTGCTAGTAGAGCATCGACCTGCCTCTGTGTATCGGTCAGACGCTTCATTTGATTTGCGATCATTCGCGGGATACATTGTACCGAGCCATCTTCACACAGGTATGGAACTATATCGAGGTCGGTTGGACCACCAGTGGTGATAAAAATTGGCACATTTCTCGTTGTTGCTGTAGTTGCTACGTTCGGCCTATTTATTGCACCTGTGTATGTTGAGGTTGGCTCTGTTACGGTCGTTATTGTCGTAGACCCGCTTACTAGTAGCACCGGTATTTCGGAAGTATTGTGCTCTTCCAATCTTGATGATGAAGCCAAGCCTCCGGCTGCTAATGCGTTGTCGTTGACGTCCTCGTTGCTGATGTGGTCTTTGCGGACCGATCTATACGCCGTTTGTACTTGATCATTACGCAGTCAAATTCTATGTTCACGCAAAGTTTCATCATCTTCGAAATCATCATTTTGTACAAAGTCTGATTCGGTATAATCGCCCATAAGGAAACGCATAAGCCTTTGCATCTTAACAGGTTCATCACCATCCTCACGGAGTTCAAGTTTGCGAAAAGTCCCTAAGTATTCATCTGGTGGTAAGGTAACTAACCAGCTGGTTAAGTCTGCTTCGCAGCTAAAAGTTTCATTTTGATTTTCCATGATTTCTAAAAAAGTGGCAAAAGTTTCAAAGTTCATCAATATATCCTGACAGTTGCGTCAAAAATTTATGAAAAGTATTGAAATTTATTCAAAAACCTTTAAAAAGCGAAAAATTATATTTTGCAAATTTTGTTTATCGCAAAATTCATTGCAAAATTATTGCGAAAAATTCTTCATTTATGCTCAATTATTCGCAAACTTGGGCTACGAGCTATATCTGTACACGGTGGGCTTGAACACGTACTAAATCCGTCGGAAGATAACCATTGGGATTTTTTTGGGGAATGAAAGTAGATGCTCCCAGGTTCATGTTCCATTTTCGGGGAAAATCGGAAATTGAGCCGTTCCTAAGATATTGAAGATTTAGTCGGTTTTTTGATTCTTTTACAGGCTGCATACTAGAAAAGCAAAATACGATCGTATACTCTTCGAAAATGGTCAAATCCAGCGAAGTATGTTTGTCCTAATCCCTTGCTGACTTGTGATCCTGAAAAATCGTCTATTTCAAGTGATTTCAGAGACTATTGCTGAACATCGAATATTCCCATAATGCTTCTATTTGGGTGCCAATACAATTGGATCCCGCCATCTGATTTGAAATGAAATAGAGCTGATGAACGAGATAAGACATATATTTATTATGAAATTCAACTAACAAACATCATCAACACCAAATACATACATGAAATGCAGAAGAGATGGAAGAATTTCTTTCGTGTGATTACAAGAACGAAATTGTCCTCCAAATACTTATGACGAGTTAAACGTGGCGGCTATTATACTCAACCACGGCTCGTAACAACTTCTCACCGTAGTTTGGGAAGGTTTCATTAACTTTGTATGCTGCCCACACTGACTTAAAATCTGCATGTACAGACTCAACAGCTTGTTCGCTATAGAAGCCCAATCCTCTTTGATGTTTCTTGCAGAATTCAGCTACGTGGTAGAAGATAGCATGTACTTTTGGTGTTACTTATTCCCAAATCAAGGTAACTCTTCTTGAAATCTTCGATATCTTGAATGTAACTCGGAGCTAAATAATCAGAAAAGCATGAACTCATAACTTTCTGAAGATCCGCAAAACAACGCACGAAAGGCAAACACTCTACTTAGATGTTCCTTCGGAGCAAGTCTACATTATTGAGAAGTTTTCTACATGCGTTTCCAGCGAAAGCTGGCTCACCACCGTGAGTCACTTGCCTCATGACGTGGCAGTCTTTAGCCCACTGTATGCTCTCACCTGGGAACATCAATAGCATGTTCTTGTACAAGGTGTCAAAAGCTCCGAGCATGATGTGTAGCTCCGGTGGGGGTATTCTTGCAATAACTTCTGTCTCATCTTCCCCAGTGAAAAGTGGTTGATGAACGCAACTCATGAATGATTTAGCTAGATTTTTTTTCCCTCCACTATTCAACCACTGTTCATGATTTGCGATGCAACTCCCAATCGTTCTATAATATCCTACATCGAACAGACTATCTTTGGCTGCAGTACACCAAGTACAGGGAAACATGCTGGAATGACTCATGATACCTGCCAATAGATTAGCTAATTTGAGATCAGTAGCAATCGTGTACTCCATAGTATTGATGTTCAACAGTGGCCACAAGAGTCTGACATTTCCATAATTCTCCTGAGCCCCTGCCACTAAGCCTAGGATGAATAATCTTTTCACTCCAGATTCTTTGAATCTCTTGGCTGCGATTCCCTCCGAGTATTTTTGTCTTGATCCTGACGCAATCTCTGAATTTTCAGAGTGGACAACTGTCACGTCACTTTGCATCGTGAAATGGATTTTTAAAGAGCCCCCACCACCATCTATAGAAATTTCCAAGTGAGCTGTTTCACAACCACGCAAAGCTTTGGTATGGTCAGAAAATTTTCGTAAATCTTTGCACAATACGAATGTCTTTTCCATGAATGTAACTTTGTCCCCGACCTTATGAACGAAGTTCGCCTTCCTAATTTCATAATGATCCGCAAGGCTTCGATTGATCGAGCTAAGTTTTTGTCCCAGATGAGGCTCGAATAATTTTCGGTTACCAGTTGCGACTCGCAATGCAGAAGTGATACTTCTCATAGTATTTGTAGACAGATTCGAATCTGTTTGAATCTTCGAAACTTGATCTGCACGTATAGTTTTTTGTTCGGTGCGCGCACCTTTACGACGAGCCGGTATTATAATGCCGAATTTTTTGCCGCGCTCTTGAGATAATGGAACGATCGTTGGATGCTCTGACGTATAATTGACATCTTCTGAAGCCTTTTCTCTCAAAAAGTTACTTACGAAATGACCCTTTGATTTTGGTGAGAGCAAATTTGCATTTTCGGTCAAATTTTTGCGCTCCATAGACTTTTTGCAATCGTGACTCTTACCTCTGGCGATCTCTGAGCCACATTTCAAGCATATTTTTTTCACCGAATCCTTATTCTTCGGGGGGGATTTATCTTTGCCAGACTTTCGTGCCATAGTACATAAAGTACTATCACATAATCGATCAGCATTCAAGCGCGGACTCTTCAGAGGGTGGCTGAAACTCGAGTAGTCCGGAAATGCTATTTCTTTACCACCAGCTTTCACATTACGGTAGACACCAATTTTGCAAGGAGCGCAAATTGAGTTGGGTATTCGATCATCGTCGGGGTTGTACACTGCAATTTTTTGGATATGTTTCTGAAGGGTCTCGTTGACCACCCTCATGCCACTTTTTTTCTTCAGACATAGTGAACACAGTTTAGACCGATTTTCTGAATGACTGTACGCGTGATCTTTAGGACGACTAGACATTTTATGAAAAATGAAACGGATGATGGGAAAAAACTGGGGGTTATGTTTTCTTTCTGTCGTAGCAGACTCAACTAACATGAATATCAACGAAGGACGAGTGATATGGATGGTAGAGTCGATCGACAAAAGGAATCAGAAAAATCGCTCATCTGGTGGTAGTGGTCGGTGCGCGATTTTTTTCTCGTGAGAGGTGAACAATCTTACCTGACGGGAAGTAGTCTAGAATGTATTGTCAATGTATGTACTGACGTCGAGAAGCAGTGATTAGGATAATTGCGATCATCGGAAAGTATTTTTTGTAATAACCTCAAAAAGCCGATTCCTCGGAAACGGCTCGATTTCCGATTTTCCCCGAAAACGGAACATGAACCTGGTAACATCTACTTTCATCCCCAAAAAAAATCCCAGTGGTTATCTTTAGATGGATTTAGCACGTGTTCAAGCCCACCGTGTGTAGCTATCGCGGTCAAATTTTGACTCGGAAAGTCAAAAAAATCAAAAACGGGTATTTCCAAATGTCTTAAAAATCGATTTTGATTTTACTTTGGATGGCTTCATTTACCCCAACATCGGGTGTTGTATGCAAAGAAAACTCGACTTTTGTCGTAAATTTTTGAAATAATTGACAAAAACAATATTCAGAATTACAGGACGCATTTATGTCAATATTAAAATGGACTATGTTTTGGTTCGCACGCAGTTTCAGTAACGCAACGCTAGACTGTATGCAGTCCGCACTATATCTATATATCAGTACTGAGAATTCAAGTATATATATATATATATATATATATATATACAGTACCGTGCAAAAATTCCTGAACGGGGGTATGAAATCCTCTCTTGCAAAAACGTCGATTGCTCGAGCCCAGATCAACATAGAGGAATTTTGAAAGAAGCATCTCAAAGATGAGAAAAAATGCTAACTTTTTATGGTCTTCGATTTTTCTTTCAGCCCTTCTTGGTACCCCAAATAGCTGATGTAATTCCAAGGATTTCGAGAAAAAAACCGTTTTTACTCTATCGGCTGTAATTTGGACGCGGATAAAGATAGAACAATTTGGCAAAAAGCATCTTGAAGAGCGGAAAAAATGCCATTTGCGATAATTTTTTGATTATTTTTTACGTCGTGTGAATGAGAGTGAGAGAGCTCTCAAAGTAGCCAGATTCTCGGATTTTCAATGAAATACGAGTAAAAACAGCAAAAAATGGCAAAAACTACGGTTTTGGCTACTTTGAGAGCTCTCACACTCGTATTCATACGACGTGGAAAATAATCAAAAAATCATCGCAAATGGCATTTCTTTCGCTCTTCAAGATGCTCTTTGCAAAATTGTTCTATCTTCATACGCGTCCAAATTACAGCCGATAGAGTAAAAACGGTTTTTTTCTCGAAATCCTTGAAATTACATCAGCTATTTGAGGTACCAAAAAGGGCTGAGAGGAAGATCGCAAACCATAGGAAGTTAGCATTTTTCCTCATCTTTAAGATGCTTTTTTAGAATTCCTTTGCATTAATCTGGGCTCGAGTCATCGACGCTTTTGCGAGGGAGGATTTCAAACCCCCGTTCAGGAATTTTTGCACGGTACTGTATATATATATATATATATATCTAAAAATGTCAATGTATAGCTACAGTAGAACCTCTTGATACCGGACACCTCGGTGCACCATGGAAGTGTCCGCTATTCCGAGGTGTCCGCTATTTCGAGGGTCACCAAATTGTGGGTCTTACGTAGGAATTCTTGCAACGTTCATTGCATGTAAAAATATCAATCTGAATCGAAATTCTCCATTTTGAGTTTTAATTGTCATTTGATACAATAGTGCTGGTCAATCATTCATCGTTGAAGTTTAAATTCTTTGATCAAAGAAGGAAATTGAAAATCGAGCGTACAATGTCTAATGATACAATAGCTAATCATTATTAGCTGTCATAGCTATATGATAGCTGAATTATTGATAATATCAATTCTATCCCGATAAAAAGCAAACCCTCGTCATTCTGTCATTTTCTCCCTCGAAACTGCGTTTTGGAACTCGGAGACTTTTGGCGAAGATATTATACTTGGAATATTTTGAGCAACAAATTTCCGTAGTGTAAGCAAGCATTTTTCAGCGTTTCTCATTACGAACACTTGTCAAGTCAGACTTGAAATCCAAGTGTCCGGTATATCGAGGTGAATTAACATGGGATCGATCAAATCGAGGACGGAAAATGTGTCCGGTATGCGAGGTGTCCGCTATTGGCCTGTCCGCTATTCCGAGGGTTCAGTCCTATAGTAATCGAATGGAAGTCAAACAAATCATCTCAGAATGTCCGGTATTTAGAGGTGTCCGCTATTCCGAGGTGTCCGTTAACCGAGGTTCTACTGTATATATATATATATTGATCGAAAATAGATCCGATCGATGGCACAATAATTCAACAATAACACAGTTGGTCAAGCTGAATTTCTATTATTCTTGACCAAAATTGTCAATTTGTTGCTAATTATCGTCATTAAGAATTTTTATTTGCAATGCACAAGAGTGCCTGAGTCACCATTATATTACTGTCAACTGTGAGAATTTCATACAGCACAAGCAAAAATATTGGTCAAAGACTTTGAAAAGACTCAATTTTAGCTTCAATCATTGTTAAATAAACAAAAAGTGCGATGATTATGGTGCACACATCGACCGTAATTTATTTATGAATTTTTATAGCCATCGAGGTATTTTTAAAATTTTTCCGAACGTCAAATCATGGAAGGAACGCTTCAGCGTGATTCGCATTGTCCCATATATCTGTATATATATACGCTGGTTTTCGCTCGCAATAACGCTGTATGCATACATATGCATACGTTACACACACACATTGTTGCACATCGAGCCTAAAGTTCGATGACGGTTCGATCGAATATTCACGGTCGCGTGAAATAATATTTGAAATATCATATTATACCGCATGTGTCTCTCTCGTACGCACATAGGACGCACGTTCGAAAGATTCGATCTCGATCGATGCGAGCGGCGGCCAACGCGCGATGTTTTCAATGCCCATGTATGGCATATAAGCGCGCGGGTCGTTGCGAGCCTCTCCTGTTGAGGCGCCGGGAAGTGGCGAAAATTCGTTGAGCTTTCGACTGCTCCGAAAAATTTAGAGAAAATAATGGCCGTCGAGACCAAGCGTCGCAAAACATCGCATGAAAATCCAACCGCACTTGGATTTCATACACTCTCGATGCACACTTATTCACTAGAATTGCACGCACTCATTACACACTCACTCGTGCTCGAATTTCCGTGCCTCTTTAATTTAGATGATGGAAGGAAGCACCTTTTGTCGGGCGCCATATGACTGGCAGAGCCTGAATTAGGTCCGGTCATATCCAGATTAAATCTGGTTCTTTAATTTTGATTCGGTTAGGCTGTATATCATCAAGAGAGGGGAACGTCGAGTGACAACAAATAAGTGTACGTTTAAGTACCGAAGCTCTAATGAAAGTAAAGTGAAAAAGATTCAAACATATTTACAAGGAATATTTACAAATGGTCATAAGACCGATGAAGTAAGCGCGAAAGCTCGAGCACGAGGTCGGGAGGACACGATGAGGAAGACATCCTACCGATAGGCACCAAACAGAAAAAGAGAGATCGGGATGGCACTTACAGGTGTTGTCGATGTCGCTGGTTCAAGGGACGAGATGGCTACGATGTCCGGACGCAGGTGGATTTGCCCCGAAGATGGGCCGACGAGGGTGCCGAACGCGGGCCACGAGACTCCAAGCGCGTGCCGAAGATATGCCGAAGCGTAGGGCCAAGCGATACCAGGACGGTCCGAGAACTATAGACCACCAGGTTGGTCGAGGAGCTGCTGCTAAAAGATCTAGCGCACACGCAAAGACGGAAAAAGTTGCTCCAAAGAGGGCGGCCACGAGGCAACGAGACAATATTCGGCGTGAAATAAAATATTCGGCAGAGCGCAACGTACTCGCGCTACTCCGGTCTCGCTAGGAATACCGCACGCCGGCAATGTGCGCGACTTCGATGCGCGCGGAGGGGGGTCGAGCTCCTGCAGCTGCTGCTGCTGCTAGCGACGGCCCGCGAGCGCTATATATGCCAACTCTCTCTCTCTCTCTCTCACCTTCAGCTGTCCACTCCTTCTCTCTTGCCGTTGCTGTGATAATAATATTCATAATATTCTATTCATATTCGTACCGTGTTTCGTTCACTATAAGACCTGGCCTATAGCTTTTCAGGCCTGACTGAGAGGCCCTATATTCGAGATAGGCCACATTTTCGAGATAGGTCTTTTATTTCCAACCCCGGAAGATATGATCTATCCAATTTTTGATACGTAGAAATCTGTTTATCCAATCAATATAAAGACAGATTTTCGAATTCCTTACTTTATGATCGGAGGGTTAGGATGAAGGAGCGTAACCGAATCCTCGACCGAATCAATTCAAAGACATTCCATTTTCTGGGATAGCTTATACTTGAGGGGTGTCTTATATTTGAGGGTGTCTTATATTCGAGATAGGTCTTATATTTCACCGGGTCCTCGTTGGGGGCGTCTTATATTTGATGAGGTCTTATATTCGAGCATGTCTTATAATAGGCGAAACCCGGTATAACCATTTGGCCCAGGTTAGAGGGAGACGGTAGGTATATTATATCGTCACAGGCTCATGAAAACCAGAAAATTCTCGCGTACGCGAAGGGTATGCTTCTCGTTTGCAAAGTCGTATTTTTGTGCCTTTTTGATGCAACCGTGGGACCTACCAGATACCAATTTTTTGGGCCAGTCAATTTTTTTCTCGAAAGTGTACGTCATAACAGAACAAAAAAATGCGCGCAGGTAGGATGAAAAAGATGCATTTGGGTCCGAGCTACGAATTTTCCAAGATAGCGAAAAATAGGCGAAAAACTGCTCAAAAGTGGGACTCTGAAAGTTCGTAGGGTCCGCCAAGGGTTCCAAAAAAATCTAAAAGAAATTTTTTTCCAACTATATTCTAGCAGTACTAACGGGAGAAAATGTTTGGGGCATTTTTAAATTTTGTCGATTTTCAAAATGTTCACCTTGGTCCAGAATGACCCTAATATATATGGGAAATATCCTAATACTAATCCACAAGATAGTTCATATGATTGGAGAGAATGTGGAGTTTCTTTTTCGTTACACATAAGTTTCTCATGCATAAAAAGACCGAGAATATTTCGAAGTATTGATAGCTAAAATTGATTATGCATCATTATTATTGATAATTCTGATGATATTGGATGGAAAGTTTTCAAAACACCATCCATCTCTCTTCTGATCAATAATTATTATTTTTGTTCGAAGGGGGAGCAGGTGAACTGAGTAATTTTGACACCATAGTTGAAGTAAACAAATTAAGTATATTGAAACAAACTGAACGCTCATTACATGATGAATGAGGTGGTGCGGTCGGCTGATGGACGGAAACTGGCGTAAGCCACTGGAGGTGACGAGCGCGAAGGCGCACAAGAGAATGGCAGCGGCGCGCCAAGATTCAAAATAGGTATGAGCGCAATGAGAGTAATACTGAACATTCCGCCCACCTTGATTGATTACACCTTAGCAATCGATGACTTAAGTAACTCCATTTCACAAAAATATCGATAATTGACTTGAATAAGAAACGGATATAATGCAAATGTGGCACTGCCAAAAAAATAGAAATTGGAGAGAGCAATAGGCTCAAGAGCTATTTCGCTCTGAATCGAGGAAGAGAATGAAAAATATGATGAAAGAACCGGGAATCTCAAACGATTATCAATTCATCACACTTAATCAATACCTCTATGCTGATAAGATGGATGGGAAAAATTCTACTAAACTCAATATCAAGATAAAACTCTGAATAATCAAATAACGAATTCTTCAAGATAAGAAGTTTCGGGATCTAAGCTTTTAAGATATCCCAAAGGTTCGAAGAAAAACAGACTAAGTTCCGGCTACTAGGGAAGCAAGTCCCAAAAGAAAGTGCGTTCATTCCTCTTGGAGATGAACGTCCTGAGCAACCGCGAGATTGATTCTACCTCCGTATAGTGCTCGCAAGCCCACGGAACGCTAACCTAGCGCCTGAAGGCTTACAAGACGCTCATACTACTTCAAATGACTCTAACCCAACTGAAAAAGATGAAATTTGATCTACCCAAATCCGTTAACTCGAAACTCACTAAAATTATGCACCAAATTGATCACTATTGATCACTTAGAGTCCAACATGAGTTTTTAACGCTCTTTGCTGACTTCTCCCGACGAATCTGGTACCAACAACACAAGCTCAACGATTGGTCGAGTGAACACAGATGTCGCAGTACGAAGCTTGACTACTCAAACTCGTCCATCAGAACCAGGGAATGTTTTTGTGATCACAGCTAAAGGCCAAAAAGCAGGTGCTCGGCACTCATCTCGAATTAAGACGACATCTCCAACTCGATAAGCTCTCGAAGGTGTCGACCATATGTGTCGTTCCTGCAATGCTTGCAGATAATCCTTGGACCAAGACGACCAGAATTCTTGAACCAGCTGGGTTATCCACCAGTATCGCTTGCCAACCGAAATTGGCCCTGATGGAACGGATGGCTCTGGAATCATAAGGGAGGGCCTTTGTATGAGAAAATGCGCAGGTATGAGCGCAGCGAGATCCGAAAGATCATCTCTGAGAGGCACAAGGAGCCTTGAATTTATGCATGCTTCGATTTGATTGAGGATAGTAGAGAATTCAACAAAGGTTAATACGTGATCACCAACTATCCTTCTGAAGTGATGCTTCGCGGACTTGACAACCGCCTGCCAAATGCCCCCGGAGTGAGGAGCAGACGGTGGGTTGAATCTCCACTCAGTTCCCATATTGGTCAGATCGATCGCAATCTCCTTGAATTCCTCGAAAGCCTTGTCGAAACGCTTCCAGATCTCAGCCTCAACTTCGTCGGTGCCTCTGCAGAGGCACCGACGAAGTTCAGCACGTTCGCACTCCAATCTCGAACAATGCCCTCGTCGTGCAGTGGAGCGTTTGAAGGCGGCAATGAAGGCTTCTGAAGTGCAATTCTCCACAACTTCCAAATGAGTGACTCTTGTGCTTAGACATATAAAAACACAAATATAAGCTTCCATGGTGCCTCTCCCGCGAGTTTTCGTAAGACGTATTCTAAGCGGACCATCAAAGTCTGCACCAGGATACTCGAAAGGATAAGCGAGAGTGACCCGAACCGTGGGAAGATCTCCCATCAATTGAGTTGACAGTTTTCCTGAATAGCGGAGACATACCGTGCATTGATTTATAGCGACCTTCACTGCCTGCCTGTCCTTGAGTATCCAAAACTGATTACGGAGACAACAAGTCGATGTCAGTTGCGTCCCACCATGCTGACTCTCCACGTGCGCTCGCCTGATAAATAGGACAGTCAGCGGACTGTGACATGGTAGAATCGAAGGATGCCTTGTCTTGTAGTCGAGGAGAGCATGCCGAAGTCTGCCACCAACTCTCAGTAGCCCTTGATCTGGAAATGGCCGTAACTTCAGTAGGTTGGTATCCTTGAGTTCTTTTCCCTGCTCGAGGCATCTGAAACTATCACCAAAACTATTCTTCTGGTCGAGATAAATCCATATCAATTCAGCATTTTCGAGTTCTCTAGGTCTTAACAAACCCTCTGAGATAGCGTCAAACTCAATGAATTTCAACTTCAAAAATCTAATTTCGTCTCTTCTTCCGTTGCTCAGACGGAGGTTTAGCTCCGTCAAAAAGCGGAGACACATTACAGTAATCCGTAGAAGCCTTGTAACGGTAGAGTACCTATCCACAAGATCGTTCTGAGTCATGAAATCCGGACACTGACTCGCCGTGGTGGCGTGAGAAGAAGTCCTCTCTCCAAGAGGAGGAACTTGCAGATTCTTCTTCAGTGGTCCACTAATTACATGATTTTGTAAGGAACGAAGGACCTTTCCACCACAGTCCAAATGTAGACAAACTTTCTGGATTCAAACCTCGAGAAACCACATCAGCGTGGTTATCTTTGGACCCGACGTGATGCCAATATGCCTGAGGTACCAACTCCTGAATGAGTGTACAACGATTGGCAACGAAAGTCTGCCATCGACCCGGTAGAGCTCTGACCCAATACAACACATCTCGCTAATCAGACCACAAATGTACTGACTCAATCTTCAATAGCATAGTTTTAAAAAAATGGTCAGTGAGACCAGCTGACAAATGAACTGCACATAGCTCGAGGCGAGGTATGCTGATAGTTTTGCTGGGAGCTACATTTGACGCAGCGCACTGCAACGGAACTATGACCTGCTCATTCACAGTCATCCTCAAATGAAGAACCGCCCCACAAGCTTTTGATGATGCATCTGCGAACCCGTGCAACTCAATTCCTACCCCATTGCCTGAACACCCTATTCATCGATGTATCCTTATTCCTTCCAAGTTTGACAATTTACAGTGCCAATCAAGCCACTGATTTAAATAATCATCTGTGAGAATATCATCCCAACCACATTTCAATAACTACAACGATTGCATCAATATCTTCGCCCAAATGACAACCAGAGCCAACCAACCAGAAGGAAAAGGATCAAAAATCTTAGCAGTAAGAGATAAGACTACTCTTTTCGTCAACTTTTGACTATCAAAGACTTGAGGCTTGATATTAAAATGAAAACCATCCTCTTTTGGAGCCCATGAGAGGCCCAATATACAAGTAGAACTATTTTCAGAATCAAGAGAAGCTGAACCATTGATTCAATGAGCAATAGGAATTTGCTCAATTAGCCTTACATCATTTGCTGCCCATCTCCTTAGTTCGAAACCATCCACCTTAAGAAGTCCAATCAATTGTGTTTGCTCTTCTTGAGCCTTCTCTACTGTTCCTCCCCCCGACATGAAATCATCCATGTAAGATTCATCTTGAATGATTTTGATAGCTAAGGCGAATAGATGCCCGTAATCTTGCGCTAATTGCCTTAGAATTCGAATGACTAGATACGGCGAACACTTTAACCCGTAAGTGATTGTTCTAAGAAGGAATAGAAGAATTTCTGAATCTGAATGCTTCCTCCGGAGGATCATCTGTACATGACGATCCCTAGGGTCAAGCAAAATTTTCCGAAACATTTTCTCTATGTCTGCAACGAAAACAAACTCATATCTACGCCACCTCAAGATCAGATCAATCAATTCTAGGAGCAAGTTCTCTCTAGTGAAGAGTAGATCATTGAGAGACGTACCGTGGATGGGATCTGATACATTGAAAACAACCCGTAGTTTTTTAGAACCTTGGAGCACGCCATGATGTGAAAGAACATGACAACGTTCCAACTCCTCATTCGAAGATTTCGGAGCCTTCCTCATATGCCCAAGTTGCTCGTATTCTGCCATAAACGAACTGTATTCTGCTGCAAACTCAGGATTTTCTTCAAATTTCCGCTCCATGGAAAATGAAGTTTTCAAGGCTGAATTGTAAAAATCACCTTGATCAATCTTCAAACTTTGGAATGAATCCTCTTTGACTGGCAACCGAACCATATAACGACCGTTGGAGTCCTGAGAATGAGTTTGCTGAAAATGCTCTTCGCATTTTTTATCATCTTCGGATAGCGTTTTTCGAACCGGTGGACTTTCTTCTACCTTGAAAAAACGTTCCAAAATCGAACCCGATACTGTATCATCAACCAAATGCAAGAAAGAAGATGCTTCTCCGTTTCCTCTAACTGACGAGGAAACAACCGACCTGAACTCCGTATTCGTAGCAATCGGCCGATTTGCAAAATTGATTTTTGCCTCCTTTACGCCCTCAAGAACGATTTGAGCGTGAATTTTGGCACCGAGAAAGATATCAATCGATCTGGATTTCAAAAATTGCAGATCAGCTAATTTTAGACCATTCAGATGATCCCATCCATCCTTTCCGTGTGAGACAGAAGCTCTGTAACTCGACACTTTAGGTTGTATGTGAGCTTGAACATCACACGCGAATTCTGGAGAAAATCTGGGCCGCACCAAAAAGTTAGCAAAGCCTCTCGAAATATACATATTGGCATCGGCAACCCCCTTGATTCCGCCCTCCGTAACCTTAAGGACATGTGAAAGTCAACTTTTACCGACACTCCGAATCTTTACTTATTTAATTATTCCCACAAAATCTACGAGATATATAAAAAAAAGTGCTCCCAAGAAGCCCTGCTACAGCTTCAGATCTATCAGTTAAGAAAAAAAAACAAGTGAATTGAGTGAATATAGCCTCCACAATCAACTTTTGAAGATTACAATTGAATTGAGAAATCTGCACTTTACCGACACTCCAAATCGCTACTTATTTGATTTCTTCCACGTAATCTAAGAGATGAATCAAAAAAGTGCCTCCAAGAAGCCCTGCTAAGTCTTCAGATCTATCGTTTAAAAAAAGAATCGAGTGGATTGAGTGAATATTGCCCCCACAATCAACTTTTGAAGATCACAATTGAAGAAATTCGACTTTGACATCCCCTTAATTTCTGACAAGCATTTTCCGTAATGAAGGAGGATGGTGAGCAGTGATCAATCGAAGCCGTGAAATAGAAATCAAAACCGTCGGCTAATATCACTCCTACTACAGCAGTGGGCAAAAGCACAAAACCCGAACCTATCACTGAAGTGAGACAATAAGTGGTAGTTGAGTGAGAATGCTCACCCGTTTTCAAACCCTTCCCATCTCCAGAGAAGACAGAACCATCTCCTTTTGGAGTACTCTGGGGATCACTTAGCTTTTTAGAATCTTAATGTAGAAGACTGTGATGTTTTCCGCTACATTTGCGACAAAATTTCTGGGATCTACAGAATCTTGCGCCGTAAGCATCGAAGCAGATGTAACATAACCTCTTTTCCGTCACAAATGCCCTACGATCAGGTACACTTTTGGCTTTGAATGAATCGCACTGCGAGAGATGATGATTTTCCGAGCAGGGAGGGCAAACCTTCTAAGTATGGCTGGAATCTGTTTCCGTGGCCATGGAGTGAGTCTTCCCAGATCTTGAAGGCTTAACTGATTGACTAGTATGGGGTTTTTGAATACCCTCAATCGATTCTAAAGTAGCCAGCTGATCTTTGATGAAATCTTCTAGTTAGGCTACAGAAGGAGGAACAATTTTTTTGCCCAAATGCTCCTCCCACTCTCTCCGAGTAGCTGCATCAAATTTTGAAACCGTGAAATATACGAACAAATCCTCTCCACTGTTTTCCATAGGACGTTCTACACCACTCAAGAAGGTCCTCGTTCCGAAGGGACTTGAATAAAGTTTTTCCATCTCAGCATATGAATCAGTTTTCATGGATTTTGATGAGAGGAAAGAACCGAGCAATAGATTCACGAATCTAGATTTGTTCTCATAATAATCGCATAAATCTGACCAAGCTTCATTGTAATCATCCCCAACTATCTCGATCCCTTCCATTCAATCTAAGGCTCGACCTGCCAGCTTGACTCTCAAATGATAGAACTTCACAACCAGTTCCATTTCCCTGCGATAGACCAAAGATTTAAACAGGTCCCTGGAATTCGCTCACTCATTAAATTTCCCGAAAAAAACAGGGAGATCAACTTTAGCGAGAGAGTAAGAATTGTCCGTATCTACATGCTGTACAATGGGGGCAACGTTATTTACAACCGAAGCATTTGCCTCCCATTGAGCTTTACGTCTATCAGCAAATTCATCTAGAACCTCTTGAAAATCCGATTCATTTGCGAGATGTGATTCTTCTACAAAATCAGAGATTCTAATTTTGAAGTAATCATGATCTAACAATTTACTTTTATTTGCCAAGATCTTATTGTTATTTTGACAGAAAGTCTCATAATGAGTAACCAGATTATTTAATCTGGTCGTGGCACTAGCTTTAGTCATTTTAGTTTGACCTAGAGCTTTGAAATTACTGAATAAATAACCAATTCCAACCTGTCAATCCAGCTGTTGAAGATGAAGAGCGTCCATTGTGAATCTAAATGTGGCTCTAACAACTTGGAAACCGATCCAAAATGAGGGACAGAAATCCCAAACCGAAAAAACGAAGCCGAAGAACCGAACCGGAAATCCGAAGAAAAATCTCAATTACCGCACGTTGATCTTGCCCCAAAATGCTAGAAATTTTGTCCAGAGAGATAGATGGAAAATACCAAAATTATAACGGTTTGTGGACTCGTTACACGCAGGCAGAGCATGCTTTGATTTGAGAAACTCAGAGAGTGAGTTATTGCTGTAATGGTTCAAGATATTGGGAGAGGGGAGCACTGAATGAGCACACGCTCGATTAAAAGTAAGAACAAACGGGCATTTATTAATGAGAACTACATTTAATGAATGAATTTATCGTTCTTTCGAGCCACTTATAATCGTCGCGCTCAGGCGACGATCACAGTTTAACAAATGTCAAACTGCGACCTTCGAGGCTCCACTTTTATAGTGGCTGCATCACGAAGGGATTTTTTATTTTTTGGATTTTTCAATTTTTTATTGAAAGATTGGCCAAGAGATGAAAAAATTCTTCCTCGGGCGGGAATTGAACCTCGCAATCAATAAAAAATTGAAAAATCCAAAAAATAAAAAATCCCTTCGTGATGCAGCCACTATAAAAGTGGAGCCTCGAAGGTCGCAGTTTGACATTTGTTAAACTGTGATCGTCGCCTGAGCGCGACGATTATAAGTGGCTCGAAAGAACGATAAATTCATTCATTAAATGTATTTCATCAAATCGAGCGATAGAGTCGAAATATCGATGAGATCTACCTTATCGGTATAATTTGCATATTTGAATGGTCATGGTTCCTTGATTGACCGCATCGAAAGATTGGCACAAGAGATGAGAGAAGGCTTCCCCGAGCGAGTGAATACGCAATCGCCTCGGTGGTCTAATTGGTTAAGGCGCCGGTCCGGAGTACCGGAGATTGCGAGGTTCAATTCCCGCCCGAGGAAGAATTTTTTCATCTCTTGGCCAATCTTTCAATAAAAAATTGAAAAATCCAAAAAATAAAAAATCCCTTCGTGATGCAGCCACTATAAAAGTGGAGCCTCGAAGGTCGCAGTTTGACATTTGTTAAACTGTGATCGTCGCCTGAGCGCGACGATTATAAGTGGCTCGAAAGAACGATAAATTCATTCATTAAATGTATTTCATCAAATCGAGCGATAGAGTCGAAATATCGATGAGATCTACCTTATCGGTATAATTTGCATATTTGAATGGTCATGGTTCCTTGATTGACCGCATCGAAAGATTGGCACAAGAGATGAGAGAAGGCTTCCCCGAGCGAGTGAATACGCAATCGCCTCGGTGGTCTAATTGGTTAAGGCGCCGGTCCGGAGTACCGGAGATTGCGAGGTTCAATTCCCGCCCGAGGAAGAATTTTTTCATCTCTTGGCCAATCTTTCAATAAAAAATTGAAAAATCCAAAAAATAAAAAATCCCTTCGTGATGCAGCCACTATAAAAGTGGAGCCTCGAAGGTCGCAGTTTGACATTTGTTAAACTGTGATCGTCGCCTGAGCGCGACGATTATAAGTGGCTCGAAAGAACGATAAATTCATTCATTAAATGTATTTCATCAAATCGAGCGATAGAGTCGAAATATCGATGAGATCTACCTTATCGGTATAATTTGCATATTTGAATGGTCATGGTTCCTTGATTGACCGCATCGAAAGATTGGCACAAGAGATGAGAGAAGGCTTCCCCGAGCGAGTGAATACGCAATCGCCTCGGTGGTCTAATTGGTTAAGGCGCCGGTCCGGAGTACCGGAGATTGCGAGGTTCAATTCCCGCCCGAGGAAGAATTTTTTCATCTCTTGGCCAATCTTTCAATAAAAAATTGAAAAATCCAAAAAATAAAAAATCCCTTCGTGATGCAGCCACTATAAAAGTGGAGCCTCGAAGGTCGCAGTTTGACATTTGTTAAACTGTGATCGTCGCCTGAGCGCGACGATTATAAGTGGCTCGAAAGAACGATAAATTCATTCATTAAATGTATTTCATCAAATCGAGCGATAGAGTCGAAATATCGATGAGATCTACCTTATCGGTATAATTTGCATATTAATGAGAACTATTTACAAGTTGGTCCACTGACCGTTACGATTGATCAAGCCCGAGCACGATTGTCGAGGGCGCATTATTGGGGAAAATACAATCCACAAGCCCAGAAAGAGGAGAGAGAGATTTGCGAGAGGCACTTACAATATAAATGGCCTTGACGCAGGATGGTCACTCGACCTCAGATCGGGCACCGGCCCTCGCAGCTCACGGCGATCAGGCAGCTCGCAATTGTCCCAGACGATGATGGTTTTGGTCATAGACCACTGCACAGATTATATAAAATGCACGCACCGGAGCCCCGGCTAAATCGTGCCAAGGACGGGCTCCGGGCGGCGTGGACAACGCGCACGATAATAAGCTCGATAGACGCGTGCGAGCGCTCCGAAACGTCACGACGGACTGTATAGGAAAAGGCTGCTGGCCGGAGCGGAGCAGCATTGACTCGCGTCAGGGGCGGCTGAATATATGGGGCGCGCGGGCCCTACTACTGTGCCATCTCTCTGTCTCTCTCCCTCTTACCTGGCTAAACTATGCAGCAACTCTTCTCGTGCTCAAGCTGTAACATAATATGTTATGATTACAATATTCGGTCCAGGAAGAGAGGAAGACGGACTGACTCGGCCGTCACAAAATTCTTAACAGAATCAGGCAAAACCAAACCCGGAATAAGAAATTTTTCAGATCTATGAAAGATTCGATGAGAGCACCAATCCACAAATTTCTCCCCACTGTTAACAAGTATTTACAAATATCTAGGGAAAAAAATGGGAAACTATCTCACTGATTGAAGAGTTGATATTTCTGAGGTTACGAAACTCAAAAGAAAACCTGAAGTGTGTTACGGGTGCAAGCTACACAGGCGCCCGCACTCCAAGTGTATCGCATGTAAGGACCGCCGCTTGGTGCGGCCGGACTAGCTCAGTCAACAGCGTGTCAGACTCTTGATCAAGTGGTCGCCGGATCGTTTCCCGGCGGCCGCACTCTTTATTCAGTGCATGGAGGAGAATAAAATCATAACAACTGGTGTCAGAAAGCGGAACGAACCCCGCTCACGAGTGGACTGCATACTTGGAGGATAATCAACGATGATAATTAGGTGGCGCTGCCCACGCGTAGACCTGCTGTACCGACAAGATGGACTCGGGATCTACATAGATGACAATTTGGAGACAATGGCATGAAGTTCAGACGATGAGGACACCGTCGACTCTGCCCAGGGGGTGTGTTATGGGCGCAAGCTACACAGGCACCCGCACTCCAAGTGTATCGCATGTAAGGACCGCCGCTTGGTGCGGCCGGACTAGCTCAGTCAACAGCGTGTCAGACTCTTGATCAAGAGGTCGCCGGATTGTTTCCCGGCGCCCGCACTTTTTATTCAGTGCATGGAGGAGAATAAAATCATAACAAGTGAGATAACCCAAATTCGAATTACTCAAACCGAATATTCATATAATTCACCTCATATATCAATCTTCTCACTCACTCGTACCTATCACTTGACGCACAGTGACGAAGATCGCCGAGGCCGATGACGTGTGATGCGCTGGATCGCGGTGGTGTATGACGACGAGCTGCTTATGGGTAGTTGACGACACGTAGCGATCGCACTGTTGAGGAGTCCTCGCGTCGCTGTGTGCCGTTGCCCCGCTGCAGCTGATGAATGGCTGCGGATAGCACTGGTGAGCTGTGTTGCCAGATGTCGAGCCCAGACATCAAGCGGCACGCACACGAACGTGGATCACGCACGGAGAACTTTCTACGAAAATCCAATTATTTCAGAGTTTGCCCATATGACATCAGTCAAAGTGCCACAAAAATGATTTCCACAGTGGTTCATTGTATTCAAAAGGAGTACAATTACGAACAAATCCAATTTTTATTGCACGAAAGTGTGCAAAATTGATCCAAAGCAACAACAAAAGTACTCTGAATTTTCATCAAAAGTGTGAAAGTTGTCACAAAATAGCGAAACAGCTGTAAGATGGAAAAATATTCAAAAGAACAACTCATCCCAATGATCCCACGATGTATCGCTCGTTGCCCAAGGACCCTCTTGGATCCTCAGGTCGTTTCCGTCGTCTCCAAGCGGTGCGGCGACTCTAGACCTCGTGGCCGATGTCGAGGTTAGACAGTGCTCCGCTGCCGGTGGACTAATGCTCTCACCACCCGGTCATGGCGAGAGGACTGTAGTCCACAGGCCAAATGCGCGAAGAAGAAGACTAATGCTCTGGCACGAGCAGTTGAGGATTAATCCCCATCCGCCGGCATGCTGCAGCTTCCCATTTGCTGCTGTAGACCTTGAGCAGGACGCCCCTGGTCGCCCCAGGAGACTGCCGACCCCCCACTATCACAATTCACCTCGAGGATTGCGAATCCATCTCAATTTTTTCACTGGCTCCAATCCGGGACACGAAGGACCAAAATGTTTAGAGAAGGAGCGGGTGAACTGAGTAATTTTGGCACCATAGTTTGAATAAACGAATAAACTATATTAAAACAAACTAAAGGTTCATTACACGATGAACGAGGTGGTGCGATCGGCTGATGGACGGAAACTGGCGCAAGCCACTGAAGGTGACGAGCGCGAAGGCGCGCAACTTGATAATGAACAAGAAAATGGCGGCGGCTCGCCAAGTTTCAAAATAGGTATGAGCGCAATGAGAGTAATACTGAACAATTTTTATTAACAAACTCTAATCTTTTTTAAAATTTTCTTCTCTCTTCTTTCCTGAATCAAAGTGGCGAATAGAATCATATATGCAACGTGTATATATAGATATATTTCAAGAGAGTCCCTGATATAGAATCGTGATTGAAGGAAAAAGCTGATCCATAAAATTTTCTAACAATTTGTTATTTTGATATTAGGTTCCCTCATTCCGATATATATGTTACTCAATGTTTCCGAAAGAATCTAACTATTAAAAATATAACATTGTAGGGATCATAGTATTAACGGATAAATATGTAATTGTAAGGCCTAGATTCACGTGTTGCCTATTATTGGGCGCAAATATTCCAGTCTACCAGTACCAGTTTCTGTTAATTCAATTGATTAATCTTTGCAAAAGGATTAAAGCTCATATAGAGAGGAAGTGAAAACATGCGAAATTATAAAATTCATTGCTTTTTTTTCTTAAATATTTATACAGAAACGGACAAACGATATCTTTGCATTGTTCAATGCGCAATTATAGGCGTCATACGTATGATTTATAGGGATTACATTATTTCATTCACTCATTATGTTGTCATATATGGATATTCCATTTTCAGAATCAAGAATGAGTTGTGATAATCATGTTCACAGTGTTTTGCAATGATACTCAGATTCCCAAAAAATACGTATCCCGCAACATCCCATACCGCTATTCCCATTGTTTTCCAATATATGTCTCGTCTCCCGGTGGTCTCCGTAAGTAAGATATCAGGGTATTTATGACTGAGTGATCTACATGAACTATGAGTAATCTGTATAGATCTTTGACTTTAATGGTAATCCGCGTGTTGTGCTGGTAATATAGACATTCGTTGTTGAAGGTATGAAGGAGTATGTATGAATGACGTTTCTTGTCGAGTATTTTCAGCAAGGAATGGATGTAATGAGGTTGTTAATGGTACAAGGGCTTCAGTCACAAGGGTAGACTTTGGAATGGCGGGGGAGGGGGTGATGGTCTTGTTACTGTTCTGTGTACTGTGCTTATCTGTGGCAGGTGTTGTGTTTTATCTGTTTGGATGATGCTGGGTGCTTTTTGTTTCTTAGTTCCAAGCGTATTTTTCTGCTCCCTCTAAAGAGAGAGCTTTGTTTTCACCCACGCAAAATTTCCATCAAATTTTCCACTGTCGGTGAACGTGGAAATTGGGATGAGAATGTATCATTTGGAATGCAAAATTCCGAGATCGATTTGACAAAATCTTTTGAGACTTTTTAGGTGTATTTTCAAGATATAGATAGATAGATAGATAGTTCTTTATTCCACCTTGGGGTAGGACCCCGTCTGGTGTGATATAGTGATTACATAGGATATACAAGAAGGAAAAAATGCTTAAAATTAAGTGATAATGGTTACACTTTGAATTAAAGATAAACTTTGGTCCGCAGAAACCATCTCAAAAGAATTCATTTTAGACTAATCTAGTAACGTAGTAACAATAGAACAATTCAAATTTTTACTTAATCATAATACTAGTCGAAATACAATTGCAATGCGAATAGTTATGTAGTGTGTAGTGTAGGCATGTCGACTTTCACGAGCGTTATTTTCGAAGTTCAGACGTCTAGCAAGATCAATGTAGAATAGGGTAACAAAGAAATTGAGAAGCGACAAAAATATGAAAAAGGTGTTGATGATTTTTCGATGGTTAGTTCAGTTCAACTAATGAACACGAGAGATTTTCGTTCACGATTCGCGAATTCCAATCATTTATGTCACGTTTGAATAGTTCCTCTCTGAAGAACTCCTTCATTGGCTCAATTTGATCACGATCAAAAACAGAAACTCCCAAGGAGTTTAGGAGAATTGACGCGTTTATTTGGAACGACTTTGTCCAGGCATTTGAGTTTGCTTTAGCGTAAATAAGCACTTCTTTGGGGTTTCTTTCAGATCTCCTAAGAAAGGTATCAACTCCTAGCCGAACAAAATTATCAGCCAGATAGTTTGGTGTGCCTGTTGAAATTACTTTATAGGCTAAGTTACAAGTGAGATATTCTCTTCTCCTACTAACTGACATCCAATTCAGAGAAATTCTATGGGGGGTGACATGAGATTCACGCCCCAAGTTACCTAGAACAAAACGTACGCATGCATTTTGGGCAACTTGTAGCATAGAATTCTTTGTTTCGCTCAAGCTGTGATATACAACTGAAGCATAGTCTATATGCGGGAAGATTAATGATTGCACCAGTTCACGTCGCAGTGACTGCGAGAGAGCATGCTTGTAGAACTTGAGTGAGTGCAAGCTACTATAAATCTTGGAAACGACTGCCTTGGTATGGTTTTCCCAGGTCAGGCTTTGATCGAGTCTTATCCCCAAATTGCGAGCTTCAAAAACATATTCGAGTATCACTCCATTCACAATTATTTTCGGTATTGCATTGAAGTCGATACGACTGATCATTTCTCTTGATCCAAGGATCATGACTTTCGATTTAGCTTCGTTTAATGCTAGTTCATTTTGACAAGCCCAATCTGCGATACTTTGTGCATCCTGATTCATTTTCGATAGACTATCCAGTAGCTCATTGAGTTGGCAGTGCAAGTATATTTGTGAGTCATCGGCAAATAGTATACACAATGTATATTTTAATACTCTAGGCATGTCATTGATATAGATCGCAAACAAAAGTGGACCCAGGATGCTGCCTTGTGGCACACCTGATGTAGCTCTCAGAAAGTCAGAGATCTTTCCTCCACCATCAATCACTGCTTGCAGTCTATCTGCTAGGTACGAATAAAACCAACGGAGCACGCCATTGGACACTTTAAGATTTCTCAGTTTTCTGAGTAAACGTATATGTGGAATGGAATCGAAAGCTTTTGAGAAATCGAATAGTACCAATATAGTAATTTTACGCTCTTCGATTGCTTTTCTTACGTCGTCTAAAACACGTAAAAGAGCTGTTTGCGTGCTATGTCCTGGTTTGTATGCTGCTTGCTTTTCATAAAGAAGTGAATTTGACTCAAGAAAGACGGACAGTTGATTGTGAACCAGGCGCTCAAGAACTTTGGAAAGTTCGGGTAGTTGAGCAATTGGTCTAGTATCGGACGGAGTGGATGGGGATTTACACTTAAGCCAAGGACGTAGTAATGTTTTCTTCCATAAAGTTGGGAAAGCTGAATTCTGTAGGCTAAAGTTACATAGGTCAGTTAAAGGGTCAACTATATGCAACATCGATATTTTGAGCATTTTGACCGAGATCCCATCAATACCACTGCTTTTAGATGACGCTTTCAGTAGAATTTTTCTGACTTCGTCAGGACTAACCAGGCGGAAATGAAATAGTTGGTCATCAGTATGATAGCAGGAGGCTTCATCAAAGATTTTTAGCAAGCAATCTTCCGACAGTGACCGGGCTTTGTTTACAATAGAAACGTAATATTTATTTAATTCATCAGGAGTGAAAAAATTAAATGGAGAGGAAGCATCCGGTTTGTTTACTCTCAACTTTTGTATGACCTGCCATTTTGCTTTCGAGTTGCTAGCGTTGGATAGTGATTTTCTGAAGAATGCATTTTTAGCACGGTCTAGGCAATTCGATACTGTAGAACGCAAGGTTTTATAGTGGTCGCGATCGAATGGAGAATTTGATCTCTTGAATTTAGCAAATGCTTCATCTCGTTCTTTCATTTTTGCAAGTGTAAGTGGAGAGACCCACGGTTTCTTTTTGGAAGAGATTGTAATCAATTTGAGCGGGGCAACAGTATCAAAGGATTTTATGACTGCGTTTCTGAGGTTTGTTTCACTCTCATCAAGTTTAATCTGGATTGTCTCAATTTCGCTGGCTGATGTGTTCGAAGTGCAAGAGAGATTTATCATAGGTTCATCATCCAACGAAGAGAGAGAGGAAGTATTAACAGATAATGCTTGAGAGATTGCTAAACTGTCAATTTTGTTTAACCCCCGAGTTTGAATTTTTCTTGTTTGTACTGGGCTTTTGGGAATCAATATTGACATTTCGATAAAATCGTGACCCGCTATGAAAGGTGACACTGATTTAGAAAAATTTGACATTATCTTGAGATCGTTGACTATGAATAAGTCAATGCATGTGTGAGATGAAAAACTTTCACCAAGCAAATGATGAGTTGGGTCAGTAGAAACTAGGTACAAGCCAAGAACCTCTAACTGCTTGCGTAGATGCACCGATTTGGGATTTAAAGTAGACATATCCATGTTAAAATCACCCATAATCACTACTTGGTCATAGAGAGGCATGAAAGTGGCGAAGGTATTGAAAAACTCAGTGGGATAAGCACCAGGGGGGCGTCTATAGACGACTGCACATAGTATTTTAGTAGACTCCCAAGAGAGACCAACTATCCGCGTGTTGTGCTGGTAATATAGACATTCGTTGTTGAAGGTATGAAGGAGTATGTATGAATGACGTTTCTTGTCGAGTATTTTCAGCAAGGAATGGATGTAATGAGGTTGTTAATGGTACAAGGGCTTCAGTCACAAGGGTAGACTTTGGAATGGCGGGGGAGGGGGTGATGGTCTTGTTACTGTTCTGTGTACTGTGCTTATCTGTGGCAGGTGTTGTGTTTTATCTGTTTGGATGATGCTGGGTGCTTTTTGTTTCTTAGTTCCAAGCGTATTTTTCTGCTCCCTCTAAAGAGAGAGCTTTGTTTTCACCCACGCAAAATTTCCATCAAATTTTCCACTGTCGGTGAACGTGGAAATTGGGATGAGAATGTATCATTTGGAATGCAAAATTCCGAGATCGATTTGACAAAATCTTTTGAGACTTTTTAGGTGTATTTTCAAGACTGTGACGATGATGCCAGTGAATTTTGAGCATGATCGCATGAATATTTTTTGATTGTTGAATTTTTTAATGAGAAATTCGAAATTTTTCGGAAAGAAGCAAATCTTATAAATGATTTGTACTTCATTTGACTATATGGAAAAAATGTCAAGGAAGTACTTTAGATATTTTTCGGCGTGCTGGATCGATTCGTTGATACAGAATTTTGGTAAACAGGTGATTATGTTAGGAAAGGAAGCCATCAACTGTCGGTGAACGTGAAGATTGGAATAAAAATGTATCATTTGGAAGGCAAAATTTCGAGATCGATTTGACGAAATCTTTTGAGACTTTGTGGGTGTATTTTAAAGACTGTGATGATGATGCCAGTGAATTTTGAGCATGATCGCATGAATATTTTTTGACTTGTGAATTTTTTAATGAGAAATTTGGAATTTTTCGGAAAGGAGCAGATCTTATAAATGATTTGTATTCCATTTTACTACATAAAAAAAATTTAAAGGAAGTAATTTAGAAGTTTTTCGACGTGCTGAATCGATTGGCTGATACGGAATTTTGTTAAATTGTGATTAGAAAGGTTTTATAGCCCAACGAAAGAGAGGTGTGTAAAAGATATAATAAAATGAGCTTCAATCGAAATTCCGTAATAACCAATCGATTAAGCACGTCGAGAAACGCGTTAATCAACAGCCTCAGATTTTCTGAGCAGGGAGGAGAGAATATTTTTAGTTTTTAAGATGAAAAAAAATTATACATAAATGAAAAAAAATTCATAAGTATAAAAGTAATCATCGGGGGGTACTCAAAATCTAGCATTCCCATCTAGAGACGCCTCCAAACATGGCATGAAAATTTCAGGACGATCTATCAAACCAGTGAGGAGTTTTGCTGAGCGATAGAAAACAACATACATACATACATACACACACACAGACACGGACAGAGGGCTCGAGAGACGGGGTTGTAGTAATTTTGTGAGGGGTTATAACGAAAAACTGTGACCTACATTCGATAGATTTTGGCGAAAGGAAGAGGACTGTACCAATTTCATGTATTCAAGAGGTTCAATGGAGGAGAAAAAAATTTTTTTAGAAAAAATTTGACGAAAATTCTGCTGGCACCAAATGAATGCTTTCTCTTTTGAGAAAGCAAAAGTGCTCAGACCATTTTCTTCCTCTCGCCGAAATCTATCCATTGTAGGTAACATTTTTCCTCCTTAGAGCTTCTCAAATCTGCTAGGAGATTATCTTCTCTGCCCTTTGTCCGTGTCTGTGTGTATGTGTGTGTGTGCGTTGTTCTCTACCGCAAACGCTCTCCCTTTTACTGTTCACCTGATCAACTTATGGTCTTCTACAAGTTGTAGAGAATCAGATTCCTGGAAGCCCAGTGATTAGTCAGGTCTCAACTCTCAGTCGATTTTAATTCATGCGCGTTTCAGAGTGAAATTACTAAAATTTCGTCTCTCAATACACACATATCTTTTTTGAACACAGTCTCACCGGGAATCGGGTCACCCAAACTATATTTATTTCGGCTTGATCTATTGATCGGTTATCACCGAAATTTTATCCAATCTTCAGAGACCTCAAAGTTTTAAAAGAATCGAAATTTTTACCAAAAACTTCATTTTATTCATTTTATACCCACTCCATCGGAATTTCGTCTCTACCAAATAATAGATTTCATCCAAAGTACTTAAGTCTTGATGAGCCGAATCGCTCTGAAGAGGTTCCTCATGAAATAACTCAAAAAATAGTGCAACAATCTCATTAATATTCATCTCTTCCTTGTAACTCCCTCTACCACTCATGCATCTCAATTTCAATGATCCAAAGACATACTCCTCCTCAATTCAAAACCGATTGAGTGATACAAAATTTCTCTGAATGTCGTGAAGCATTATTCAAATGTAGTTTTTTCTTCGAAAAACAAAAATTTCCGCCAAAAACTCCAGTTTAACCATCCTTACATCCACCGTATCAAAATTCCGTCTTCACCAAGTTATAGATACAGTTGAGAAAAACCTGCCTCAAGGTGGCTCGAATCTCTCTGGGATGCTTTCTCGAAAAAATAACACAGGATATACGGTAATTTTTTTATTAATATTCATGTTTTCCCCATAATTTCCCCAACAGATCATTCATCTCGATTTCAATCACCTAAAGACATACTTCCCCTCTATTCGGAATCGATGGGTTGATATCAAATTTCTTCAAATTTCGTAAATCATTATTCAAATGGAGTTCTTTCTCAAAAAGCTAAAATTTTCGCCGAAGACTCCAGTTCAATCATCATTCCATTCACTGTATCAAGATGCCTTCTAGAGCAAATTATAGACTAGCGGTACTGCCTCGCTCGCTGACGCTCGCTCGGCTACATTTTGTTTGGTACGATTGTTTCCTAGGTGAATACCAAATTTTTTTCTTCTTACCCCATTCCACAATTCATACGATTGATTCAGAAAATCAATGGTGCACTCGGGAACAAGGTGAACTGCAATGAGATGTTGATCAGCGGCCATTCAAGACCTTTCGTCTCACTCGCATCTAATGGATTATCCCATGAGTGCGAGTGAGACGACAGATCTCGAACGGTTACTGGCCGTCACAGCCATTGCAGGTCACCTTGTTCTCAAGTGTACCAAATAAAATGTAGCCGATCGAGCGTCAGCAAGCGAGGCAGTACCGCTAGTGATTACTTAACGGAGGGGAAAACAACGAAAGAATAATCTGAGGAGATGAAAAGACCATAAAATGGGATTCTAATACAAAGATGGTTAGAAGATAATCAGAAGATGACGTTTAGATAGAGAGACAATCAGAAGATAACTTCAAGATGATTCCATATGATAAGATAAACTTAGATAAGATAGGTACTCAGATCCACGCGACATCGATGATTATCAAAGCCGATATAGGGTGCTGAAAGAACTATATACAAAGCGAAGGTGCTAAGTAGCGCCAGTCCGTCTCAAACCATCGTAGAGTAAGGTCGATGGCGCTCCTGATACTCAAGGAGTCACTTCGGGAGCTAAACACCAGAAGATACGAAAACAGTCAAGGAGGATCATAGAAGGCTGCACTGGTAAGTAGTTACATTCATCTTTCAAATAATAGTAATTATAATATCAATCAATTATTTATCAATTAATAGGCATGGAATGTTTTATCTCACACATACGCACTCACACTCACTCACACATACATACACACACACTCCCACAAGAGCAACGTAAAGCTGTCCATTGGAGAGAATCGGCCGTTTTATATGAATATCAACCTTATCTAAACTTTCACGTGGAGACTTATTAATTGTCATTGCCAATACCGAGACCACAGGGAGCTGTTCCCTGTGAACTACAAATGGCAGTGCAGCGCTCAGCTTTCGGAGGTGATTTTAAAATAAAAAATTCATCGCGACTCTAGAGGTATAATTTAAAGTTGTGATTTATAATTTAGTTTCGAATTTAGTTTTTGTTGTATTTTTCCATTTTCTGTACCTGAAAGAAAACGAATAGTATTAATTTTGAGCTAACAGAGTTCCAAGTTCAATATAGAATATACTCAGAGACCTTACCGGTAAATTGATAAGCAAACCATACCAAAATATGATGATATTGATCCATCCATGCAATCCATCCATCGATGAACTCAAACAACTATTGGATGCAAAAGCAGGAGGCTGGACATCTTATCAGGTAATCAGGTTGCTCAATCTGGACATCTGGCACCAGGTAATATCAGGAACATGAAACAAATACAAGAATTAGTATCTGAATGTATATTTTATTTTATTAGTAGGAAAAGAAATGTTAATAATAGAAAAGAGTCATGCGAAAGCCATTCATTCAGTTTCATTCATTCAGATCTTATTCTCAATAGTCTGTCAGTACATATTTTTGCACATATAATCTCACAGCTATCAGCTGATAATATTTCACACTAACTCAACATTGATGGTTGAATCAGTCAATATAAAATCAGTCCAAAAGGGATTTACATCTGAAGTTCAGAGATAGTCAAGATTCCATACCTAAATTTTCCTTGGTAATCCCAGAATCCCATTTATCCTGAGGAAATGATGTTTATTCTGCACCTTGGCTCCCATCTGATGATGGTGATGGTCTAACGCAGCTCAACTGATGCCTCTGGCCCATAACGTGGGCCATCCTTCCCAGTTGACGCACCAAGTTTTCCTATAAAAACACATAAAGAATTAGTTGTCTGACATCAGCAATGCATTAGATACTAGTATTCAACCCATATAACATCAGCATCATGCAAAAACAATAATTTATTCGTTAGTTATAAAAATCACCCATCAACATCTATCACCAAAACACTAATATTCTTCATTACATCATACTAAGAGTACTAACACCCATGATATGCTTATACATGCTCTTAGAAATATGTTTCAGGTGTACTTACCCATTGCTGCTATTTATTTGTCATTATTTTGCAATACTTACAATACCCAGCTGATTGTTGAAAGTAAACAAACACCTGTCATAACCACAATCCATATGACTGATGCACTGGATATCTTGATGTCGTCTGCTGTATATTGCTATCTCTTGATTGGCCAAACTGATTGATGATACTGCGCATGCTCAAGGGCGCCAGGTTCAAATCTATGGGACTTCCTCATGGAGATTTTCTTTGGGAATATTATTGGAATATTGTAGATACGACTCAGATATGTTGCAGCCTAGAAGAAGAATTCATAATATTAATATCATCAACATTTGATTATGTAACTATTAGCAAAAGTATCAAATTATCAATTCAAATCAACCGCCAAACTCACATCTTGTATATCGGGTAATTGATATGTCGCCGATAGATGGCTACCCAGAATACATTAATGTAAATTATACATCTATATCAATGATCACCGGCTTTTTGGGTAGCAATACTCACTCAACTCAGTCTCCAGGGTTAGCCCAGTTACCATCGCAAGTAACATTGCAGGTACACTGTCATTTTGGTATCGGAACACTGCTATAATGCAGCTGCTACGCCAAAGGCCCACTTGTACTCCGAAACACTGCTATAATGCAGCTGCCATGTACTACTTGGTTTTCTAGTTGTTTCTAAAATCTTTCTTTTTTAATTTCAGAGTGATCAAGTATTTACAGTCCACTTTAGAAATTCTTTCATTAAAATCATTTAGTGTGTTCATCGCTGCGCGACAAAAAGTAAGTCATAGTTAAGACTATGAATACTTGAAAATGTGTTTAGATATGTGTGTGTAAAAAGAAATTGCTGGGGTATGAATTTATTTTATTTTATTTTGAATAAATGTCATTATTTTTAATTTAACCTATGTGTTCTAACTCTCTGCTACCCTGTCGTATACCCAATACTTAAGAAGTACATTTTGTAAACAAAATGATACCCTAATTTTCATCTTTTTCTGAAAAGAATTATAATTCAACTTTGTTGAATCTTCTCAGCAGGAAAGACTCACCCTTGGTTAGTGTTAGCTTGGGTACGAAAACTATCTTCCCTATATTCTCCCCACTTATCACTTCCGCTTCAATATCATGCTTGTACGATTACCTAATCTTTAATCGAACCCCATTACACAAACCCTTCGCCACTCTCAGATTCCAAGTCATCAGATTCCAAATCAACATCACAATAGCATTTACGTTCAAATCAAGTCCATGTGGAGTTAAACCGTCTCTAATTCTATTCAGAAACTCGGTTGGATATTTCAGATAAGTGTGCTCCTCGGTTTGATCTACACCTTTGTGAGTCGCATGATCAACGCTTAGTAAGATCAAGTCGGACCATCGAACATTTCCAAGATTTTCTTATTCAATTTTATGATATTTTCTTCATGAGATGACAGAACAACTCTATTCGTAGCAATATCTTCATTGATGTCTTTGGATATGGGTTCTACGTACATCATTACTCTTCCGCTCAGGTCTCACTTTCACTTCATCAATTCTACCCTCACCTCTACCAGAAGGATGTTGGAAAAATCAGGTCCTTAGATCTCAAATTTTTAGTCAGCTTCATTACATTAAACAATTGCCATGAGGCTGACGATGTGATAGTTTCCTGGATTATAGAATGTCTATTCCCATTGGTCAAAACTGGCAGGAATTGTCTGAAATCCCCGCCTGAAATCACCAATATTCGACCAAAGGGTGAGTCATTGTAAAAAGTGTCACGGAGTGTTCTATCCACCACCTCCAACGCTTCTTTGGGAATCATTGATGCTTCACCCGAGATGATAACACCTGCTTCGCTCAATTCCTTCTCATCGGCATCAGATTTCAAAAAAATACTCTCAATACTTTCTAGATCCAAGGGTATTCTGAAGTATCTATGATTTGTCATACCTCGTGGTGAAAAAAATCGACACAATACTCGTCCACGCCATTGGCAGAATCTTCTTCTCTTGGGATAAAAAATATTGAATATGAGACCTTTACAAGGAAGTTTTTCCACAATCTCCAGGACCATCAATGAAACTGACTAGACTTTCATTACTTCTTAAGTTGCTATGGATGGACTATTAATTCTCCACTCCTTTGAATCAATAATCAGGAGTAGCGGGGATTGGCGAGCGGAGCGAGCAGGGGGGCTTGCCTCCTCACAAATATGAATATATCTGTTGGCTGGACCCATCAGATCCGGTCATAACATTTTGGCATCCCTTGTGGGGAGCATACTGTTGCACTTGCTCATTCTCTCAAATGCGTATATTGGAACATTGGTTCATCTATCATATCTGTATGAAGATATTGTTGCACACATTTCGTTTATTCCCAAATTCTACGTTTTCGCAACATCATTTGCTCCAAATTGACCTTTCATCGACTTAACGTACTGTGACTCGACAATTCACAATTCTGCTGACACGCTGAATTCCAAAGTTTTGATAAAACTATCCGTAACCCATAATGCATCACTCTGTCATGCATAACGCATCATCCAGTAACGCATCACGCATCACTCACAGCCCAATTACGTACACATAAATCATAACGCACGGGGCATATAACTATTCGAGTAGTACAATTCCAAACTAACTACGTCACGGAAACGCAAAATCCCCAAGCCAACAATGGCCCTCCTCTTCTGGATTAAATGAATCTTCGATGGACATCATAGCCATTGCAAATGCCACAGCACGAGAATGTTCGCCTCTCTCTGTATAAAAAGATTTGGATCTCGCATGAAATGAAGTATCAACAACAATGAAGGACCTCATTTCCGAATATCCTCGCGATGCAGTTGAGGAGTGCCTTGCACCATTTTATGGACACAACATCAACCCCGTAGAGTTCCTTGCTCGTATTATCAAAGCAAGATTCGTCGCCCTACAACAATATTTCGATAAAAGTTTGATAAGTCATATCCTTGATCATCTGTCCGAATCAGCCTTTCATGCTTTTGAGAATTTCAAATTCACATCTGTAAACGAAATAACTGAACACGTAACAAAATGTTCCATCGGAACAACTGGCTTCGATGAATTATGTCAACAGGTTATCAATGTGAATTATAACCATTTTCAGATAGTATATATTCAGTTGCATGGAATTCTCAACGATGCCCGTAACAATTCTCTCATCGATCCCTACCTTGCTGTCGATCCAATTCACCACCAGTTTTACAGAAATTTAGACGCGCTCGCACGGATGAAATATATTGAATATCTTCCAAACGAATAACAAACTGGAGTCTCATTCCTCATGGACTCCCGGACCATCACCCACGAACCAAACACTCTGAGTGACTTGCATCTCCTCATTTTAAATCTATTTGAATGGTTCCGGGATAGAAATGCACTTTCTTGATATTTGAGAGAATGATGCATATCAATTCCTGTCACTTGTGAACAAGTGACAACCATACTCGATGCAGAATACATAGATGATAAGAAACATCAACCAGAAGGAATTCAAATCAATCAAACTTTCCTTGAACCCTCCAAAGAAATTGGCTCACCCAGCAGCTTAAGGCAGATTATCAAAAAACCCAAATCATTTCAGATGAAAGGTTCTATCACGATGATGATAGACCAGAATCGACTTATCCCCAATGTGATGGTACTCTACCTAAAACTTCCGGGAACCCTTCAGAACTCTCATTGAATCCCAGAAATCAGCGCACACCGATCGTTTCTTACGGAAGGACGAGCATTATTCTCAGTAATTCAGAGTGTGTCAAACACAATGATAACCGTCCCAATGTCACAACATTGCTGAGAGATTGTGAGAAACCACTCCTCCATACGAAAATGGAATATCTCAATGCAATCTCTACAAAATCCGTGAGCTCGATACGAACATCTGATAAATACTCCAGAAATTTCATCGAATCAAAGATCCAGGGGAAACCCCGACCATATTTTATTCCAAAATGCTTGATCGAATACATTCTTTCAGAATATTTGTCGTTCAAAACAGGTAACTCAGAACCTTTCATAACACCAACCGATAAGCAAAAGCTTTTCCAGAATATTCGCAGGATATGTACACCACTGAGGACTCGAACGCTAGGTGACAGTCCTCTCGCGACTTTTCCACTTTCCACCTCCAGGAAATTCAGACCAATATCGGAATGTTATAGAGACAACATTTAATGATTCCGCATCACCAGTCTAGAAGTGAATCCTCAATAGTATCGTTCCGAAATCTCTAACTCCTCAAATTATGTTTCTGTAATTTTTACGCTCACCGGAGATGCAACGATTTGGCACAAACTGACCCCATAAGTTCAGGAAACCATTTCACTCGCAGCCATCACCTTTTTTTTTGTTTGATATCAGAATCAGAAAGAATCAGAATCAAACGGCTTTGAAAGATCTATGATGAGAATTCAAATTTCCGTCCTCCAAAGTCCTCCATAAGGTTTCTATAGTTCTTCTAAATTCTTCTCATAAACCCTATACATTGCATAGGAATATTTCGATTTGACAGAATAACATACTTAAATACGCTGCTGAAAGTGATTCGCAGAATGCTTTCTCGAAGCGATATATGCAAAAAGCTTGAACGAACCACTTAACCATTATCATCCTAATCTCAAGCTTTACATAAAATTCTAAATTTTTGCTCACATCATAATGATAACTACATTATATGTTGTACATGTTATACATATTCATTTCATGAGTATTAAAATAAATTAAAGGTGATTGAAATTGAGATAAATGATTAGTTGTGGAAGTTATAAGGAAAACCTGGATAATAATAGAAGAATTGAATTACATTCCGAGTTATGCTTTTTAGAAAGCATCTATGAGATTTGAGCCACCTAGAGGCAGGTTTCCTCAACTATATTTTATTTTATTAACATAATTAAGCCACGTGTGAATTCCTGGACGTCCGGATCCCCCGAGCAGGGCTGCCAACCTAGAGTCGCGTTCGAGAATCAGTGTTGCCAACTTGACGTGAAGTATATATATCTCTATATATATATAGTTACAGTTATAGTATACTTATGACGACCGACAGTATAGATGCCATTGTTACAGTTATCATGAGTTATGACGACCGGGGGTGAAAACAATGGTTTTGCGTTCAAAAACTAAACCATCCCTCGTGGGAGATCACCGCCGAGGAGATAACAGACGGGTGCTTAGACTTCGTTCTACGTTCAAAACACTAACCATCCTTCGTGGGAGATGACCGTCGAGGACATAACAGAAGTTTGCTGAGACAATCGTTTTTGGTCGTCATAAGTCATGTATAGGTGTAGAAGATTTTGGTCGTCATGAGTAGGTATATTTGCAAATGTTATGACGACCGGTCGTCATAAATGTCTATTTCTAAAAATAGATGTATATATGTATATATGTCTCTATAGGATATATATGTGATAGAAAATTATGTGTACGTCAAGTTGGCAGTTCTGATTTTCGATTGCGATTTTTTTTATGAATTTAAATATATATACTTGCCCGTGGCTTGATTATGTTGATTTATTATATGTTGTGTAAGTGTATGAGTGTGAATCCTCTATATGAGGCAGTCCATGCACGAAAATTTACCGCATCAATACATATACATATATTGACCTGCATGCTGAGGCCGGCTCGAGGATATGAGTGTTTGTGTGTGGGTGTGTAAACGTGTGTGTGTGTATTTTATGATTCTGTGTATGGTCACGATTCCGTAATTTGGTTATTTCCGTGTTCGGTCGTACACAGTGGAGTTAGTCACTCTTGTGCTCAGGGCCTAACGGAAATTACCTTACGGTATCGTTTTCCACGCTTTCGAACGTGTATTTATGTGAATGTGTGTAAAGTGTAGTATAAGTGAGAATTCAGGTATGTAGTGTGTTTTGTATGCGTTTGAGTATTTTTGTATATATATATATATTGGGGTGATATATATCTATACTTTATGTAGTATCATCATGTTATATGATTTGAAAAGAATTTTCTCGAGAATATTTAAAAATTGAATTGAGACAAATATTCCAGCTACTTTTGATAAAACATTTTGATTTTTTTAAACAGTCCGAGTATGTCTGTTCATAGCCCATAATTTCAAGCTTACAATAGAATACATAATCCTATGGATGAGTCATTGCTAACAGGGAACCTTCAAAGGATGTATGTAGAATGACTCAGGATTACAGGGATTCTATTGGGCTGAAATTCTATATTGGGATCCGTCTGACAGCTAATAAGAACACCTAATACTTGGCAATACCTCAGCACTTTTGTGAGGCACCCTTCCGCAGACGATTGTCAAGTATTCTTCGTATGTATATGTCACGTCTTTCTATGAATTCAAATTGGAGCAAATTTGGTAATAAATTGGAAAACTACCAACTCTTTGATCTAACTGTCCTATTGTCGTGGTCTTTTGAGGATGGAATTAGAACATGATATCCAACTGCAAATTGGTTGTAATTATGATTGAAAAAATAAAAAACTTCGAAACCTGATCAGAAAATCTGTGATCTTCATTTACTCAATGTTTCCCTGTATTGATACCTGAATCTTACATTTGTAAAATGAATTGACACGAAGGGGTAGGGACGGGTGAATTCCCCGTTACTTAGGATTTTTATCAGCATTTCAGATTCATTCCGGTACAACATTTTGAAATTCAATATAGTTGTATCATATGGTTCTACATTTCTAGCTACACATGTATTCACAAGATCATGATGGTTAATCTATAATATTCCAGTCAAACTCTTCAAATTTTCAATAATTTTCAAATTTTGATCAATATTCAAGTTACTATTACCTCACTGTCCTAGCTTCATATTTTTATTTACCACTGCTGGCCCCAAGGTTTGAGACTTTTTGACTTCTCCAGTGGCCGAGTCATTCTCCTTCGCGGCCTTAATGGTGAGCTGCTCGCGGAGCGCCTTGCCACTGTTTCATGCTGCAAAATGAATGGACCGATATATATATATATATATATATACATATATATATAATACTATTGTTACACGGAAAAATTGAATTTGTTTGTGTGTTAGTGAAATGTGAAGTGTGGTAGTTGAATTTGTGGTAGTAGAATCACTTACCAGTGCAGCCTTCTATGATGATCCTCGAGTAGTCCAGTGGTGAGTCAATCTTCTTCGCGACCTTAATGGTGAGCTACTTGCAGAGCGCCTTGCTATAATGATAGATGCTGCAAAATAAATGAATCGATATATATATATACTAGGGGGGGCAAGCCCCCTGCTCGCTCCGCTCGCCAACCCCCGCTACTCCTGATTATTGATTTAAAGGAGTGGAGAATCAATAGTCCATCCATAGCAACTTAAGAAGTAATGAAAGTCTAGTCAGTTTCATTGATGGTCCTGGAGATTGTGGAAAAACTTCCTTGTGAAGGTCTCTCATTCAATATTTTTTATCCCAAGAGGAGAAGATTCTGCCAATGTCGTGGACGAGTATTGAGTCGATTTTTTTTCACCACGAGGTATGACAAGTCATAGATACTTCAGAATACTCTTGGATCTAGAAAGTATTGAGAGTATTTTTTTGAAATCTGATGCCGATGAGAAGAAATTGAGGGAAGCAGGTGTTATCATCTCGGGTGAAGCATCAATGATTCCCAAAGAAGCGTTGGAGGTGGTGGATAGAACACTCCGTGACGCTTTTTACAATGACTCACCCTTTGGTCGAATATTGGTGATTCCAGGCGGGGATTTCAGACAAATCCTGCCAGTTTTGACCAATGGGAATAGACATTCTATAATCCAGGAAACTATCACATCGTCAGCCTTATGGCAATTGTTTAATGTAATGAAGCTGACTAAAAATTTGATATCTAAGGACCTGATTTTTCCAACATCCTTCTGATAGAGGTGAGGGTAGGATTGATGAAGTGAAAGTGAGACCTGAGCGGAAGAGTAATGATGTACGTAGAACCCATATCCAAAGACATCAATGAAGATATTGCTACGAATAGAGTTGTTCTGTCATCTCATGAAGAAAATATCATAAAATTGAATAAGAAAATCTTGGAAATGTTCGATGGTCCGACTTGATCTTACTAAGCGTTGATCATGCGACTCACAAAGGTGTAGATCAAACCGAGGAGCACACTCATCTGAAATATCCAACCGAGTTTCGGAATAGAATTAGAGACGGTTCAACTCCACATGGACTTGATTTGAACGTAAATGCTATTGTGATGTTGATTTGGAATCTGATGACTCGGAATCTGAGAGTGGCGAAGGGTTTATGTAATGGGTTCGATTAAAGATTAGGTAATTGTACAAGCATAATATTGAAGCGGAAGTGATAAGTGAGGAGAATATGAGGACAATAGTTTTCGTACCCAAGCTAACACTAACCAAGGGTGAGTCTTTCCTGCCGTTTGTAGTTCACAGGGAACAGCTCCCTGTGGTCTCGGTATTGGCAATGACAATTAATAAGTCTCCACGTGAAAGTTTAGATAAGGTTGATATTTATATGAAACGGCCGATTCTCTCCAATGGACAGCTTTACGTTGCTCTTCCTCGGTGAAGAGATCAGAAGAATTCGTTTATTGAAAATAGATTCGATGGTTCAGATGAGATCGGAAAAGGTTGTTTGGGACGGGGTATCTGATGTTTGATATTTTTGTCATATATGATTGGAAATTCAAGTATATTGTTCTCAAATTCCGTTAAGATGGAGTGAAATCTGGAGTTGGGGAAAACGATATAAGTATATGAACTGAGGGAGCAGGTAATCTTGTGGTGTTTGAACGAACAGTTCGAGAGAAAAGGTTGGAGAAGAATACGGCAAGTTCTCAAAATAATCAGATCGATCTACTGGAATTGAGTGTTTGGATGAAATAATAGCATTGCATGAAACAGAGAATATTCATTTTGAGAATTCACAGCGAATGTGAAAAATTCCTGGACTCAATTATTCGAAGAATAGAGTCCAAATTGGAGATGAAACAACGTTAGTAATTCACTTAATTGATATGTATATCTATGATTAGAGATAATAATGACATTGATATTACAGAACTATAGTTGCGCATGTTGACAAAGTATATCGCGAATCTGAGTTCCAGAAAAAGGGCGATGGGAGTGAATTAGTGAGGTACGTACAGAATGGTTAACTTTGAACGAAATTGAGAATAATATTAGCAAATTAATCATCATATCAAATTAAGTATACGTGTATAAGTGATGATGTATGGAGAACCATATTCAAAGACATGACTGGAGATATTTCTACGAATAGAGTTGTTCTGTCATCTCATAACGAGAATATCATCGAATTGAACAAGAGAATCGCGAATATGACGTTGGAATATACAACAAAATAAAATTTAAAGATATACCTTCGAAAAAAAGAACAATAAGTGAGTTGGATTGGTGATGTTTCGACTATATAACACAAATTTCACACAAATCTTGTCGATTCTCCAGAGATAGAGGTTTATCTGAAGGATCAATGCGTTCAAAGGAATGAAAAGAATAAAAGTGGAATTCTGGGTGTACACAAATATACGTCACAAACTTGATGTTATTGTTGTGAAAGATGGAAACGGTCAAATTGAATCGTACAATCGTGGAGTGGAGTTAGAAGTTTGCCGTGACTTACAAGAGAAGAGTTAATTTTCTGATCAATCAGATAAGAGTGGAAAGAATCGTTTCGAAATTGATTTCATTGAGTGGTCTTTACAGGTTCAACGTACATGTGACAGTGGAGGCTGTAGATGAATTGAAATTGTTAGGTGGTGAAAAGATGGAAATTGAGAACTCGATTCTGGAAAATGAAGTTCATGTTGTGGAAGAGTGTTCCGTCACACAAAGATTTTGGTTATTGATTTTTGATTCTCGGATATACTGTAAAATTTTTCTAATTCACATTTTTTTGGAAGGAATATACATCATCTTCGTAACCCAAGCTCACTCTAAATGTTGTAATAATTGAATAATGAGACGGAAAATAATGATGATGAGAACGAGATCATTTCTAGAAGGCTGCAGAGGGAAATTGAGAAGACTAAGGGACCTGCAGGGGCTCAGAAAAATTGACGGGCCCTCAGGGGCCCTCGGAGGCCCTCGGAGGCCCTCAGGGGCACTCACAGGCCCTCAGGGGATCTCAGGGGAATCTCTCAGCCCCTAAGGTAAATATGGAACGTAATTTAGGTTATTTGGTCAGAGGCACTCGGGGCCCTTAGGGGCCCTCGGGGGCCCTCAAGGGACCTCGAAGGACCTCAGAGGCCCTCAGGGGCCCTCCTGGGCATTTAAGGCAGTCAAGGGAATTCAGGGGAGTTCAAGGGAATTCAGAGGAATTCAGGGGAATTCAGAGGAATCTCATTCTTACCACTATATATGTTGAAGTATCTCGAGCCTGCGAATATTCGAGGGAAATTCGACAGTTGGAGCACGGTGCGATGACCCGCGATTTCCCCTCGATGTCACGCGAGTGGCATCATTTAAATCTCATTGGCCGAGTTGGCACCTGATGATTTTGTCATCCGCCCTGCTTTTCTCTGCGAGTCTCTCTCGCAGCTCGAATTTCGGCAGTTAGCCACAGTCCGGCAAGCAGCAAACATCAGCTGTGCTGCTTGCATATATTAAATATTCACCGCGCCGGTGCCATCCTCGCGACCGCGTCTTCCCGGTCCCTTAATTTTCCGCGCCGCGCTCACACTCGCGCCTTAATCTTTTCAACCGAAATGTAAGCACACTTTATAAGAGAATATATTCTCTGTTTATTTTATCAGCATAAAATCAGTGAGTGATTAATCAGTGAAACCTCACCACGCTTCCACATCCTATATATATATATCCAGCACAAGTGATCCATATGCAGGGCTCCAGGGTTCCATTGGAACACCCTGTCCCATCATTTGGTAGCAGAGCGCAGGGATCGTGCTCGGAATTTTTATTCAATTCGTGATTTTTTTGTGTGCCGCGAGTGTGGAATTTTGCGCGCGCGCGCGGAAATCGGGAGTGTCGCGAGGCCGTGCAGTGACTTTGTGCTGTGAGTGTTGTGCGTCTGGCGGGAATTTGCCCGCCCTCATCTGGATCTTCAGCATCGCAGACGCCAGCACCAGAGCCTACATCTAGGCTTTCCTGGCACCGGCACCAGCGGACGACGCAATCCGGACTCACGAGTTCGCCGGCCGGCGAGCTCGGGTGGCTCATCATCGAGGAGCCCACTGGCAGTTGGGCCATACGGGGCAGCTGGCCTGCACATCTGCAGCACTCTCATACCATCGGTGGTGCAACCCAGCAGTCATCAGCTGGGGCTCGACGGCAAGTACATCGTCGTCGAGTGCAGAGTGCAGAGGGGCAGTGCGGGAGGGGAAAGCCGCGGCAAGTCAGCCGCGGCCGGTGAGTAGTTGTATCGTTCCTCTCTCTCTCACCCATTAGTCTTATGAGATACATACATAGACGTGTATAGGTGGGCCGCGACACTTGTCGCGCGCTCTCTCTCCTTCTCTCCCCTCAACCCCGCACCACTGCTTATCTCAAGCAGCTGGCAGCATTGTTGCCGCGCTGCATACCCCCCGCGAGCTCATCAGCTGAGACTCGCGCAGCTGTTGCCGCATCGCTCTAGCCTTCTGCTACGAGCAAGATAGGTCCCATATACTTACGCGTATATCGGTTTGACATTATTGCGCTCGCTCGCGCTATGTTATACCGCGACTTGTAGTAAGTCACCAGTTCGCGTGTGCATGCCGGCGTACTTGTCAGAGCTGGCTAACTTAATTGTTTGTGTCGTTTATTTTATGGTATAAAATACAGTAGACTCGCTTAGCTTTTCAGCACGCGTTCACGTATTTTGAAACGGTGAAATTGACTCGCTTTTCAGCGTACTTGCGTCAATTTTACAACTCGAGCTGGGTATCGTGAACTGATTGGTCTTATTTTTGGTATTTAATTCATTCGTTTTCCCGTCTTGTGGCTGTGTAGTGTCCGTGGATTTTCATCCGAAAATGACTTCAGAATTATTGTCGCGTCAGATGGACGAGCACGGCTGGATCACGAACTTTGTTGACAATACAAAGAAACGTGGCGAAGCCAAGCTCACGCCCGCGTATCTTAAAACAAGAATCGGTGTACTGGAAGGTTATTGGTCGAGTTTTGTTGCGCGTCACGACGAATTATATCCGCATCGCTCAACACTCAAAGAGCAGGAATATTTCAAAGGTCAGGTGTTTCAAGTAACCGAGGAAGCTTATTGTGATGCTCGCACTTGGCACTTCGCAATCGCTAAAATAGAATATACCCTGCCGCGTACCTCAGATGCAAATTCGTCAGCGAATCCCAACCAAGCTGCTACAGTTTTTGACACCCGGCAATTTATCCAAGCTTCTGCGGAAGTGCAGTCAATGCCCCATATAGAAGTCCCTGAATTTTCAGGTAAACAAAGCGATTGGGAGCTGTTTAAAGATCAGTTCAAATCTATTGTTGTCAATAAACCTTTCGCGTCCTCAGTGAAGGTTCAGCTCTTACTTCGCGCTGTAAAAGGGGATGCTGCTAAATTGCTTAAGGGTACTAGGCTCGCTGAAACTAATTTTGATACAGCTTGGGAAAAATTGAGTCGTCGCTATGACAATCCACGTCTTAGGCTACGCATACATTTAGAAGCTTCGATCAATTTGCCCTCGATCAAGGAAAAATCAGCTGAGTCGTTGGCGGAAATTTTGAATTTGGCGGAGGAGGCTGTGCAAGGCCTCAAAGATTTAGAATGTCCTGTAGATCATTACGATTGTTGGTTGGTCCATTTAATCGTCCGTAAATTCGATGCACCTACAAGAGAAAATTGGACTATTCGTCAGGAATCGATTGTGGGTTTTTCAACTTACAAATCAATTAAAAAGTACATCGAAGATCGTATTGATTCATTAAATACAGCTCATCTTGGGCTCAGCCAGCCTACCTCCTCGAATAATTCGTCGCAAAACTCCAACAATAACCGATCACGTGGCAACTTCGGTAACAGGTCTGCCAATACAAATTTTGGAAATTCTTCGAGTGAATCTGCAGCCAAAACTATGGCGCCTTGTGTATGTTGTAAAGGCAAACACCATCTTCATAGGTGTCAGAAATTTTTGAAACTGTCAGTTTTTAATCGTTTTGAATTCTGTAAATCGAACAAACTCTGTATAAACTGTTTACGTCCAGGTCACTTCGCGGATAAATGTTCGTCTATTTTTCGGTGCACTTTTTGCCAACAACCCCATCATTCAAAATTACATATGGAAAAATCAGGCGGCAACGACAAGCCACCAACAGACGGTGATAATTCAAACGCACATTTGCAAACAACTAACGCCAATTTCGTGCATAATTTAGCAGCATTCGCAAAACAGCCTCGGCTATTGGCAACAGCCAGGATTATTTTACAAGCGCCTCACGGACAAAAATTGGAAGCTCGCGCTTTGATTGATCCCGGGTCGGACTGTTCCTTTGTTGCTGATCGCGTCGTACAGGCTTTGAACTTACCCTCGCGGAAATTGAAATTGGGCATAAATACTATCGGAAATAAACGTTCAGTGGTGTCTACTAGTGAAGTGTCTCTCACACTTCTTTCGAAAGTTGATAGTAAGTTTTCTTGGCATTTGGAGGCTCTCGTCTTGCCACAACTCACAGCGCTTCTTCCAAGTGCTACAGTGCAGCAGTGTGGGGACTGGTCCCATTTGGAAGGACTAACCCTAGCCGACCCAGAATTTTTCCGACCGGCAAAAATAGACTGTCTTCTTGGCACAGAAGTATACAGCGAAATTCTTCGTGCTGGTTTGCGAAAGGGTCCGAGCAAAACTCCAACTGCTCAAAATACAGCGCTGGGCTGGATTTTGACGGGGGGCACTGCGTCGACTGTAGAGTCTACGGAATCTCGCGTCGTTCAAACGTTCCACACGTCAACTGATAAGCCTCTTTCAGAGCAACTTTCGAAATATTTTGAAGTTGAAGACCTGCCAGCTATTCGTCTCCTGAAGGCAGAAGAAAAATACTGCGAAGATTATTTTCTGTCTACTGTTACACGTACCGACGAAGGACGTTTTATAGTGCGCCTGCCCTTCGCAAAGAACTTCAATGAAGCTTCGTTTTCAGATTCACGAGACATAGCTGTGGCATGCCTGCTGAGATCTGAGCGTCAACGGCGTCGGGATCCCGAGTTGGACAAGGCGTACTCCGGATTCATGGTGGAGTATGAACAACTGGGCCACATGGGACTGCTGCCGCATCCCATCCTGCCAGACCCCAGATCGTGCTACCTGCCTCATCACGCAGTCTTCCGTAAGGATACCAAAAAGATACGCGTTGTGCTCAACGCATCTCAAAAAACAGGTACTGGTAAATCACTCAATAATTATTTATTGCCTGGCCCTAATTTACAAAATGACTTGACTCTAGTAATATTTCGCTGGCGGATGTACCGCTACGTTTTCACGGCAGACATTGTCAAAATGTTTCGCCAGATACTTGTTCATCCAGACGATTGGGTCTGGCAGAGAATAGTGTGGCGCGCATTGGGGGCGGCAGAAATCTCAGACTACGCCTTAAAAACAGTCACTTACGGCACAGTGTGCGCTCCGTACCTCGCGATGAGAGTCCTTCGCCTTTTAGCAGAAATTTACAAAGAAAAAATTCCCACTTGCCTCGTTTATTTTGTGGTGGCTCACGTATATGGACGACGCGTTCGGCGGGGCTGACACGCTGTCGGACGCCTTGGTAGCGCGTAATCAACTCGTCGCAGTGATGGAATCCGGGTGCATGGAATTAGGAAAATGGGCCGCGAATCACACCGATTTGCTTGCGGATCGCGCAACAAACGACGCTGAAGCGGTTCCTGTAGACATCGAAGACACTGTTTCAACGCTCGGATTAAATTGGTCTCCTCGAGACGACGAATTCTTTTTCAAAATCGCGATGCCATCGGATCCAGTCAAAATCACCAAAAGAACAATTTTGTCAGAGGTAGCTCGTTTATTTGATCCTCTCGGCTGGCTTGCACCGTTCCTCATTCAAGGGAAAATACTTTTGCGTGATCTTTGGCAATTGAAATTTGATTGGGACGATCCGGTAGATGGCGATCCGCTTCGAAAATGGCTAGATATTCGGTCGCAAATTCCGGAGCTAAGTAAGATTCGAGTTAAGCGTTGGTTAGGCACCTTGCAAGATACAAATTGGCAGTTACATGGGTTCGGAGACGCGTCTGATCGAGCGTACGCAGCGGCGATTTACTTAGTAATTCCTGGGGAATCAGCACAGCTGATCATGGCAAAGACGAGAGTCGCGCCAGTAAAATCACTCTGTATACCAAAACTTGAATTGTGCGCTGCTGTACTTACCGTGAAACTCATCAAACACGCTTTAGCCGACTTGCAAAGCAAACCTTCCGCTATTTTCTGCTGGTGCGACAATAAAACGGTTTTGGATTGGTTAGCGGATGAACCTGCTCGCTGGCAAACCTTCGTGGCTAATCGCGTCAGCTTCATTCAAACATCGCTACCCAAAGCAACTTGGAGTCACGTCGTTTCCGAAGATAATTCCGCGGATTGCGCAACCCGGGGGATATCCGTAGATGAATTACACAGCTCGAAACTTTGGTGGAACGGTCCAGAATGGCTTGTTAGACCTCGGGAATCATGGCCCCAGTCTTCGGTTGAATCGGTAGCTGATGCAGCTCAAGCGTTACTTGCGGTTGAAGAATCAGAGCCAGAGCCTTATGTGCTCCACCGTTTAGAAAAATTCAGCTCTTTCGCAAAAGTTATCCGAATTCTAGCCTACATGTATCGATGGCGGTTCAATGCTCGACGCAAGCCCAAAGATCGAAACAAAGGCGTTTTTGATTGGTTGGAAATTAAATTCGCAAGAATCTCTCTTCTCAGAGTTATACAACGTCAGCACTTTGCAGCAGAAATTAAGATCCTCGAGTCAAAGTCAAACAAATTTCCAAAATCGAGCGACATTCGGCGTCTCTGTCCATTTCTGGATGAAAAAGGTACTTTGCGGGTTGGCGGTAGACTGCAAAACGCTCCACTCCCTTATAGCGAAATCCATCCGGTAATTCTCTCAAGTCACAGCCCCTTCGTCAAAAATATGGTGAGAGAAATACACTTAACTACATTGCACGGTGGCATTCAATTGATGCTTAGTGACATTCACAGGTGGGCATGGATTCCGCGACTTACCAGACTAGTGCAGAGTGCGTATAAAAGCTGCGTGACTTGAGAGAATTACCGGATGGATTTCGCTATAAGGGAGTGGAGCGTTTTGCAGTCTACCGCCAACCCGCAAAGTACCTTTTTCATCCAGAAATGGACAGAGACGCCGAATGTCGCTCGATTTTGGAAATTTGTTTGACTTTGACTCGAGGATCTTAATTTCTGCTGCAAAGTGCTGACGTTGTATAACTCTGAAAAGAGAGATTCTTGCGAATTTAATTTCCAACCAATCAAAAACGCCTTTGTTTCGATCTTTGGGCTTGCGTCGAGCATTGAACCGCCATCGATACATGTAGGCTAGAATTCGGATAACTTTTGCGAAAGAGCTGAATTTTTCTAAACGGTGGAGCACATAAGGCTCTGGCTCTGATTCTTCAACCGCAAGTAACGCTTGAACTGCATCAGCTACCGATTCAACCGAAGACTGGGGCCATGATTCCCGAGGTCTAACAAGCCATTCTGGACCGTTCCACCAAAGTTTCGAGCTGTGTAATTCATCTACGGATATTCCCCGGGTTGCGCAATCCGCGGAATTATCTTCGGAAACGACGTGACTCCAAGTTGCTTTGGGTAGCGATGTTTGAATGAAGCTGACGCGATTAGCCACGAAGGTTTGCCAGCGAGCAGGTTCATCCGCTAACCAATCCAAAACCGTTTTAGGGGGAGATATGGGGAAATCCCAGGAACTTTTGACTTTTGCTGTCACGCCTCGATCATTTGGGCTGTACGACGTCTCATGAGGCCTAACCAGTGGACACCAAATTTGAGATTGATTGGTGGATGCGGATAGATACTAAAGAAGGTCATGTGCGAGAAAACACCCGAAAATCGAGGAATTGACGTGTCACTCGGACCGACTCTCAAAATTCGTTAAGCTCTCACGATTCTAGCGTGCCACAGCGGGACCTGTCACTTTGCAGGGATGTTTGTAATGATCCAAAGTTGTGATTTTTCTTTTAGAGGGGGATGTACATCGATGTACTGAGCCGTGACAGGCATTGGATGGTCTGTCACTCCGTTTCAATGAGAAATCATTACTCCTGTTCTTGAACTCATACACTTTTTAGCGCATTCTAGAAGGACTCTGCGATGAACCTATTGTCTTACCCACGCAAAAAAAAAGAAATCGACCTATTGCACATCTATGTACATCAATGGGGAAATCAAGGCGCTGCGTTCAACCGGAATGAAATTAGTGTTACTCATGGCATGTTTCCGCCGTTTTCGGCGGTGTACATTTGCTGTAATCAACGGACGGACTCCAAAATACCGAGAAATAGTAGGTAATAGTATCAGGAAACCATATCCACTTCGCTACGCTCAGACTCTGGTGCGTTTGAGAAAGCCATCTGTTTGAATGGGGACAATTGACAGATTTATATAGACAAAATCGTCCCGGTATATTCAATAAAATCTTTCGAAGGGTTCAGGGACATTCCAGATTGGTATAAAAATGACTAGGATCGTATTTGATGTTTGTATTTGTCACTCTCCACGGAGAAAAATTTTTCCCGAGCCACTTCCATATTTAGTGTATTTTTGCCACCTTCGGTAGATCACAAGCCTCCATCATTACTATTGTGCAAATCTTATCACGCATTTTGAAAGTTGAGACTCATGACCATTCAAGTATTCTAAGAGACCCCCAACGCTTAACAAACAATGAAAATTCAGAAACAATTTTCCAAAAGTACTCGCTCAAGACTTTGTGCTGTAAGTCGTTCAGCGATTTCTTCCAGATAACCCACAAGGAAGATTATGTTTTCGGAGCCTTCAAAGAAGGGGTATAAGAAATTCCAGACATGTGAACAGCTTTTCTCTATAATTTTACTTTCAGAGGCCAAAAGTCAAAAGTTTCTGGGATTTCCTCATATAGATATAGGTATTCCTGTTGATTCCGAAATCAGATGAATGTATATTCATATATCAAATTTGAACCAGAGAATGTTAATTGTTGCTCTGAATAATATTCTCTAAAGATTATGGGAATCCATAATCTTCAGACAAGATTATTCATATCCATAAGGGAATGGATCATATATATTCTTCGTGAAGAGACGCTGTAACTATTGAAGAGAAAATATAACTGATTCGAAATGGAGTTTATTGATATACATAAATGCAACCTTAATACTATTTCGAATGACTAGTATTCCCAATAATGGCTGTTGACTTACAATTAGTCTCCTTAAGTCTACTCTAGGAATCCAATGACTTCTCTAGAGGCTGACTTCAGTACAAAGGGTAGGACGAGTTCTGGTCCGTTGAATATTGAAGGTTTATTCTGAGCTGACCCTTCTGCAGCTGGATTGAGGACTTATTATAGTGCTGACCCTTTTGCAGCTCGATTGAGGATTTATTGTAGTGCTGACCTTTCTGCAGCTTCTGGGTATCGCCGTATCCCAAAATGCGGGATCAAGTCTTGTTTGAGTTTACTACTCGAAGAACGTCACTTTGTTGCGCGATTTCTACACGCGCGTGAGCGATACCGAGGTAAACACTCAAACACTCAGTAACGGGTCTGTACAAAGACTGATCAATTAACTGACGCTGATGTTCAGTTTCTATAATTCCAAATGATTAAGAAATTCAACCTGCTTTTGCCCGTGCGTGTAACTCGGAGTTACTGTGAGTTACGCGCACGGCGACAATGATGCGCTGGATAATTTTGATTGCTCAATCAAATGGAGGTCGCTCGAAAGACAAACAAATCCTCAATCGCAACTCAGCATTTAACAATCCCTTCGGGTACTCTGAGTCACCCCGAGATGGCAAGACGCCACATGCGTAAACATGGGGTTTTCTTTCTGGGTGCTTTTTAGGGTATTCTTATGGTTATCCTCCAACGAGAATCGAAAAAGTCTGTACCCCACTGAAAATGAGTGGCCGTCCGATCGATCACACGAGCGGGCGCACAGGAGGTAGGATAAAATTGACTCAACTGACGGACGCCTCAGCGGCCTTCCGAGCGGGTACCCGGGTGGCCACATTGAGAAATGCTATTTTCCATTCTTCATCTTTCATTTTTTTTGCTGGGCTCAGAATCTTTCATTGAATTCTTTCTTCTTCTGTTTTCCTTCCAGTTTTTGATTTTTCTCAGCTGGAATTCTCTTGTTCAATGTTTCTCCTTCCATTTTGCCCTAAGCTGAAATTTTCCCTTCAATTCCCTCCAATCCTTCATTTTTTGATGTAAGGCCAGCTCTGACGGTTTGAAGGCTGTCAGCATATTGGTTGCACTAGATTGGTTCGGGTGACTAGCATCAAAGTGTCTCAGAGTGGATGCTTTAAAGTAATTTTTGGCATAAATATTTCAAAGAATCCTATTTGATATATGCAATACTACGTGGATGATCCGTACAGGAAAATTAATGAGGCATGCAGATTCATTGGTTCTCTCCTGCGATCACCACTCAGAGCTTGGAATATCTCGGAAATTAGTCTTCATCCATGAGAATTACATGCGACTATCGGAGTTCCTAGTTTCGCAGGACCCAATACCAGCAAACTTGAACAAGCAGGTTGTAACCGAGGGATCAACGGGGTGTGGGAAAGGTAGGATTCAGGTCCTTGAATGATGAGAAATACCGGATTTACAATGAATGATAAGAACTACTCATTCAAGTCATGTACACTCGTGGAACCTTGATGTGAAAGGGGGGATATAGATACACAGAAGAGATGCTGTTGAGTTAGTGTTCCGGTGAAAGTGTGGGTATACATTATACGGTCTAGCCATGAATACGGAGGTTATGAATAGGTATCATTACGGGGACTTCAAGGCCACTCCTCTCGGGCGGGACAAACGCGGGGCTAGCCAGTGTGTGGGTAGACGGGCCTTGTCCCCTCACCACTAGCGCTCGGAGAGCACGTCGGAACCCAAAAGACCATCACGACTCCTGGAACACTCAGGGAGCCGAGATGGGTTTATCCGAGCGATGGTACGGAGCGGAAGACAGTGTGCCGACTACTACTCTTCGTCATACTACTCTTCGTCTACAGCACTCCTGTAGCTGAGGAAGAGTTGCCTGCTGGTAGTCATGGAAGTCATCTCCGGACCAGAGGTTCTGGCCCGGGGAGACGAGCAAATCCGGTGCGCGAGGTGGACTGGCTAGATCCTCATGATCCAACGACTCATTATCGCGCGGATCTGCGATGTGGCGGCTCGGGAGTGTCGATATGACGGGGAAAATCGGTGCCTGTCGGCCCGCACACGTCTATGCAAACAAACCAAGACCTTATCGATTGCGATCGGTCAAGTGGTGCTCGTCACATTCCCCTCACCTTTTGGAGAGTAGAACCAAGGATGGTTTACTCTCCCTGGTACCCCGGTAACCGAAAAGAGAAACGGTGTCGATAATATAGGAATCATCGCGGTATCGGGTGTTGGAAACCTTCACGTGATTAATGTGTGTTATACTGTCTGGTGAGTGCGAGATAAAATTTCCTTACGGCATTGGATGATGTTCCCTTCTTGGTTGAACTTGAGGTGCCATTCCACGGTGTCATCTCGCCATATGAACCGTTTTGCTCCAACTGATACATTGATGGTATTACCATCTGGTACTGTGACGACGGAAGTTGGCGCGCCGGGCACGGGGGCAGATTGGGCCGGTACTGGAGCGCGTGATGGCGGCGGTGTCTCAATGGTGATGATAAGTGTCGCTGGTGGTGTCGGTGGTGCTATTTGCAGAACTGGTGCGTGTGATGTCGTGAACGCTGGGGTTACGCAAATAGAGAGTGCCTCCTCCTGCCCCGTGCACTGAGCAGGATAATGCTGTGGCATCGCTAATTCAGCCTGAGAAATCGACAGGTCAAACCATGCTGGTTGGAGAGCAACGGTGTATCCGTATCGTTCCATACTCATGGTACTATTACGCCACACACTGGAGTCTACGGCTGTGGTCGTCCAAAAGTATCTCGAACGTCGTCTGTTGGCTGGTGTAACTGCAGGTATGCGTGAAGTGACTTGACTTTCAAAATGGCTACCTCCCTCCGGTCCCTCGTTCACGGAGTTTCACAAGCTCGACCTCCCACGCTGGTGTCACAATGATCTCCACAGTGCGACTCGGCTTACGGGTCGCCTTGGCACGCTGCTTCGGGAGTTGGGCGAGAGGCAAGTAATGACGCTTTGGCTTGTTAGTCAGCTGTGATGATGGTATGCGGGCCCGGGGGGGGGGGGGCAGCCAAACGCGCAAGTTTAGACTTACGAGAGACAATCTCTGCTTGTGTGGGGAACGGCTGGTGTTTCTGCGATTCTGGGTGGCACAACGTAGACTTCGGGCCGAATGCGTGGTGGCGGCTGTACTACATGAATTTTGGAGCGAAGGGGTCGTATAATTACTCGGTCCTGGATATCGCAGAGCTTTGGTGTCGATAGCTGGCCTGATCACGAGACGCTGGTGTCGAGCGTTGCTACCTCTGAAAGCTCCTCAGGAGCAGCCGCAAGAAAATCAGGCACCTGGGGCATTCGCTCGTTCTGCTATGAAGAAGCTTCGTCGACGGGAGGCACGGAGACATCACTTTTCCGGTACGGCACGTATTGCGCCCTATATCCAGAAGCGGGGCCTGGATCGTATTTGTCCATGAGCACTATAACACTCACGCTGACTGTTTCGACGGTGTTCCACGTCGGAGCGAACACTCCGTGCTCCAAGCACGCGACAGTTCAATTGGTTTCAGACAGTTCTTGTTCGGGAGACATTGTCAGTCATACTGGTGATTTCCGGCCTTGGTATGGCTGATTGTCGAAGGTTACTTTTCTCAAGGTAGTAGGGTCATTGCCCCTACTATGGCCAGTTCCCTCCCCCGGCATGGGCATGCTCGAATGTGTAACAGATCGAGTTGAGACCGAATCCATATAAGATCAGGGAGTAAAAATACTTGGTGTCACGGATTTCTCTGCCGATGAAATATATCACTCTGGAGATGAAATAAGCCGATACATATTTTTTTGTTTGTCCAATTTCGCCTCCTATAGAAGTTGTGCGCAACCTGAGCTAGCGGTCGGAAAATCGATTCCTTCTAAAATCGGCATCTTTCAATCGGTGAAAATCGGATCATTCAAGAGCTGTTCAATATTTTTCCACGAATCTTGGCATTCAGTTGGTAGGCAAATTATACACCCAAAATTATCTTGATAATAGAGAATTCAACGAGCATTGCGGAACAAACTCGGTTTTTTGTGTGTAATGATCAAAGTTCGATATCTTCCGAGCTCAATCCTTTTCTGGGCTGGAATTTCTTGTGAATATAGTCCAAGATACGAGCACCATGGTAAAGTGAGTCCGAATGGTGCTACTTGTTTCATGGTGGGAAATTTAATTATTTCCTGGCAAGAATATTCTTTGCCGGATGTTCGTCTCTTAGCGACTCTGTTCATCACGATACAACATAAATTGATGAGTAGCAGTGGTGGTCACCGCTGGTGACCACTTTCTTGAGGTACGAGCGCTTATTCTTACGCAAACGCAGGTCGAACTCGACACTGGGCACCAAACGTGACGTCGTGGAATTTAAAGAACTTGCTGTGTCCTAGTTGAGCTGTGGTATGTCGTGTAAGCTCAACCCACCCATACTCGAAATGAACAAATCTGAAGTAAAGTAGGTCAGTTTACTGTCTACTTCCAAGACGGACGGATTGTCAGTACACAAGAATCATTCGAGAGCTCTGAAACGTCGAGGTTATTGGATGAAAAAAACAAATTGTCAATCGACAACGTTCGGAATAAACCAATATAGAATCCAATGGAACAATCCTTCTACTTGGGAATATATCAGTATTCACTGTTTCTCAACCCCACCTGGATAATGGAGCTATTATTTGGTGCGGAGCATATTTTCTCTCGCACCGATTACTCTTTGGAATTTGAATTTCGCAATGTTCTTCGAACGAAGTATAGAAACATTCATGACTTCAAGGAATCTAATTGGACTGGTCGAGTAATCAGTAATCCATTGGGATACTGAATTCCAGATCGGATTTCGATTGTTCCTGTGATGTGAAAAATATATTTCAAACTCACAAAGGCCAAAAAAATTGTTGCCAGAAAATGATCAATTTTCCCGCTATTGAACTAGTAGCACCATTCGGACTCATTTTACCATATTGCTCGTATCTTGACTACATTCGAGAAAAATTTCAGCCCAAAAGAGGATTGGGCACGAAAGATATCCAACTTTGATCATTTTGCTTGAAAAAACGAGTTTGATACACAATGCTCGTCGAATTCCCTATCATCAAGATGATTTTGGGAGTATAATTTGCCTATCAACTGAATGCTACAAGATTCGTATTGTCTTACTCATCTTAAGTGGAGGTCCCTGCCTCTCGGCTCAACCCTCCACTGGCTCCAAGCATGTGGACAGAGGTACGCCCTATCATCGCGTCCTCGCGGACTACCAACTTCTTACAACCTCGGTGGGGTGGCAGCATCCAATCCACTTTGCCGAACCGTACGCCCCCCAGAATCCAACCCTATTACGGGGCAGTAGCTGGCACGAAAGTGTACACAACTAAGGGCTACACCCCGACCCTGGGTACCTTTGTTAGAAGCCCTACAACTTCAGCCTTGGAAGGTCACAGCCGAGGCCTCTTGCGAGGACACTCTCCCTGTCTTGCCCACACACAGACAGGTTACTGCTCGAGCGCTGCAACGGAGCATAATTAGTGCTCTCCCACGTTTCATGAATCGTGGTCTAACCCGTGAAATAACTCGGGAAGCCAGAGTAGTCGTCACATAATCACCTGTCGCGGTCAGCAGGCCCTTGTGGCGATTCCAATTGAGTGCCCTGTGGCACTTTCGATGGACTCAGTCCGCCGAGGCCCCTTGCGAGTTATCTCTCCCAATATTAGCCTTGATTGGTATTGGCTTGAGGACCGGGTACTAGGTGATTTCGCCTGGGCTCCTAACACTTTTCGCGATTTGCTCGTCCCAGTGTTACGCGACCTCCGTCGCGAACGTTTGACTGGTCAGCGTCGAGGCTCCTCATCGGATATCCTCTCCCGATATTCAGTCCTTGATCGGGATCGGCCAGAGGACCGGGTACTAGGTGGTTTCGCTCACGCTACTGACACTTTTCGCGGTTTGCTCGTCCCAGTGTTTCTGTGGTTCCCCGCCTCCTTACTTTCGACTGGTCGCCGCCAAGGTATCTTTCAACCTCTTTACCCAGTGGTACACAGTCTCCTTCGTGAGCGTTTGACTGGTGGCCGTCGAGGTTCCTCGTCGGATACTCCTCTCCCAGTGTTTCTGCGGGCCCCCGCCGCTTTACGTTTGATTGATCACCGTCGAGGGTCTTAGTCTCTATTCTCAGTGTTACACAACCTCCGTCGTGAACGTTTGACTGGTCGCCATCGAGGCTCTCCATCGGATACCCTCTCCCATTTATGATTCAAGCTTGGCTCAATGGTCATGGCCGCGCCGAGACTGGGTTCTCGGAGGGGCGTCTCTCCCTCAACCCAAGGGTCTCCTTACGAGTACTCGGGAAACAAGAAGGGCGTCATCCCCCCGGCCAAGTCCCAGCCGTAGGATGGAGCCAGCCCCCTGCTGGGGAATGCTACAAGATTCGTGGGAAAATATTGAACAGCTCTTGAATGATTCTATTCTTACCGATTGAAAGATGCCGATTTCAGAGAAAATCGATTTTCCGACCACTAGCTCAAATTACGCACAAATTTAACAGGAGGCAAAATTGGGACAAACAAAGAAATATGTATCGACTTATTTCATCTCTAGAATAGTATGTCTCATCGGCAGAGAAATCCGTGACATCGAGTATTTTCATTGCCTGATCTCATATGGGTTCGGTCTTGGGTGGAGTATCACATGGGTAAATTGGGCCGGAGCCTCCCATGCTGGCAGCTCGGGACGCGTGGTAGGGTATCCTTGCAGAGCGAAAGTTGTCCAGCATACCACGATCCTCCCCCTCACCTTCTCCATCCCTCTTTCTTGCAATGATCTATCCTTCCTGGTCTGTCTCCTGGTCTTCTATCTCCTTCTCGCAGTGCAAGTGTAGATGTGTGTGTACAGAATAGCGGATCGATGTATGTGGTTAGAAGCACTGAATCATCAACATAACCGCAAAAGTTCACAGCGAGTCATACACTACGATAAACTAGTACGGCAAAGGTCGGGCATTGTCTGGGCGCCATGTCACTGGGAGATTGCATGAGCGCATTCTACGGAGATAAGCGGATCCAGCAAAGATCAGGCACTGTCTGGGCGCCATGTAACCGTGAAATTTACGGGGTGTGGAGAATGTAGGATTTAGGTCCTCAAATGATCAAAAATGCCAGATTTACAATGAACGATAAGAACTATTCATTCAAATCATGTACAGTCGCGGGACCTTGGTGTGGAAGAGGAAATGAAGATACATAAAAGAGATGCTGCTAAGTAAGTGTTCCGGTGTAAATGTGGTTATACATAATACGGTCTAGCCATGAATACGGACGTTATAAACAGATATGATAACGGGGACTTTGAGGCCACTCCTCTCGGGCAGGACAAACGAGGAGCCTGCCGGTATGTGGATGGACAGGCCTCGTTCCATCACCACTAGCGCTCCTAGCGGTGGGGAGCACGTCGGTACCCACTAGACCATCACGATTCCTGAAGCTCCCAGGTAGCCAAGATGGGTTTATCCAGGCGATAGTACGGCACGGACGAGGGTGTGCCGAATGACCACTGGGGTCCAGCAATCAGCCATCATACTACTCTTCACCCACAGCGCTCCTGTGGCTGAAATGGAGTTGCCTGCTGGTAGACATGCAAATTATCCCTGGACCAGAGCTCTTGGCCCGGAGAGACGAGCGGGTCTGGTGCGCGAGGCTAACGAGTGAGACCGTCGCAATCCAACGACTCATCATGGCGCGAATCTGCGGTGCAGCGGCTCGGGAGTCTCACTCTGACGGGAGGAATCGACGGCTGTTGGCCTGCACACGTCTGTGCGAGTGCACCGAAACTCACCGGTTGCGATCGATGAAGGGGTGCGTGCTCGTCACCAGGTATCGCCCTGCAAATTCCGGGGGCCAGAATCTCTTGATCATGTGTCAATGTGTACTTCGAATCAGGTTAATCGCCGATTCGAATTGCGTGCCTTCTTAAGAAACTCACAAAAGCCGGAAACATCATACTCTTCTCCCTTACTCGCAAACAAAAGCTCACAATGCCGTCAAGATACAAGTTTTTGGGACACGTGTCCGTTGCCTTCGTAATTCCGCTGGATTTGAAATAATCAGAGATTACAGTGAGAGAAGTCCTGGAAGGGCATCTTCCACTTTCAAAATCGGCATTCCCCGGAAATTCGATTGGAAACTATAAACGATAGAGTGACAGTGACGCTTATGCTCGACTTTTCTGTATCGGCAGGGACGCCCCCTAGATTCCAACTCGATGATAGAGAAACGGAAGAAATTATTCCCAGAGTTCGGAAGGCATTCCTGATGCTGCCACATCACACATCTATTTTCAGTTCTGAAGTCTTCTTTTTGGGCCATTCCAGAGCATCTCAACGAATGCCTGCACCAGGGGGTTCTGAAAAGAATCCATGGGAATTTTTTTCCGTTACTATTATATTGATTCCATACGGAAAAAATTTTTTTGTATTCTTTCTAAGGCCCTCGTGGGCCCTGGGGCCTATGAAAGGTCCTTTTCAGGCCCTTCCTCAGCCTATTCTCAGAAAATCATATCTTCAACTAGACTCAACATTTTTGGACGTATCAATGTGCATTTCCTTTCTTAAGACTAGTTTTTTCGAGGAAAGGATTTTCCAAGGTCGATACTAGAGCCTAGCATTTTCTAGGAGCTGTTCGCTGAGAGCACATCTTGACGATTTTTGGGCTTGCTTCAAAGTGATGTAGTTCCCACTAGACCTGTGATGATCGACTTTTACAAGTAGTCATTTCAAAGGTCATGAGAGATCCCACAATTCGACGACTGGGAAAAGTCGCTTACTGTACTTTCTATAGGAGTTACAGTCATTACAAGATGAGCAAATTCGTAAAAATGCCGAACTTTGAGCTCAATATAAAAGAATCGTTTTTTTCCTTCGACCCCAAACCTGTGCGAGTATGTTTCTCGATTCAAATACTACCAATTAGGACAATAATTTGGCCAGGATATTGAATTCTCGATTTCATTCAGCCAATTTAGAACACTCTTTTTTGACCTTATGCTCAAAATGACGCCACAGTTATGGCTCGCATATGCTTCCATCTGAACTAATGTGCACCAATCTGTATTCGATTACTCTCTTATTCACCCCCAAATATGTGTAGAAACTTCCGGAGGTGAGCCTCGAGCTAGATGCGAGCAGGGGGTTCTATTCTCCGAGTTGGAGACGAGCATAATTTCGTCTATTTGAACGCAGGTGAGTGTGAGTGGGATTTCACTCACTCTAGCTCGGAAGTGAGATGAGCGGCTAATATAGGGATACAAACATGTTCTTCCGACTTGAAATGACCTTCTCAATACGTTCTCATGGTCAATCTGTCTCTTATTCATCGTCTGAAGCCACTCCATCGGAAAACATTTGACTAAAGTCATTTCTATTCTAAGAGCAAGTATCAATATTTTGTAACCAAACTGACCCCGAAATCGTGTATAGATGATCTTTTTGAGTCAGAGAATCGAGTTCGTGTCCCTATTTCATCCGCATATCTTATTCGTGAGCTAGAATGAGTGAAATCCCACTCTCACTCGCCTGCGTCCAAATAGACGAAGTAATGCCCATTTTCAACTCGTAAAAGAGACCCTCCTGCTCGCATCTAGCTCGAGGCTCGCCTCAGGAACATTTCACCCATATTCGTGGGTACATTGGAGAGTAATCCCACACAGATTGGTGCACATGAGTTCAGATGGAAGCATATGCAAGCCATACCTCTGTGAGGTGATTTTGAACAAGAAGTCAAAGAGGGTGTTTTGAATTCGCCGAATGAAATCGAGAATTCAATATCCCACCCAGATAATTATCCTAATTGGGAGTATTTTGATTGAAAAACATATTCGCACAGGTTTGGAGTCGAAGGAAAAGGGACAATTCTTTCAAATTTAGCACAAAGTTTGGGATTTTCACGAAATTGCTCAGCTTGTAACGACTGTAACTCCTATAGAAAGTACAGGAATCGACTTCTATCACAGGTCAAATTGTAGGTCTCCTCAAGACCTTCAGAATGATCACTTGTGAAAGTCGATTGTCACATGTCGAGTGGGAGCTACATCACTTTGAAGCAAGCCCAAAAATCGCTAAAATGAGCTCTCAGCAAATAGCACCTAGAAGTTGATAGACTGAATTATTGACTATGGACAATCCCTTCCTCAAAAATACTAGTTTTAAAGAAGAGAATGGGTACGTCCAAAGATGTTGATTCTAGTCGAAGTTATGGTTTTCTGGAGATAGGCTAAAAAGGGGCCTAAGAGGGACCTTTCATAGGCCCCAGGGCCCACGGGGGCCTTAGAAAAAATCCAAAAAAAATTTTTTTGTACTATACCACTATCGTACTAACGGAAAAGACTTTCCATAGATTTTTTCCAGACTCCCGTGGTGCTGGCATTCGTTGAAATGCTCCAAAATTGCCCTTTTGCTTTTTGACGATAACCGTCTGCCTAACTGTCTTTGTCTGGTAGAGGTGAGGGTCTGGCTTAAAATTTCCAGCGAACACATCACTTTCATAGAACTTGACGACGAATTCGGGGAAATGACTCATTCGATGCTTCCCGAAATGAGTGAATCCAAAAATTTCCGGGAAGTTCTTTTTCTTCTCGTGAAGTGAGATTTACCTTCGCTCTTCCACTCTTCTCCCAGGTCCATTGAAAAACTCCCCTAAGCCAACTAAATCAGAATGTTTCTGAGAAATCATGGATTTCCCGCGTGTACAAGCAAGGTGATTTTCAGCTCATTCTCTGTCTCGCTCTTTCGGGTTTGCTGGAATTTCTGACAAGATACATGCTCAACGTGAAATTTGACGAGGAATATGATAAGAGCACTCATCTGAGGGACCGGAGGATGCGGGGACGAATGAATTCGAATTATCCAAAGGTTCTGAAACTTGTCCTGTGTGAGAGCGAGATATTCTACAATTCCTCCAGTGCCTGGTCTGCTTCGGAATCGAGTCAGCCCCTGGAATGACATACTCTCAACCCAGAGTTGGACCGAGGTACAATGATTTGATCTTTATTACACTCCGTGAATTCTAGAGCCGAGTTCGCAGTGACAGTAGGAAGGGCGGGGGAGGGAGAAATTCCACCAATAGTGACCGTTTTGAATGATGATGCTGTCATTTTCAGTTTCTAAATCGGTTCTCCAATGAATTTTGCCCCTGCAACCCATCCAAAAATTGTATGTTCGGAAAATTACGAGAATTATTGAGGAAACTACAACATTTCCCGACATCTTCGAGAATCGGAGATCTGAAGGTAAAGTTGCGCGTCAGAGATGTGGAATGTTCATCATCCAGTTCAATACCGCTATTGAAAGGATGGGAAATATTTAGTTTTGCAGCTCTGAATTGCCACATTGAATGAACCAATTGATCCTCATAGAAGTTCTCCGCTATCATGTACTTCTCAAAACCCGGTTCTGCTCACGAATCTTCATGCAGTGCGGTGGAGACTAGTCTCGATAGATCAATGCAGTCATCGATTGTTCTACCAACGGAAGCATCCATTACGTTTTGGTTCCCATCCTCGTCACTGGATCGTAGTGGCATTGCATGGGCGCGAGAAAAGCAAGGTCAACAAGCAACAGCTGTGGCATGAATGCAGTTCGCGGTCTTGCAGTAGATCTTGCATATTAGTCGAACTTCAAACCTTTTGATGTTTCACAGATATTTTGACGAATAACAAGATTAGCTACTGATACACTCGCCTGCAGACAATTGCAGAATGTGACGGAGTTTGTTATAACTATCTTTCGTGGAGTCGCATCAGCTGTGTGTCTTTCATGTTGAGAAGATGAGCAAGCTCTCACGGAACAAGATAAGCTCTACCAAGTTAGTAGACCTTATACACCATTTCTACGCTGACCTTCTGCAAGGTCATCTCCCGGTAGACGACGTTGAAGTCAACCCGAGGGTCCCCGATGATGTCCATCAGGATTATCCTCGGGTTAACCCCAAGTCGAGGTCCTCGATTTCTGAGTCATCCTCGGTTGGGTCCCCGATGATGTTCAGAAATTGAGGTCTACCTGGAGATGACCTTGCACCAGCGTAAGAATGGTGCATCTACTATTGTGCGAGCGCGCCGCGATGTTATGTAATATGTTAAAATGTGGATTAGTATGGGTACTAACCTGACGATGCTGCCTCCTAGTTCAAGGTCGTAACCTGGGGCGCAAAGTGCGTGTTGTCTCGTTGGTGTTCTGCCTGCAACTGACGCGGCTCTAGTTTTCGAGAAGGTGGGGTACTAAGTGTGTTTGTGATGAAGAGTATTTGGGAATCGAGTTGACCTTGTGAGTAGTTTATAACTAGGATTGGTCTGAAGCGTACGCCTTAAGCTCATATATATATATATATATATATATATATATATATATATACATACACACTCACTATGGCTCACCTTACCATAACGAAAATTCATCAGCTTCGTAAGAGATGGAAAATGTAAGAGAGTCTCGCTTACCGAATGAAAGATAGCTGACACTGAACTCGTACCCTCTGTATATCTATACATCGGTCCCCGGCAAGATACAAAATACAAGTCAGTCCTCTCCGATCAAGTGAAAGTCATCTGCCGTTCGACTACTGGCCACCGCTTATCCATATACTATTCTCGCTCGAGACGGAAAATATAGGATGGTTCAACTAACTGAGTGAAAGGGACCACCAGTTCGACCCGTCGTTTCCATTCATATGTACACCGGTTTTATAACAGTCGGGAAATAATGTAGACCTCTGGACTATGCAATAGAATGCACTCCCACTGGCTATGCTTGACTCGCCTCGTTGTCTCTATCCATACACCACAAGCCATACCTACACTGGCTTTACGCTTCCTCTTTCATACTCCTGATCTCTTGTTCCGACTCTACACTATTTGATCGTTATTGATCGCTAAATAAATTATTTCAACATATTTTCTTGTAAAATTCAGAGTCGAATGAGAGTATTTAATCTATATCTGTATGAATACTGAATGATTGCGAATAATTTTTTCCATCACTGTAGTATACAAAGGAATCAGAATTATATCAGTATAGTGTGGAAAGGTACCATAATAATTTGAACTACTCTTTGTATACGTGTTAGTTATATTTATTGAGGATTGAGATTACATTCTGTTAGTAGAATTGGGTTGAATACATGAAACTTACACACACTAAATTAATCGCCGCTTCTCAGATTGACGCGTGAAATGGATCCGTGTGTTATTCTCCGCAAAAGTGTGACGCTTCCTAAAACAGCGAGAAATTAAGGAAAAGTTAATTATCGACATCACCCACTGTTTCAGAGGTATATATGAGCAGCATGAACCACTTACGTTTTACGTGGTCTGTTCCTACGCTTCTCCTCTTGCTCTTCTTCGGCTCGAACTGTTTCTGCATTCTTTAGACTGGAAGTAAAAATGTCATATCACCACTGATTCTTACACACTTCTAGATTTCCAAACCAACGAATGATACTCACATTTCGATATCTGACCCATCGTCGTGGGAGTTGACCGCGACGGGTACAACAGCACCGGGTACAACAGAATCATCACACGTCTCTCTGTGAATACATGATGGAAGATTCTTATACGATCGAACACATACACCCATACAGTGGAGAAGGAAATTAATACTCACACGTCCACGAACTCATCTTCATCCTCCGTACAAATATCGATTCAGCATTTGGGACGGCTCGATTTCCTAAATTCGATGGGTTCGTTCCCCTCCAACTTGTTCTCAATGATGATGGAGAGACATTTTATCAACATCTCATTGATCCTCGTCAGATGACGAAGCTGGGTCCTCATCCGCATGCTCTTCTCCTTCTCCATCGATGAACTTAATCTTCCCGCTTCCTTTATACAATAGAGAAGCTCCGCCGTTTTCGCGTAGAATCCTTCCATATCTCTGCTGATCTGAGCGGATAAGGTCGGATAGTGGTTTGGGGAGGAAGCTTGAGAAAGACCTTCCTCTTCTATCCTCTAGATCGAGAACGACAGCGGGTCCGAATCTGGTATTGATTATCCTCCCGCCTTTGATTTGGTACTTCGATCCTTGCTTGAGGTCCGTGATCTTCCTGATGGGAGGTCGACTCGCGACTTGATTCAACTGCCGGAACATTTTGAACTGATACTATAGACGCGGTTTCAACCTTTCATAGCAGAGCCTACACCTGGCCCACCACTTTGAGTTTGAAAATGATGCGTCATAGTGCCCTCGTCCGATGGGAAACTCTTAATCTTTCCGAGTTTCTAATTTCGAAACGAAACCTTTAAAATATAATAGAAAGAAAAGCCAACATGATGAGGTGCCCGAAGCCCCAATTTATAGCAATGGGAACGAATCATCATATCATGGAGAAAAAAAAACTCCACGTCATAAATAGCATGCATTTCCTAATGGTAGTTTCTCCACTCCGAGACACTTGGTCATGGGAGATATCTTTGACCCTCAAAACTATCGATCTCGCCTTTACATGTAATGAGAGCGTTCAGAGGAAAAAGAAACCACATGTCATCATAAGATACATTTCTCAATAGAAGCAAGGTCAGTCACTCCAACACAGTTGGAGATGTATCCTCTAGCATCCTCGATTTCTTTTCTACATTCATGCGTAGGCCTATATTTACCCAACAACAGAGGTATCTTATGCCCACGTCATCTTGAACGATCCTCGACCGCATGTGGTAATGATTGCACTCAAATAATCAGCTCTCGCGAGGTGACGAGAAAAATCCATTAGTCAGCCTCGTTTCAATAACACCATGCTCACAACACCTGAAAACTCGTCCGAAAAAATACAACGATTTCCCTCTCGAAACGCTTGCCCGCTCTCCAAAGGCCTCGGCCGTATCATTCGTAGGCCTCGCTTTCATCTTCTCTTTGATGTGAACATTCGTTGTCAAATATACACGCCTGGCTCATTGCTCTTAGTCAGAGACCTCACCACGCCTCATTCTCTCCTGATCCGATACATTGGTTTATCTGTCCAGTTTTCATGATTATAGCGTGGATTAGCAAATTGGTGTGTGTCCCTCGATGTAATATGATGACGATTCAATTACTAGTGTCTTGGGTCAAAAAAATTCTTTCTGTTAATATGCGAACAGCATGCATACGTCTACTGATTGATTCCTGGCCGTATGTGGTATTGATTGCGTTCAGAACATTATCTCTCAAGAGACGGTGAGATTATTTCGTCAGCGGGACTCACCTCAATAACGCAAGGCTCGCTGCACCTGAATGATCTTTCAAATATATACAAGCGATTTCCCTTTCGAAACATCTCCTCGCTTTTTGACGTAGCTGCCCATGTAATACGTGAGTCTCACTCTGATCTTGACTCTTATGTTAACGATCATTGACGAATTTTCTCTCTCAATCCATTACTACTAGCCTGAGACCTCACCCACCTCATTCAGACCCATTTCATCAGCTTATCCGGTAAGCCTTCATAATCATTGCACAGACTAAGAGCTCACCGCATCTCACTCGATGTGGTATAAGTCTTGAAATTTGGGTTCTCTGGGTAGAAGAAAAAACTCTCTGTCATTACATGAACAGTGTGCGCACGTCTACGGATTGGTACAAATAGACCTGCGGTGGCATACAACGGTGTCCTTGAACCAACTTTAAATGAGTCGGAAGACCACCTCGCCAGATATCTTCTTAAATGGTTGTTCAGGGCTCAAATAACATCTTCCAACTGTTTTTAAAATCGCCTACGTTAGAATTTTCAAATAAAACGACTTGTATGATTTTTTTTGGAAAAATTGTCAAAAAACGACTTTCACGCGCTTTGGTGATAATAAACGCGTAGTTAAATGCTTCAAATTTCACAAATATTTCGTCACAAAGTGCAGATGGTTCATGACACTCTATCCCAAACGATTCGCAATGTAATACGTAGAGGAAGGGATGGACTCCGTGAGCTGTGACTAATGCTTGGGTAGAGAGTCAGATATGGCGAATATAGAAAGGTCCACCTATCTTTATTGGGAAATTTGTCGTCTGCTCACGGCTCTGTCTTCTTCCTACTCACATTGGTCCTAATAATATGTACAAAATGCCTTGGACTCTCGGCAAGGTCCTCATCGCGTAACAAAAGCTCTCACTCCGGTTCTGGAGAGCTTGCAGGTTCGTCATACCTGCTCCACATCTCGCATTTGAGTGGAGGGGGTAGCTCTATCGTAGTTCTAAGATGCCATGTGCTCGCTTTCATGAAGAGAATCGACTCAAACTTTGGGTATTGTGCATGAAAAAGGAGGTGGGAGTGCAGAAGCTGAAAAGAGACATGGAAGACTGCTCCAAAAATGTTCAGCGATTGACGGTCAGAATGATGAAGTACCTTTATCTATATGTCAGACATGGGTGAGTCAGATAGGTCAATCTGGTATGACGAACCTGCAAGCTCTCCAGAACCGGAGTGAGAGCTTTTGTTACGCGATGAGGACCTTGCCGAGAGTCCAAGGCATTTTGTACATATTATTAGGACCAATGTGAGTAAAAAGATGACAGAGCCGTGAGCAGACGACAAATTTCCCAATAAAGATAGGTGAACCTTTCTATATTCGCCATATCTAACTCTCTACCCAAGCATTAGTCACAGCTCACGGAGCCTATCCCTTCCTCTACGTATTACATTGCGAATCGTTTGGGATAGAGTGTCATGAACCATCTGCACTTTGTGACGAAATTTTTGTGAAATTTGAAGCATTCAACTAAGCGTTTATCATCACCAAAGCGCGTGAAAGTCGTTTTTTGACAATTTTTCCAAAAAAAATCATAAAAGTCGTTTTATTTGAAAATTCTAACGTCGGCGATTCTAAAAACAGTTGGAAGATGTTATTTGAGCCCTGAACAACCATTTAAGAAAATATTTGGCGAGGTGGTCTTCCGACTCATTCAAAGTTGGTTCAAGGACACCGTGATACACTTCACCAGTCGTGCTCAGGGAGCACAATCTCGCGAGGATGGCTGACATCTACGGGACAATTTGTCTCATGGAGAAGGATATCCTCGCAGCTTTTTGAGAGCTCACGAGAAAGAACGTTTCTCTCTGGGAAAGAAAAAGAATACGGAACAGTAGGAAGATTGAGAAGGGTGCATTCGATCTGTTTGAGATAATCAAAGGTGTCTTGGAACGAATAAAGCAGAATAGTAAACCAGAATGGACGGGGAAAAAGGAGGCCTTGGAGAGTAAGGCAGATCGAATGCTACGCATCTTCAAGATTTTGAATGAGAGATGCCATCGACGACAGCTGAATAACGTCATTTTTTTCGAAAGCGAGACGGCTTTCAAGCGGCGGGCAAGGACAGCTGTTGTGGGTAATGTAGACCACATAGTTCCTTCTGAATTCATGAAAGAAGCGGCTCTCCACGTCATTCCTTACGTCGAATCGTTCCAAGAATCGTTACAAGAACATAAATCAGCCAAAGTCTCCCTAATTTTCGATGCATATTATTGTATCAAAGATGAGAAAAGAGAGATAAAGCATTTCAAAACTCCGTACATTGAGCTTCTCATATCGTCCGATCTGCAGAAATGGTATGAGAAGAATTTGAAAACAATAGATGATCAATTATCTGAGTTTGAAGAAGTTGGTAGTGGATGGTCTCTAGAAGAAATTATCAGTCTGAAAATAAATATAATCAAAACAAGACCCCTCAACGGATCATCATATATTGAACTACCAGAGTTTATCAAGAAGAAACATGCTGTGGTGAACATCGAGTGTGGAGGAAATCAGTGTTTTGCTCATTCGGCCATGGCAGGACTTTATCCTGCGAAGAATGGATCATCCTCTCAAAATAAGCTCCACAGCTATTCTCATCGGAAGAACAAAGAAATGGGGTTGAAATTGCGTGAGGAAGACTTCCCAATATCATATGCTGACATCCCACAGTTTGAAAAAGATAATGACATCTCAATAAATGTCTATGAGTTGGATGAACAGGAAGAGATCATATATGGTTCATACCGTACTACAAAAAAGAGGACAAGACATGTCAATTTACTCTTATTGGAGGACGAAGATGGAGCACACTATTGCACAATAAAACACCTCTCAAGGCTCATTTCTAGCGGGATCAACAAGGACATGCACAAGAGGTACGTCTGTGAAACTTGTTTTCATTCGTTTTTGAGTGAAAAAAAAAACTAAATAGACACTCATTAGACTGTAAAACCGCAAACGAATGTAAAATCATTCTACCAAGACCGGAAGAAGCGGTTCTGAGATTTACCAATCACTGGAAGAAACAGGACTCGCCTTATATTGTTTACGCAGATTTTGAGTGCCTGCTCATCAAAATGAATCAAGAATTGGGTTCAAATACAGATGACGAAGATGTTCAGATGATGTCTGATGACGACGATGAAGAAGATTGTTTACATCATTCAATAAATCTCAAGAAGGTCAGATCCAAGCTGATGGAGCAAGCTTTTCAAAAACATCATGAACTAGGAGGCAGCATCGTCAGGTTAGTACCCATACTAATCCACATTTTAACATAGCGAAATAGTATTACACCATGTTTCTTACCCTACAACGCCATCGCCCTCGCCATTGCTATAGTATTAAGGTATGAATGCAGTGCTATAGTATTAAGGGATGAATGCAGACGGTATAAAGACACAACAACCAAAAACAAGTGCTCTTTCTAATTAATCGGGGCTATTACGTAACATCGCGGCGCGCGCGCACAATAGTAGATGCACCATTCTTACGCTGGTGCAAGTTCATCTCCAGGTAGACCTCGATTTCTGAACATCATCGGGGACCCAACCGAGGATGACTCAGAAATCGAGGACCTCGACTTGGGGTTAACCCGAGGATAACCCTGATGGACATCATCGGGAACCCTCGGGTTGACTTCAACGTCGTCTACCGGGAGATGACCTTGCAGAAGGTCGGCGTAGAATTGGTGTATAAGGTCTACTCAAGTCATACTCTTGTTCGACCACGAGAAGAGGAAAAAAGTTTGAGTTGTCATTCTATGAGAGACAATAAGTGAGTCCTCTAAGCATCAGTTCGGCTCCACTGCATTATTAGCGCTTACGAAAAATGTATCCAAGATTCTTGAGTCCATCATATTAAGTTGAGTGAGTAGACGCCTTAGTCCTCTGAGTTATCAAGGAAGAATACTCGTTTATGTAGCTCAGCAAATCATTAAAAGTACAGTTTTGAATGAGTGTGGAATAATCTTGATACGAACTGTCATTGTTGATCGCTCAATGGATCATTCTTGAACAATACTAGTTTCAGGTCCGCTTTCCTCAACAGGTCAATTCACAGCAGAATATTCTCGAGTTATGATCCAGGATGGACTCACTTGGGAATACATTAGCAGAGATACCAGACCATGAACCGACATTGAAGTAAAAGGTTCTGAGGAAATTGTTTCATTCCAAAACTGATTGTAATTTGACTGTGACTGATGCGATTACTGTGTGATAGACAAGCTGTTGGCCATCTGGACCGAAGTGGCTCTCCCAACCCAAATGAAGTCTCGTTGTGGAGAAATATTGAAGGCATTATATCATGGATACAGAGATGTACAGAAGTATCGACACCGTGAGTGTTATGGGATGAGAGTAGAGAACCCCCATAAAGATCTCATGTCCAGGTTTGATATTTCCTATGAAGGCAATCAAATGAATCAGAAATATGAATCCTCAGAGGCTCGCAAACATCAACCTTGAGAACTTCTGGGTTCGTTTCCAGGGATCATGGAGCTTGATAATATATCGACGGCTCCTACGAGAAATTAGACCGAGCCACCTATAAATGATGAAGACTAGCAGATTCTCTTATCGACGACGAAGAGTAACACTTTTCCTGAACAACGACGAAGACCAACAATCTTTCTCATCAACGACGAAGACAAACACTTCCTTTAAGAACGAGGAAGAGTAACACATTTGCATGGACGACGATGCGAATTGTCTGTCCTGCAGGGTCAGATATAAGTATTGGAGCTGAATGCATGGATGGATGGATGGAAATGATGGATGGATGGATGGGTGGGATGGGTGGATGGATTGGATGGATTGATGGGATGGATAGGTGGATGGGTCGGATGGAAGACATAGATGTATGGGATGGATGTATGGGATGGTTGGATGGGATGAATGGATAGGTGAGGTGGATGGATGGGCCAGATGGATGGCATGGATTGATGGGATGAATGGGTGGGGTGGATGGATGGATGGTTTGGATGGATGGGATGGATGGATGGGATGGAAAAATGAGATGGGGTGGATAGGATGATAGGATGGGGTGGATGGATGAGTTGGACGGACGGATGGGTCGGATAGACGGGGTGGATGGATGGGATGCTTGAATGGGATGGATGGGCAGGGTGAGGTGGATGATTGGATGGGATCGATGGACGCGGTGGTCTGATGGGATGAATGGGTAGGGTGGATGCATGGATGGGTCGGATGGATGGGATAGATGGATGGGATGGATGGGATGGTTGGATGGATGGATGAGACGGATGGATGGGGTAGTAGGATGTGATCGATGAATGGGATGGATGGGTGGATAGATGGACGGGTCAGATGGATGGGATGGGTGGATCGGATGGATGAGTGTGGTGGATAGATGGGTGGGCCGGGTGAATGGGATGGATGGATGGGATGGATGAATGGGATTATTGGGGATTATGGGATGATTGGTGGAAGCAATGGTTGGATGGGATAGGTCGAAGCGATGGTTGGATCCGTTCACTCCATCCATCCGATCCATTCATTCGTCCACCCCACCCGTCCCATCCATCCCATCTGACCCATCCATCCAACCACCCCATCCAACCCATCCATGCGACCCGTCCATCCATCCACCTTACCCATTCATCCACCCGACCCATCCATCCCATCCATCCATACCATCCAACCATCCCATCTATCCCATCCATCCATCTCATCTACCCATCCGTCCATCCATTCACTCATTCAGCTTCAATACTTGTATTCGACCCCTGCAGGACAGACAATCCGCTTCGTCGTCCATTATAATTTGTTACTCTTCGTCGTTCATGAGAATGAGTGTTAGTCTTCGTCGTTGATTAGGGAATGTGTTACTCTTCGTCGTTGATAAGGAAATGTGCTAGTCTTCGTCGATAATAAGAAAAGTGGTAGTATTCGTAGGAGCCGGGGATATCAAGTCTGATTACAGCATGACCTAGTCAATGAAGACGCCTCATTCATCCAGATACAGATTCCATCATTTTCTTGTACTAGTATTGCAAGTTCCTTGATTGAAGGCTCATCAACGTTAGTGGGAGAGGTTAGTGCATTTCAAGGGGAAATGTCTACAGTTTCACCTGACACTGATACTCCAGCCAGCTTACGTTATAGTTTGAGAGCCCAGACACCCTTTGGCATAGATCTACTGGTGAGTTTGCATCATCCTCAACATACGAGAAGAGAAAGAGAGAGAGAGAGAGAGAGATGTTGGCGGGCTGAGCGTGGGAAGCTTCCCAAACAAGTGGAAACGCCAGAAGCTGGTCCTGATACCTAAAAGTCAAGGAGGTCAACGCCCCCTCAGCATGCTTGACAACATCGGAAAAATGTACGAGAGGATGGTGCTCAACAGGGTGGAGAGAGCCTACGAGGACAGCGGCGGCCTATCACCGATGCAGTTTGGGTTCCGGAAAGGTCGCGGCACGATACATGCTATCGGAACAGTGCAAGGGCGGATACAGTCGGCGGTAGAGAACCCATATCAAGAAAAAGGAGTCTTTTGCGCCATTATTGCAGTGGACATCAAGAACGCATTCAACTGCGCGAGCTAGGAACGTGTCTACGAATCCCAGGCAGGTAAAGTGCCAACCCACCTGTTAGCAGTCACGGGCGACTAGCTACGGAATAGGACCCTCGTATACAACACCGGTGAGGGACAAAAGGTTCGAGAGCTGTCCGCCGGAATCGGACAAGGATCAGTTTCCGGGCCGTTCAACTGGAACACCCAGTACGACAGTCTCTTGTCTATCGAACTGCCAGAAGGTGTGATAATAAACGCTTTCGCGGACGACCCGTGGCTCATAGTTTGGGCCGACAACGAGGAGCTCTTGGGTAGGCGCAAAAACGAGGCCCTGGCCCGAGTCTACGAGTGGATGATCAGCAGGCTCCTGGAGCTTGCTGTCAAGCAGTGCGAAGCGATCGTGGTCACAAGACGCGGGAAGTTTGACTTACCCCGTTTTTATATCGACGGGCAAGAGATCCCACGCAAGACAGAGCTGAGATACCTCGGCATATGGCTTGACGACAAGCGGTCATTCAAGAAACACACCCAAGAAGCCACGCAGAAGGCAAGCAAGGTCGGATCGGCTCTCCAGCGACTGATGCCGAACATCGGAGGACCGAAACAGAAGAGGCGAAAACTGCTCAACACCGTGAGCGCTTCCATCATGCTCTACGGTGCACCCGTGTGGGGGAAGAGAGTAAAGAAGGCCGTCATCGAAAAGACGATGGGACCTGTCCACCGAAGGGCGGCTCTGAGGAGTAATCGTGCCTACCGCACCGTGTCAGGAGACGCAGCTTGCGTGGTGGCGGGAACGACAACCATCCACTTGCTCGTCACGGAATGAGTGAGAATCTGGGACCGCCAAAAAGTGATCGGAGCCCAACGTGTGCTCACCCCAACGATGAAGGACATCATCCGCGACAACGAGAAGAAATGACTCTTGAGCAGTGGCAAACTGAGTGGGATTCACCATTTGCAGATGGGAGATGGACGCGTCGGCTGATCCGTGACGTAGCCAAGTGGGCGGAACGCACCCACGGAGAGATAGATTACTGAAAGACGCAGGCACTGAGTGACCGCGGCTACTTCGGTGCCTACCTGGCCCGGTTCAAGAAGAGGACATCCCCAGCATGTCAGTCATGCGGAGACAGTTTGGATGACGCTGAACACGCCCTGCTCACGTGCATCGACAACCGAAGCGAGCGCGTCGAGTTGGATGAATGGCTGGGTGCTGAACTCACACCTGAGTATCTCGTCCCGTACTTGCTCCGCAATCAGGAGACATGGGATAGAGTCACCGGATACATTAAGCTGGTGATGACCCGTAAGAAGAAGAAAGAGAGGGAAGTGAGGCGGCTCGAAGCAGGCGAATTACAGTGAGTGTGCCGACTCAAACAGGAGAGGTCCGAATGGTTCCGGGAGGAATATGATGGACTGAAGAGGGAAGGAAGAAGAAAGAAGAGAGAAGAGAGAAGAAAGAGAGGGGAGAAGGAAGGATGAAGGTGGACGATGCCGACAAGTGGCCGAAGAGAGGAGATAGAGGTGAGGAACGCCTCCAATCGAGCGTGAGACATGCCGCTCATCCTGAAGTAATGCTCACGCGGTTCCGGGCTGAGATGGTAGATGCAGATGGATCTCCTTCTTGATTGCCCGATGCGCTAGGTGACTGAGATCGAGGGGAGAGGGATTTTACACGGCCGGGTCCACCTCTTTGTGGGCCCCACCCAAATCCGTGTCCGGCCTGGTATGACTTGCGTGGATTATGCGTAGTCCGCGTAAACTGAACCAGTCCGGTGTCTGGCGACGGATCTGAGGGATCTTGGGGCAGATTTTGCCCTCTAACCACCTCTAAAAGAAAAAAAAAAGATGTTGGCGGGAACGCCACCCATCCTCCTGCTCGTCGCGGAACGAGTGAGAATCTGGGACCGCCAAAAAGTGATCGGAGCCCAACGTGTGCTCACCCCAACGATGAAGGAGATCATCCGCGACAACGAGAAAGAAACCACTCTTGAGCAGTGGCAAACTGAGTGGGATTCGCCATTTGCAGATGGCAGATGGACGCATGGTTTGATCCGTGACGTAGCCAAGTGGGCGGAACGCACCCACGGTGAGATAGATTACTGGACGACGCAGGCACTGAGTGACCACGATTGCTTCGGTGCCTACCAGACCCGGTTTTATAAGAGGACATGCCCAGCATGTCAGTCATGCGGGGACAACTTGGATGACGCTCGACACGCTCTGCTCACGTGCAACGACACCCGAAGAGAGCGCGCCGAGTTGGATGAATGGCTGGGTGCTGAACTAACACCTGAGAATCTCGTCCCGTCTTTGCTCCGCAACCAGGAGACATGGGATAGAGTCACCGGATCCATTAAGCTGGTGATGACCCGTAAGGAGGAGGAAGAAAGGAAAGTGAGGCGCCTCGAAGCAGGCAAATTACAGTGAGTCTGCCGATTCAAACAGGAGAGGCCCGAATGGTTCCAGGAGGAATATGATGGACTGAAGAGGGGAGAAAGAATGAAGAAGCGAGAAGAAAAAAGGAGGAGAGGGGAAGAGGAAGAATGAAGATAGAAGATGTCGATAAGTGGCCGAAGAGAGGAGATAGAGGAGAGGAACGCTCGCAATCAAGCGCGAGACATGCTGCTCATCCTGAAGTAATGCTCACGCGGTTCCGGGCTGAGATAGTAGATGCAGGTGGATCTTCTTCTTGATTGCCCGATGCCCTAGGTATTGGGTATCAAGGGGAGAGGGATCCTACACGGCTGGGCCCACCTCTTGATAGGCCCCACCCAAACCCGTGTCCCGCCTGGTATGGCCTGCGTGGACTATGCGTAGTCCATGTAAGCTGAACCAGTCCGCTGTTTGGCGACGGATCCGAGGGATTTTGAGGCAGATTTTGCCCTATAACCACTTTAGAGAGAGAAAAAAGAGAGAAAAGGAGGGAGAGACCCCGTAAGGGGGTTGGAGTGTGACCTTCGGACTGCACTCGGAGCTTGCGGGAGCGACGCTCCTCCAGACCCGAGTCCTAAACTTACACTTACACCCACTACACCCTACATGCACCATGCTCACGCTTGCTCAAGCACTACACAAACAGACCAAAATTATACAGAACACGCATCACATCAAACACCACAGCGGTGCTGGTCTGTTCCAGGGTTGGCCAGCATGCGATTTCAGGCCCTGGAAAAAGAAGAAAGAAGATGAAGTCCAGCATTGACGACGAGAATTCCCCAAGTAGAGCGTGGCCCCATTCGGATCTTGGGGGGGGGGCAACGATGCAAAACAAGCCCCCAGTGGAACACTTGGCTGGTGGAATTTCGCGTACAGCTACAAGCGATGGAAATACGCTGCAGGCGGAAGGAGTGGGAGAGGAAAACCTACACCATGGAGAAGCTAAGCTCACCCCTAGCAGGGAGAGAAAGGGCCCTAGTGACGGAGCAGAGAAGCGAGTGCTCAAACAATCGAAGCTCACAATTCCGAGCCAACGAGGGATGAACGCGAAGGTTTCAGCAGAAGCACGAGAGGCGGCAGAGAAGCTGCCGAAGATCAACTCCGCAATCAGGATCCAGATCACGTAACCCAGCAACGAGGTTGATGATGCCGTCAACTTGAGCTCAGGCTCGAGCGACCCCGACACTACTACAGGATGCCAGGAGAACAAAACAATCCTGACTCCTGGAAACGTTGCGCTCGACAAGAGAGTACACGATGTAGAGTCTGATGGGATGGAGATTGACCCTATCCACTCAACCGGAGATGCGGCACCACAAAGGAGTGGAAACGAGGCAGATGATCTCATGGGGAAATGGGAAGATCTGAAAACGTGTCGGGGAAAGACGGAGGAGAAGACATTTCTCCTCCTCGAGCACTTCAACTTGGTTATAGGGATAGCTGAGTCCGTCTCCAGAAATCCAGAAGGGGCCAAGGGCGACATCGAAGAGCTCAAGAAGATCGGCCACGCGCTCGAAGGCCTACTTGCGGCAGGTAGGCGGGTCGGAACGGCGAAAAAGTGTTAGGTGCGTGATCTTGAAAAATACCAATTGGATATGTTTCGGGTTAGTCTTGAGATCATTTTCCAGAAGGATCGAAATCATCGGTCGGGGATTTCCAAAGTAATCGTGATTTTTGTGTTATTCAAATTCACGCGTTTGATACTCCAACCATCCTTTTCCAATCACTCGAGCTATGATCTTCCAACTCAGAATAACTCTCAAAGCTGATCAGACAACAACATTTCCATGTATATTCATCCATATCATTCGTTGGTCTGGCCTAAACCCGCCAGAGATGAAGCTGTGGTGATAGACATTGAGATTGCGTGAAGTGGAATACCTACGTTGTTTTGATGAAGAGTCGTACAATACGAACAAATATATATTTGTAACACTACATGTAATAGTCGTGTACATTTAAACGCGTGTATCATGTCAGAATCCCCGTAGAGCATAATACAGATATAGGCGAAAATTCGTTCGATTGATCGAGAAGAGACCCCAAGAGGTGAATCCACAACTGATCTATACTTTTTGAACAAATCAATCATTATTTTCTAATTCACTGAGGTATGAATCGTATCCTATAGTGATGTTCGAATATCAATGACATCCTCCGATCACCAATGGCGATTTGAGAACTCTTCATGCGTCGCCCTCTTTTGTTGTAAGCGCTCTCGCGACCTCCTCCGGTTACCGCCTCCCCTTTTCTTCGTGGCAGCTCCGAAACTCTGTTGACGTAAAAATTCCACTCATGCTCGAGTGAATCTCACGGTTTCCAATTTGCCACAACGGGAGGGGGCGAGGCTCACTCGGGAAGGTTTAACAGAGCGAATGGGGCTGAGAATATAACCTTATTGGAACGAAATTATATCACTCTTCCTGTTCAATCAATAGATAATCAATTCCAGATGTAATCTATTGAACTCACATACAACTCGTAGTATGCGATTTGGGCATCCGGGATGATCGTGATAAATCTCATCCTTCGTCGACGTTTGAAAAATACTGTGATGTATGGACTCAAAAGTCCGCTCGCAATGACAAATTTTGGCTCTTTTTGGAATTGAAATCCGAACTTAACAAGTATTGAGCGCTGATAGTAAACTCTCGAGATCACTCTCAATCTCAGGGATTTGAGATCAACTCTGATAATTTCTGGATACAATAAAACCTAGTCATTCAAGGAAAATGAGATAGAGAGGTCTTTCTTTCTCATATCTACCGTGAATATTCATGAGTATTTCACATATTTTGCATACCAGTGAGTCTCGAACATGCATGAACATCACATACGCGTGTACTGTTGAATGTGATGCGATTAATATGGATCATATTGGTGGATGAATGACACTGAATCCTGTTCAAATGCTCGTTTTCAACGACTTTTGATCAAAATTACGTGAGTATTCCTCCTCAATAACACTAATCTCAAGGTATATCACCACAGCTTCATCTCTGGCGGGTTTAGGCCAGACCAACGAATAATATGGATGAATAAACGTGGAAATGGTGTTGTCTGTTTAGCTTTGAGAGTCATTCTGAGTTGGAAGATCATAGCTTGAGTGATTGGAAAAGGATCGTTGAAGTATCAAAACGCGTGAATTTGAATAACACAAGAATGACGATCATTTTCAAAATCCCCGGCCGATGATTTTAATTCTCCCTGGGAAATGATCTAGAGACTAGCCCGAAACATATCCAATTGGTATTTTCCATGATCACGCACCTAACACTTGCAGACAACGCGAAGCGGGATGTTTTCGAGACAACACTCCTCGGATTGGGAAAGACCCTGATAGCGAGGAAGGATGTGCAGCCTCTGAACACAAGAAAATAACCGCGTCGGGTAATGGCTTTCAGGAAAGGGGGGCAGGGAAACCGGAATCGGGACGGGGGCAACAGCGCGGTTTGAAGGGGACGCGATACGGACCTCCACCGGGGGGTCTCGGAACACCGCGCTCGACTTCAACGCCCAATCGGCCCGAGCAAAATGGGCCTCGGAAAGAAGCAGTAACGAAGAAACGAGCAAAGAGGGCAATGAATAGCGGTAGATCGAACGATATCGCCGGAAAGAAGACGGAAATGAAGCCGAGAAGAACTAGGCCCGACGCCGTCCTCGTCACGGCTAACCAAGGTGGGCTAACCTACGCAGACATGCTGCGCAGGATAAAAACGGACGACCTCGGCGAAGAAGTGGGCTCCAAGGTCACGGGCATCCGCAAGACCCAAGGAGGCCAAGTCCTCCTTGAACTCAAGAAGCTGCGATGTCGCTACCGTCAAGGGAGCTTTGGCATCAGTCGTCGGGCAAGAAGGAGCTGTCCTCTGTCTAGCGAACAGCACGACCCTCGAGGTGCTCGGACTCGACTGCGATGTCGACATAATCAAGGTGCGGGATGACGTCGCGGAGGCCCCACCAGAGAACGAGAAGGGAGCCGTTGTAGTGAAGTCCATCCGGAGTGGCTACTGCGGCTCCTAAACTGCTGTTGTCTCAAACGCAACGCGACTGGCCCACCATCTCCTCGACTGGAAGGAGCCAAAGATTGGATGGGGCAGAGTCAGGATCCGCGAGAGGGGTGGCATCCCACGGTACTATAACTGCTTAGAATACGGGCACAAGGCCTCGGGGTGCGAAAAAGACAGGGCAGAGGAACGAAATCCAAAACTCTGCTTCCAATGCGGCGAACCAGGGCACCTTGCCGCGACTTGCAAGGAAAAACCAGAATGCCTGAGCTGCGCGGCGATCGGGTCCAAATCTGACCACAGATCCGGGGCTAGCAACTGCACTGCGTATCAGAGAGCAAGAGCCACATATAGACGCAGGAAGGGAAGGAATGGCTAGTTTCATCCAAGCCAACCTCAGGGAGAGCGAGGACTGAGACGATCTCCTACACGTTGTTGCCAAAGAAGGAGGGATCAATGCTCTGATTATCTCCGAACCGCTTCAAAAGCGCGAATTCTCTCGATCCACATTTGATCACTGGTGGACTGCCGTAATCCGGATCATGAATCCTGCGATCCGTGAGACTGGACCGGGGGGGCAGTTATAATCGCGGGGGATTTCAACTACAAGGAACCGACTTGGAGCGGGGGGCAACGCGATAGACGGGGGGCAATACTCGCTGATGCCATGGAGGCATTAGGATTAGTGCTCGCGAATGAGACGGGGGTTATCACCTATTACCGGCACAACACTCGGTTCCGGGGAAGAGGTTCGTCATCAGTCCTCGATCTGACGTTCATAAGCCCGTCGCTCATGGGACGTATGACATCGTGGGAGGTCCTGGACACGGAAACATTGAGTGACCATAGACATATTCGGTTTCGGGTTAGGACTGATAGACAGAGACAGACGACACGCAGACCGCGACCGACGGGGTAGCAGGTACGCAAGCTGGATGAGGGAAAATTTCGGGAATCGATAGAAACAGCCGAAGATCTCCCGATGAACATCACGGCGGACGAGGCTGTGGATATGATGACGACCACGATCACAAGAGCTTGTGACGCATCGATGCCTTGCAAGACAACATCGGGCTTTTGGAGGAAACCAGAGTGCTGGATCACCGACGAGATAAAAGCTCCATGAAGAACGAGCAATGAGAAAAGGAGAACCGCGTGGCGATCAAGGAAGCTGAAACGACCATCACTGACGGAAGATGACAGGGCGTATAGAGAAGCGGAGAAGGCTCTCGTCTCAGCCATCCGGAGAAGCAAAGAGAAGTGCTGGGGTCAATGGTGCGACATGGTTAATGATGACCCGTGGAGTACGCCATACCGCATGGTCCTGTCCAAGGTCCGACCCCGGAGGGGCAACCCAGCACCGATCGATGCAGTTACTTTGCGCAGCATCGTGGAAGACCTCTTCCCAGCAGGAGTTTGATTGATTGATTGATGATTGATGTTCTTTATTTGTCCGAAGACAAGAGAGTGATTACATATGGCAACATATGTCTGTTATAAATCCATGAGTATAAATATATATATATATATATATATGTACGTTAAAAACAAAATCTACTAAATACTAGTTTGGTCAAGGACGAAGATTATCACAGCCTGTGATTAGTCAAAGTGTAAGAAATTTAGGTACTAATGAAGTACTACCACAAAATTAGTAAAGAAAAGAAAAAGGGGCAAGGACTCTGGGTCATATCGCAGAGACGTCAAATATTATACAACAGTCATATGATGAAAAGTCACATGTAATGGAGATACTAATCAGAAAGATGAAGGAAAAGAGTCCTCCTCTTTACAGATTGAAGTATTGCTTCAAATCCACATCAATCTTCTGCGGAGGTCTTGTTAGCAGAGAACTCTTTAATGTCTCCTTAAATTGTGCCACTTTGCCGAGCTGCCGAATGCCCGAAGGGAGAAAATTCCACAGGTGAGCACATTGCGTCTGGAAAGATATTCTTCCATACTCTAGTCTCATCCTGGAAACCTTGAGGACCTGCTCTTCTACATCACCCCGTGCGGGACGCTCAGATTGGTACCTGGTAAACATCGCAGCTAGCTAGCCAGGCTCTTCTAAGTGCATGATCTTGTGCATTAACAGAGCTGCGAAGTACATTCTCCGCGAATCAGTACGTAACCAACCTAGACCTTCCCTAAACGGGATGATGTGCTCGTCTCTCCTCAGATCAAAAATGTACCTCACACATGAATTGCTCAGTCGCTGTATCCGTTGCCGCTGTTCGTCCGTGGCGTCGAGGTACACGACTGTGCAGTAATCTAAATGCGGTTGCACCAAGGACTTAACTAGGCAAATTCGGAGAGGTCTGGTGATACACGCCCTAAAAAACCGCAATCCGTATAGGGCTCTGTTGACTTTCTTAGTTACTTGATCGATGTGCGGTTTCCACGTCAGTTCGCTGTCAAGTGTAACACCAAGAATCACGACCGTGCCACTGAACAGGACGAATTCTCCATCCTGTATCTCAACCCCTGGCAAGTCCATTCTCTCCAGATCTTTGATATTCCTCTCTGAACTGAAGTATATTGCCTTGGTCTCGCTAGCGTTGAGACACAGGCCGGAACTCTTGGCCCACTCAGCAACTAGTCGTCCTATTTCACCTAGGCGAGCGATGCCCTCCCTGATCTTAGTTTTCTCGACTTTGAGATGAATTTGAAGGTCATCCGCATAAAATAGATGTTGTACCGACTTTCCGTCTAGCAAACCAGGTAAGTCATTGACATATAAGCTGAAGAGTAAAGGTCCGAGAACGGAACCCTGTGAAACACCTGGATTGATTTCGAGCCAATCAGAATTACCAGATTTAGAAGTGACTTTCTGGGTGCAGCCTTGTAAGTATGATTCAATCCACAGAAGTGCCGATCTCGGAAAGCCAAGATTCCGAAGTTTACTCAACAGCTCCGATGGTGAAATCGTGTCAAAAGCTTTACTAAAGTCAAAAAGCAGGAACAAGGTGATCTTCTTCTTGTCAATTCCTACTCTGATGTCATCGGTCAGCTTTGGTAGAGCTGTCTGGGTGCTATGGTATTGCCTAAAACCAGTCTGGAAGCGATCTTGTAATCTCTTTTGTTTCAAATACTCCGTGATTTGGTCGTTTCTTTTTTTTTTATTTTTCTTTTCCAGGACCTTGGCAAGGAAGCAGAGCAGCACTATAGGTCGAAAATCTGAGACAGTTGATGGGGCTGTGGTTTTCTTCAATGCAATCAACTGTGCTTGCTTCTAAGCTCCAGGAAAAGTGCTATGAGCGGAAGAGGAGTTGAAAATATGTACAATAAGGTCACCAATCGCCGGAAGAGCCTTCGCGATCACACTTCTGGGTATTCCGTCTGACCCACGGGCTTGCGAGGGAAAATGTTTGATAGCAAGGACTACGTCATTGGAATTCGTGGGCTAGAATTTGAAACCCTCCTCTGGAGCCGAATTTAGATCGTCCATTGCTTCATCTATATATTCGTGAGGCGAAACGGAAACTCCCGCGAAGTGAGCGTTCAACTCTTTCGGTGTGAATCCATGAAGTTCCTCCTCTTTGCTCTTAGGCAGGAGGCCTAGATTGCGCATCTCCTCCCAAATCTTTTTATGCTGATCAAGAACGTCCGAAAGGTGAGTTTGCAGGAGAACCTAGAGTCAAATTCCCTCCGGAGAGCGACGACCCCATACCGCTCTTTTCTATGCAAGAGCTACTCATAGCGGCGGAGAGGCTGCCAAACGGCAAGGCCTCTGGCCTAGACGGCATTCAAAACGAGGCTCTGAAATCGGTCTTCAAATATAAGCCAGATGCACTCCTCGACCCCTTCAATGTCTGTCCAAGTGCGGGAACTTTCCCGGACAAGTGGAAACGCCAGAAGCTGGTCCTGATACCTGAAGATCAAGGAGATCAACGCCCTCTCAGCATGCTCGACAATATCGGGAAAATGTACGAGAGGATGGTGCTTAACAGGGTAGAGAAAGCTTACGAAGAGAGCGGTGGGCTATCACCAATGCAGTTCGGGTCCCGGAAGGGACGAAGCACTGTGCACGCGATCGAGGAGGTCCATGGATGGGTTCAAGCGTCGGTAGGAAACCCATACTGAGGGAGAGGAGGATTCTGTATCATCATTGCGTTGGACATGAAGAACGCGTTCAACTGCGCGAGCTGGGAGCGAGTCTATCAATCCCAAGCAGGTAAAGTGCACCCCTATCTACTAGCCGTCACGAGTGACTATCTGCGGAACAGGACCCTCGTGTACGACACCGACGAGGGACGAGAAATTCGGGAACTGTCCGCCGGGAATGGACAGGGATCGGTTTCCGGGTCGTTCAACTGGAACACCCAGTACGACAGTTAACCGCCCATCGAACTGCCAGAAGGAGTGATAATAGTGGCTTTCGCGGACGACGCAGGACTCATAGTCTGGGCCGACAACGAGAAACTCTTGGGTAGACGCGAAAACGAGGCGCTGGCCCGAGTCTATGAGTGGATGATCAGCAGGCTCCTGGAGCTTGCTGTCAAGCAGTGTGAAGCGATCGTAGTCACAAGACGCAGGAAGTTTGACTTACCCCGTTTTCATATCGACGGGCAAGAGATCCCACGCAAGACAGAGCTGAGATACCTCGGCATATGGCTTGACGACAAGCGATCGTTCAAGAAGCACATGCAGGAGGCCACCCAGAAGGCGAGCAGGGTCAGTTCGACGCTTCAGCGGCTGATGCCGAACATCGGAGGGCCGAAACAGAAGAGACGCAAGCTGCTCAACATCGTGAGCGCTTCAATCATACTCTACGGTGCACCCGTGTGGGGGAAGAAAGTAGAGGAGGCCATCATCGAGAGGGGGATGGGGCCTGTCCACCGGAGAGCGGCTCTGAGGGGCATTCGTGCCTACCGCACCGTGTCAGGAGACGCAGCTTGCATGTTGGCGGGAACGCCGCCCATCCACTTGCTCGTCGCGGAGCGAGTGAGATTCTGGGATTGGCACTAAGTGATCGGAGCCGAACGTGTGCTCACCCCAACGACGAAGGAGATCATCCGCGACAACGAAACGGGAACCACCCTTGAGCAGTGTGTAACTGAGTGGGATTCGCCATTTGCAAATGGCAGGTGGACGCACCAGCTGATCCGTGACGTGGCCAGATGGGCGGAACGCACCCACGGAGAGATATATCACTGGACAATGCACGCACTGAGTGACCACGGTTGCTTCGGTGCCTATCTGACCCGGTTCAAGAAGAGGATATCCCCAGCATATCAGTCATGCGCGGCAACTTGGATGACGCTGAACACGCCCTGTTCACGTGCAACGACACCCGGAGAGAGCGTGCCGAGTTGGATGAATGGCTGGGCGCTCAACTGACACCTGAGAATCTCGTCCCGCACTTCCTCTGCAACCAGGAGACATGGGATAGAGTCACCGGATACATCAAGCTGGTGGTGACCCGTAAGGAGGAGAAAGAGAAGGAAGTGAGACGTCCCGGAGCATGCGAATTACATTGAGTCTGCTGATTCAAACAGAAGAGGTCTAAATGGTTCCAGGAGGAATATGATGGACTGAACAGGGAAGGAAGAAGAAAGAAGAGAGAAGAAAGAAGACTGAAGAGTAGGAAGAAGATTGAAGAAAGAGAAACAACACCTGCGAGTCGCGAGAAGAGAGACGCTCGAGCCCAAGAACGAGACGCCGCCGGTCCTGAAGTAATGCTCACGCGGTCCCGAGGCCGGATTGGTAAGTAGGTGGATCTCTTCCTTATCCAGTGGCCGGCGCCAACGGAGAAGGAAGAGAGGGTTCACCCCGTTCGGATGGCCGTATCAGGGTTGGGTCTACACTACACTACACCGTATGATAGTTTTACCAACGTATTACACCGGTGTAATACCAGTGTAAGACCGGTGTAATGGTGTAGTTTAATTACACCGCGTCGAACTGTGTATTACACCACTACACCGCGGTGCGGAATGCGAGGTGTACTGGTGTTTTTTGATATTCTTTCGGGTTCGTTTGACTTTAGATGTTTTTAAAAATCTTATGAGTTGCGACAAATTGATCTGGTTGGAGCTTTATCGCGCGATGCTGCTGCGATCTTTCAGTGTGTTTATCTTTCATGAGGCAATAACCTCTCCAACCCATTAACGCCCCACGGTGCCTTTGAATGCAATTTAAATGGAATATTCCGATACCAACGGGATTATTTTGGTTTCCGTTTCCGGATAACTTGGAGAATACATTCCTGAAAGGATTGAAATCTTTTGCCGAGCCGTTTTGAAGGAATGTCATTTGGAACATTTTTTGGAACTCTTATTTCCTCAATGATGATCAATGTTCTCCAATCCTAAGATTCCTTGGTCAAATGATGATTTAAATAGAAAATGATGATTTAGGAGGATGATTCGAGTAATTATGACAATGAGAATAGTTACGAGAGATTAAATCTCCAAAACTGCTGATTGTGGGGAGTCCTTCTGGGGAAAAAATTATGAAGCAGAGTCCGGATCTTAATTTGGGATTCCCATCCACATTTTATTCAAAACTACTCAAGTTGGGGCCAATATAGATGCACATTGTACAAGATAAATGAGGAGACATAATAAGAAGTCACTGTGAGCCTGTAATACATAATGATTCCATCTTCTTCCAAAGACTTATGAATTCTTCAAATGTGGGAGGCATTATATGAGCACACTGCACGTAGAAGTTTCTCGGGATATTTCTCGTTCGAATCGTTGACTTTATACTTCTCCCACAGGGAATTGAAGTCGAAGTGAACAGACTCAACTGCTTGCTCACTGTAGAAGCCCAATCCTCTTTTTCTCGATTCGCAGAACTGTTCAACGTGGAAAAATACTGCGTGTTCCTTTGGAGTCACACTGATTCCTAAGTTCATATAGCTTTGACACAACTGAGCGATGGAAAGCTTGTAATCGGAATCCAGAACCTCTCCAAAACACGAGTTTACAACATTCCGGAAGTCAGAGAAGGATGTTTGATATTTTTCCAGTCTTGAATTTGGTTTAACACATAGTAAATCGAAATTCTTCAAAAGTTTTTTACATGAGTTTCCTTTGAAAGCTGGGCTACCATGTGTCATCTCTCGTTCAACGTTGCATTTTTTCATCCAAGCTGTAAATTTACTCTAAAACTCTCGGAAAATATGGAAGAATATGGTATTTACCACTCCTAGCATGAAGTGCAGTTGAGGTGGTGGTATTAGTTGCAGGAATGTCTCGTCCGGATCGCTCTTGAATAATGGTCTGTTCACGCAATTCATGGAATTTTTCGCATCATTCTTCACTGATCCAGCTGCAACCCACTTCTTGTAGTAAGTCAGATTTTTTTGGACCGTTCTGAGTTCACCGCAGGTGTTGGGATCATCTTCATTCACAAAACACCAGATGCATGGGTGGGTGCAGCTCTGCGGCATAATACCGGATATGATGCTAGTTAATTTCAGATCGGTAGCTATAGTTCCTTCAAGCTGATCGAGATCCAGAGCATTCATTAATGTAGAAACATTGTTATAATTTTCTTGAATCTTAGGAGCTACTGCCAACAGAAATATCTTTTTGACTGCAGAATCCTTGAACTGTTTGAGTGCAATACCGTCAGAGAATTCCCGACGTTCTGAGCGAGGAATTTCCGCTGTCGATGTTTCCGACTGAATTAAGAGGCAAATTTTAAAAAATCCTCCTGCACCGTCCAAGCCCTTCTTAATAAGACACTTTTTCAGTGCGCCTTTTCTCCTTCATGAACGCTATGAAATCACTAATACCAATGCAATGGACCACAACTCTATGCACTTCGGAGATCTCTTTTCCATTGATCTTCAAGAACTCAAACTCTCCGTGGCTGAAAAAATCGTCGAGTAGGTGAGATTCCTCCATAAGCTTAATCGTCGAGCCTGATTCGATGAATTTTCTATCTTGTGTGGCTGTCCGTAAAAATGAGGCGATCCCATGCGTCTGGCGAGAGCTTAGATTCATGCTTATCTGGAGTTTTGAAAGATCCTCTGCAGATACTAATCGTTTACACGCGGTCTTTTTACTTATGGACCCTTTGCAGGATTTTCTGATAAAATGGAGTGGCTTGCATCGTAATTGTCGGATGACGAGTGTCTCCTGTGACTCTGGACATTCTTCTACTGCAGTCTTACTTTTTATGAATTCGGACACTACTTGATCTTGTACTCTTTGGGGACAACTTTCCAAATAAGTCGAAAGACCATCAACTTAAGACTGCACATTGCAGATATGGGATACTCCTTTGGATACCGGAGTGAGACATTTACGGCAGGGGTTTTTCAATGTGCTTGGAGCTGGATTCACTGTAATATGATTCACGACATCAATGGATTCCACTCAGGAACTTTGTCAAATTCAATGAAACTTGAATATTCCATACAAAACCACGTCACATTCCGAATTTATGCAATTTTTTGGAAATGATGTTAATAACGTAAAATCTCCAATAAATACTCCTCACAAGGCCCCTACACTCAACGAAAAACGTCACGTAACGGATCAGGATTCCCCAGTGCGAGAATGGAAGGTGCAGCTTTTTTGGTACGAGATGCATGAATATTTCACGTTGTTCTACGGAAATTCGAGTACACTATGGTTTAATCTCAATGATGAATGGGAAAATAGTTGATAGTTATTGTAATAATGGAAATTTGAGCCCACTGAAGAGTTATGACATTTTGATATCAGTTTGTTGCAACATTTATGAATCGAGAGGAAATCATTGAGTTTCATCCGCGATTCCGTGCAAAGCAAAATAGCCTAGTACAATTTCTCGTCCAAATATTGAAAAAGTGCGAGCGCAATCTGTGCGTATTTCCACTTTGATAGGTAACCCGATAATCAAGAGATACATTGGCGTGTGGTAGCAAGGGTAGAGTTGCGAGACGTCAAGATCATCGTGATGGAAAGTCTGATTACTAGTGCGTGACTCGGGCTGTCCGTAAAGAAATTACCGGAAGCCACAATTTCATGATGTTGGGGAGGCAATATGAGGAACCTATTCGTAAAATCCATGGAATTGTGGAACAATGAAATTTGACAGGTTTTCAAATACTCACCTGCTGATTTAGATGTAGTTTGTTGCTGTGAATTGAGAGTTCTTCGTGCAACATCACAGATTTCACAATCACACCTCAAATTCTCTGTTGTTTCGGAAACTATTATTTCCACAACTCTGGGTGGATTCAAAATATTCTACTTCTCTTTGGCAGATTTAACTCGACTCACGTGCACCTTACACGTACCACACAAAGCACTTGGTGAATTTTTGCTATCTCGATAATGATTAAAAATTGTCTCCAGATCTATTTTCAGTTGATTTTTGATGGGGACCATCATTTTCTTCTTTCGAAAACATAATAGACAGACTTTGGATCTATTCTCCTCGTGACAAAATGCATGGTCCTTTGTCATCACGATTGTGAAATTCGCATACAGTCAACGTAGCAATAAATACGCATTGATTGGAATAACAATTGAAACTTTTCACCAAAAGGTTCAGAGACACATGCGAAGCGCTCACAAGCTGGTGAGATACTAGTTGAGTGACCCATTAGCTAAAGTTCCAGAATTCACTCTTGTTATGAATTTCGCTGGCACACATCTATACCGAGAGTATTGTCTGGAGCGAGTATATAGACCATATCAACAAATGTCGCCGTCTGAGCACGCGAGGAATTTGCCGCAGACGGGGTACGGTGTCGTAAGACGACCGCAAAACAGTATTCCAACTTACCGATCTGTGTCGATTGATGACGTTGAAACGATGATTAGCAATGCTATATTGATTTATGTTGATTGATATTGATCGTTACTTGAGTCGTTTTGATCAAGATGTGGATGGGAATCCCAATTTGAGATCCGGACTCTGCTTCATAATTTTTTCCCCAAAAGGACTCCCCACAATCAGCAGTTTTGGAGATTTAATCTCTCGTAACTATTCTCATTGTCATAATTACTCGAATCATCCTCCTGAATCATCATTTTTATTTAAGTCATAATTTGACCAAGGAATCTTAGGATTGGAGAACATTTATTATCACTGAGGAAATAAGAGTTCCAAAAAATGTTCCAAATGACATTCCTTCAAAACGGCTCGGCGAAAGATTCTAATTCTTTTAGGAATGTATCCTTCAAGCTATCCGGAAACGGAAACCAAAATAATCCCGTTGGTAACAGAATATTTCATTTAAATTGCATTCAAGGGCACCGTGGCCCGGAATGACACCTTCATGACATTTTTTGAGGCTCGTTATTCAGTACGAAGAACCTTCAAAAAAATCCCCAGGGCATATATTCGACGTGAAATTGTCTGAACTTTTGGATTATGTGATGAGAATTTCCGTTTGAGACGTTCCTGAGGAGCTACATTGGAGTTTTTGCAAAAAATCATGATTTTTTCATTTCAAATCGTATTTGAACGGCATATTGATCCCTAAAATCAATAGATATGGCTCTGGAAGCTCAAAAATCGTGGCATTGGTATGGGTTCTGAACGACAAAATCTATGGGTCAGGAAAATTTTGAAGAGCCTTTCTGGACCCAAGATATCGACCGAAATGGAAAAAAGTATTGTGAACGCCTTCTCGTCGTCATTGAAACCTCTCAACCTTTACGATCCCAATTCTGACCATTGAATAGCTTCTGAAAAGATATTATACGACACGTTTTTGACGTGGAATTGACTCTTCTTCCAGATTGCGTGATCAGAATTGGGATAGGTTGAAGTTTGGAGCAAGAAAATGCGCATTTTTAACGAATCATACCCTCTTCTGATGAAAACATCATCCCAAATCCAATTCTCAACGTGAAAATCGATACATTGTCACTCGAGACGTCGAATCATCATATCTGCACGATTTGAACCTCGAAATGAGGCCATGCAGCTTGAATACGATTATACATATGTGACGATATAATATATCTTTCGTCTCCCTCTCTCCTAAGCCAAATGATTATACGAATATGAATAGGATATCATGAATATTATTATTACAGCAACGGCAAGAGAGAAGGAGTGGACAGCCGAAGGTAAGAGAGATTGTATTTATAGATTGGTTATTTTATTGGTACTTTGGGGTATTACCCTATCTGGTACAGGTGGCAAATTCAATTACATAATACATAATTTAATATGAAGAGTATGGATGAATATAATCAAAGATGAATATTGAATAGTTGAGAGGGTTAGATTGCTGATTTGATCAAGAGGAGATATAGTATAATGTACAAAGAATTGATGAAAGGTTTGCATACAAATTCAGAGTGGCAATCGTGTACATTTAGAAATTATTGATAGCAGTTACAGAATAGAAAGAGGAGAATAATTTAGGAGAATAATTTATGAAACAATATGATTACCATGGTATGCTGGAGTAGTATGTAAGGGATATTGATAATTCAGAGAAGTTACTTTGTGGAGAGCATTTGGACATTAGAATACATAGACGAACTAATCATCATTGTCACAATATGTCAAGTTTGAAATTGAGCGAGATCGGTTTCTGAGAAAATTGGGACGGGAGGCCTATTATTTGAAGGTCTCATGCATACAACAAGATTTTTAACTAGTGGCTTCTGCATTTTCAATCGAACACTAACTGAGTGAGCTTGTTTGAGTAAGTTGTGCACTTCTTTTGGCCGCAGTGGATGACAAAACATTCTAGAATCGTTTCCCTTTCCAAAGATATCACTGATAGATCTCATTTTCAGTTTGGATGAGTTCAAAATAATTTTATCTCGAATAATAGTGGATGAGAGTTGTATGACGATTGATTGAGTATTCAAATCATTCCTTTGCGGCGAACTTGAGGTTGAGGTTAGAACGGATGAATCCGTGTTGCGGAAACGAGGTCCTTTCCATTCTCTAGTATCTACTACGAAATTTTGCAGCTCTGGCACATCGATAGCATGGAGAACATTACTCACTATCTCTGTTTTCGTGAGGTTTAAATCACGAGGAATGTCCGTTAAGATCATTTCAGCTGAGTCTACCACTGATTTTTGATGAGAAAGCTGAGAAAGCTTATTACGAAGTTCTAAAACATCTCTTTCAATCGCAATGGTTCGATTTTCTATCCTGTCTTCTAATTCATTCAATTTCGAAAAAAGTTTTTCTTGACAAGCGTCAAAATGAGACATGAAAAGTTTGAAATGAGGTGGCATTTCATTAAGATAACCAGCGCAATCTGCGTTTGTCTCAGATTTGCGTGATTCGTGTGAAATTACTCGATCTTGTTGAAAAGAACTCACTGTGAGTAGATTACGGGTCATCGTAGCGTGATGAGAGAATTCAAGAGATACAAGATTGAATCAGCTGTTACTGCAGTCAGGCGAGTGCCAGGGTGTTGATCAGGCAGCTCACTTGGGCGAAACACTTGGAATAGAACACGTGTGAATCAGGCTTCAGAGTTGGTAATGCAGAGATCTGTATAAGATTGCTGCCATCTAGCGTCTGACGAATGAAGTTCGTTGATCCAGTGAACTAATTCCAATGCAGCGTGCAGACTAACCTCTAAACCCAAGACAAGCTGGTGAAAAAGCAGGTGTAATTCTTACAGGATATGTGGATTCACAGGAATTTATGAATCCGATGAATCCTTGCAAGAATTGGCATGCAAGAGTCTGGAAAAGAAAAGCCCGGAGGCACCTTGCGGCAGAAAAAGTGGCGAAATGCAGGGAGGCACTGAAGAAAGCGTATTGAAAGACTCACCGAGAGAGAAAGAGATAGAGAGAGAGAGAGAGAGAGAGAGAGAGAGAGAGAGAGAGAGAGAGAGATCCGTCCCTACCGCACCGTGTCAAGAGATGCGGCGCTTACGTATTGGCGAGTACACCGCCCATCCACTTGCTCGTCGCGGAGCGAGTGAGGATCTGGGACCGCCAGAAAGTGATCGGAGCCGAACGAGTACTCACTCCAACGATGAAGGAGATCATCCGCGACAACGAGAAGGAAACCACCCTTGAGCATTGGCAAACTGAGTGGGATTCGTCATTTGCAAATGGCAGATGGACGCACCAGGCTGATCCGTGACGTAGCCAAATGGACGGAACGCACCCACGGAGAGATAGATTACTGGACGACGCAAGCACTGAGTGACCACGGTTGCTTCGGTGCCTATCTAACCCGGTTCAAGAAGAGGACATCCCCAGCATGCCAGTCATGCGGGGACAACTGGGTGGATGGATGGCTGGGTGCTCAACTGACACCTGAGAACCTCGTCCCGTACTTACTTCGCAACCAGGAAACATGGGATAGAGTTACCGGATACATCAAGCTGGTGATGACCCATAAGGAGGAGAAAGAGAGGGAGGTGAGGCGCCTCGATGCCGGTAAATTACAGTAAACCTGCCGATTCAAACAGAAGAGTTCCAAATGGTTCCAGGAGGAATATGATTGACTGAAGAGAGAAGGAAGAAGGGAGAAGATCGAAGAAAGAAGGAAGAAGAATAGAGAATGAAGAGATGGAAGAAGATCGAAGGAAGGGAAACACCTGCGAGTCGTGAGAAGAGAGACGCTCGATCCTGAGCGCGAGACGCCGCTGGCCCTGAAGTAATGCTCACGCGGTGCCGGGGCCGGATTGGTAAGTTGGTGGATCTCTCCCTTGTCCAATGGCCGGCGCCAACGGAGAAGGAAGAGAGGATTTACCCGGTTCGGATGGCCGTATCGACGCGGATTCCAGTCCGGGACTGTTGGGAGGTGCTGGCCAGCCGTGTTTGGCTGACCGGTGCCTCTCCTTCGTACGTCGCAGCGTATTCGCCCTACAACCACCTTGAAAAAAAAAAAAAAAAAAAAAAAGAGAGAGTGAGAGAGTGAGAGAGAGAGAGAGACCGTGTCAGAAGATGCGGCTTACGTATTGGCGAGTACTCCGCCCATCCACTTGCTCGTCGCGGAGCGAGTGAGGATCTGGGACCGCCAAAAAGTGATCGGAGCCGAACGAGTACTCACTCCGACGATGAAGGAGATCATCCGCGACAACGAGAAGGAAACCACCCTCGAACAGTGGCAAACTGAGTGGGACTCGCCATTCGCGAATGGCAGATGGACGCACCGGTTGATCCGTGACATAGCCGAGTGGGCGGAACGTTCCCACGGAGAGATGGACTACTGGACGGCTCAGGCACTGAGCGATCATGGTTGCTTCGGCTCCTATCTAACCAAGTTCAAGGAGAGGACGACTCCAGCATGTCAGTCATGCGGGGACGACTGGGGTGACGCCGAACATGCCCTGTTCAAGTGCAGCGACACCCGGAGAGACCGGTGCCTCTCCTTCGTACGTCGCAGTGTATTTTCCCTACAACCACCTAAAAAAAAAAAAAAAAAAAAAAAAAAAAAAAAAAAAAAAAAAAAAAAAAGAGAGTTGGCATATATAGCGCCCGCGGGCCGTCGCTAGCAGCAGCAGCTGCAGAACCTCGACCCCCGTGCCCCCCGTCTTTCCTCTCCGCGCGCATCGGAGTCACGCACATCGTCAGCGTGCGGCATTCCTAGCGAGACCGGAGTAAAGCGAGCACGTTGCGCTCCGCCGAATATTTTATTCACGCCGAATATTATTTCGTTGCCTCGTAGCCGCTCTTTTTGGAGCAACTTTTTCGGTCTTCGCGTGTGCGCTGGATCTTTTAGCAGCACCTCCTCGACCAACCTGGTGGTCTATAGTTTTCGGACCGTCCTGGCATCGCTTGGCCCTACGCTTCGGTATATCTTCGGCCCGCGCTTGAGTCTCGTGTCCCGCGCTCGGCACCCTCGTCGGCCCATCTTCGGGGCAAATCCACCTGCGTCCGGACATCGTAGCCATCTCGTCCCTTGGACAAGGAACATCGACAACACCTGTCAGTGCCAGACCGATCTCTCTTTCTCTCTCTGGTGCCTATCAGTAGAATGTTTTCCTCATCGTGCCCTCCCGACCTCGTGCTCGAGCTTTCGCGCTTACTTTATCGGTCTAATGACCACTTGTAAATATTCCTTGTGAATATGTTTGAATCTTCTCACTTGACTTTCATTAAAGCTTCGGTACTTAAACGTACACTTATTCATTGTCACTCGACGTTCCTCTCTCTTGATGATATACAGCATAACCGAATCCAAATTAAAGAACCAGATCCAATCTGGATATGACTGGACCTAATTCAGGCTCGGCCAGTCATGTGGCACCCGACAAATGGTGCTGTTTTTGTTATCATCTAAATAAAGAGGCACAAAAATTGGAGCACGAATGAGTGTGTAATGAGTGCGTGCAATTTTAGTGGATAAGTGTGCATCGAGAGTGTATAAAATCCAAGTGCGGTTGGATTTTCATGAGACGCTTTGCGACGTTTGGTCTCGACGACCATTATTTTCTTTAAATTTTTCGGAGCAATCAAATGCTCAACAAATTTTCGCGACTTCCTGGCGCCTCGACAGGAGAGGCTCGCAATTGCCCGCGCGCTTATATGCCATGTATGGGCATTGAAAACATCGCGCGTTGTCCACCGCTCGCATCGATCGAGATCGAATCTTTCGAACGTGCGTTCTATGTGCGTGCGAGAAAGACACATGCGGTATAATATGATATTTGAAATATTATTTCACGCGACCGTGAATATTCGATTGAACCGTCATCGAACTTCAGGCTCGATGTGCAACATGTGCACAATGTGTGTGTAATGTATGCATACAGCGTTATTGCGAGCGAGATCCAGCGTAAATATATATATATATATATATATATATGGGACAATGCGGATCACGCTGTAGCGTTTCTTCCATGATTTGACGTTCGGAAAAATTCTAAAAATACCCCGATGGCTATGAAAATTCGTAAGTGAATTACGGTCGATGTGTGCACCATAATTATTGCACTTTTCGTTTGTTTAACAATAATTCAAGCTAAAATTGAGTCATTTCAAGGTCTTTGACCAATATTTTTTCTTGTGCTGTATGAAATTCTCACAGTTGACAGTAATATAATGGTGACTCGGGCACTCTTGTGCATGGCAAATTGAAATTGTTAATGACAATAATTAGCAACAAATTGACAATTTTGGTCAAAAATAATAAAAATTTAGATTGATCAACTGTGTTATTGTTGAATTATTGTGCCATCGACCGGATCTATTTTCGATCAATATATATAGCTATACATCGACATTTTCAGGTACATATATATAAATATACTTGAATTCTCAGTACTGATATATAGATATAGTGCAGACTGCATACAGTCAAGCGTTGCGTTACTGAAACTGCGTGCAAACCAAAACATAGTCCGTTTTAATATTGGCACAAATGCGTCCTGTGATTCTGAATATTGTTTTTGTCAATTATTTAAACAATTAACGACAAAAGTCGTAAATTTCATTGTTTTCTTCGCATATAACACTCGACGTTGGGGTAAATGAAGCCATCCCAGGTAAAATCGGAATCGATTCTCGAGAAATTTTGGAAATACCTGTTTTTGACTTTTTTGACTTTCCAAGTCAAAATTTGATCGCGATAGCTGTAGATATAGCTCAGAGCCCAAGTTTACGAATAATTGAGCATAATTGAAAGTTTTTTCGTCATAATTTTGCGATAAACAACATTTGCAAAATATAATTCTTTGAAGGTTTATGGATAAATGTCTTTCTGAAGGTTTTTGAATAAATTTCAATACTTTTCATTAATTTTTGACGAAACTGTCAAGATATATTGATGAACTTTGGAACTTTTTTAGAAATCATGGCAAATCAAAATGAAACTTTTAGCTGCGAAGCAGACTTGATCATCTGGTTAAGTACTTTGCCACCAGATGAATACTTAGAGACTTTTCGCAAACTTCAACTCCGTGAGGATGGTTATGAACCTGTCAAAATGCAAAGGCTCATTTGTTGCCTTATGGGCGATTATACCGAATCAGACTTTGTTCAAAATGATGATTTCGAAAATGATGAAACTTTGCGTGAACGTAGAATTAGATTGCGTAACGACTTAGTACAGACGGCGTATAGATCGGTCCGCTAAGAGCACATCAGCAACGAAGACGTCAACGACAACGCATTGGCAGCCGGAGGCTTGGCCTTATCATCAAGATTGGAAGAGCACAATACTTCTGGAATACCAGTGCTGCTAGTAAGCGGCTCTACGACAATAACGACCGTAACAGAGCCAACTTCAACACACACAGGTGCAATAAATAGGCCAACCGTAGCAACTACAGCAACAACGAATAATGTGCCAATTTTTAACACCACTGGTGGTCCAACCGACCTTGATATAGTTCCATACCTGTGTGAAGATGGCTCGGGACAATGTATCCCGCGAATGATCGCAAATTGAAGGAAGCGTCTGACAGATACACAGAGTCAGGTCGATGCTCTACAAGCAAATTGGACCAAGAAAAATCATGAGCTTGAGGTATCGCGCCGTGAGCTCGAAAAAATATACAAGCGTACTCAAGCACTTGAAGCACAATAAATTGAAAAATCGCGCGAATTGGATGCCCGCGATTTCGCGAGCAGTACGCGCGTGCCTGTGAATCAGAGCACGGCATCACCAAAAAGTGCACCGACAATCACAAATAATACACCGCAAAGAAGAAACGTGAATCTACAGGATACATACGATCTTCGATACTTCAATACAAACGAAGATCAGACCAAACAATTTGACCAAACGGTCATGCAAACAAATGATGTGACCAACAATGTACCTACATCGCAAGCTGCGCACAACGGTCTCAACGACACCTACGGAAGGAATACTTCAACCCGCAGCCAACCTGTTGACATCGGAAAAATGGTACGTCAATGCAAATTGACTTCTTCTGGAGATCAAAAAGATGGCAGCATCGAAGAATTTTTGCAGCGAGTGGATGGATGTAAAACCTTATCCAATATTGCGGATGGAGACCTTATGAACGCATTGACCGAGTTACTCGCCGGTCCAGCCTTGCGTTGATTTAGACAGTCACGGTCCAAATGGACCAACTGGGCTGCATTTAAAACAGATGCTCGGGTATATTTCGGTCATGACAAACACTTCCAACAGCAACTCATCAGAGAAGCAGAGTCTCGTACGTAAGGGAAAGAAGAGCGTCCCAGAGACTATATCGTTAGTCTACTGACAATACTTGACAAATTTGATACACCGTGGAGCGATGATCAACAATGAGAACTGTTGTATCGCAATTTACACCCGACGATTCAACAATGGGTTCTACGTGATGAAGTTAAATCGGTGGACGACCTATTTACGCTCACTAGAGAAGCGGAGCATATTAGGGATAATAATAAATTCTATCGACCACCACCAAATCCAGATCAGTCTCTTCTGCCTAAATTGGCATACAAGCCACCTGAATCAGAGGAATCTGATGATAATAAGGCACAACCTCATCTGGCAGCCACTTCAGTCGAACCTCTGTTTGAAACTACCAGATTAATGTGAGAATTAATTCAAAAAGAATTAAAATCACTGACTATGCCTGTTACACCGCCTGGAGTGAATTCGAGCACAAAAGCTCCAATTACAGTTGCGCAAACGGCAGATGCTATGGCAAAAATGTTTGATCAGAAACTCAAATCATTCAAGCCACAAACTTCGAATGCATCGGCGAATAAACCCGAAACAAGCCAGCAACAGAATAAGTCAGATGGTGACAAGCCCCAATCAAATCCGGTCTTCAGACCGAAACCGGTCATTAAAAGCGACCATAATAAGGACAAAGAACCTGGTCCTGGTCCAAAAAGCAGATTCTGCTAGAACTGCTCTTGGCCTGGATACACCAAAAATGACTTCTGTGAATGCTGAAAAGAGGAGGAGGAGGCGACTAGGTAAGGCCTCTACCGCCTCTCTAGAGGATATGGCCTCTGGTAATGGGAAGGTCAGTGACCAAGAGCCAGACACGAAATCAGGACTATGTTCGACGGACTACAAGAGTCCACCATCTGATTATGACAATGAGAAGCCACTGGGCGATCATCCTCACTGATGGCTCAAAACAAACTCAGGAAATGCCTGTTTACGTGCTCTCTACGACACTGGCGCATCAAAAACATCTGTCGGACCGATCGGTCTACAAATTGCTGCTGCAATTGGAGCTCGTGTGTCGCCCTATCGAGGCCCACACTGCCGTTTAGCAACTGGGGAATTAGCGGGACCGGTAGCGCAAATTAAATTACCTATAGACGTTGCTGGCGTGAAGAAAGAAATCGCAATGTTTATTTATGAAAAGTTAGCCTGCGATCTAATTTTGGGATCAGACTTCGCGTATTCTTTCAATGCAATCCTTGTTCCTGAAGAAAGTACGATGGCAGTGGGAGGCGAGAATGGCCCATCTGACCCTTTTACTGTTGAGTTCGCGACTCAGGGCGATTTAAATACAGCAAATCTCGCATCAGTCGGCATTGAAGATCTCACCGATAAGCAGCGCAAATTGTTAGATGACGTGCTAGATAGGAATATTGTAGCACATGGTCCAAGTATTGGTTGCACGGGCCGGATCGAACATGAGATCGTCGTCGAGTCGTGTCGACCGATCAAACAAAAATATTACCCCGTATCCAAACGGATCAAGGACGGAATGCACGATCAAGTCCGGAAAATGCTTCAACTCAGAGTAATCAAAAAATCGACGAGCGCATCTAGCCCCGTAGTTATGGTTAGGAAATCGAATGGCGAATATCGCTTTTGTGTTGACTACCGGGAATCGAATAATGTGTCACGCAAAAATGCATATCCTGTACCGCAAATGGATGCAATTCTACGAAAGTTTCAAGATGCTAAATATATCAGCACTATAGACATGAGCTCCGCATACTGGTCTATTCCACTTGAAAAAGTCTCAGAACGATTTACGGCATTTACAGTACCCGGATTAGGCTTGTTCGGATTCACAAAGCTACCGTATGGAGTCTGTAATGGTCCTGCGACCTACCAGGCCCTAATGGACGATTTAATCGGTCCTGAATTAGAGCCATTCGCATTCAGCTACTTAGATGACATCATCATAGTAACTGAGACGTTCGAAAAACATCTAGGAGTACTCGAATTGATTTTAAAGAAAATTGAAGATGCCGGTCTAACAATTAATCGTGAAGAAAGTCACTTTTGCAAGGACGAAGTTAGGTACCTCGGAGTGGTCTCTCTCTCTGCCGGTGAGTACAACCACACGCTCTCTACATCGCTCCGTCTTGAATGTCTTCTCTCACCGACAAAACATCGTCCCGAGGGGCATATTTTTGCAGATCGGACTTCCTTTCGCAGGCTCATACCTTTGGAGCAACAATGCATGGCTCCAATCAGAGCCTGAAAGGAATTATTCCAAATTCTGAAATTCGACAATAACATCCAGTCGGCAGTTCTTGGCGCCGAAACCAACCATCCTGCGCATGCCCGGCGATCGTCGTCTGCTCCACGCTAACTATACACCTGTACTGCTGCTGTCTGCTGTCACGCGATGGGCGACACCACCTGCCACGTATGCAACACCAACCTGCGTCATGGCAGCAAGCAATGCAGCACCTGCAAACGGTTCGTCCACACAAAATGTTCAAAAACATCAAACAACAAGTGGTTTTGCATAGCGTGTCACGAGGTGAGCAGAAAATCATACAAAATAGCGTCGCCGGGCGCCATTAAGCAGACGGCTTCGTCTGCTCGGCGCAGCACCACGAAGCACGTCAGAGAGAGAGAGAGAATTGGAGAATACCGGCTTGCGCACTAGTGTGAGTGGCTTGTCTACCACTACACAGACTCGGCTCAGCTCTCGCAGCAAAGTGGGGACATCTCCCCCTGCCCCGCGCACCATCACCACCGGCCGCGGCGAGAAGCCCCCTACCACCAGTGGCTCTACTCCCGTCGGGAGGACCGATGAACAGCGGATGTCGTCTGCTGCACCACCAACTGGCAGCGGTGGCAGCACCTCAGCGCTTACCGCTCGTGGCGCGCAAATCCAAACAGAAGCCATCGGCGCATCCCAGCTATTACTCTTATCAACATCTTCTGAGGATGGTCGTGGGATATCCCAAGACGGGAACGACAGAACACCAGTCCAGCCAACCACTCCAGCAACAACGCCAGCACCGGGAATTCTTAGAGATAAGTGGGTTTTGATTTCGCAGAGTACTCTGAATCTCTTTTTCAACAAAATGACTCAACTCAGAACCGGCTCGACGAAATAATGTCCCTCTTGAACCGACGTGAGGCTGCTATCTCCTCTCCGCCACCCACACCAGCAGTGAGTGCGGAGAGTGCTCAACTGTTAGCGCGCATGTCGTCTCTGGAGGAACTCATAGAGAAGCAAAACTCCAAGCTGGAGGAGTTTCGCCTAGATCGTGAGCTGCTTCTTGAGGAAAATACTTTGATGAAAAGCCAGATCTCACATCTGACTGATCTTTTGAAAGACGACCAGGGCACTCTGCGAAAATCTCATGTTAGTAATGAAATTAAGTCTTCCGTTTCTGAGCTTCCACATCAATCCTCCGGGCCAGATCCTCAAGTTCGAACGGATTTTTCTAACCATTCACGTGCTGGGCGGCGTAGCACTGACCTCAGGGTTGAAGGTCTTGAATGCAACCAACTAATTATCACTGGTGCTTTGAAAAAAGACTCTACTGCCTCGGAGGATGAGGTACGTAATATTTCCTTCGCAGTTCTCAAGTCCATTCTTCCCTCGCTGGAGAGGGAGAACATTTCTGATGTTCGTGTTCTGCAGCCCGGGCACGTGTCCGGAAAGACGAGTCCGGAACGTAACTACAGATCACCCGATTCATCGCCCCGAGCCTCGGTCATCCGCTCACGTTCTGTTCCATCCTGCGTAGTCCAACTCTCGTGCAGTCGTCTAGTCAGGGAGGTGATTAGAGCCAAGCGCTTGATTGCCAACAATTATTTCACAACTCATAACATCGAGACACATTGCTTGACCCTGGAGCGAAAGCCCATGTGCCGGACCGAAAGATTTACATCAATGAAATGCTACCTCGTGACAAATACAAGAAATATATTCAGCTGAGGCCACTTGCACGAGGTCTAGGCTTCAAAAATGTTTGGCACAGCGGTGGACGCTTTTGGGTCAGGCGTAGAAATGGCGAGAGAGCGCATGCGTTCGAGTCCCTCACTGAATTGCATGTCATTCAAACGGCGTGTCGAACAGCCCCAAGACCAAATCATGAGTCATCGGACAGTAGCCCGAACAGTCCAACCGTTCCAGACCAGGTTACAGATTCTACAGCAGCATCAGCGGGGACTCCCTGACTCGATACGGCTGCCGGAGAGTCAAAAGGGAGTGGTAGTTCCTTAAAGGCGGGGTTTATCAACCTTAACTCCTTAACAGATAAGATTGAGCACCTGCGCCTGCTCGTCGCTGCCGACCCCTCCTACCATCTTCTCGGGGTAGCTGAGTCGTGGCTCGATGAGTTTGTGGATGACAGTCTTGTTCAGGTCCCAGGTTACTCGCTGTTACGGCAGGATCGTAACAGAAACGGTGGCGGGGTTGCTCTGTATGTGCGTAATGATTTCAAAGTGGAGAGGCTTGCCTCGTCTAATACTTTTGGTCCGGGGTGTCCTGGCATCCCCGAGTATTTGTTTTGCAGCGTACAGCAGGGTAACTCGCCATCGATTCTAGTAGGTGTGATTTATAGACCTCCAAAGGTTGCCATGCAGAAGGAGGATGGGCTTTTTGGCTCATTACGTCGACTGTGTGGAGATTTTAGCCACAAAGTTATTATGGGGGATCTGAACGCAGACTTGTTGGACACGGCTCATTCTGACACAAAGACATTGACCGCACTGACCGAAGAACTGTCCCTTCAGATCGTGCAGCACGGTGCGACTCATCAACACAACCCCAATGTGTATCATAAATGGATCGACCATATGTACGTAGATGAAAATGATACCGTCACCGACTTACAAAACAGACTACTGCCCAGTTTCGGCAAGCACGCGGTCATCGACGTCACCATCAACGTCTTCACTCCTGCTCCGCCTAAAAATTTCTTCACATACAGGGATTTCCGTAACATCACTCCAGAGCAGTTGAATGATCGCCTGCTTCGCTATGACTGGACAGCGCTCAACAATGCTGAAACTAGTTTGGAAGATGCGATTAATTGCCTCAATGAAAACTTGAAAGTTGTATTAGATGAACTAGCGCCTGAAAAAACGATTTGCCCTCGTGAAGGCGACGCTCCTTGGATTAGTCCCGAGCTAAAAGGACTCATTAAGAAGCGAGATGCAACACGTAGGCGCTGGGAGCGAAACCAATGCAACCAGCGCAAGTGTTCTGATCTTCAGAATGAGTTCCTCCGGCTCAGTGAAGAGGTCGACGTGCGTATTGAGAAAGAGCGAAATTCCTTCATTCAAAGTCACCTTTCCGACGCTCTTGATCAACATAAAAACATTTGGAAGGAAATGCGTAACCTCGGCCTCTTGCCCAAGAGCAAAGAGGAGGAGCTTCACGGCTTCACCCCGGACGAGTTGAACGCTCACTTTGCGGGAGTCTCTGTCTCACCTCGCGAGAATATAGAAGAAGCAATGGACGATGTAATGGTGGCTCCAGAGGAGGGTTTCGAATTCAAGCCAACCAATTTGAATGAAGTAGTCCTTGCCATAAAACATTTCTCCTCACAGGCTCGCGGGGTAGATGGAATCCCTCAAAGCGTGATCGCGAAAGCTCTCCCGGCGATTGGTGATCTTATTGTACATATTTTTAACTCCTCTTTCGCTCACAGCATCTTCCCTGAGACTTGGAAGTAAGCACAGCTGATTGCGCTAAAAAAGACTGTAGCTCCATCATCAGTCTCGGACTTCCGTCTTATTGCGCTCTTGTGCTTCCTCTCCAAGGTTCTCGAAAAGATTGCACACGACCAAATCACGGAGTACTTGAGGAAAGAAAAATTCCTAGATGGCTTCCAGGCTGGTTTCAGACAACACCACAGTACCCAGACAGCTTTGCTGAAATTGACTGATGACATCAGACTAGGTATAGATAGGAAGAAGATCACCCTTTTACTACTCTTCGACTTCAGCAAAGCCTTTGACACGATATCACCAACAAAACTTCTGAGTTAACTGCGACAACTTGGTTTCTCGCGTTCGGCACTCCTGTGGATCAAATCATATTCACAAGGTCGCACCCAGCTAGTCACCTCCAAGAATGGTAAATCTGATTGGCTCGCAACCAATCTGGGTGTTCCGCAGGGTTCTGTTCTCGGGCCCTTACTCTTTAGTTTGTACGTCAATGACTTGCCTGGGCTACTGAACGGAAAGTCGGTAGATCATCTCTTTTACGCTGATGACCTCCAAATTCATCTCCAAATCGAGGAAAATAAGATCAGGGAGGGCATCGCTCGACTGGGAGAAATCGGACGACTGGTTGCTGATTGGGCTATGGGCTCCGGCCTGCGTCTCAACGCTGGTAAAACCAAGGCAATCTTTTTCTCTTCCGAGAGGAATATCAAGGATCTGAAAAGGATGGATTTGCCAGGTGTTGAGATACAGGATGGAGTTTTCGTTCCTTTCAGTGACACAGTCGTGAGTCTTGGTGTTGTATTAGACAGCGAATTATCGTGGAAACCGCAAATAAATCAAGTGACGAAGAAAGTCAACAGGGCCCTGTACGGTTTGCGGTTTTTCAGGGCATGCATCACCGGGACTCTCCGAGTTCGACTGGTCGAGGCGTTAGTACAACCCCATCTAGACTATTGTACAGTCGTGTATCTTGACGCCACAGACGAACAGCGGCAACGGCTACAAAGACTAAACAACTCATTTGTGAGATACATTTTTGATCTTAGGAGAGACGAGCACATCACTCCGTTCAGGGGAAACTTGGATTGGCTGCGTACTGATTCGCGGCGAATGTACTTTGCAGGCATTATCATGTATAAGATCATGCACATGAGGGAACCTGGTTACCTGTCTGCAATGTTTACCAGGCACCAATTCAAGCGCCTCGTGCGGGGAGATGCACAAGAGCAGGAACTCAAAGTCCCCAAAGTGAGACTTGAATATGGAAGAAGATCTTTCCAAGTTCAATGCGCTCACTTCTGGAACTTTCTCCCTCCAGGCATTCGGCAAATTCAGAAGATCTCATTTTTCAAAGAAGCTTCGAAAGAGTTTCTCTTATCACAACCATCCCAGAGGATTGATGTGGATAACAAACAATACTTTAACCTCTGATAGGCTTGGGCTCTTTCCGATCAGGCTTTTAATTATAACTTAGTTATGCGTGGCCTTCCCGCAATTGACTGAAACATCTGTGATAATTTTCCGAGCCCACTGTCCTTTTGTATGTACAAAAATGTTTTATATTTTCTTGCTCCTTTTTTGCTATCTTTACCTGTATAAGAAATAGTGTAATTTGACTTTCTACGCACCTTGCAGTGCTTCAAAATGACTAGTCACTTGATGTGATAATACAATTTCCTTGACCAAAACGACAAATTTCATGAATGTGATATATATTTATTATGAGTGACATATGTACCATATGTAACAGAATTTTGAATTTTTGCCTCTGAGCAAATAGAGGATATCAATCAATCAATCAATCCTAGTCAATCGTGACGGTTTTCGACCGGATCCAGGGAAGATCAAGCCAATTCTGGAATATCCAGCTCCAAAGACTTTGAAAGAATTGCAGCGCTTCTTAGGCATAGCGTCGTGGTATAGAAAATTCCTAAGTGATTCTGCCACGATTGCCGAACCGCTCACTCGCCTAAGCAAGAAGGAGACGCCTTTCTTATGGACTGATGAGCAACAAAATGCCTTTGAGCAAATGAAAATCATGCTTGCAACAGCTCCAGTCTTGAATCGGCCTAATCACAATCTCGAATTTCAAATCCAGACCGATGCGTCGAATACGGGCCTAGGAGCCCTGCTTGTGCAAATAGTAGATGGGGAAGAGCGCCCTCTAGAGTTCGCTAGCAGAGTGCTCACGCCCCAAGAAAGGAACTTCTCCTGTACAGAACGAGGATGTTTGGCTCTTCTATGGGCAATAAGAAAACTCTGACCATATATTGAGGGTTACCCATTCAAAGTAATAACTGACCACAGTAGCTGCGTTGGTTATTCAACCTACGGAATCCCACAGGACGTCTAGCCCGCTGGGCTCTTGAATGACAAAGCCATGAATTCACCATCCAACATCGACCAGGGAACAAAAATATCGTACCAAACTGCTTGTCTAGGTTATACGAAGACGAAGAAATGCCCGAGACATCTGGTCTTGCGACCATTAGTGTAGAAAAATCTACGCAAGGTGCGTGTCACATTGAGGAATTCAACGAGGTCCAAAATCGACCGGAAGAATTTCCAAATTGGAATATCGTGGGTGAAAATCTCTATCATTATAAGCCCGACAACGCCCTTGACGATCTTGGACTTGATAACGATGCGCGGAAATTAGTAATCCCGCAAGAAAATGGTTCGAAAATTTCAAGAGAATGCCATGAAAAAGTAACAGCAGGCCACTATGGTCGATTTAAAACACATCAACGTGTCATACTTTATTACTTCTGGCCAAATTCATACCAAGACGTTGCAAATTTGGTAAGAAAATGCACTATCTGTCAACAATGTAAACTAATGTATCAGATGATAATTTAGATCGTCCTCTTTTTTTGGTATATAATGTTGTAGGTTTCTTTAATCGATCTTGGAGGACAGGGTTTGTGTAGATGATAAAACACAATATTCTGCAAATTTTTTGTGTATTTGCGACGTTTCGTACAGTGTAATTCACTGACCTCATCAGGCTGGGAACATATAGAACGAGATATTTTACGATGAATCTTTCAGATATTTGAAAACAATTTTTTGTAAATCATAAGATGGAAAGTACATACCTAGGTGCCATATTTTTACAGTAGATTTTACATTTTAATTATCGATAGGTAGACTGTGTCTTTCTACCATCACGTCAGGTGTGTGAACAACGAGTGAGAGATCGATGACAAGTCAATGCACAGTTACTGTATGACTATATCTATGGGACATCAAGTGGGGGTATCAGCAGGTAGAGAGAGAGAGACGTCAAGAACGAGAGACAGTGTGATCAAAGGACTAGAAATTGTAAATGGTCATACTATTATGAATTGATGGACTTGATTGAAATATAAATTGGTTGAAATATATATAGATTGAAAAAACTATTTTAGAAGTGAGCTATATAGTCTGTTGAGATTACGGGTATCAGTTTTGAGATTGATGTTGTTCTCATCCGAATTAATGAAGATCATTTCACTGAGAAGTCTCTTGTGAAAATGTGGTTCTCGGTCCAGGACTTTAACATGCGACCAGTCAAAATCATGTCCAAGATCTTTCATGTGTAATGACACAACCGTGTTTGGGTTTTTCATTTTTATATGCTCATCAAGCCTAGTTGCTAACGATCTTTTCGTCTCTCCCACATATGAAGCTGGGCACTTTTTACATGTAAACTTATAGACTAATTCTGTTGCCTCAAATTTATTGAACGAATCTTTTCCTAATTTTATGATACTTTGAAGATTTTGGTTGAGTTTTGGTAGAGTGTGAATATTGTGCTTTTTAAGCACGTTGGAACATTTTTGAAAAAAACTTTTAGAGTATGGAATGCTCACCTTTTGTGAAAGTGCATAGAACTGTTTTTTTCCATCGTTTGGCAATGGTTTCGGCTTTTTCAACGCATGGAGTCTACTAGTGATACACTTATTGATGAAAATATCAGGATAATTGTTGTCACGAAGTAAATTTTTTATAAGATAAAGGTTTTTCTTATGAAATTTTTTGTGAGAAAGGGTGATGGCTCGATCCGTAAGGTTATATACTATATTTTTTTTAATTGTTGAGAGTGATTGGAAGTGAAATTTAATATCTTCCCGTGTGACGTTGGTTTCTGGAACCAGTCAGTAATAATTCGGTTATTTTCATTTATTAGTGTGAGATCAAGAAAATTTATCCTGTTATTTTGTTCAAGTTCGTGTGTGAATTGAAGTTTTGGATGATAGGCATTGAAAGTATCAAGCACTATCTGAATATGTTCTTTTTTGATGCACATGAGAGTGTCATCTACATATCTATAGTAAAATAAAGGACATACATCATGAGATTTTTTCAACTTTTTCAGACATTCAACTCCTAGATCACTCATGACTAAGTCTGCAAAAAGAGGTGAGATGGGAGAGCCCATTGGGCTACCTTCAAGTTGTTTGTAATATTTGGAATCAAATTGGAAAAATGTGTTGTCAAAAATAACTTTTACACCTTCTCGAACTTCTTCGAATGGAATTTTACATTGGTTATGAATTTGGTTAAATCGTCTATCAAGACTGTCAAGCACCAGACGACAAGGAATGTTAGTGAATAAAGAGCTGACGTCTAAAGAAATGAGAATATAATCCTGCGGAATGTTCAAAGCTTCTAACTTTTTCTTGAGTTCTTGGCTATTTTTGATGTAAGATTCTGGAATTTTCAAGCAACTTTTCAATTCTTTATATAAAATGGATGAGAGGAAATGAGTTGGACTATTGATTGTGGAAACTATCGGTCTGAGGGGTACATTTTGTTTGTGAATTTTTGGTAAGCCATAACCTTTTGCCAGTGTAGTATTCGATAATGAGAGAGAATATGGGTGGAATTTTCTCCCTAAATAACCTTTGGCATTCCAATTTTTGAGTAATGGAGAGACTGTATCTTGAATTTTTTTGAGAGGTTTGATTTTGACTGGCTTATAGACTTTTTTATCTGATAAAAGATCATTCATTTTCTTCTTATACTCTGATTTTCTCATGCAAACTGTGACACTACCTTTGTCAGCTCGAGTGAAAAAAATATCATCATTAGACTTGAGAAAAGATTTCGTTTCGCTCAACTTTTCTGCAAAGCGCTAAACTTTTGAGCGAAACGAAATCTTTTCTCAAGTCTAATGATGATATTTTTTTCACTCGAGCTGACAAAGGTAGTGTCACAGTTTGCATGAGAAAATCAGAGTATAAGAAGAAAATGAATGATCTTTTATCAGATAAAAAAGTCTATAAGCCAGTCAAAATCAAACCTCTCAAAAAAATTCAAGATACAGTCTCTCCATTACTCAAAAATTGGAATGCCAAAGGTTATTTAGGGAGAAAATTCCACCCATATTCTCTCTCATTATCGAATACTACACTGGCAAAAGGTTATGGCTTACCAAAAATTCACAAACAAAATGTACCCCTCAGACCGATAGTTTCCACAATCAATAGTCCAACTCATTTCCTCTCATCCATTTTATATAAAGAATTGAAAAGTTGCTTGAAAATTCCAGAATCTTACATCAAAAATAGCCAAGAACTCAAGAAAAAGTTAGAAGCTTTGAACATTCCGCAGGATTATATTCTCATTTCTTTAGACGTCAGCTCTTTATTCACTAACATTCCTTGTCGTCTGGTGCTTGACAGTCTTGATAGACGATTTAACCAAATTCATAACCAATGTAAAATTCCATTCGAAGAAGTTCGAGAAGGTGTAAAAGTTATTTTTGACAACACATTTTTCCAATTTGATTCCAAATATTACAAACAACTTGAAGGTAGCCCAATGGGCTCTCCCATCTCACCTCTTTTTGCAGACTTAGTCATGAGTGATCTAGGAGTTGAATGTCTGAAAAAGTTGAAAAAATCTCATGATGTATGTCCTTTATTTTACTATAGATATGTAGATGACACTCTCATGTGCATCAAAAAAGAACATATTCAGATAGTGCTTGATACTTTCAATGCCTATCATCCAAAACTTCAATTCACACACGAACTTGAACAAAATAACAGGATAAATTTTCTTGATCTCACACTAATAAATGAAAATAACCGAATTATTACTGACTGGTTCCAGAAACCAACGTCACACGGGAAAATATTAAATTTCACTTCCAATCACTCTCAACAATTAAAAAAAATATAGTATATAACCTTACGGATCGAGCCATCACCCTTTCTCACAAAAAATTTCATAAGAAAAACCTTTATCTTATAAAAAATTTACTTCGTGACAACAATTATCCTGATATTTCCATCAATAAGTGTATCACTAGTAGACTCCATGCGTTGAAAAAGCCGAAACCATTGCCAAACGATGGAAAAAAACAGTTCTATGCACTTTCACAAAAGGTGAGCATTCCATACTCTAAAAGTTTTTTTCAAAAATGTTCCAACGTGCTTAAAAAGCACAATATTCACACTCTACCAAAACTCAACCAAAATCTTCAAAGTATCATAAAATTAGGAAAAGATTCGTTCAATAAATTTGAGGCAACAGAATTAGTCTATAAGTTTACATGTAAAAAGTGCCCAGCATCATATGTGGGAGAGACGAAAAGATCGTTAGCAAGTAGGCTTGATGAGCATATAAAAATGAAAAACCCAAACACGGTTGTGTCATTACACATGAAAGATCTTGGACATGATTTTGACTGGTCGCATGTTAAAGTCCTGGACCGAGAACCACATTTTCACAAGAGACTTCTCAGTGAAATGATCTTCATTAATTCGGATGAGAACAACATCAATCTCAAAACTGATACCCGTAATCTCAACAGACTATATAGCTCACTTCTAAAATAGTTTTTTCAATCTATATATATTTCAACCAATTTATATTTCAATCAAGTCCATCAATTCATAATAGTATGACCATTTACAATTTCTAGTCCTTTGATCACACTGTCTCTCGTTCTTGACGTCTCTCTCTCTCTCTCTACCTGCTGATACCCCCACTTGATGTCCCATAGATATAGTCATACAGTAACTGTGCATTGACTTGTCATCGATCTCTCACTCGTTGTTCACACACCTGACGTGATGGTAGAAAGACACAGTCTACCTATCGATAATTAAAATGTGAAATCTACTGTAAAAATATGGCACCTAGGTATGTACTTTCCATCTTATGATTTACAAAAAATTGTTTTCAAATATCTGAAAGATTCATCGTAAAATATCTCGTTCTATATGTTCCCAGCCTGATGAGGTCAGTGAATTACACTGTACGAAACGTCGCAAATACACAAAAAATTTGCAGAATATTGTGTTTCATCATCTACACAAACCCTGTCCTCCAAGATCGATTAAAGAAACCTACAACATTATACAACAACGTAAAGTGCAACAACTTGCACCAGCAGGCCTCATGGGCAAACGGCCCATCACAAGACCATGGCAAGTTGTAGCAGCCAACACTTGCGTATTCAGTCGCAGTGCTCACGGCAATGAATATATGATTGTCTTCATTGACTTATTCTCAAAATGGATGGAATGTGTGCCAGTTTGCAAAGCGAATGCACTGACTGTGCGTAAAGCACTAGATTCAAAAATAATCTTACGGTACGGTACTCCGGAAATATAGAATCTCTGTCGGATAACGGTCCGGAATACTCCAACGAAGTAATTGACAGATACCTGGATGAGCGAGGTATTGTACATATGACAATACCACCTTACGCCGCCCATTGTAATCCAGCAGAAAGATACATAAGAACAATCAAGACGTCCATTATAGCATATTTAGAGGACAAACATAGTCGCTGGGACGAACATGTGGGGGAACTTCAGTTCGCGTACAACTCAAGCGTCCAATATTCGACTCACCTCACTCCAGCTTTCATGAACTACGGACGTAACCCAGTTCCCCCCAAAAATTTCAAACGTCAACAAGAACTCGCGTCTGCTGAAAAAGAACAAGTGCAAGCAGTAAGTGATTGGCAAGCACATATGCTCAAACTGCCTGACTTGCACATGGTCGCAGCGACAAATTCACAAAAAGCTCACGAGCATCAAGCTCAATATTACAACAAGAAGCGACGTGATGTCCAATACGCAGTAGGAGATGCTGTCTGGAAGCGTAACAGAGTCTTATCATCACAGGCTCAGGGTATCACAGGCAAACTTGCGCCTGAATTCGATGGCAAATTTACCATCCTAGCTCGACTTGGTTCAAATGTTTACGAACTGGCCGATGAATCGGGCCAAAGCATCGGAAAAGCGCATGCGCAATACCTGAAACCCTACATCGATGGTGAAGAGCCCCAAAACGAACCAGAAATTGGACGGTCAATAATCGGTCCATCTGACGATAATTCGTTCAACCAAGGACCATGTCATGTGCTCAGACCCGCTAAAAACGTTGCGTCAAAGGCAAACACTCCAAATTTCACCAAGAAAAGAGTCCGACCGAGGAAAACCAAAATCGTGGTAACCAAAAAACGCGTCAGTTTCGTGCCCTCGATCGTCATGAACCAGACCATAATACGGTCGACATAGCTCCAGCGCAGACGACCGAACCCATACCGAAACGACCGCGTGGTCGACCGAAAAGATCCACTAAAAAGAAGATCTTGAATGCGTCAAACTTATTCCATATGCGCAATAGATCTCGTAGTCGCTTGGCAAAATAGTAAACCTATCTTCCGACTTATACTATTTTGTCATAGAATGCTTGTAGACATCTCTCTTTTCTGAGTAGTGGACACCTGTCCGTAGAAAATTGAGATAACAGAAACAACGTGAGGCTAATATTTTCAGAAAATGGATCACCAAGAAGAGACCGGCAAGACTCCGGAACAAATGGCAGCAATACTGGAAGAGATGCAAATCCTAGAGAAGCATCCGCCTCCCAGTATTGATCACCAGAATGTGCCAACGGTTCAAGGTGCCCAGGACAGCCCTGACCCAACTGGCTCACCGGCCGAATCCTTGATTGCTGGTTCACGGGATGAACCGGAAGAACCTCGACCTGTGATTCAACAAGAGGCAGTTCATCTGTTACCAGAGGAACAGCTCCAAGAAGATGGTGACGCTCTGCTCGCTCTCGTGTTGCAGCACCACGCCGGAGTTAGGACTGTCAATTAGACAAGCGAGGATCTCATCGAGATGAGCAAAAATCTCGAGATCAAATATGCGCGGAATTTGGTCCCTTTCCGACACTTGCTCGAATACGCGAGAGAAGTCGAGCAAGAAAACCAGGACGATCTCACTGCACGTGACATCCGTGAAGAACGCAAACGAGAGATCGCAAAAAGAGAAGCGGCAGCACGCGTGGCCCCGGAAAACCTGGAGAAAGCCGAGTAAACGGCGAGAAAGCCCAGGAGAAGCTTGAACAAGCCAAAGTTCAAGACTACTTCAAGAAGAACCACCAGGAGCGCATGCAGCGCCGCCAGCAGAGACTTCGAGATGGGCACTACAACGACTTTGGCCACTGCTCAGTATGTGGCGAACGTGGTGTCCGCAATCCAAGAGATTGGCCAAATTATGACGATCATTATCTGGTGGGGAAGAACCAGAAGAAGGAGTAGGTCTTTGACCGAAAATGAAGATGGTCTGGAGACCGAAGATATGGGCTTTGCCCGGCGAAAAGGTCTCTTGACCGATCTATATCGCTTTTCTTCGATTTTTACCTTTCATAAAGGTCAGTTGACCATATTTCCATTTGTCAGTTCATAGGTCCTTTGACCAATTTCTTAGAATTAAGTTACGGTCACATGACCAATTTCCATTTTCTCTTGATAGAAAGTTTACGGTCTGTTGACCAATTTCATAAAGTTAAGTTAAGGTCTATGACCAAATTTTTGAATTTTTGTAGTGTTAATCTTTTTGATCACTTTTTTATTCATCACTCGTTACGGTCATTCGACCAAGTTTTGATCATGTTATAGGTTAGAATGAAGGAGGTCAATCACCGACGCTCCTATGTTTTTGCAATTTTGTGGAAATAATGGATTATTTTTTTAATTTTTGAAAATGTATAAAATGCTCAAATATCTTTTGACAATTTTCTTTCAACTAATTTTTCTTTTTGACGAATCGCACTGAATGTGCAAGGTCTGCGACCAAATAATCATGTGACACAATAGTCAATCAACCAAAATCTTAGCTGTTCATAAATTTAAATACTATTCTTTTGTAAAAGTATGGACTGAGTGACGCATGGTCGTATGCTGAAGTATGGGCTATGGGACAATTGTCCATGAGTATGATTCATATGTTGTATGTACAGTATGCTCAATAAGTGCCTAGTGGTCGATTCAAGAGACCAAGTGCATCAGTGATGGCCAATGAGTAAGATTCCCTGTGGGCCCAAGTGCTATGAACAGTGCAGTGAAATGAACGCTCTCCAGTGATCAATGAACGAAATGATCGAACGAATAGTATGAACGAATGGTCGTATGACATAATATTAAGTTTCTCCTCCGGATTTTTGAGGAATTACATCTACTTTCATAGTTGCAATCTTTTATTACAGAAACCCAACCATGATTTCATTACTATAATTCTCATCTTCATATCATGACTACAATGGTCAATTTCATTTATTTGGCCCAGACTGAGAGAGGGTAGTTCCGAGCTAGGACGCCGATGGCTACCCCAGGGCAGTCAAGCGTGGTGGAGTCCTTCCCCTCAAGCCCCTCCAGTCATGTGTAGAGCGCGCCGCGGCGTCGCCAGGAAGGGGCTCCTTCGCCGTGAGCCGCGACGCTCTCTGCACTCGACTGGAGGGGCTTAGGGGAGGGACTCTACTATGCTTGACACCCCTGGGCTACCCAGCGTCTGGGGGAGGGGTGTGAAGGTATAATATATCTACCATCTCCCTCTCTCCTAGGCCGAATGATTATACGAATATGAATAGAATATTATGAATAGTATTATTACAGCAACGGCAAGAGAGAAGGAGTGGACAGCCGAAGGTAAGAGAGACAGAGAGAGAGAGAGAGAGAGAGAGAGTTGGCATATATAGCGCTCGCAGGCCGTCGCTAGCAGCAGCAGCTGCAGAAGCTCGACCCCCGTGCCCCCCGTCTTTCCCCTCCGCACGCATCAAAGTCGCGCACATCGCCGGCGTGCGGCATTCCTAGCGAGACCGGAGTAAAGCGAGCACGTTGCGCTCCGCCGAATATTTCATTCGCGAATAATATTATTTCGTTGCCTCGTGGCCGCTCTTTTTGGAGCAACTTTTTCGGTCTTCGCGTGTGCGCTGGATCTTTTAGCAGCACCTCCTCGACCAACCTGGTGGTCTATAGTTTTCGGACCGTCCTGGCATCGCTTGGCTCTACGCTTCGGCATATCTTCGGCCCGCGCTTGGAGTCTCGTGTCCCGCGCTCGGCACCCTCGTCGGCCCATCTTCAGGGCGAATCCACTTGCGTCCGGACATCGTAGCCATCTCGTCCCTTGGGCCAGCGACATCGACAACACCTGTGAGTGCCAGCCCGATCTCTCTTTCTCTCTCTGGTGCCTATCAGTAGAATGTCTTCCTCATCGTGCCCTCCCGACCTCGTGCTCGAGCTTTCGCGCTTACTTTATCGGTCTAATGACCATTTGTAAATATTCCTTGTAAATGTGTTTGAATCTTTTTCACTTTACTTTCATTAAAGCTTCGGTACTTGAACGTACACTTGATCGTTGTCACTCGACGTTCCTCTGTCTTGATGATATACAGCATAACCAAATCCAAATTGAAGAACCAGATTTAATCTGGATATGACTGGACCTAATTCAGGCTCGGCCAGTCATACATATACTACACTTTTTATCCTCGCAATGATTACTCGGAATGATGAGAACCAAAACAGGTAGGGATGAATAGATTGAGCAGATCTTACTCACAATGAAAGATCGTTTCCCACAAAACTTGGAGTAATAACTTCGTTTCTTCAAACTTACAGACATTTTTCCATGAATTTCACCAACTGTAAGGGCTATTCCCAAGTAAAACAATTTCCAAGCCCACTTCTTTAGTTCCAATTTTTATTTTCACCGTCGCTTGGACTCGCCAGGTTTTTCAAGACTGATGCATTGGTAACAGATGATATTGAATGAATCTGAGAGAATATGAGCAAATATACTCTTTTGCTCGAATACTTGGCATCAAATTACAACAATGTGAATGTTTTGACAACAAGCCCGTCATACGCATATCAGGGTGATCGAGAAAATTTCTGGCTCGATGCTATTCCAAATGTCCATGCTGCATTATGATACTATGATTCTGAGGTTCAGATCGTGCAGATACGATAATTCGACGTCTCGAGAGACAATGTATCGATTTTCACGTTGAGAATTGGATTGGAGATAATGTTTTCATTCGAAAAAGGTATAACTTTATGAAAATGCGCATTTTCTCGCTTCAAACTACAACCTATCCCGATTCTGATCATGGAACCTGAAAGAACTGACAATCATACGTCTGAAACATGTCGTATGATGTTTTTTCAGAGGCTATTTGATGCTCAGAATTGGGATCGTAGAGGTTGAGAAGTTTGAATGACGAAGAGAAGGCGTTCACAATACTTCTTTCGCTTCGATCGATATCTTGGGCCCAGATAGGCTTTTCAAAATTCTCCTGACCCATATATTTTGTAGTTCAGGGCCCAATGACACGGTTTTCTGAGCTTTCAGAGCCATATCTATCTATTTTAGGGGTCAAAATGCCGTTCAAACCCGATTTGGAATGGAAAAAATCGTATTTTTGCAAAAACTTCAATGTAGCTCTCCAGGAACGCCTCAAACGGGAATTCCCATCACATATTTCGAAAGTTCAGACAATTTCATGTTGGAAATATGCCCTGGGGATTTTTGCTTTCTCTGAAGAGGAAGCTTTGTTTCCACTCCAATGAAAATTTGATCAAATTTTTCATCCAAACCAACATATTCTTCAATGAAATTCCTCCTATCTAAAGAAGCCCTAGACCATCCTCTTCCTCTCGCCAAAAGCTATTGATTGTGGGTAACACTCTCCTTTCTGATGGCCTTCCAAATCTCCCAGAGACTTGTAACCAGCTGATATGTGGATAACGTAGATAACTGACAAATATGGGATAGAAGAAGAACGATTATGTAAACTAAGAGAATGGCGCGACTGTGAGGTTTGAGGAAAATGATATTGAACTATTACTCGAAAAAACTGTAAACAATTCCTCCTCATAAGGGTGAAAAAGTAACGAACTGATATGTGGATAACGTAGATAACTGACAAATATGGTATAAGACCCGCGCCCGATTCAAATCGCCGAATATAAATGGTCACTATAGCTGGCAGCGTAATTAGTTACGAATAATTGAACACAAGCCATCCCTTCTCGAAACCTATGAAGATTTGCCTCCCAAACACCGATCGACGCTCTTGCAAGCTAAGCAGCCACGAGTACGTGAGAGACAGCTACAAGGCTGATCGGAAGGGCCCGACGCCCACGCCACCGCCACATCGATGAGCAAAGCGGCCTTCCATCAGAGCTACACTGGCCTTTGGCTAGATCATGTCATTTCGTCAAAGCGCTTCACGCTTCATCTATTTCTCGAGTCTAGATTATTCGGGACAATAAAACTCAAATAGTTTATTCATAACTCTGTGTATACGTCATTCACTCTTCTCCCTAGTCACGTCGGCGAACCAAAAGGTGAATTCAAACATAAAATGATTGTTAAAAACTGGGCCATTCTAGCTGAACTCAGGCCCGAATTTATAGTCGTAATCCGGAGTCCGGATAAGCTAATCCGTGGCGCCACAATCGGTGCTGCGAGTTCGCGAGACTATTAGGACTGGCGATTGTGGCGCCTCGGATTAGCTTATCCGGACTCCGGATTACGACTATAAATTCGAGCCTCATTCTTATTGATTCTCCAATTCAAATATCTAATACGTACTGTTTCCCTAGATTTAATACGTAACAAAGTGGCGATCCTGCCAGCGCGAGCACAAAAAATTGTGAGTGGAAATGATTAGGAAATGAGTTTAAATGAAGAAGAAGGAGGAAGAACGCGCCAAGCCAAGCCGCCCCTGCAACTCGGAACGAGGCCAAGCCAAACCAAAAGGGACGCGCCGCTACTGCAACTGGCCCGAAAAACTGCATCGTCGCAAAGCGTAAGCCCAGCTAAATTTCATTAGTGACCTCGTGATATTTCCGTGTACGTGATTAAGATTTTTCTAACGTGATTCGAAAAATTTCTAGAATAATGAGTGAGTGTAAAAATGGTAGAAGAATGATCTTGAGCATAGTCATTGTGTATAGAAAAAAGAAAGAGGGACGGTCATTTTGAGAATGTCGAAATGCCTCCCTTTCACTTCTCGACGTTACCCCCACAATACAAACAGTCAAGGCATAGTACACATAGTTTAGGCATTCAGGCAAAATGAAGAGACAAACAAATGGATCACTACGCTCAAGCATTTCAGACACTTGCTTTTCTTATGTATAGCTGTTCGAAAGAGAATTTTCAGAGTTTGGCTTTCGGAGGAAAATATCTCCACTTGATGCAGTTATCTGGTTGATATATTTCTCACATTCCACTCACATGCTAGTACATGATTATTACAAATATTCACTCAACTCTAATCAATTTTGAGAAATACAAAAGTAATCTGAAAGTTTAGCGTACACTTGGAATATTTTTAGCTGTTCAGAGGAATAGTAGAGTTCATTCCACAGGATCTATAGAAATATCGAATATGATTGAGAGTATTATACTGGAATTGTACTATCATGGATCAGAATTGGAATTTGAGACAGATTTTTGATTCAAAAATTTTGAAAGATATAAGATAAATAGGGAAAAATAGGAATACGGCTTCATGAATATAGCATGGTTATTACAATGTAGGACTCTATACTGATATCTACTATCCATCTGTATCCATTGCTATTACTCTATGAACATCACTCGACAGAAAACTTTTGACTTTTTAGATCAGTGTATGGAGAAGATGGGCATGCTACCTAGCCCCTCATCAACCCCAAATATTGATTCAACAACTTCAAAACTATCTTACCAATATTCTAAGAACTTGGTAACTGATCAGATATCTAAATTCTCACCTTACGTACTACTATGGAATCTTGATTTTCTCACTCGAATAGTTACTGAAGTTGTGTCTACATAGTGTTTACACTTGGAATATTGGAAATATAATATGCGTGGAAAGAAGCTCATAGGGAAATGGATCACTCGTACAATTTGAAATAAAAAGTATTAGCATGAAATATAATATTGTGACATTAGTAGAAAATTTGACAGTATTTGGAAGGATGGTGAGTAAATAAGAGTCCGTTCCTTGGTACAGCCACCGTGCGTGCGGGACACCTTCTTGGTTGAGGGTGAGGGCTTTGAATGGTTTTACACAAACATAAAACACAAAAATGACAATATGACTGGTTCACTCCTTGCATTCCTCAGTGCATGCGGGAACCCTTCTTGGCGGAGGGGGAACACAAAAATGATGAAATGGTGAATGATTTGAGTTCGCTCTGGTACAGCCTCAGCGCGTGTGGAACACCATCTTGCCAGGTGGTGAGGACAAGATAATCAGGGAATGATGAAATTGTAGCGTCCCACCATCCCGGGGTGACCTAATTACCCAAAGAAATTGTGAATTGCCGAGTTGCTATTGAGGATGGCTTGTCTTTTGAGTAACCTATATTTAATTAAGCAATCAGAATTATGAAGACAGGTTGATTCAGCGCATTGTTGTCGCCGTGCGAGTAACCCATAATAACTCCGAGTTACGCGCACGGCCAAAAACAGGTCAGATTTCATAATCACAAACCTATAAAAATTCGACCGTTAACAGCAGTTCATTGATCAGGCTTGAAACGTAACTCTTAAACTCAAGCGCAGATTTTACCCAAGTGTTGAGCACGACAAAGTAGATTTCTAAGTGAGAGACTGAGTCGACTGAATCCCGCCGCGCATCTCCGGGGTCATCCAGAGTACGTGCAAAGAATCAACCTGTCCATCAGCCTCGAGGATTTTCAACTCTGCGAGTCAAGATATCCTGGAGTAGAATTAAAATTCAATATAATTATAAGTCGAAGAAAAATCTATCATTGTCGAATTGTGATTTATCTCATTCAAGTTAAGTATATAAAATCTATTATTTCTACCTTTGGTTTATCTTATTTGAAATCAGTATATAAATCTATAATTATTCTCAAATCAACTCTTATTAATCAGGTTGACCCTTTCCCCCATGATCATTACGCATATTTCATTTTCCAGAATCTGAATTTTATATATATATATATATATATATATATATATACTATCCCACTGAAAATGATTGTCCGACAGGTCGGGCGGGCGAACAGGCGGCCGCACGGGCGGCAGAATAGAGATGTTCAAACCGACGGACGCCCAGGCGGCCGTCCGGACGGGCGTCCGGGCGGCCACTTCCAAAAATTTTTTTTCTATCTTTGTTTTCTAGTTTTGACCCGGAATTCGTCTGTTGAATGCCCCAGATTGGGAATTTCAAACTGAGATTTACGAATCTATCCAGATTTGCCCCAGAGTGGGAATTTTGGGAATTCTTCGAGGGACTGTGTCAGAATGGGTAATTTTAGGAACATTTCGGAGAAACTTCCTAAAAATTAAATTTTTTATATTTTCGTTTTCCCGAAGTCACGTTTAAATTTTTCAAAATTCCACTATCTCCATCCTGCTGAGATTGCAAAAGAGTTTTTGAAAGGTCTTGAGGATGCATAATCCTTGGGGTGTGGGTGCTCATGTTAAATTTCTTGACTTAACTCAGTATGTTACGTATTCTAGAAATATCTAAAGCCTCTGGTTCAAGAGGACAATGATTTAAGTATCTCTAATCTATGGAAGGACCTATATTCAATGGCGCACGAATGAATTCATTCTTGCACTCTTGCTAATGGAAATCCCACTAGGTGTACTCACGTTTTCCGCTGATGCAGATACCTGGTCGTTTTGTATCACCTGCTGGTAATCTCCGCTTCCTGGTCGTCCTACCTGATCCTTTCTGGTGATGATTCGCTTCTTCTTAGTCTTCTTGTGTTGCTCTGCTGCGCCTTGGTCCTGCTCCTGATTGTTGTTTTGCTGCGCGGTCGGCTTGGCCGCGTTTGTCAGGTTATGGAATGTGGCAAATGAAGAGAGTGGATGATGAAAGGTGTTTGACTGTGGAGTTGTGCTTCTGAACATATATGAGTCGATGATTGATTGTGATGATGTAACAAGATAGAGCCGACGGTTGTGCAACGAGAATCGACGCAAGGCGCGGAAGGCAACGAGCGCAACGAAGAGAATAGCAGAAGGGCGTGAAGTTGTGAAAACAAGATGGCGATCGCGCGCGGCAGTTCAAATTATCAATGAGAGCTCCATACAATTCTAAACAGGATGAAAGGATTACCTCACCCTACTAATTGGAGATGAAACCGGACGCATTATCTGCACCGCGAGGCGGTTCATGTGAGTAGCAAAAACAGCTCAGATGAGTTTCTGATTAGATGAATTTCCAGGGTTAAAACAATCGAATATCAAATTTATCTGTGTATATTTAATCACAACAATGAAATATACTTACAGAAGGAATTAAGGCAATAATAAAAATGAATATTATAGTTATTCAATCAATATATGAATATAGATCCAAATTACACGAATTAAATATAATAATATCTCATTCACTGTTTCTTCAAATTTCACCCCTGGAAAACCTGGGAATATCATGGAGATTGATCCAAGTTTGTGAGTAGGAACCCTGGAAATTCATCTACTCAAATCTATTCTGAGCTGTTCTTGGTATTCACGTCAACCGCCTTACAGTGCAGACAATGCGTCCGGTTTCATTTCCAATTAGCAGGGTGAGGTATCCCTTTCATTCGGTTTAGAATTGTATGGAGCTCTCATTAATAATTCGATCTGCCGCGCGCAGTCGCCATCTTGTTTTCGTTGCGCCGTTCTGCTATTCTCTTCGTTGCACTCGTCGCCTTCCGCGGCTTGCGTCAATTCTCGTTGTGCAGCCGTCGACTCCATCTTCTGACATTATCACAATCAATCATTCACCCATATATGTTCAAAAGCGCAACTTCACCGTCGAACATCTTTCATCATCCACTCTCTCCATTTGCCACATTCCAAAACCTGACAAACGTGGCCAAGCCGACCGCGCATTGGAAAAACAACCAGGAGAAGGACCAAGGCGCAGCAGAGCAACACATGAAGACTAAGAAGGAGCGAATCATCACCAGAAATAATCAGGTAGGACGACCAGTAAGCGGATATCACCAGCAGGTGATACAAAACGACCAGGTATCTGCATCAGCGAAAAACGTGAGTACCCCTAGTGGAATTTCAATTACCAAGAGTGCAAGAATGAATTCATTTGTGCGCCATTGAATATAGGTCCTTACATAGATTAGAAATACTCAAATCATTGTCCTCCTGAACCAGAGGCTTCAGATTCTTCTAGAATACGTAACCTAGCTTAGTTGAGTCAGCAAATTTAATATCAGCACCCACTGCCCCGAAGATTATGCATCCTTAAAACCTTTCAGAAACTCTTTTGCAATCTCAGCAGGATGGAGATAGTGGGTTTTAGAAAATCTAAACGTGACTTCGGGAAAACAAAAATATAAAAAATTTGATTTCCAGAAAGTTTCTCCAAAATGTTTTCAAAAAAACCCATTGTGGGACATTCCCTCGAGGAATCTCCGAAATTCCCACTCTGGGGCGAATCTGGATAGATTCGTGAATCTCAGTTCAAAATTCCCAATCTGCGGCATTCAACAGACGAATCCCGGGTCGAAAACTGAAAAATAAAGATAGAGAAAAAAATTTTGGAAGTGACCGCCCGGACGGCCGCCTGGGCGTCCGTCGGTTTGAACATTTTTATTCCACCGCCCGTGCGGCCGCCTGGTCGCCCGCCCGGACGGCCACTCGGGCGGGCGTCCGGGCGGTCGACTGGGCGGCGAATCATTTCCAGTGGGGTAGGGGGCAAGCTCCCCTGCTCGCTCCGCTCGCCAACCCCCACCTGGATCAGAGGAACTTATAGTCCTCCCCCCCTCCATGAAATTTACTATCACAATGAATACTCATTTTGGAGCCCTGTGCTTGGCCGCTTAGTGAGGCATCCTAGCAGGCTTAATGACTTGGTGCACGGCCTTATACGAGATCTTCTTATAGTTGACTAGACAGGGCCTTGTGAGCAACGACTCAACAACCATGCGTCAAATCTATGACCATTGTCGTGAGAAGTAATATGATGATGCTTCGTGGAAATTAATAAATATATCATGTCAATCAGGAATAAGGGATTCATATATTGAGAGCCAGTTGTGAATTCAGGAATTTGTACATGTAACTTCAAACGATGTTAGGAGGAATTTTGGTGGATCGATGGTCTGAGGGAAATACTCGATTCTCTTAGTCCCACTTACACCGCATTTATCCGAATATAAACCGCACTTCCTTTCATCTATTGTAGAATTCAGAAAATCGGAGTGAGGATTATACGTGTGTGCGGCTTATACTCGGGGCCGCTGACAATTCATCATAAACATGAACACCAAAACGCACCAAACTATTTCACTACCTATAGCAAGAATATTGTCCACCGATTTTCTAAATTCTGTTCAAAATTCAGTCATTTCTGTATGAGGGGACCACAGGAATGGGTCCGGTTGAATGCGATTCTTTGATTTTTACGTTGATGTACATGGACTTGCGATAGATCGATTTCTTCATTTTTGCAAGAGTAAGGCAAGTACTCTGAGATACGCTGAGGAAAGTATGAGCCTAAGAAAAGGAGTAATGATTTTTCATCGAAATGAGGTGACAGACTGTCCAACGTGTGTCACGGGTGGGTACATCGATGCACATCTTCGTGGAAGAAATAAGTCGTAACTTTGAATCATTAGAGAAATGTCTGGAGAGTTACAGAACCTGCTGTAATATGCTGAAACAATGAGAACTTAACGAATTTTGAGAGTTGGTCCGAAAGACACGTGATTTTGTTGATTTTCGGGTATTTCCTTGCACTTGATGAGCTCTGCTATCTATCCACATCCACCAATTAAGTTCATTAATATGTTGTTCATATCATGAGGGATGATATCATCCATGAGAATTCGATATGTTGACGAGTTTTGATCCTGAAGAAGAAATTGAAATGTTTCACCTCGAAAATTTTGGAGGAGATATTTTTGTCAAAAACCCCACATGGGCGATTCTCATTTCAATTGGATATCGTTTTCCACATCATGAACTACCATTTAGAACAAAAATTGATAAGGGGTGTTGAGGTTCATTGGAAGTTGATTCAGGAACACTGTGGGGTGGAATTGTTGCCGGGTAGGCACCGAGAGTTGCTGAATTTCCCCTTAAACTCGTCATTTTGAGGTATTCAGAATTGTTCTGGCCCAAGAATGACGATTGACCTATGTTTGCGGAGTCATTTTCTATGATTCAGGAAGTTGGGAGAATAAGAATGACTTGCGAGTGGACCAGAAGAATAGAGTACGCAGAATATCGAATGTTGCGTGAAATGACCTATGAATCAAATAGAGACGGCATTGTATCTAGTTCTAATTGAGATGATGGAGGAGTTTATGATTCAAATGGTAGGATAAGATAAGTCTGCGAGTTCGGTATTAACCAATCAATGAGGAATCGCGAGGAACTTTTCATGTAGGTGGACTCAAATTGGATGAGTGAAATTGGGGGGGGGGGGGTGGGAGATATTTGTAGTAACATAGTCAATTCATCAAAATTCTGACATTTCGAATTTTTGAGACACATAAATCGGAAACGGTTTGATACAGTGAACTGTGAATCCTTCCAGCGCATCCTGACAAGGCCTTCTACCGTCCATATCAATTCCGAAGAGATCGGTTAAGGGGTTGATGTGAATGCGTTGAACAGAAAGGACACGCCGACAATCGACACACGTCTCAATAGCGACGTCGATTTTCCATTCTGAAAATCTACACTTACACATTCAGGTTCCATGATTTTCTTCCTCGCCCTGGGGTCTTTCGATTGTAGACAAAATTTTTCGCTCAATAATAATTGGAGGTAAAGAAGATGATTATTTTTTATGATTATTCATGTAGGTGGTTGGTTATTCATGAAGGTAGTTGATAATTTGATGTGTGTGTTTTCCTGCGTTCACGCGTTCTCCTTAGCCCTTCTGTCGATCCTCCTGAAACCCATGTGTGTAGTAGATGATCACCCAAGAACATTCTGAGGGAATTTACAGCTTCATCGACCAAATTTTTTTTGCATCATGCGTCCGAAATAAAAGAATATGCCATTTTGGAAAAAAGTTTACAATTTCCGAAGAATATGTTCTAAAGATAGTTCCTAGAGAAATCCAGAGTAACCTGATGTGATATTTATTCTTGACAGAATCGATCAATTGGTTGATACGGGATCGCGTATTGATGAATAAAACATGATTGGCACGCGATTTTCCGTTGAATGATGCATAATGTATCTCTCAAATTATGGGAATGGATGAATATGGATCATCCATATGAATCAGGTCACGGAAAATCACCGAATGATGTTAGTTATAGTGGCGCAAACTTTGGTAAGAAAATTGTGGATGAAAATATTTGTGAATAAAATTGTCAGGTTCTTGAAGATATTGACTTTTCCATATCACAAAACGCAAATATCGGGAGTCATCTAATGGATTGAGCTGCAAATCCTATTTCAAAACAACATCGGGTAGTCATCTACCCAACAGATGAATTCTATAAAGATTAATTGAAGGGTTGAGGAGAACCTATGGATGGTAGAGAACAACATACACACTAGGGTGGTCCTTATTTCCCAAGTTCCACAGATCCTTTCTCCCTCCCTCTGGATACCTTCTTTGAGCCAAAAAAACACGAGGAAAATTTTCCCCGAGCCCCTAGAGAGTGGTTTAATAGTGCCTCAAAGAGCATCTTGCTTCGAAATTCAAGTAAGAAATAACGCTTTTTGTGATTTTTCTGTCCCTATGTTCGAGCTCTTGAAACTTAGTGTTTCTTCGCAAATGTAAAAGTGGGGATACGCGTTCCCACGTAAAATTTGATGCTAAATCGAATTTCATCGTGACATTTGAACTAGGATGCCACCCAATACTCGTAAATTGCGTTTTCCGACGCGGAAAACATTTTTAGCGCGACTTTTTCATCTCATTCGAGTGTCTCAGGCGTCACTCATTTCCTCGAGATTGATCTTAGCGACCTGATTCCATGTAAAAAACCACGCTGAATCAAAATTTATCGTTGTTTTCCAGGTACAACGACGCTCAACGTGAGAAAAATCCGTTTTTCCACTGAGAAAGCACCCTAAGCGCGTCCATCACGCGGGAATCGAGTGTCTCAGGCTTCACTCACTTCCTCGAGATTGATCTGAATGACCTGATCTCATGTAAAAAACCACGTTGAATCAAAATTCATCATCATTTCTCAGTAACAACGATGCCTAACATGGAACAAATGCGTTTTTCCACCCAGAAAGCATCCTAAGCGCATCTTCCACCCCCGAATTGAGTGTCTCAGGCGTCACTCACTCTCCCGAGACTAATGTGAGTTGACCAAAATGTCTATTCCGTTCGATTCGAGGGTCTCAGCAGTCACTGTCTCACGTAGGAATAGTCAGAACGTTCCAAATCCATGCCAAATCAGAGTTCACCATCATTTCTGACGTAAAATTGGCCCCTGTAAAGAGACCTAAGGGAGAGTTCCTGCCAAAATCGAAAACTGTCTCACTTGGCCTCATATGGGATTTCCGGGATCCGTGACAAACTCTCTTCACAACCATTCCTAAAGGCGCTCACTATCGTATGAAGATCTAGATTGAATCGAATTCGTCAATGGCGTCTTGTTGATATCACCTCCAATCAGCGCGATATGGAAGTATCTCGTACGGAAACGTCTATGCATTCCAGCCGCCTAATCCAGAAAGAGATCAATCGGGCTTACTTTAACCTAACCCTCACGAGTAAGGTCCCTATCTCACGCGAAGATTGTAGCGCCCCTTGCTCATGCGTTGCGGCCGGTCATCGAACCCAACCTTACACGCTTCGCAATCCTAGCATCTCATGTGAAAATGGGATCCTATGGCCGCTCCAGTAGTCCAGGCCCTGCTCCCAGCCTTTTGCCAGCGTCGATTCACGTCGGTTGTTTTGGCAGTTAACGACGAGCAACGTCAAGTTCTCATGAAATTTTAGTGAGTTGCAAATAAGTAGGTCCCTGGGGAACCGATCGAGATTCTGGAATCACAATGCTTCCCTAAATTACTCTCTGGTATACTTTCAAGTCTGAATCCATGTCGAATTCGACTATACAAAAGAGTCTTCTGCTGTGACCATGATTTCCAGAGCCAAAATATACCAGAATAGTATATTATGATACAAGGGCGCAAACAATGGTTTTCGCAGTTCGAGTGACTTTTTTAGGCCCGAGCCGCAGGTGAGGGTCTAAATAGTCATGAGAAGGAGGAAATCATTGCGCCCGAGTATCATACTATGTTTTTTGATCTTCTGTGAGCAAATGGAAAGCGAAAAACAGTTTGCAAATTACTCATTTGCACACAGACGATCGAAAACCGAGTTACATTCTATACAGCTAAGCTTAACAAGGGATAAAAGACAGTATCCAGATGCAAGTAAGATGACCGTTCTGAAAAAGATGAGGATCGAAGAGGAAAGATCTTCATAATTTTATGAGTCGAGGACTCGTGTTATGTTGTTAACTTGAGTCACTCGATATCTCCACTCTTGTTGATAAATGTATCTCCCTAGTCGATGCGTGATGAAGAGTATCGACTATCCCATCCGAATCAGATATCGTGAATTTTTTTTTTCCAATAGATGCCTGAGGTTTAAATCCTTTTGACTCATGATATCCCTATTTGTGTCGAGTGTCAAAATGTTCTGGTGGAGAATGATGACTGAGTTCTTCAAGAATCACAATGGTTTGTAGGGACTTCGAGCTGTCTCTCAAATTGACTTGGTTGATTCCAGACTTTTTATGAATTTTACCCAGGAATTCGTCATCTTTCGTGGATTTCGGTGCATTCTGGAGGAAAAACGGATTTTTTCACGTTAAGCGTCGTTGTGCCCGAAAAATAACAATGAATTTTGATTCAACGTAGATTTTTACATAAAATCAGGTCGTTTAGATCAATCTCGATGCTGCTTCCTTGCTGGAAAAACACATTTTTCTCGCGTTAGGCGACATTATACCTGGTAATTGGAGATGGATTCCAATTCAGCGTGTTTTTTCACATGGAATTAGGTCGTTCGTATTGATCCCGAGAGAGTGAGTGACGCCTGAGACACTCGATTCGGGCGTGGAAGACTCGCCTAAGGTACTTTCTCGGTGGAAAAACGCATCTTTCTCACGTTCGGCGACATTATACCCAGGAAATATGGATGAATTCTAATTCAACGTCTTTTTTTACATGAAATTAGGTCATTCGTATTGATCTCGAGAGAGTGAGTGACGCCTGAGACACTCGATTCGGGCGTGAAAGACTCGCTTAAGGTGCTTTCTCGGTGGAAAAACGCATTTTTCTCACGTTGGGCCACATTACACCTAGGAAATAACGATGCATTGCAATTTAGCGTCTTTTTCTCCATGAAAATAGGTGGTTTAGATTAATCTTGAGGGAGTAAGTGACGCCTGAGACACTCGAATGAAATGAAAAAGTCGCGCTAAAAATGTTTTCCGCGTCGGAAAACGCAATTTACGAGTATTGGGTGGCATCGTATTTCAAATGTCACGATGAAATTCGATTCAGCATCGAATTTTACGTAGGAACATGTATCCCCACTTTTACATTCGCGAAGAAACACTAAGTTTCAAGAGCTCGAACATAGAAACAGAAAAATCACAAAAAGCGTTATTTTTTACTTGAGTTTCAAAGCAAGATGCTCTTTGAGGCACTATTGAATCACTCTCTAGGGGCTCGAGGGAAAATTTTCCCCATGTTTTTTCGGCTCAAAGAAGGTATCCAGAGGGGGGGGGGAGAAAGGATCTGTGAAACTTGGGAAATAAGGACCACCCTAATACACACAAACAAGGCCAAAGACCGCGAAAGATGAATTTCTAGTCGGCTGGAAATGATCTTAAAGAAAGAAAGGTGACCTACAATCAAGAGATATTGGCGAAGAGAACACGATGATGGACATCGACTCTGTGTGGACGACGATTTTTATGATATAAATTCAATTTGAGTTAGAAGATCCGAGGAAAATGTCTCGTCACGAGTACAACTCTTTCTATCTGAGGAAGCGAGATCTAGAATTCCTCTGTCAATGCTCAAAGGTAGCAGAATAGGATTGCATTTATTACTGATGGATAATTCTTGATCTTGGAGGACTAAATGATAAAGAGTAAAAACACTGTTTTATAGATGGTGATAAGATTTTATTCTTGCAACGTTTCGTCGACTTTCTTCTGTCGACCTCATCAGGCTGGAATATTAAAAACCAATAAAACATTTTTTCTCCCACACATCACAAGCAGCGATACAAATTTCAATACTACTAAAAACACAATTCACCTAATTTTCACAAAACCACAGTCACATCGCAATATCAAATACGTTTTGTTTTTGACATGGGAAAACGTCCATGTCTCGTCAGCTGTCTCATTGCAATCAGGTGTTATGATTGACTAACGATCGACAATATCACCCATTACATACCAAGTGAGCAATATCTATTAAGCATATATATATGGGTGACGGTAAAGTAGGATTTGACATTATTGCAACATTTTCAGTAAGGTACCATAAACTCTGTTTAATTTTTCTACATCCTCTTTTCTATTGATATTATTAGAGTTTTAATAAGTCTGACTCTAATAATATCAATAGAAAAGAGGATGTAGAAAAATTAAACAGAGTTTATGGTACCTTACTGAAAATGTTGCAATAATGTCAAATCCTACTTTACCGTCACCCATATATATATGCTTAATAGATATTGCTCACTAGGTATGTAATGGATGATATTGTCGATCGTTAGTCAATCATAACACCTGATTGCAATGAGACAGCTGACGAGACATGGACGTTTTCCCATGTCAAAAACAAAACGTATTTGATATTGCGATGTGACTGTGGTTTTGTGAAAATTAGGTGAATTGTGTTTTTAGTAGTATTGAAATTTGTATCGCTGCTTGTGACGTGTGGGAGAAAAAATGTTTTATTGGTTTTTAATATTCCAGCCTGATGAGGTCGACAGAAGAAAGTCGACGAAACGTTGCAAGAATAAAATCTCATCACCATCTATAAAAGAGTGTTTTTACTCTTTATCATTTAGTCCTCCAAGATCAAGAATTATCCATCAGTATTAAGCAATTGGGGACGAGAAATCAACAATCAGAGTTGAGAATTGCATTTCACCTGGTAATTGTAGTAGGAGATTGTTAGTGTGTATACAAGTGTGTGAGTTCATTATTTGAGTAAGGGTATAGAATATGTACGAGAATAATGAGAGGATTATCTCGTCAGATGAACTTTTCATCGTCAAAATTCTCAGAGAGAGCAATTTGGTTTTCACCGTATTAATCTTCTCAGAGAGATCTTCAGACTGTAGATGACACTTTCTACTCGAAGATAGTCAGTGTTCAAGAAGAATGATGACTCGCAAAGGAATATATGAGAGTATAATCTGGGAATTTCATTCTCAGAAGAATTTTTTATCCTCAGAGTATAAAGAGAGAGGTTCCGACTATTTCGTTCTCGACGTCGAGATCTTTCAATTTTGGGTTAAATTTTTTTTGTAGGTATCCGGTGGTTGCGGAACATGATGATTTGCAGAGGAATCCAATGTTTTGACATGTATGTTGTTTTTCCTTTGATTCACGAGTTCTAGTCAATCCACCGATCGATCTCTCTGAAATGTTCATGAGTGATCGATCACCACGTCGAGGTGTGCTGGGGGGGGGGGGGGGGGGTTCAAAGATGATTCCACTAAACAGTTTTCGACATATGCGTCTTTGAAAACAAAAATGTCAGAAGTTCCCAAAATTTGATTCAATTTTCGGAAAATTCGTTCTAGAATGAGTTTCTGGAAAAATTCAGAGTAGGGTAATGGAATGTTTATATTGGTATGATAGACCGGTTTGTTGATGGATCGTTTCGTGAAAATGTACGGAGGAGGAATATCACGTGGTTCTATATAACGAGGTGGAGAATTTATGATTCCAATGATTGGAATGAGAGACTATAGGAGGTGAACATTGACAAAGTGAATGAGAATGGCGAGAGAATCGGTGTTCCAGTGACAAGAAGTTTGATATGAGGACTGTGGACGAAAATATCTCTGATTGAAATAATAGAATTTCGGAAAATGTTAACAATCCTATGGTTGGAGATGGATACGTGAAAAACTTTGATATAGTCAGGTGTTAGTCCGTTCAGCACATTTCAGGGTAGTTATCTGTCACTCACAAGAATTTAAGGAAAATCGATCAAAGAGTTCAGGTGAAAGGCTGGACAACATACGTGCAGAGACAATGATGGTCAAAGATCAATGTTCAGCATGGAGGGGATAATAGTGGAGGGAAACTCACGATCGAACGATCCCGGCGAGATGGAAAAAATGGTTGAATCTGACTCCCTATCAGGGAAAATTTTTGGTATAGAAAATGGATTCCAGTGAAATGATTGCAGGAATTTCTTGTCACGGGGTGACAAATCAATGGGGGTGATATATCAATGGGGTGGAGCGGATTGTAGAAAGCGAAGTAGGACGGATTTCAGAAGGCGATGTGGGCGGATAATGGGGAGAAATGTGTGGTGGACATTGAAATGGGGAGTGGAGGGAATTCTAGAAGGAAGTATGGCGCGGTTGTAAGTAGGCAGTGTGGGGCGGATTATAGAAGAAATACGCTGCTTAAAGTAATTAGCAGAGTGTTTTTTCACGGCGTTATATGATAAATATCATAACGATTGAGGAAACATCCTATATTTCGAGTTATTCCTCTGAGGAAGCATTTCACAGAGATTTGGGTCATCTGAAAATAGGTTTTCCCAACAATGATAATATCTATTTGGTTGAGAGGGAATTTCGATACAGTTAGTTTAAAGATGTTTAAACTAGAAATCTTGGTAAAAATGATCTTTTCCCGGAAAACTCCATTTGAATAATGTTTTACGGATTTTGAGAGAATTGGGTATCAACCAATCGATTCAGAATGGTGCATAAAAAGGTCTTAGGTCATTAAGATCGAGATGAATGAGTCGTGCAGGAATGATACGAGGGGAAAAGAATATTAATGAAAATGTTCTACTATTTTTTGAGTTATCCTTCTGAGGAAGCTTTTGAGAGAGATTTAGGCTTCCTAGATTGAGATTTTTTTAACAATATCCGTCGTTTGATTGAGATGGAATTTCGATTCAGTGGGTTTGAGAATGATGAAAAAAAGAAGTCTTTCGTGGAAATTCTGATATTTTGGAGAATTCGGAATCTGTAAAGGTTGAATGAAAATTCGGTATTAACCAATCGATAGATCATGCAGAAGAATGCTTATTTAGGTGACTCAATTCACGGTGGGACTGTGTTAGGAGAAGATATTTATGTATTAAGTGTCGAAATTTGAGCGATTTCGCTTCAAAAACGCCATGGATCAAATTTGATTGAAAGAAGAAAGCTGTGAAATCACTTTGCTATCAGAAATTGGATTGTGTCCAACTTGTCGAGAGCCAAAAGTTGATAAGGTGACCAGTAAAAGAGAAAGAGCATGCGGTATAAAACAACGGTTACACACACACGCACATACAAACACGGGCAGAGGGGCGCAAAGATGAGTCTCTGACAGATTCGGGGGGCCGTTAGGAGGAAAAGTGTTACCTACAATTGATAGATTTTGGTGAGAGGAAAAGAATGGTTTGAGGCTTTTTAAGATGAGAGGAATTTTGTTGGAGGATATATTGGTTTCAAAAAAAAGTGTGATCAAATTTTCGTTAGGGTGAAAACAAAGCTTTCTCTTTGGAGGAAGCAGAAATCAGGCGGACTTTGGACAACAGTGTAAGGCGAACTGTGCATAACAGTGTGGGTCGGATTTCAGAAGGCAACTTGAGGCGTAATTTGGACGGCAGTGTGGGGCGGACAATAAAACGAAGAGTGGGACGAATTCTGGATGGCCATGTGGGGCGGACAATAGAATGAAGAAAGGGACGGATTTTGAACGGCAGTGTGGGGCGGAGTGGGGCGGAAATGGGTGGAGAGGGGCGGAAACGCATATGTTATGTGCGGCGGCGTGGGGTGGTTTGGGGCGCCGTGGGGTGGATTTCGTGTTACCCAACAGTGACGGGCGGTGTGGGGTGGCGTGTGGGGCGGAGTGGGGTGGTGTGAGGCGGTGTGGGTCGCTGTGGGGCGGAAGATTCAAGAAGAACTATATAGTATAGGGATATATATATATATATATATATATATATATATACACACACAACCATCAAAAGGGTATAATATAATATACCTGAGCGCCTGGGGAAACAGGTATTCTTGAACAAGGTGTGTGCAACAGGGCAGGCCATCCTTCGATGTTTCAAGAATCCACACTCTATATAAATATATCTGTTACCCGGACCCATCAGGTCCGGTCTTAACAAAATGATGGAAGTACACAAAGATATTGAATGAACACAATCAATGGCTTGAGAGATATGAATTATGAAAGACTGAAAGAATACTTGAATAAATAGTGAATTGTGCTTGTCATGAACAGGGGATGAGAATATATTTCATGAAATATATTCATGATGATCTTAAAAAAAATTAGTAAATAATGTAGTGTGGTAAAGGGACTGTCGGATTTAGACATGACTTGTAGAAATATGAGCAGATTGCTACATAAGAGGTAGTAGGATGGAATGATGATGGGAAGATCACAGGATGAATATCCTTCTTAACTATTATTTCATCTAAGAGCAATATAGTAGTGACACGCCAGTGACCAGAACAAAGTATCATCCATGGATAATAAAAAAACCAAGAACATAGTATACCTCTGAAACTTATCTGAAATGCAATGACTTTCACTTCAACCAAATATGTCTAGCAGAACTCCACCAAAACACTATTCGATTCCTGAAATATATACAGATTTTACTCTCCAGCGGGTCTCAGTGAATGCATCACAAATTTAGGTTTTAATTGCTGGAACTCTACAGATCTTCCATTGGCTTATGATGATTAGAATCACCAAACTCATACTTGAGCACTATTGATATGTGAATTTACCACCAATGATTTGATGTACTGGGTTATCCGAGAAACTCTTTTTCACTAAATACAAGGCAACGAACACATAATTTTGAAGAAACACTGAATAGCTTGGTAACATGATAAACAAATCATTCGAAAGCACATATAACTAACAAATATTTAACACACAGGGTATAGACAGATTCAAGCTTGCACATCTGAATAGTGGAATAGAATGATAAGAATTAGGTTTCAAATGTATGAAATACGCAAAGTACAGAGTTGTTAACAACTTAGTTTGAGAAGATTTGTTGGAGGAGGTAGACTCATGATCTCAAAGCGTAATCCCAAGTGACATGTGTTCTGGCACTGTCTGCTAGTCTGAATTCTACAGGTGTGTTTCATGAATGATGTAACATTAGTTTTGGATAAGGCCACGTTCACAGTGTAGCTCTCATTGCGATTTCAGCAATACATCATCCTGATTATTAAACTGAGTGAATGCGTGAAAATTTGCTAAGTATGAATACTTAAGGTAGTTGTACACTAAAGTGCAAAATATACCAGAATGTCACCAAAGTTGGTGAGGATTTAGTTCAAGTTTTTATTGAAATATTTTGATAAATCTTTGGATTGAATAATGTCTTTGGAAGTCAATATTTTAAAAATCATCTGCTAAATTTCTTAATCTTTTCAATATCTGCAAATCATATTCAAACGCTCAATTTAATCAGATTTTATAATCGAACTTAGAAGAAAGAATGAGATGTGTTCATAATTCTAAGTATCTGTTTAGTAAAGTGGTATGAATGAGTTGTTGCCGATTTTCATTGGATTAGAGATGTCGTCTTTTCAAGTAGCAAATTTAAGATGTTGCTTGACTTTCGAGGTCTTTATTGAAGAATTAGTCAACTTTTAACTGTTGCATCTGATTAGGATTTGGTACTGAGGATCGGAAAAATTTCTAACAAGAGAATCGCGATTGAGCTTGAATAAGTTGTACCTTTCCGTAGAACATATTGTCACATTCTGAGACAGTTCAGAAGAATGTTACTCTACACGCAAGAGTGAGGAGTTTCGTGGCATCTCAAATATTTGAAAGGGTTCTTGTTGATTATCAGATTGATTGTGAAGAATTCTAGTATTCAGCCGATATAACTGGCTTTTGGATGAGGAATCAGGAAGTTTTAGCATTGATTTCCGCGAGTTTCTATGATCTTGACAACTTTTCTCTTCAAGAGACGATAGAGACAGAATTCTTGATTCCCTCGAATGAAAAATCGGTGATGAAATTCTTTTGTTCCGTTAGTCAAAAATGTTTTCTTGGTTCCAAATTGAGTGATTGTGATTCATGAGGATTATGAAGATTACAATAATAGATCTACGTTGAGGATGAGAATGAGTGAGATACAAAACTGAACAATCTAAGAACCAAGGTTGAAATTTAAGCGAACCTGAGTTAGTAATAATCTAATTTTAAGCTGTTCAAATGTTAGTATAGATTCTTGTAACTATTCATATTTTAATAATCCTTTTGATGTCATTATTCCTCGCCATCATTGAAAAATTCATAAAGGACTCAAAATTGCTGCTTCAGATTTCCAAAATCCTGGTTCAAATTTTTATAAGATATTTAACAGCAACATTTGAAAGTTTCTCCTCTTCCAAAATATTCTGCACAATTGCTTGTCATGGTATCTTTTCAAAAGTTCAATTCTCGATTCAAGAATAGTCCCTACAATAATTGACAGAATTGCTGTACACTCCGATATCCTTCAAGATTTCCAGACATTTTCATTCTGCCGGAATCTAGGAATTTTTTTAATTACTTGACCAAAATTTGACTTCCGCTCGAGTTTGATGAGAAAATGAGAAAATTTTGTCAGTTCAGTGATATTATTTAGATAGAAGAAGAACGATTATGTAAACTAAGAGAATGGCGCGACTGTGAGGTTTGAGGGAAATGATGTTGAACTATTACTTGAAGAAACTGTAAACAATTTTTTTCCATAAGGGTGAAAGTGTAACAAGCTGATATGTGGATAACGTAGATAACTGACAAATATGGTATAAGACCCGCGCCCGATTCAAATCGCCGAATATAAATGGTCACTATAGCTGGCAGCGTAATTAGTTACGAATAATTGAACACAAGCCATCCCCTCTCGAAACCTATGAAGATTTGCCTCCCAAACACCGATCGACGCTCTTGCAAGCCAAGCAGCCACGAGTGCGAGACAGACAGCAACAAGGCCCTTCGGAAGGGCCCGACGCCCACGCCCCCGCCGCATCGACGAGCAAAGCGGCCCGCCATCTGAGCTACACTGGCCTTTGGCTAGATCACATCATCTTGTGAAAGCGCTTCACGCTTCGTCTATTTCTCGAGTCCTGATTATTCAGGACAATATAGCTCAAATAGTTCATTCATCACTATGTGTATACGTCATTCACCCTTCTCCCTACTCGCGTCGGCGAACCAAAGAGTGAATTCAAACATAAAATCATTGTTCAAATCTGGACCATTCGAGCTGAACTCATGCTTATCCATTCTTCAGTTCAAATATCGAATACGTACTATCTCCCTAGATTTAGTACGTTGTTTGTGTGTGTGTGTATCTTGTTTCATACCGGACACGCTTTCTCTTTTACTGTTCACTTCATCAACTTTTGGTTTTCTACAAGTTATACGGAATCCAATTCCTGAGAGCCCAGTGATTTGGTAGCTTTCGGCTCCCAGTCAAATTTGATCCATGGGCTTTTTCAAGAAAAAGTGCTCAAATTTCGAATTTGAATACATGAATATCTTTTCCTAACACGGTCTCACCACGAATTGATTCACCTAAACTATGATTTTTCCTAAATCATCTATCGATTGATTAATACCGAAATTTTATTCAATCTGTGCAGATCTCGAATTTTTGGAAAATCAAAATTTCCACCAAAAATTCCATTTTAACCTTTTTAAAACCCACTGCATTGAAATTCCGTCTCAACCAACCATCAGATATCATCCAAAATACGCTGCTAAATGAGATTAGCAGAATGCTTTCTCTTAGCGAAATAGTTTAAGAGGTTCACTGAAACTAATGAGAAATCTGCAAAACTGATCAAATTCCAAAATGATGATTGGGATTCCTACAAAATAGTTATATTTTTTAATCTAATTTAATTGCATTTCATATCACACTCACAATCCAATGATTGGATCCAACCAATCGATGTGGAATGAGGAAAAAGTATCTCTCTAGTCCATTAAAAGGTGGATAGATTAGTTGTAGAGGGAGATATGAGGATAAAATGAATTTTAGCTGCAATTTTCTTCTAACATTTTGGGTTATTATTACGAGATTCACTTTTAGGGGAATCAAGATGACCTAAACTGGGGTTTTTCATGGAAGATATGTAGTCTGGTTGAGGGAAAATTTTGATATAGTTGGTGAAAAGATCATAAAAATGGAGTTATTTAAGAAAAATTTGGATTTTTCGGGAATAAATTGGATTTTGAATGTATTTAAAAGGATTTTGAAGAATTCGGTATCAACTCATCAATTTAGAACGATGAAAAAGTATAAACTTAGTTGAGTAAAATTTGTATATATTAGTTTAGGGGGTGGGTAATAGCGGGAAATGAATTTTAGATGCGATTTCCTTCTAATATTTTGAGTTATTATGAGGAGATTGCCTTTCAGAGGAATTCAGATGACCTAAACTAGGGTTTTCCATGGAATATATGTAGTATGGTTGAGGGCAAATTTTAATATAGTTGGTGTAAGGATTATAAAAATGGAGTATTTTGAAAAAATTTGGATTTTTCGGGGATAAATCGGATTTTGAATGTATTAAAACGGATTTTGAGAAAATTCGGTATCAACCAATCGATTTAGAACGATGAAAAAGTATCAACTTAGTTGAGTAAAATTTGAATAGAGTAGTTTAGGAGGGAGATATGAGGAAAGTATGAATATTGAAAAAAATATTTTTGTATATTTTGAGTTATTTTTTTAAGGAAAATAGTTATCGGGATTTGGGCTACCTAAAGTGAGGTTTTCTTAGCAAAACGTGTAAACTGGTTAAAACAGAATTTCGATAGAATAGGTCTAAACATGCTCAAATTGCTGTTTTTGTTGGAAATTTTGGTTTCTTTATAAAAATTTACGTTGATGGAGTTTGAATGGAATTTCGGTATTAACCAAAAGATAGATTGAGCCAAAAAAACCATAGCCTAGGTAATCGAAATTGGGGTAAGGTGAAAATAGAAAGAGATATTTTAGTATGAAAGTACACAATTTCGGCGATTTTACCTCAAAAAACGTTTAAATAAAATTCGATTTGGAGAGGAGACCAGGCAAATCACTGGTCTCATCTCTGAGTGATTCTATACAACTTGTAGAAAAGCAAAAATCGATAAAGTGGAGTGTAGAAGAGAAAGCGTGGCGCAAAAAAAAAACAACACACATACACACACACACAGACACAGACAAAGGGCCGGAGAGATGAGTTACTGGGGGGTTTTCGAGGATTATAAGGAGAAAAGTATTACTTACAATCGTTAGATTTTGGCAAGAGGAATAAGATGGTCAAAGCACTTTTGTGATAAGATGAATTATGTTGAAGAAAATATTGAGTTGAATGGAAAAATCGATCAAAAATTTGCTGTTCAAAAACAAAGCTTTCTCTTTAGAGAAAGCAAAAATTAATTTTAGGTGAAATTTTAATAAATTGTATATTTTGATTTATTATATTGAGAAAGAATCTTAGGGTTATTGAGATGATGTAGTTTAAAGTTTTTCGAGGAAAAAATTGGTTTGGTTAAGGCGGAGTCCTCGTAGAGTTGGTTCATGGATGTTGAAATGAATTTGATGGAAAAAATTTTGATTTTTGGAAGTAAAATTAGATTTTAATCAGATTGGAAAGTAAGTTGAATCAAATGAGGATCCAACCAATCGATGTAGAATGAGGGAAAAGTATCTCTCTACTACATTAAAAGGTGGATAGATTAGTTGTAGAGGGAGATATGGGGATAAAATGAATTTTAGGTGCGATTTTCTTCTAATATTTTGGGTTGTTACTACGAGATTCATTTTCAGGGGAATTAAGATGACCTAAAGTGGGGTTTTTCATGGAAGATATGTAGTTTGGTTGAGGGGAAATTTTAATATAGTTGGTGTAAGAATTATAAAAATGGAGTATTTTGAAAAAATTTGGATTTTTCGGGAATAAATGGGATTTTGAATGTATTAAAACGGATTCTGAGAAAATTCGGTATCAACCAATCGATTTAGAACGATGAAAAAGTATCAACTCAGTTGAGTAAAATTTGAATCAAGTAGTTTAGAGGAGAGATATGAGGAAAGTATGAATATTGAAAAAAATATTTTTGTATATTTTGAGTTATTTTTTTGAGGAAAATAGTTATGGGGATTTGGGCTACCTAAAGTGAGGTTTTTTCAGGAAAACGAGTAATTTGGTTAAAACAGAATTTCGATAGAATAGGTCTAAACATGCTCAAATTGCTGTTTTTGTTGGAAATTTTGGTTTTTTTATAAAAATTCACGTTGATGGAGTTTGAATGGAATTTCGGTATTAACCAAAAGATAGATTGAGCCAAAAAAACCGTAGTCTAGGTAATCAAAATTGGGGTAAGATAAAGTTAGAAAGAGATATTTTAGTATGGAAGTACACAATTTCAGCGATTTTGCCTAGAAAATCGTATAAATTGAATTCGATTTGGAGAGGAGACCAGGCAAATCACTGGTCTCATCTCTGAAACATTCTCTAGAACTCGTAGAAAAGCAAAAATCGATAGAGTGGAGTGTAGAAGAGAAAGCGTGGCGCAAAAATCAACACATACACAGACACAGACAAAGGAACGGAGAGATGAGTCACTGGGGGGTTTTTGAGGATTCTAAGGGGAAAAGTGTTACTTACAATCGTTAGATTTTGGCGAGAGGAATAAGATGGTTAAAGCACTTTTTTGATAAGATGAATTATGTTGAAGAAAATATTGAGTTGAATGGGAGTATTTTGAGAAAATTTGGATTTTTCGGGGATAAATGGGATTTTGAATGTATTAAAACGGATTTTGAGAAAATTCGGTATCAACCAATCGATTTAGAACGATGAAAAAGTATCAACTTAGTTGAGTAAAATTTGAATCAAGTAGTTTAGAGGAGAGATATGAGGAAAGTATGAATATTGAAAAAAATATTTTTGTATATTTTGAGTTATTTTCTTGAGGAAAATAGTTATGGGGATTTGGGCTACCTAAAGTGAGGTTTTTTTAGAAAAACGAGTAATTTGGTTAAAACAGAATTTCGATAGAATAGGTCTAAACATGCTCAAATTGCTGTTTTTGTTGGAAATTTTGGTTTTTTTATAAAAATTCACGTTGATGGAGTTTGAATGGAATTTCGGTATTAACCAAAAGATAGATTGAGCCAAAAAAACCGTAGTCTAGGTAATCAAAATTCGGGTAAGATAAAGTTAGAAAGAGATATTTAAGTATGAAAGTACACAATTTCAGCGATTTTGCCTAAAAAATCGTTTAAATTAAATTCGATTTGGACAGGAGACCAGGCAAATCACTGGTCTCATCTCTGAGACATTCTCTAGAACTTGTAGAAAAGCAAAAATCGATAGAGTGGAGTGTAGAAGAGAAAGCGTGGCGCAAAAAAAAACAACATACATACACACACACACCGACACAGACAAAGGGCCGGAGAGATGAGTCACTGGGGGGTTTTTGAGGATTCTAAGGGGAAAAGTGTTACTTACAATTGTTAGATTTTGGCGAGAGGAATAAGATGGTTAAAGCACTTTTTTGATAAGATGAATTATGTTGAAGAAAATATTGGGTTGAATGGAAAAATTGATCAAAAATTCGCTGTGTCGAAAACAAAGCTTTCTCTTTAGAGAAAGCAAAACCTCAGACTAGATGGCCCAAATCGCTCTAAGAAATTTCATTTAAAGAATAACTCAAAAAGTAATGGAAAATTTCTCCTCAATTTTGATGACCTGAACTAATGATTCATTCTGCATGATCTATCTGTTACAGTGGATGTCCGAAATCAGTCAATGCCGGAGATTGACTAGTAAATGTCCAGCATTGACTGGGAGGTCTAGTCAATGTTGTTGAAATGGCAGCATTTCGGACATTCAATAGTCAAGCTTAGGATTAACTAACGAGCCTCCGTAAATTCCCGAAACGTGATTGCTCACGGGAAATATACTTCTCACGTTAACTTGATCTTTCGAGAACTTCGCGCCGAAAAACAAGCTCTTGAGGGACATCTTCTGAGGAACGATTATAATTATCAACATCGTGGATGGGGACTTCTACAAAATTGGAACAAAAGCTGGTTGAATTAAGCAGCTGTTCACGAGGAGCCAGTTTGTTGTTTGCGAAGATACATTCCTTGATCACAACGAAATTCACCAGGAGCAAACTGTGTGCTTACGAGCAGCAGCTTCAAGAATTTCGATTACAGGTGGCCAGGGGATGACGGAATGCAATTGTAAAGCTAAATGTTCTTCAAATAGATGTTATTGTGAAGTGAAGAAAAACTGTGCAATTCAGGATCCCATAATAGCCAGAGCTGCTGTAACAAGTAGCTTTTATATTGTTAAACTTTTTGAAAGATTCAACTTCACTCTGATCATGCAACGTGCTATATCATTTGTTGGTGTGAAATTTGTAAGACTAGAATGACATCATCAATGTGATGAAGATGTCACCTCCGTTTAGTATGAACGTAAGATCTAAGACTATGTGCAGCTGTTATACACTTACGCTAAATATCATTTGGCATGAATGAATTTTGCTCATCATATATTTTTGTTTCTCTGCTCATTATATGTTTCGGACATTCACGGGGGTCAGTCAGTCAATCCTAAGATTTCCTAGTAAATCTCAGGACTGACTGTCCCCACTAGTCAATGTCAGCAATAACTAGTTAATCCTAGGATTGACGGATTTCAGACATTTACTGTAACATATCGATTGGTTAATACTGAAATTTCATTCAATCTACACAGATCTCGAATTTTCGGAAAAATCAAAATTTTGACTAAAGATTTCATTTTGACTCTTCCCAAACCCACTGCATCGAAATTCTGTCTCAACCAAACATCAGATGTCATTCTGAAAACCTCAGACTAGATGGCCCAAATCGCTCTAAGAAGCTTCCTTCAGAGAATAACTCAAAAAATAATGGAAAATTTTTCTCAACATTCGTTTTTATCTCGTATTATCCTTCACCACTTATTTATCTCAATTTCAATGACCCAAAGACTTACTCATACGCCATTCTGAATCGATTGGTGGATACTAAATTTCCTCGAAATCAGTAGAACATTATCCAAATGAAGTTTTTTCGCGAAAAGGAAATTTTCACTGAGTAATCCAGTTTAATCATCTTCAAACCAACTGTATCGGAATTCCGTCTAAACCAAACGATAGACATTGTCGGATAAACCTACTTCTAGATGACCCAAATCTCTCTGAAATGCTTCCTCAAAATAATAACTCGAAGTATAGGATACCGTCAAATTGAGTAACTTTTTTGGTACACCTTCAAAAGTCTTGCACAACTCTCCGGGAGCAACTCAATTAATTTTACAGCACTCGAATCGTATTCTGTTATCAATTCTGAAATTATGGAATCCTATTTGTTGCTCCTGGAACGCAGGACGAGCGTTTTCAGGGTGTACCAAAGTTACCCAATTTGACGCTTCTTTCTTATTCGTTATGATTATTGTTAGGACCCGTGCGGAGGGCTCGGGACAACAAATATATTTAAGTTCGTTGGAAACAGTCGTATGGGCGGACTGCCCAGTTGCACCTACCTTTTCTTAGTTGGCAGCTCAAATCCTCTTAGTCCCTTCCTATATCTCGGAGTATTGATATATTTGTATATATATATATAAATATTTTCATATATATATTGAATTATATTTTGAATATTCTGGATATGCACTTGGTCAGAATGACCTGATCTGATTTCATGTAACTATTATATTGGATTTTCATAAATCAGAAAGATAGAGAAGTGATTTCAATATCCATTTAAGAGATGATCAAAGTAATTTTAGATATCCAGATTTGAACCTTCAATAATAATCAATTCTGGAATCAACTCAAATATTCAAAGTGAGATCGTCAATTCTTCAAATAAGCATGCATTTATAGATTCTGAAATGATGAGAATGAATTTTGTGATAAAAATATAAAGTTATTGAAACCCAGCAACAAAATCGAAATCACTGAAGAGAATCAGTAGAAATGATAATCAATGAAACAGGCAAGTTGAATTATCTCCTTTTTGATCAGTTAGGGACGGCTGAGGTTCTCGCAACCTATTCTATGAATGTTAAGAATACAAATCAACTCACAATTAGATTGTTCCTTAAGGCGATGCGGTCACCGTGCGCCGTGCACGCTGAAAGTTATTCCCACTTTTCTCCGATATTCTTGCGATTTGGAATAAACGACGAGGAAACCCGCGTTCATTATCATCTAACTTGAGTTCGTCTTCTCGTCGTTTAGTCCAAATCGCAAGAATATCGGAGAAAAGTGGGAATAACTCGAGTGCGGACACTTCCTAACCTATAATATACGCACATTGTAATTCTCATTTTTATTCGATTCTTTTGCGATTTGGGCTGAAGGACGAGAAGACGAACACAAGTAAGATAATAATAAGCATTCGTCTTCTTGTCGTTTAGTCTAAATCGCAAGAATATCGGAGAAGAGTGGGAATAACTTTCAGCATGCACAGTTTCGCGCTAAACCCCATCTGGCTCGAGTATTCTTGCCTACAAGTCAGAAAGATCCGGGAATCCAACAATAATGATGGTTTTCGGACACAAAGGCACCATTTTCTGTGTATGAGAATACCTTGAAGAATTGTATCCTTTGATGCAAAATGAAATCCTATTCGCTCAATATGGGAGGTCTGGTAGTTTCGAAGAATGATGCGAAAAGGTACTGTACACGTGGATTCTGAACGGGGAGCCTTCTTGTATCTGGGTATGGGCTGAATAGATTCCCTGGAGAAATCATTCACCTGCATATTCTGGCCACGGTGTCCTTGAACCAACTTTAAATGAGTCGGAAGACCACCTCGCCAAATATTTTCTTAAATGGTTGTTCAGGGCTCAAATAACATCTTCCAACTGTTTTTGAAATCGCCTACGTTAGAATTTTCAAATAAATCAACTTTTATGATTTTTTTTGAAAAAATTGTCGAAAAACGACTCTGACGCGCTTTGGTGATGATGAACGCTTAGTTATATGCTTCAAATTTCACAAAAAATTTCGTTAGGAAGTGCAGATGATTCATGACACTCTATCCCAAAAGATTCGCAATGTAATGCGTAGAGGAAGGGACAGGCTTCGTGAGCTGTGACTAATGCTTGGGTAGAGAGTCAGATGGCGAATATAGAAAGGTATATACCACCTATCTATATTGGTAAATTTGTCGTCTGCTCACGGCTCTGTCTTCTTCTTACTCACATTGGTCCTAATAATATGTACACGATGCCTTGGACTCTCGGCAAGGTTCTCATCGCGCAACAAAAGCTCTCACTCCGGTTCTGGAGAGCTTGCAGGTATGTCATACCTGATCCACATCTCGCATTTGAGTCGAGAGGGTAGCTCTATCGTAGTTCTAAGATGCCACGTCTTTGCTTTCATGAAGAGAATCGACTCAAATTTTGGGTATTGTGCACGAAGAAGGAGATGGGAGTGCAGAAGCTGAAAAGAGACATGGAGGACCGCTCCAAAAATGTTCAGCGATTGACGTGCAGGATGATAAAGTACCTTCATGTATATGAGAGTTTCCATGGAACTTTTAACTATTGACCCTCTGAAATAAAAAAAAAATTTCTCATCGCACACGTTTGAAATGGATTTCATGTGATACTTAGACCTCGAAAACATGTGAAAAAAGTGGTGCCACTCTCTTCCAAGCCGAGGTATCTGGTTCAGAACGACATTTACGGAATTACACACTTGAAACATTCGTGAATCAACTTCAATCGAATAGATTCGATTCAAAACATTGTCTAGACGATCGATACGGATTATATTTTGCCTGACTTGACTTTAAGATGAATTTCATCCTCGATTTCTCCGAAATTCGAGGTAAATTTCCAGAATCGAGTCAAGAGCTATGAGTCTCATTTCAATTTCTAGAATACACTGTGGACTTATTTTGTTCATATTTTAGCCGTATACTGTGTAAAAATCAAGAAAATCGCGATAACATCACATTTGAAGGCTTATTCAGCTTACCATCCGGATTCAAATATTTCTCCTCAGCTTCTCACAGAAATACCGATCAACAATTGCAACTCAGAACAGTGCGGTTATATCCCTTCTGTGATGAAGAAAAAAGAGCACAACATTCCAATCCTGTGCTTTACGTTTCCTAAGTATGCCATCAAAAAATGACCGTTTCGAGAGCCAGTGGCGCAATAACTTTATGAGCCTTGAAGCTTTATGAAATTTTTCCGGATCAACGCACACTCACAAACCAAACGGGATTCGATTTGTCTTCTTTTTAACTTCGGAAACTCATTGCTTAATTCCCCATTTTGCACAAGGTATTCCATTAATTTCGTAAACAATAGCAAGAGAAAGTTTTCCCACAATACTCGGTTACATCGATGAATGAGAGCTAATATCATAGCCAAATCAGCGCACACCTCTGAATCAAAGCTTTCCTCAAAATATGAGATTAGTAGATGGATATATCATTCCACCGAAGTAGTTGAGGCATAGGTATTTTAGTTACAGCCTTATCAATTCAAAAAATCGCGTTGGTACGTTTGTAAACTACCCAAAAATCATCTTTTGCGGTCTGCTATTGACAAATCAGGATGCGTTCCAACAAGAAAGAATGTAGCTCATATTGAACGATTCCAAATACCATAAAATGCCACTCCTGCGCACTACGGATAGTTCAAAATACTCCTGGAACACTGCAGTAACACAAAAGTTAAAAGTTCCGCGGAAACTCTCATATGTCAGACATAGGTGAGTCAGATAGGGCAATCTATCAATCTGACCGTCAATCGCTGAACATTTTTGGAGCAGTCTTCCATGTCTCTTTTCAGCTTCTGCACTCCCATCTCCTTTTCCATGCACAATACCCAAAATTTGAGTCGATTCTCTGCATGAAAGCAAACACGTGGCATCTTAGAACTACGATAGAGCTACCTCCTCCACTCAAATGCGAGATGTGGAGCAGTTATGACATACCTGCAAGCTCTCCAGAACCGGATTGAGAGCTCTTGTTGCGCGATGAGGACCTTGCCGAGAGTCCAAGGCATTGTGTACATATTACGACCAATGTGAGTAAGAAGAAGACAGAGCCGTGAGCAGACGACAAATTTCTCAATATAGATAGGTGGACCTTTCTATATTCGCCATCTGACTCTCTACCCAAGCATTAGTCACAGCTCACGAAGCCTATCCCTTCCTCTACGCATTACATTGCGAATCTTTTGGGATAGAGTGTCATGAACCATCTGCACTTTCTAACGAAATTTTTGTGAAATTTGAAGCATATAACTAAGCGTTCAACATCACCAAAGCGCGTCAAAGTCATTTTTGGCGATTTTTTTAGAAAAAAATCATAAAAGTTGATTTATTTGAAAATTCTAACGTAGGCGATTTTAAAAACAGTTGGAAGATGTTATTTGAGCCCTGAACAACTATTTAAGAAAATATTTGGCGAGGTGGTCTTCCGACTCATTTAAAGTTGGTTCAAGGACACCGTGTGGCGCCCGAGACGAGTATCTCTCGTGATTTTCAGCCAAGAATATTTGGGCCAGATTTCGGCTCATTTGCAGCAATTCCTCTTACGCTGAAATGAATACTTGCGATTGCAGTTCAATGCAGTGCTCATCCTCTATTTGATGTAGGAGATTGCGAGATTGGAATGTGAACAGACCACGTAAACCCGGCCACGTCAGGCGTGTCAACCTTCCTCGACTTCGTCAAAATTTGGAAATCGAGGCGTTTCCTGAATAGGCGTCAGCGAAAATATAGATTTGGCATGGACTCGCACTTAACATGATTATCAGAATGCTGAGAATGTTAGCTGATTCACGCTTCGGAACTCACGAGAAATTCTTAGCTGGTAAAGCATTCTTTTATTGAAATGAAGTGCAGCCACCAATGTCAACATAACTTCTTGAACTGTTCTTGTCGTAAATATCTCATATTCGTCACCAAAATCTTCAACAACGAATGGAGATTGGTCATTTCTCTCACGCTAATCTATCTGCATACTCGGACGAAACCAGATTTTTGTATCTCCTTCCAATTCTGAGTGATATTCTTCGGATTTCTGAGTAAACAATCGAAAGGAGAGTACAGTTTTTTCCGCTTAATGTGGTCACATCGGGACAAGAAACTTTGATTCTAATAAGCGGATGATTCTAATACCCGGACAAGATATATTCTCATTAATTCACGTTAATTATGAAAGTATAGCTAAGAAACATGAAATTTCCATCATCTCTTATATTATTTTATTAGTGAAGAGTGGAATACTGGCATTCTGTACAATCGTCAACTAAAAACGATAAATCATCTGCGCTATATTATTTTTGAAAAAAGTCAATCCTTGATTGCTTTTGATTTTCAGTAAGCACATTGTCAATAAAATTTTCATATTGATTATGGAGCTCAAATATTCAATGCATCACTCTCGATCTCTTTTCTCGACTTCAACAGCTTACTGAGCGAAGATTAGGGAATTGCCAGCTGTGACGCAGCATCCCGCTGACTCGTGCCTTCTGGTAAAATTTCATATTTTGCGAACAGTTGCAATTTTTTTGACACTGAGATCGGCTCGCTTGCTCATTGTGGCGAATGTTTAGAACAGAGTCGCGATCGGACAAAGACTGAGACGGGAAGACACTACATGATGTATACTAGTGTGGATAGTGTGAATATATCGTCAATACAACGCTTTTTTGCTTTGTAAATATTCCAACTAACTCGCGAAGTGGACTTGGCGTGATCCCATTAAGCGAAGTTTTGAGCACAGTATCCGATGAATTTTACATTGCTCAATATACAAGCGGGTCGGGACCAGCAGTTCTGATCACAATGAACAAATGATTCTATTATCCGTGATCACATTAAGCGAAAAGTACTGTATCCGCTTTGAGATCGATGGTGGATGGGATTATGACGATATCTTGGTACTGAGGGGATTGAACTCTTGTGAATTAATGACCGTTCAATTGATCGTCTTTGTCACCAGAAAGCCCGTCTCTGAATTTGAAGCAGAGATTTTTCCTGCGCAAGTCTATCTCTGAACTCATACAGGAAATAGATTCTCGTGTTCTATCTCCAAAGTCATGCTCAAAAAAGATCCCTCGAGGATTTTGAGACCAGTTTACATACTCAGAAGTTTGATCAACATGTCCTCTAAGCCCATACCGAATGTTAACATAAGCAGACGCCTGTTTACGAAACGACTCATTTTAAGAATTTTTCGAAGTGGGGAAAGGTTGGCACAGCTGACGTGGCCGGATTTACGTGGCCATTCCATTCCCGAATTTGTGCAATTTTCAACACTGAATGGCAAATCAACGTTGCATTGAACGGTAATCGCAGGTATTCATACTTCCGTAAAATTATATGGCCTTGCGATTGAGCTTAACTCGTCCAAACAAATTTTGCGTATTTCTGGAGATGAATTCTGGTGATTTTGTCTCGTGGATTCCCGGGTCCTGATAACTAGTCTCTTTGGAAATTCTGACCCCCAAAACTTCCGGTGACATACTCTGTTTCCAAGAAGATTCAACACGAAAGAGTAGTTCCACGTGAAATAAATGGTCCATAGAACATGGTGTCCCGAATCTTCTCCTCATGATTTTTCACCGTTTGTATACCTCAAGAAAAGATGAATGGACCACCTATGGGACCCCAGAAAATTTTTTTGCACGGCTGGTGGAGGCTTGAATTCAATTCCTTGTTTTCACCAGGTAAAAAAAGTGCTGACTCTTCCGCAATCAAACTACTCTAGCTCGGGAACAGAACGAAGTATCAAAACGAATCAGGCCGCATTTGAAGGCTGAGACAAAAACCTATCAAAACATGTCTTGAGAATTTTTTTTTCATGCAATGAGGCGTATATATGGAGGATTCCGTGGAAATCACTCTTTAATTTTTTTTCTCCAAAACAATAACTTGAAAAAATTTCGAAAACCCATAATGTTATGCGAAATTTGATGCTCTCCTCAGGAAAGAATATCTCATCCTGGATTCTGGCGTTTGAATAGGCTTTTTTGCGATTTTTTGAAAAAATGGCTCAATTTTAATTTTTTTTCGGCACTAAATGCGATTAAAGTTCTCAGGTAATATTAATAAACATTTTTCGCCACTATCATCACTCTTTTGAATCGACAAAATGAGAAAATTCTCCAAAATCCAAAGTTGGAGTATGGGAGACAAGATGAGAGTCAATCGAATGCGTACCAATGAAGATCTATTAATTCATTTCATGGCATCCATCGTTGAAAGCGCGACTTTTGATTCCACGATGGATAGCCATAAAATTCTCTATGCATCCCGGTCCGAAAATATGATACACTATTTTTTTCCTCTTGGTAGTGACATCCTAATGATTTGGAGATAATGAGTGATCTCGAACACGCATTGTCTCTTCCTTCAGAGGTTCAAAATGAGCCGAGATAGACGAATTCACATGCCGAGCTTTATATAACTTATCGATATTTTGAATAGCAACGGAATCGTGATCATCGGTATGGAAAATACTGGCATAACCATATGCGTGTATGACCAATGATGCGGGTGTTGTCTATCTGTTGCATCGACTCTGTGCCTCTGCGTGCATCAGCTGTTTCTAGTGTGATTGGAAATACCTAGCATAGAATCTCATACCTGCTGATAAGTGACAGACGATTATAAATCATAAGTTTTGTGTCTACCAGTGTATGTATTCGAAAAGTGTGGTTATGGAGAGGAAGATTTACTGAGTAAAGTTTAGAGAGGAAGTGACTGATTGTGTTTGCAGAGTTCAACGCGTGCTAACCATTTTATCTGTAAGTTTGTGTGGGACTTATCACATATTTGAGTTTCCGAATAAAGTTCTAAGTACAATTTTGGACAAGTATCGTTGTTGATGTGATGTGATCTGTGATAAAATATAAAATACTGAAAAAAAGAACGTCAGGCAGAAGCGCGCGAATTTGCCTGTATAGCCTGCTCCGGTGTCTTCTGCTTGTCACAATCTCGCTTGATTACAACGGTATTATGCACCAAATTTGTCCACAAATGTCACAAAGAGAATCTAAAAAGTCTTCAAGATATCTTAAATGCAACACATGTAAGCGTGAAATAATTGTAAACAAGTTCAAACACGTTCAATAGCCGAGTGGTTGGGTGAGAGAATATGGAGATATACTCCACGGCGTTTGATCATGAAACGCTATGCAGTATACCCATGTATTCTCTCGCGTTCATCGGCTCGACCGCTTGGCTGCTGAACGTGTTTCGACTTGTTTACAATCATTTGACCACACCTGTCTTGCTCACATGCTTCAGACATACTCGAGGGTGTATATCTCCAAATGTATACAGATCAATTGGATTAGAGCTGATTGATGAACATTATGTGCCAATATACATCATGATTGGTATAACTTCGTGCCGTCATCGCCAGTGTTTCGATCTTGCACCACCAGGTGGTGACGAGTTATTCTCACTCCCAGAATATTTCTAATTAATTTTGATACTCGATCGATATGATCGGATATCGTATTTATCACTCGCGGGAATTTCAAATTATGAAGATATAACTTTTTCGGTCTTTGCGAGTTAAAGTCAGCAGATATTGCTGACGTTTTTGGCATCAATCAACGCATAACATCAGCGTAGAATCCAAATTTTTCCATAGAGTTTCTCATTTCTCATCTTTACTTTTCATTCCTTTCCATCAAAATCCTTTAGATGCATCCTCGGAACCATACGAGGCTCTAAAGGTGCATTGATCGAGAGTGGAGTAAAATCCATTCTCGATTGATGCCAAAAACGTCAGCAATATCTGTTGACTTTAACTCGCAAAGACCGAAAAAGTTATATCTTCATAATCCCAGAATATTGTTCTAGATAGACAGATCTGAGTTCGTTCTACTTATTGGTATGAGTAGCAAATTGTGAAATTTTGTAATTACTGTCAAATAAGAAAGTCGAGCTGCTAAATTATCGCCCTGTCATGACGTGATTGTAACGAGCTACTCTAATCAAAAAATGCAGACGGTGACGAGCAGATAGCTGAGCAGTTTCTACTTGGCTTTTGTGCGCGAGCCCGAGAGTTTCTACTTGGCTCTCCAGTTTCGTCTACCATTTCCTTCTTCCAGTGAACTATTGTCGAAGAGTCTCCTGCAAATGGTCCTTAAATAATACAAATATTTAGAGTATAATCAGATATAACTTCTGCATATGCACCTCAAAGATAGTATACCTGAGTATTGTGTATCTCTCGCACATCACAAAGCATTCAACTCGTTGACACTGCAGTGTTCGGACAACGTTCAAAGCCACAATTTTTGTTTCTTTCCAGACTATTGATACTTTGTGTGGTTGAGACAGGGTCAAGTCAATCAATTGGTTCATGATTGGTGATCTGCTCCATTTCTATCGATCAAAATGTCAGCGATCAACTAGGTAGTGTAATAAGTTTTCATAGTAAGCACTAAATTGACAAAGTTTGATTCAAAATGACAATTCGCTTGCAGCTAATGCTCCAGAACGCGGCAGTCACTCTCGAGTATAGGAGTCATAAGTAATATTACTTTTCCCGTCACTCTGTATATTTACGTCCTATTGAAGGATAACGTTTTCTAACATGGATATTGGTAAGCTATTAGACCTCAACTTATCATCTTATTTAACACGTTCGCTGCGACGGGTCCCACCGGTGGGACCCGCGATTTTTCATCTTCCGATCTTTGCCGACTTCGGCTTGCTCGAAAATTTTTTTCAAAAAAATCTATCATGGAGGTTTACTTTGCCAAGAACTTGAGCAATGAGATAAAGAAAAGTCTAGACCCATATGAGCGTTTTACCGAGATGCGGGGGTCTAGAACATGACCGAGATGAAATCATGAAAAAACGGCGTCGCAGCGAACGTGTTAACTCTGAAGCCAGTTTTTTGTCCACCATAGAATAGCGAAGAATCCAATTGTTTGGTCGATAAAATGATGGCATACTCAGAGATTTTTTGATTGCGATTCGAGATTAATCCTCACCAACTCCTCCGCTGAGGAGTGTATGTACCTCAGATTGAGAAGTAATTGGACTTGGAAGGGGTTACTTCCTCATCTCGCTATACCTCATTTTCTCCATTCGTCAGGCATGATATGGATGGAGGAATTGATATTTCTATATTCTTGACAGATCAGGAGGAAAAGTGCTAAATCGAAGATTGTGAGTCATGTAGCAATGATGAGATCATTCGCTTTGAAAAGCTCACTCATGCGCAACAAGCCCTAATACGCAAGCAAACTGACAAAAGTGTTCTTTATAAGAAACACCTGAATAAGCAATTCAAGCTATTCAAGTTGCACCAGTTTCAATGTTGTGATCCTTTGGGTGTACATAAAGCGGGAGTGAGAGCAAATTCACGTGAAATAGGCGAAGACGACTTTCATGATCATGGACACATTCTAAATGTGGCTCCGGGACAAAAAGTCTGTCGAAACTGTGGAACCTCCACACTACCAGACTATTCAAGAGACTATTATGAAAACAGTGAAAATTGCAGAAGTAGTGAGTCTCGAAACACTCTTAATATACTTGAAGATTTACCGATGGATAGCCCATCGCATTCCGAAACAACTTCTTCTGCAGGATAAAGTGGAGATCTTGAGACTCAGCGAGGTGGTCAAAGAAGTGTCAAAAACATTGGGCGTTCTCATTACTGACATGAGACTGACTCATAAGGTGACATGATTTTTCCTATATTGCGAATGCCCTTCACCATTCCCATCCACTTGATGAAAAATTCTCTCATACTTTCCAGAGATGTTTGAATGAAACTTTTGATCAAATCACAGAGTCCCTGACGAAGAGAATGGGGATCTTCAATCCTAGGTTTGAAGAATCATCCATTTTAGCAGAAGAGGCTTGGTACTACAGAGAAATTATCGACCAGCTTCTAGAAAAATTATCGAATTGTGAGAATTCTAGAGAAAGATACTTACTCTTGTCAGTATTACCGAGAAGATGGAGTGCGTACCAAATACAGAAAATCATGGGCGTCGCTCAAGCTACTGCGAAGAGAGCAAAAGAGCTTGTGGAGAACCAGGGTATATAATGTTTGGTTCCATCCAAATCAGGGAAGGTGCTCAACCCTGAAGTTCTAGAAATGATAGAGGATTTTTATAAACCAGACGATAAAAGTCGCATCCAGCCTGGGAAGAACGATTATGTCCCTGTTCTCATCAATCGAGAGAGAGTTGGAGTAAGCTCACGAAACTAAGTTTGCATTTGCATTGTTTATTAAAGATAATAGGCGAAATCTTTTCTCTGCAGAAATTACTGAGGATTCATCCCAGTGAAGAATTCTAACTGATTCATAATGAAATTATGCGATGAATGAGCGAAGTTTTGTAGTCAATCAGTTAGAATGCAGGGATTTGTCTCATTGCTGCAAGCTGAATGAGTTTGAAGGAACTTCATGCCTCCATTTTAACTCAACATGAAATTCCCCTTAGATACAGGAGAGACTACTCTTATGTAATTTGGAAGAATGCTATCGAAGTCTCGAAGACGAACATCCTGAAGTTTCGGTTGGATTCTCAAGATTTGCTGAGGCACACCCACCATATGTTATCTTGGCCGGAGCCACTGGTACACGCACAGTCTGCGTGTGTAAATTTCATCAGAATTTTAAACTGCTCATCCACGCACTCGACCTGGAATCTATATACGATCAGCTCAGGAAATGGAATTATAAAGATATTCTAGCAAGAATAATATGTAACTCACCCACTCATGAATGCTATCTCCGTAAGCGATCGTTTTTTTCTACGAAATCCTTGCGTCCCATTCATTTTAAATATAGAATAGAATCCGGGGGCTAGGTAGGCTCCCGTATGCACTTTCAGGTGCGACCATGAAACCAACGTATTTTGACATATTTTTTCGTGTAGAATCCAAATTCGTCATTACTTTTCACATAAGTGGTGCAGATCACCCTCAAAAATACATTTTTCCAACCTAAAACTTGTGTTCTTCTGAGCCTGTTACCAGCAATCGTGTTTCATGGTTCAAAATCTCTGCATAAGAGTCATTCTTTTTAATATCACCAACTTTTGGGTCGGGGGTCATGGATTTTTTTGTAAATTTAGGTACATGTTATATGTGATGAAAGAAGGTGGAAAGCACAGTTTTTAGACTCCGAAAGTGATCCGTGCAGGTTTGGCGACCCATTTTCGTTTTCAAAATTTGCAAAAAAATCGATTTTCTCATTTTTTGATTGATTTTTCCCGCGTGTAGGGCCCGATGGAAAAAATACAACAAACATACATTTCGATGTAAAAAAATCTGAACTTTCCGAAAAAAATACTTTCAGAATCGAAAAATGTCAACATAACCTCAAAAAAAGAGTTTTTTTGAAAAAAAGTAATTTTTGGGGCCTTAGGGCCCACTCTACCTCAAAACTGATATTTTCATTGAATTCCTCGTCAAATTTTACGTCGAAAACCGTTTAGAACAATTTGGGATCACTATGGGATCAAACACTGTGACGGCAGCTTTAAAGCTAGAATGAGAAGAAATCGGGTGAATCGACGTGTGTTAACATGCATGCTTGTCACTGCGTCTCTATGTACCACTATATCATCATTACAGCGATGATTCAGGTAGAATCAGAGGGAAGTACAAAGTGGAGATTGGAAACGTTCGATACTACGGCTGCCAACGTGCCAACCCAACTGCTTATGCAGATATAAACTTGACAATTGTGAGCAGGTGTTCTCAACCCTCACGTGGAACAGATAATGGTTGGTTGGTACGCTCGGCGCAGCAGTGTGCGCGCGCACCCCAGGCAGGCTACTGCTGCCACCGCCGACAACACACGGATGTGCACACAGGCTCACTATCCCGACAGATGATGAGTTAACCGTTGATATAGCTACCAGACGAATTCCAAATTGATTGGATATTCACGATCAGATCTGTTTTTCTTCTAACGCTCAACCCAGCGATACGCAGATCCTGACGAGGTATTCGATCCGGTATCTTTGTTGTGATTATTTGCATCTGAGCTGTCCAACTGTGGAAAGCTACAATAGTGCGGTAAAAAAGAACAGAGGTGGACTCGCACCTGTTGAGCACTCTGAACAAAGTGATGAAGTGTACTCCACTCATGTGTATCTGACAATTAATGTATGAGCTTCGTGGGATAAATCAATTCATGCAGAGCGAAAGACTTGCGAGAGATTGTTGAAGAATGGTCAAGAAGCGGTGCTGTAACCCATTGAAATTACCGGGTCCTCGTAAGTTATATCTACATAGCATAGAGTGTTCGGTGAATCGAGGCGCGCGGTCGCGCGCCTAAGCAGTATAGGTTCCAGGAAAAGAATGAGCGACCGCGTAACTAATTTTTGAATTCGTCGACCCTGACCTTGTCATAACACTTCATTAGAGTTTTAATGATGTATAAAAAGGTTTTGGCCCGGGGAAGAATTTTCTTAATACTTTCTTACGGCATTGCTCGATGATTAGCAACCATCTAGATTTCCTGCCTTTTGATATTCACAAAATCTAAATTTCACTGTGAGGGTCGCTCGAGAAACTCTTTGTCAATTGTTTAAGATAAATTCCCGACATGCATTCGTGTTAGTGTGTCCGTGCGATGTGATAACTTTGACATCAAGCAGAAGAGAAAGCGCGTGATGTATTACAGAATGTAAACACATCTGGCTGTCTGCTCTGCTGACAATCAATAATAAAAGTTCGGGTATCGTGTCATCTCGTTCTCGTAAATGAAGTACGGCTTTCATGGGCCTCATTCTTCATTAGTTCGCGATTTATTTATTCGAAAGCTTCAAGTTGAGTGGTGTAAACGCGAGGCATAATGCGTGATAATCATCGAGATCGAGTAAACGCGCGTGTTCATGTGCATAGGGTGTCAGTGTTTCATGTGAATTCTATCATTTCTGGACACGTATTGAAGTAGTAAGTAGACCTCTTATACGTGGTTGCGCTGTTGTATCGAAACATTTGGTCGATTCGTGTTATACGTCGTTCCTCGCTAATTCACGGAAAATGTTCCGAACATTTAATAGAGAATTTACGATGTTTACATTAATTTGATGCCGGTTTTGATCGAAGCAAACTAAGAAACGGATACGAATATCAATTGATCACGTGCAAAAAAGCGACAGCGTATAGGTTGGAGACACGCAAAAACACATGAAAAACACACAAATACACATCTCGGACTTAGATAAGCAAGATTATCTTCAAAATTCGGTCAAATCTTCATTGCTCCACTTCTAAGATTTCTTCATTCGTATGCTCAGCGAAACTTATTCAATGAAAGTCGAACGACTCTTAGAAAGGTCCTTCCCTCTTTCATACCAGAAGGTAAAACCTTATTATAGAGAAAATGCTTTTGGTATTTTTCACGAAGTTTTGGGATGATGATCGCCTTTTGGGGCAGTAGCATCGGTCCGGTAGTGTATTTTTGCGAGATTCTGTGTGTTTTTGCCTCTGTTATGAGCGTGTTGATCAACATACCATGAATATCATTAGTTCGGTCCCGACTGAGTCTTGCACATTCGATTTGAAATTACGGCGGCTTGCACTTCCGAGTTTTCGTTGACAGATAAGATATCGATCGATTCCATCTTGTTCATCAAGAACAATTCGATTCGGTTTATAGACTCAAGATCTGAGGCCGATCTGCGACCGATACCTGAACAAGAGCTATGGAAATTACCAGAATTGGTCGATTCTGCACTCATCTGTTCTAAGTGCCGGAAGCGGTTGCAAATTTACCAGCCACCCAGCCTCGATAACGAACTCGGGGAATCAGAACCTTTCTCTGATAAACCCAGCAGCCAAGGTTCAACAGTAGAGTTCGTTGACGAGGACATCAGTATGGATGTTTATTTAGGTGTATCTCCAGTAACTAGAAAACGGTACAATTCTATCAATAGAGGGAATCATCTTATTTTCAAGGAAGAAATTGAATGTTGTCATGATTTGCAGCTCTTACAACGAGTCATACATGGGATCGAAATTGTCCGAGTTTCAAGAGGCTGTTCGCAAAAAATTTAAAAGTCAATACGGTATCGAACCAGCGACTGAAACTGATAAAAACGTTGAAGATTACCGTGAAATAATCCAAAATTTGAAAAATGATATTCGGCATTCGGATCAAAGGTACACAATGTTTTCATCCATGTAACACGATTACCATTGATTTTGTTGAAAGTAGAATTCCCTCATTCAAGTGAAAAAAGAAATGATTCTCGCCCTAAGTAAATTATGAGTATCCGTTCCAGATCCCAAAAAACCCAGTTACTTTCTCTTTTACCCCATTCATGGTCTCGTCAAAAAATTGTCGAAGAGTTTGGGGTTACCGATCATTCTGTCAAAAATTCCAAATTGCTTCGGAAAAAAAGAGGAACCGCTGATGATGCAGAAGAGAATGTCCGGGGAAGACCAAGTTTGGATCCTTCGATCAAGGATAAGATCGTGCAATTTTACCTGAATGATGAAAATTCGAGGCAGATGCCAGGAAAAAGTGATTGCAAATCGGTCATCCAAGCAGATGGCAAAAGGAAACTGATGCAAAAGAAATTGATCCTCTGTAATCTTAAGGAACTCTATGAGTCGTATAAGACGGAGTATCCTGAAGATAAGGTTAGTTTGTCCAAATTCTGTGAGTTGCGGCCAAAACAATGTGTTCTCGCAGGAAGTAGTGGAACTCATACAGTATGTGTATGTGTCATCCATGAGAACGTAAGCTTGATGCTCGAAGGTATGAGACCAACTTACAACTTGTCATGTCGGTCGATTGCTATCTGTTTTCTCACTTTTATTCGCTTTTCAGGTTGTAAATTCAAGCGGTTGTTCAAGAATAGTAGCTTCTTCGGAGGAGATGATGTGTCCGTCAATGATATATTACGGAAAATGATCTGTCCCAATCCAACAATGGCTTGTTATGAGCAGAAATGTAACAAGTGTCCCTCAATTGATTTGATTCATGAACATATGGCGGAAATTTTTGAGAAAAACGACGTCGACGAAGTCAATTACCGAATGTGGACTACTACTGACCGTTGTACAATTTTCAATGTAAATCAAGATACCGACGACTTTTTAGAGCTGTTAATGAGTAATATGAAAAAATTACTCTTGCACGATTTTATAGCAAGGAATCAAGCCAAATTTTTCTCGCATGTGAAAGAAACACTGCAACCTGGTTGGTTTTGTGTAGTTTTCGACTTTGCAGAAAATATCGCATTTCTTGCTCAAAGAGCTATTCCGGGATTTCATTGGAACAATGAACAAGCCACTCTCTTCCCAATTACTGTGTATTTCAAGGTTAATGGAGAACTACATCATTACTCATACTGTGCTATTTCCAACTGCCTGAAACATGACTCCGTGGCTGTATATATGTATCAAAAAAAGTTGATAGAACTCATGAAAATCAGGTTTGGGATTCTGTTGAGAATGATCTATTTTTCTGACGGAGCCCCGCAGCAATTCAAGAATCTAAAATCTTTTGGTAATCTCACTTATCATCACTCAGATTTCGGAGTAGAGGCAGAATGGAACTTTTTTGCAACGTCTCACGGCAAGGGCCCATGTGATGGACTTGCTGGTTGCATCAAACGCAACGCAGCTAGAGCTAGCCTACAAGGTCATTTGATCCTGAATGCAGAGCAGCTTTTTGAATGGGCCAAAAATGCAATGAAGAATGTGGAATTCTTCTATCTGTCTCAGGAAGACTACGAGGAAACGAGACGATTTCTCGAAAGAGAACGTTTCCCATTCTGTAAAACAATGCAAGGTACACAGGGCTATCACGCATTCACACCACTGCAAAATCCAAGTGGCCATGTTTCAGTCAAGAAGATTTCTAATTCTAATGAAAGCAAAATCGTTAAAGTGGTCACGAAACCCTGATATGTCTCTTTTGTCAGTGGAGCAATTTTAGTCATTTCATTCAAGAATCTCCGAGACGAGTGATTCGATTTCAATTTAGGTGATAGAACTCCGAAAGCTATGACGGTGAATGTGATAATATAGTTGTTCGTGGAAATGAAGAAATCCATTTTGAAATCTGAGTAATTTGAAGACTCCAGCTCGGACGAACCGTACAATTATAACATTCAAAACAAAACTCGTTTCTTTTTTCTACGGTGTATATCTGATGGTATAAACCACCCCCCTCTCTTTCTCTCTCCCACACACAGAAACTCCTTCCAATGAGACAGTCTACTCAGTGACAAGCATGCATGTTAACACTCGTCGATTCACCCGATTTCTTCTCATTCTAGCTTTAAAGCTGCCGTCACAGTGTTTGATCCCATAGTGATCCCAAATTGTTCTAAACGGTTTTCGACGTAAAATTTGACGAGGAATTCAATGAAAATATCAGTTTTGAGGTAGAGTGGGCCCTAAGGCCCCAAAAATTACTTTTTTTCAAAAAAACTCTTTTTTTGAGGTTATGTTGACATTTTTCGATTCTGAAAGTATTTTTTTCGGAAAGTTCAGATTTTTTTACATCAAAATGTATGTTTGTTGTATTTTTTCCATCGGGCCCTACACGCGGGAAAAATCAATCAAAAAATGAGAAAATCGATTTTTTTGCAAATTTTGAAAACGAAAATGGGTCGCCAAACCTGCACGGATCACTTTCGGAGTCTAAAAACTGTGCTTTCCACCTTCTTTCATCACATATAACATGTACCTAAATTTACAAAAAAATCCATGACCCCCGACCCAAAAGTTGGTGATATTAAAAAGAATGACTCATAAGTTGAAAATTGTCATCTGAAGTATCCGGGCATCAGATCTGAGTCCCTTTGGAGCAATATACAGGGCAGTCACCAGCGTTTAGCATATTAAAAGTGACCCGCTGCACGAGATTTCTCGTTTCATGCTCAATCCGATGTAAACACCTCATTTTGGGGTTCGAATTTGATCTGACTGTAACATCTTTATATCACGATACCGACAGCCCCCTCCCCGTCTCATATACAGGGTGTAGTCGCGAAAATGCGGCCAACAAGAAGGAACTGATTCGAGATAGCCCTAGATTTATCGAATCTCACTTCATACATTATCTAATCGATTGTTTCATTTGTCAGCCCTGAGTCAAATAGTTGGCAGTTATGAGCTCGGTCATCAGAGAGCAGTGGTCCTATATGTATAGTACTTTTACTTTCCGTATGGAAAGCGGAACTCCGCATGTCACTACTCTAAGGTTGCTAAGATATAGTATATTTCAAGGTTGTAAAAATTACTTTTTCATCGTCTGTGCGGGGAAGAGCCGTTTTTTGAATTTCTTCTCCTCGCCGACGAGTATTCGACACTCGGGCGGGGTGGTTTTCGCTTCCGAGCGATGATTCCGACCCTCGCCAAGGCACGGGCCGGAAATACATCACTCGGTCCGCGGAAACCAACAACCCCGCCCTTGTATCGAAATCTACTATTTCGCCCGGCTAAAGCCGCAGGCGAGGGTCGGGACCTTCGCGAGGATGCGGAAAATAGGTGTCGCTCCCACGTTTCGAACTATAGTTTCTGATCAACGGTGAGTGAAGAACGACAAATGTGCAAATAGTACAATCATACGCTCAGAATATCGAGAAGTAAATATACTATACATATAAAACCATGCTTGCCGACAACTGCCAACTTAATGATTCAGAGTTGACAAATGAAAGAATCGATAAGATAATGTATGAAGTGAAGTTCGATAAATCTAGGGCTATCTCGAATCAGTTCCATGCATGTTGGCCGCATTTTCGCAATAACACCCTGTATATTGGACGGAGAGGGGGGCTGTCGGTATCGTGATACAAAGATGTTACAGTCAAATCAAATTCGAACCCCAAAATGAGGTGGTTTGATCGGATTGAGCATGAAACGAGAAATCTCGTGCAGCGGGTCACTTTTAATACGCTAAACGCTGGTGACAGCGACAAACGCCCTGTATATTGCCCCAAAGGGACTCAGATCTGATGCTCGGATACTTCAGATGACAACTTATGCAGAGATTTTGAACCATGAAACACGATTGCTGGTAACAGGCTCACAAGAACACAAGTTTTAGGTCAGGAAAATGCATTTTTGAGGGTGATCTGCACCACTTATGTGGAAAAAGATGACGGATTCGGATTCTACACGAAAAAATAAGCCAAAATACGTTGGTCCCATGGTCGCACCTGAAACTGCATACGGGAGTCTACCTAGCCCAAAATGCCCCTCCTGTCCGGACATTCATGTAATAGTTGATGAGATTACTCGTATGTTCAGGCGTGAGTCTATCAACGAGATCACTTTCGAACAATGGACTAATTTGGATAGGTGAGCCGAGCATTCTTCGTATCTAAGCAATATTGTTTTTGTGAACAATCAAAAAATGGGATGAGCGCAGGATCCGACCTTCTTCATGGCAAGTGATTCATCTAAATCTATAAATTTACAGGAGTGCTCTTGAAACTTCCACCCAAAAGTTACCCCAAGTAATGACTACGGTATTGCAATCATTACCCAATCTCCTCAAACATGACTCCATAGCAAAACAACAATCTCTTTTCTCCAAGGAACAGAAGAAGTCGCTTTCGCCTGGAGAAGTATGGACAGGTGGGGATTTTGCGGAGAATCACTCCCTCCCGCTTCAAGATGTAGTGCAAGATCATCATTGGAATAACGATCAAGTCACGATACATCCTTGGGTCTGTCACTACGTAGATGAGAATGGCAAGCTACAACGTATAACTGTTGTAATGATATCGGATCATATGAAACATGACTACTATACTGTCTACACTTCCCAACAACATCTCATCAAAATTCTCAAAGAAGCCATTCCATCTCTGAAGAAAGTGATCTACGTGAGTGATGGAGCAGCTGGACAGTATAAAAACAGATTCAATTTTCAAAACTTGTGCTTCCATCAAAGAAACTTTGCAGTTGCCGGCGAGTGGCACTTCTTTGCTACCTCTCACGGCAAAGGGCTTTGCGATGGTGGAAGGGGGCACTTCGAAGCGTGCAGCGACCAAAGCAAGCTTGCAAAGGCCTTTGGACGATCAGATTACAATAGCTAGAGAGCTTTTTGCATGGGCTCAAACTTTAGATACATCTATGGAGATAATATTTGTTCCTGAAGAAGAGATCATTGAGAATGAAGAATTTTTGAATGAACGCAATGAAGGGGCAAAGACTGTACAAGGGACGAGAAGCTACCACAGTTTTGAACCTTTGAACGAACAGACGATACGTGTTTGAGATTACTCATTATCTCTGGATTATAAGGATATCACTATCAAGAGAAAAGAGAAATAAATCAATGGATCTTCATTGGTGCGCATTCGATTGACTCTCATCTTGTCTCCCATACTCCAACTTTGGATTTTGGAGAATTCCCTCATTTTGCTAATTCAGAAAAGTGGTGATAGTGGTGAAAAATGTTTATTGATATTACCTGAGGACTTTAATCGCATTTAGTGCCGAAAAAGAATTAAAATTGAGCCATTTTTTTTGAAAAATCGCAAAAGAGCCTATATAAACACCAGAACCCAGGATTAGATATTTTTTCTGGAAAGAGCATCGAATTTCGCATAAAATTATGGGTTTTCAAAAATTTTTCAAGATATTGTTCTTCAGGAAAAATAGAAAGTGATTTTCACGGAATTCTTCATGTATACGCCTCATCGCATGAAAGAAAATTCTTCAAGACATGTTTTGATAGGTTCTCATCTCAGCTTTTGAATGCGCCCAGACTCTTTTCGATACCTTGTTTCGTTCCCGAGCTAGAGCAGTTTGACTACGGAAAAGTCAGCACTTTTCTTTATCTGGTGAGAACAAGAAATTGAATTCAATCCTCCACCAGCCGTGCAAAAAAAAATTCTGGGGTCCCATAGGTGGTCCATTCATCTTCTTCTGAGGTATAAAAACGGTGGAAAATCATGAGGAGAAGATTTGGGACACCATGTTTTATGGACCATTCATTTCACGTGGAACTCCTCAAAAGGATCTTCGGGAGAGGAGGGGGGGTGCAAATTTTTGTCTCGTCATCTACTTTCTCAATTCCTCTCAAGTTCTCCCAGATAATTTATAATTCATATAGGAAACCATGAATAGTGCCAATCCCACTCCCTGTCTGTAAAATTCTTTCTATATCAATGACTGCCCTATTTTTCGGGAGGAATTCCCCTTCGCAATAACGATCATGTTTCGGACTCAGACACTCCTCAGAATATTTTCCAAGAATGTCTCTTGAAGCTCTCGAATTTCACTTGCAGGTATTTCGAAACATCCTAATCCATTGACTCATTCCTGAGTTGGAGATGTCCAACTCTCGACCCATTCTTGATCCATTTTCCCGCGGATCCGACTAAACTTAGCCGGAATTTATGATCACACGTAGGGGGAATTCCAGAAAACCTCTGGGTATTCAAAAAGAGCTCCAGAATGAGCTGAAGCGGAGACGTGTTGGACCAATGAGGCAAAAGGAATCAAAACGTCCATACCTATTTGACATTCCTGGAAAGGAGTACATAAATTTTTGATAGGTATGGAGTATGCGATCAACGTACAACATCGCCCTGGCAGAAAAATGAGCATAATACGGGCGTATTACGGTCGTATCTCTACAATCGTAGCACTACGACCGTAGCCTCACGATGTTATTAGTTCTGCGGGTTTGTATCATAATACATATATTTTCTTCCATGATCATAGTGTCATTGCGGAATGTAATGACACATGATCAAACTTGTGTTCACTATTGATCTAAATAAAAGTCATTGCATGAATAAAAATATCCGACATATAATGCACAATTTCTGAACACTAAAACATATTTTTCAATGCAAGCATATTTTTGGATAACATCCTTCGACATGATGTCTTTACCTAGAAATTTCCGAAATCCATTGAATTTGATTGCGCTCGCGTCAAAAGAGGAGCATTTATAATATGTCGTGGGAACTCACATCTGGTCTTGATATAGCCTTGCATGATTCTGACGCATGTAACAGTAATCCTCATTCCACGTGTACCTTCGCCACTGAACATGCGTAATGTACATATGCGGGTAACTGAAGATGCTGCCTATATATATTGCGCTCTCACCTAGCCTCACATAACCTCTCACGCAGTTCATGCAGTATGTACGACGGAACTGAGCATTAGTTGAGCGATCGTTTTGCTTTTTTGGGTTAATTGTTGACTTTGTCTTTCGTTATTTTGAGGAAGATGATCATTCAATAATGAAGATTGAATTACATAAAAACAATCATGAGTGATGATCCTCAGCTTGATATTGAAATGAGGTCTGATCCAGATGAATTTCCTGCACACAGTGATGATGTACTGATTGAGCCAGACAAGAGTAAAGTCCCAAGTGATCCTCATTCAGAACATTGCTTGGAAGGAAGAGATCGAGAAAACAAATCAAAAGAGAGTGAATTAGAGAATTCTAAGTCGTCAGAAGAGAGTTCATCGGCAGCAATTACAGAGAAAAGTTGTATGAGTGAGGAAAGTGACCTGGAAGGTGCAAGCGGTGAGGCAGAGAATCTGAGTATCAGAAACAGTAATAGAAATAGATTTAGTAATGCAAGAAATTTAGACCTAGAAAATAATATAAGTCATTGTGACTTCGGGTCTGGTGGATATCATAGTGAAGAGGCTGTGGAACAAAATTTGTACTCAGCTAGTACACCAGAGGATTATGGCATGAGTGATGGGATGAATGAATTGGTGAAAGAGGTGGGTCTGCATAGTGGTATTCATGCAAATCTTGCGTCAGGTAGTCCTCAAGATTCTACTCTAAAGGAGACGCTGGGATACAAAAATGAACAATTTGTTGGTGAAAACACATGCAATGTTGGATGCAATCTGAATAGTTCATCCAAGAAGCAAGAAGTGGAGCAGAATGATGTAGGTAAGAATGCTTTGTATACTCAACCATGTACAACTCAACACAAAACTGTACCCTCACATCTGTCTAATGATCACTCAGGAGATTATTCAAGTGATGAAATTTTGAATGATTGTAAGAGTCGAGGAGTGAACAAGATGAGTGATGATGTTGCTTGCCGCAGATATAGCACACAGTTTGCATTTTAGAATTCTGAAGTACCAGATGGAAGAGTAGAAGTGATTGACAAAGGGGGTGTTATTGGGAGGGACCTTTTGGCTCAAGGTAAGATACATGGTTCATCAATAGGTATTTTTGAGCATACACAAGTAGAGAATCAGAATTTTGAGAATACGTCGTCAGGAAATTCAGCAACAGAAATCTGCAGTAATGATAGTCTCGTCAGACTTGTAATGGTGACGAAGACAAATGTCTTGAGCAAGATTATCTCTCAACAGGTAAGTCAGGGAATGGAGTTACTAGTAGTGGTTATAATGATTGGATGGAAGAAGTTTGTCGCAGTAGCAGTGGAAAACCAAGAGAGGTGAGGGAAGACAATTATAATGATAGAGTGGAAAGTGAGTCAGAAAATAGGATTGGTGAAGACTATACTGAACTTTTTGTCAAAAGTGCATGCAATCTAGGTATAAAACAAGGTGTTGTAGAGGTCATCAAAGATGAGGGTGCTAGGTGTATGGGGAAGTCAGTATCGCAAAATTTTGATGAGGGTGCAAGCAATGAGATGTCCAAGTCAGTTGGTCAGGAAGACTTTTCTTTCGATGTCAGTCCCTTGAATGAAGCAACTAACCAATCAGATGATTTTTGTGATCAATGGATTAGAACTATTAGTGGGAGTCATAGAGCGCATAGGAATGAGAGCATAAGATCAAATGACAATCGAAGCTTTGCAGAGGAGAATTCAACCTTAGGGAAAATGAGTTCTTTCAGCAACGATGATTGTTATGATATTGGGGAAAGATCTCGATTTCGTTACAACAATTCAACAGAGAAGGCAAATGAAATCTCTAATGACGATCATATCCAATGGAAGGGAAATGTGGGGAACGAATATACTCCAACAGACAGGAGAAGGGGGCTAGAGGCTGGCACAGACAGACATGCCAAGAAGAAGAAAAGCAGTGGGAACTATCGTCATGATCCAATGAAATACGCTGTTGAAAGTAATTAGCAGAATGCTTTCTCACGGCTCCATATGATCAAAATCATAACGAGTAAGAAAGTATGCAGTCAAATTGTGTAACTTTGGTATACGTGGGGTAACTTCGCTACACCCTCAGAAGGTTTGTCCTGCGTTCCAGGAGCAACAAATGAGATTCTATAGTATCAGAATTGATAACAGAATTGAGTTGCTCCCGGAGCGTTGTTACAAGACTTTCTAAGATATACAAAAGTTAATCAATTCGGCGGTATCCTATATTTCGAGTTATTATTTTGAGGAAGCATTTCAGAGAGATTTGGGTCATCTAAAAGCAGGTTCTTTCGAAAATATCTACCGTTCCGTTGTGGGGAAATTTCGATACAGTTGGTGAAAAGATGATTGAACTGGATTACTTGGTGAAAATTTTCTTTTCGCAAAAAAAACTTCATTTGGATAATGTTCTACGGATTTCAAGGAAATTTGGTATCACCTAATCGATTCAGAATGGCATATAAGTGAGTTTTTAGGTGATTGAGATTGAGATGAATGAGTGGTGAAGGATGATACGAGGAAAAAATGAATATTAAGAAAATTTTCCAATATTATTCGGGTTATTCTTCGAAGAAAGCTTTTTAGAGCGATTAGGGCCATCTAGCCTGAGGTATTTTGGATGATATCTAATGTTTGGTTGATACAGAATTTCGATGCAGTGATTTTGAAAAGGTTGAAAATGGAATTTCGGGTGAAAATTTTGATTTTTCCAGAAATTTGAGATGTGTACAGATTGAATAGAATTTCGGTATAACCAATCGATAGATAATGCAAAAAAATCATAGTTTAGGCCATCTAAATTGAGATGAATGAGCCATAAAGGAAGGTACGGAGAAAAAATGAATATTGAGGAAAATTTCCCATTCTTTTCTGAGTTATTCTCCAGAGGAAGCTTTTCAGAGCGATTTGGGCCATCCAGTCTGAGGTTCTTTGGATGATATCTATTGTTTGGTTGAGACAGAATTTGGATGCAGTGGGGTTTAAAAAGGGTCGAAATGATTTTCTTTGGTAAAAATTCTGATATTTTCGTAAATTTGAGATTTGTAAAGATTGAATAAGAATTCGGTATTAACCAATTGATAGATCATGCAGAAGAATCCTAGTTTAGGTGACTCATTTTGTGGTGAGCCCGTGTTAGGAGAAGATATTTATGTATTAAAAGTCGGAATTTGAGCACTGCTGCTTGATAAAGCCCATGGATCAAATTTGACTGGGAGCCGAAAGCTACCAAATCACTGGGTTCTCGGAAATTGGATTCTGTACAACTTTTAGAAAGCCAAGAGTTGATAAGGTGAATAGTAGGAGAGAAAGCGTGTCCGGTATGAAACAAGAGACACACACACAGACACGGACAAAGGGGTGCAAAGACGAGTCTCTGACAGATTTGGAAGGACATGAGGAGGAAAAGTGTTACCTACAATTGATAGATTTTGGCGAGAGGAAAGAAAAGGTCTGAGGCTTTCTTAGATAAAAGGAATTTCGTTGAAGAATATGTTGATGTTAATGAAAAATTTGATCAAATTTTCGTTGGGGTGAGAACAAAGCTTCCCCTCTAGAGAAAGCAAAAGAGGAAAGTAGATATGAGTGCTGAGGGATGAAAGTTGGATGACTTTTCTAATCCATATTCCGATGAAAGTAACTTCACGAGTAAAGTATCAAAATCACAGAATGATGAAATGAATCAGACAAATGATGCGAGGGACAGATTTTCTGTGAATGAACAGGATGGAAATGTAATTGCGAATCGAGCAGGAGCATCTAATGAATTCAATTGTAGAGGAGACCGCCGAGAGATGAATATTCGAGAGAATTTCGCGATATGAAGTTTATTAGACTCAAATGATGATCACATTGAGAAAGAATTCCCAAGTACTAATCACAGCGATTCAGATGGAGAAGAATGCGAAAAACTCAGGAGTTGGATAGTGACCAATAAAATACCGCATAACCTGAGTGATGAACTTTCGAAAATACTGAGGGAGAGGAAAATGCCTAACTCACAAGCTTCCACGAAAACATTCTTGAAAAAAGAATCACGAGAATTTGTATATATACGAATTGAGGAAAATCTGCGATTGATGATGGAACCTTCCTTGCACCCACGAAGAGAAGCAGATTTGAGCTTTGGTATCGATTGCTTCAACCCTTTCAAGTCAAACACGGTCACTGTCTGGCCAATTCTTTGTAAAATTCATAAGAAAGACTACAAGTATGAGATTTTCACGGTTGCAGTCTATGTAAGTAGCAGCAAACCTAAATGCGCAAACAATTTCCTGAGGAAATTCGTCGAAGAACTGAATCGATTACTTGCGAACGGAATTGAGATCGTTGGAGTGATTTTTAAAATAAAATTAAAATTTTTCATCTGCAATACTCCAGCTAGAGCATTTCTTAAGATTTGGATCAGCCATTCATCTTTCATTGCATTCGAGAGATGTTTCGTGATCGGAGAAGAAGTTGATAATGTGACAGTATTTTTAGATACGAATGCTGCAAAAAAACCAATCTATCGTTCAGACGATTCGTTCAGCCGGATTGCCACCACGAAGTTCCAATTCCAATTTTCCTTGCAGATCTCGACTTCATCTACAACTTCATTTTAGATCCTATGCACTCTATTGATTGAGGCTCCGCCAAAAGGATCTTGGACTATTTACTCGGCGAGGCAAAAAACAATTCTAGAAAAAGTGTCAAGTTGAACTTCGCTTTGAGATTAGAGCTGCAGCGACGCACAGCGAGGCGTGCCAGTGATAGAAATTAGTTTGCCTGAAATTTCGCTCAAATCCGAAAATGGGATTCGATTCCTAGTGCCAAAAAACGAAGAAGTTTTATCAACAGGGAATCGAAACTGCTCCTTTCCGCAAATTAGACTAAAAATATGGAGTAGATGCTTAAGAAACTACTTGCGTTCTTCTCAGACAGTCAATTGAATCGTGGAAGAAATTCTGGATGAGCAGACTCGCCGATTTGTTCGGACCACAATCCCAAGCTGTCCTCCCCATCTAGGAGCTTAAGCGATTGGACCAAATGACTCAGAAGAATATGTCAGCCCAGAGCCTCCGAAAAGCTTAAAGTGCCAAATTCTTTGTGTAACTCCTGTTGTAAGTCATGGATGTCAGATATGGATTTTGCCCGTTTCAAGGAGAAACATGAACCGACAATTCCATTCACGGACTTGAATGCGGAAAGGTAAGGTTTCAAGATCGAAAGGCTTGCATTCCCTCGGACTTCTTTATCAAGAAGTCGGTCGATCGGTTTTAGTAGTTTCCAAATAGCAACGTGAAAATGATGTTTGCATACTTGCTACGAGTGAACAAACTAATATCATGATAATAGTCAAGAGCTTCTCGTAACTTACAGGTTTAGTGAGTTCCCTCATTTTCATGAGACCAAGAATACGAATATATAACGAAAGCTACGCGGCACCGTGGCGCGCATCACGGAGAATCACACTCACACATTCAATTTTTGCACGCATGCAATTCATCCAAGCCACGAACATGGACGACACTAGTAAATATATTGACGGACGCACATAGTTGTATATCGTAGTGTATATCAAATACCTGTGGTTCCATATTCTACATTTATTTGATCTCTCGAGGGATCATCTTTGCAATACAATTGAAGATTTATTACGGGAACAGATAAGTACTTGCTCGATTCGCAAGAAGGAGCAGTCTCGATTTTCTGTCGATGGCATTTCATCACTTTTTGGCACTAGGAATCGAACCCCGTTTCCGGTTTTAGGCGACATTTCAGGCAAACTTCTTTTAGCCACTGGCACTCCGTGACAGGAACGATTCAGAAAGATATTCCAGAGGAATTCCCAAGGGAGATGAGATCGACAAAATTTTATCCGGAATACAAAGCAGTTGAATGAAAATTTATGCTCCAGTGTGCTGGACCGATTGTCTTCAAGAATATCATGAGTGGAGAAATGAACGAATAATTCTTGCTTCTGAGTATGGGTTGCCGATTACTATCAGGACAAAATGTACAAACTCACGTTTCGAAGGCAAGAGCATTGTTTTGAGAATTTGTCCAGAGAGCTCCAAGTCTGTATGGCAAGGATTTCGTGGCCCTCTTGGTTCACTGCCTAATTCATATTTGTGATGATGTAGAGGAGTGCAATCTCAACTTGAATGATCTAAGTGCTTTCGAATTCGAATCGTATTTGGGATTCATGAGCCGCTTACTTCATTCACCAAAGCATCTCGTTGTACAATTTCGCAATAGAATGGGAAAAGCAGAGTCATATCAAATTCAGAATGATGAGAATGATGCGAAACCTCGAGTAATCCTATTCGAAACGAAAGAACAAGTTCATGAAATCAAGTCCAATGGGATGATCTTGGGCAATTTCCATCCAAACAGCGCAATTCTCTCAGGAAAGAAAGTTGGGGGTGAAATCCTATGATTTTAGTACGCGAGAAAGAATCTGGTGGCCATAGTGAAGACGTTCATGAAAAAAAATTCTTGCCCCCGGACTGGGATTCTAATCTGATGAACATTTGGGAAGTAACTCATCTATCTCAAGAAGAATTCACAGTTTCACTAGAAGATATCCTACAGAAATTTGTGAGGCTTGGATTGAACTTCTCTAAAGACGAAGAGAAGAGGAAATTTGTTGTGCCACTTCTGCATGAGAGACTTCAATTTGCTCCCGCTCCAAGGTAATTGAATCTTTCGCTATTGTATGAATAAATATTCGCCCTCGAGTTCTCGAGGATCTTGAAATTATTCTGATCAGTAACTTCGACCGAGTGCATTTACTTAAGGATCAGTTCAAATATCTCGCCGACTGCTTATTATCTACTTGAAATCCCCGACGGATCAAGTCACGAATATTTCACCGACATTTCGTCGTATTCGTATAGTCACTTATTCCGTGAGCCAAAAACGGTTATCGACAATTGTCTATTCTACGAAAGCAATCGAGCTTTGCCCGCCTGTCTCATCAGTTGTGTCGAGTCCACCACATCGGTATACACCTACAAAGTATGCAATACAGTCGAGTTCAGTCAAGTTTGTGCTCTCATCAGAGACAATACGATAGGTTATCTTTAAGGTAACGACCAAATCTTGGAGAATCACGAGAAGTTACCCCGTATCCGTACCTATATACTTTTCGATTCCATTACAACAGTATTAATAAGTTTGCGTTAGTTCTAACGATCTCCTTGAAAATGCCTTCCTGACCTCAAATACGATCCTGTTCGGTTTGCAGTTAATCAATCTTTCATACGTTTTGATCATCACAATCCTCAATCTCACAACACAAGTTGCAAGATGAGTGATATACCTAGTGACAAATATGAGGAAGAGATCGCTTCAGATGGAGAATATGAGTACGCTCTGATTCTATTCACACACCGGGGCCGTAGAAAACGAGTTGAGGATATTGATATTGTGCTAACTGATTGGCTTCGCATGGGCGATGATCGATCGTTGAAGTGCAAGTTCCTAGAATCAACGTAGAACAAAGGAGATGTAAAGATGCTCCATACTTTAGTCAAACAGCGAGGTCCAGTGCCTCAAGATTGGCCATGGTATTCAGTTCAAGGGGAAGGGAGAGCACGTAAGCTTTAATCTTTGCCAACATTCATCTAGAATCCCTTTCGCATTCTTGCCTTCCAATAACCAAATCATGATGCACGCTTTGATTCGAAGGCTTGCATAGTTGAATTTCACACGAATAGTGATTTTGTATCATTCACATATTGCATGCGATTTTGAAGATACTCTACGTAAAACATATACAGCAAGTTCTATTGTATTCCTTCTAATTGATGATGATGGTAATGAATTGACAGATACATATGAGGAAGGATTGACCAAACTCAAACAACGATGGATCTTCATCACACTCAACGATTGATATAAACATGGATATACCTCATGAATGTGTAATTTCCCAATGACATGAGTAATAAAATTATATTTTTCAGTTACCTTTTCATTGTAATGCTTCTTATCGATCGGACGAAAAGTTTCTCTATGAATAATTTCAACTGTATCGCTAAAGCTTAATTCGAGTGTATTTACATCGTAGAGGTACGGCCGTACCGCTACGATCCTAGCTGTACTGTCGTACTACGGTCGTAGCCCTACGATCGTAGATGGCGTGGCCAGTACTGCTACGCTCATGTTCCTACCAGGGCGGAGCTCCAACCGCATTAGCCACAGGAGCCGGCATTTTCAGAGCAATCCGCATCCATAGATTCCAAAATAATCGGACAGATATGGAATTTCTCACCTTGAAAGAAGAAGAAGCCAGGACGACAGTTGATACATGCATCTTCTTCCGGGCCACTACAAGATTCGCAGCTTCTATGACAAGCAACACAACGGTAATCTTCAGTTTCATAAGTGTACGGAGGACAAACTGTATGGCACCTGTCTCCATGAAGGACTAGGTGACGCTCGCAACTGGTGCAACGATCGGGTTGATTAAGACAAGATGCGCAGTTGGCTGCGCAAGGTATACAGCTTCCTTCTTCTGCATCTAAAAGTTAAGGTATGCATCTCTTACTCTTCGTTTGAAGCAGAGAGAAATAATTTGGAGGTACCTGGAGTTGATAAATACTAACTAATGAATCAGTTCCAGACAAATTTCACTACTTATTACTTCCTCATCAAGAATTTATCACCAAAGAGGAAACCTGAATACCGGTCATGGATCCGGGATACGACAGTTTCCACTAGCGAACAAGAGCATTTGAATGGGTTGTACGGGGATGCGCAATGGCTCAGTTTCGATCATTCTGCTACTGGTCTAAGGTTTATAACTCCAGGATTCTCGCGGGATGAGATACAGCTGAGATACGACTGGTTTTGCTGGCATGAGCTCACGCTGGTGAAAACTGGATACAAGCTAAGCTTTTACAAACCTAAGGAGTACACAGGGTCCCATTTTCCTCCCATTACTCTCGATTAGTGTAGGAGAAATACCTCCGAAACCCAGAGAGATTCGATATCCCTGTCGGAGGCTACAGGGGAGCCAGACAACGAGTGTCTCGGAAACAGGAAGGCAACCTATGAATACTGTATACAATTCCTCGCCATGGAGATAGTTCAATCGCGTCCAAGAATACGAAGGACTACAGTTTGGGTACTCGTGGACGATCGGAGAGGGTCAGGGGATCCATTACCAGCCAGTCACCTCGGATACATAACCCAGCGATCCGTGGAAGCCTGAATAGAGTCGTGATTCGCGCAGTTTGACTACGACTATAAAAGTAACACCAAAACTCCGTCTCAGAAGACAATGGGTGGTTGTCTTAAACAATGACTGTTGAGTTTTGGTGAAGAAATCTCGGGTTATTCCCATGATGCGCCATGGACTGCGGGTCGGTCCCATGGGCTCAAGAATCTATCAGATCATAGTCTAGGTATCCATGATCTATAGGGCATACCCAGGAGACTCGTCGGCGGCCTCGGGAACAGGGCCCGAGAACCAGTGGATTCTTGTATCGTGTTGTGATTTGCGCAGTTTACAACGCTGCGCAGAATGAAGACAGTTCCGCTTAGGGGGCTTTGGGTGTGACCTTCGGGTTGCACTTGGAGCTTGAGGGAGCGACCCCCCTCCGAACCCGAGTCCTGAACTTACAACTACGCACACTGCACCCTTCACGCACCATACTTACGCCCGCTCAAGCACTACACAAACATACCAACATTATACAGAACACGCATCACACTAAACACGACAGCCGTGCTGGTCCGGTCCGGGGTCGGCCAGCATGCGATTCCAGGCCCTGGAGGAAGAAGAAAGAAGATGATGTCCCGCATTGACGGCAAGATTTCCCCCAAGTGAAGCGGGGCCCCATTCGGATCTTGCGCGCTACCAGTGGCACACTTGGCTGGTGGACTCACGCGTGAAATTACAAGCGATGAAAGTACCCCACAGGCAGAAGGAGTTGGAGGAAAGGACCAACGCAAGAGGGAGATTGACCTCACCCCACACAGCAAGAAGAGGGAGGGTTTGGGTGAGGAAGCGGAGAAACGAGTGCTAAAGCAATCGAATCTCACTTTTTCGGTCCAACCAGAGAAGAATGCGAGGGTTGCAGCAGAAGCACAAGAGGCAGCAGGAAAGCTGCTGAGGAACAACCCCGCGCTCAGTATCCAGGTTGCGCAACCTAACAACGAGAAAGCCGACGCTGTTAACGTGAGTTCGGACTCGAGTGACTCTGACACCTCCTCAGGATCTCAGAAGACGGTGACAGTTCCGACACCCAGAGGCAGTGGGCGCGGCCTGATAGACAACGTGAGGCCACCTGAAGAGATGGAAATCGATCGCACTCCCATAACCGATGAGGCCGTACAATCAAAGAGTGAAAACAAGACCCGTGATCTAACGGAACGTTGGAGGGACTTGAAAACGTGCCGAGTGAAAACTGAAGAGAAGACTCCTCTGCTCCTCGAACACCTCGACTTGGTGATAGGGTCAGCCGAGACTGCCCCAAACATTACAGGAGGGACCCAGGCGGACATCGAGGAACTCAAGAAGATAGGTCACGCCCTCGGAGGCCTACTTGTGGCAGACAAGGCCAAGAGATTAGCTATTGAGGCCACACTCCTCGAGGCGCAAGTAGCCTCGAAAGCGAGAAGGAATGTGCAACCCTCCGCTACACAGAAACCAACCACATCGGAAAGTGGCACACAAGGGGTGGGGGTAACAAAACCGGAACAGCGAACGGGGAAACAGCTCGATTCGAAGGGGATGCGACGCGGACCTCCACCGGGAGGTCTTGGAGCACCGCGCTCGACTCCACGCTCGACATCGACTCCCACATGGTTTCAGCACGACCTAGCCTAGCAGGAGGTGGTATCAAAGAAGAATGCAAAGAGGGCAAGGAAAAGCGGTAGAACAAATGGCACAGTTGGGGAGAAGGCGAAGATGAAGCCGAGAAGGGTGAAGCCCGAAGCCGTCCTCGTCACAGTTTACCAAGGTAGGCTAACCTACGCAGACATGCTGCGCAGGATGGAAAAAAGATGTGCATGGCGACCACGCGCGCAGGAAGACGAAACCAACGTGGACCCTTCTGCTATGGCTATTTCACGTTACGAATGACAATTTTTGGGATCGAAAATCACTTCAAATGTTCAGGGATGGGATGGGCCACTCTGGTCTGGGGTCGGGGGTGAAACTCTGAAATGAGGTAGTATGGTCTCGGCCAGGATAGGATGAACCTGGGTTGGGTTGTGATTGAGTAGGATGGCATGAGATGGGTTCAGCTGGGCTGGGAGAAGATGGCCTGAGATACGATAGGATGGAATGAGATGAGAAGAGCTGGGGCGGGAATAGGATGGGCTAGATTAACCTGAGACGGGCTGGGCTGAACTAAACTGGGCTCAGCTGGGCTGGGAAGGGATGCGATGGGTTTAGCTGGGACGGGCTGGGATCGATGGGTGGATGGATGGGAGGATGGATGGATGGATGGATGGATGGATGGACGGATGGATGGATGGATGGATGGATGGATGGATGGATGGATGGATGGATGGATGGATGGATGGATGGATGGATGGATGGACGGACGGACGGTGGACTGACGGATGGATGGATGGATGGATGGATGGATGGATGGATGGATGGATGGATGGATGGATGGATGGATGGATGGACAGCTAGGTAGGTGGGTGGGTGGGTGGGTGAGGCGATCGATGGGTGGGTGGGCCGGGCTGGTGAGAGGGTGGGTTGGTGAATTCGTTAGGCGTGAACGCAACGCTCCAAACTGTGCGAACCCAGTTTGGATTTTCCCCTGCCACACCGTCGGTAAAGAAGGTTTCACCTTCAAAAACGGATGACCTCGATGAAAAAGTGGGCTTTGAGGTCACGGGCATCCGCAAGATCCAAGAAGGCCAAGCCCTGCTTACGAAGCTGGAGGCAGCCGACGGACTTAGCCGACGGATAGCCGGCGGAATGGGGCAAAATGATACACCATAAGAATTTCATGTCCCTGGGGTTGTCTCCCCTTGTGAGTAGACTCAAATGACGAGTTATGAATCGATTAACCTATACTGTAAGTTTAATCGACCAACATTAGCGTTGACAAGGTAACCTAACCCCGAAACCACGATAAGAGTCGGGTTTTGCTACTGAAAAGCCATATATTTCATCTCCATGGGATGATCCCACCCCGAGAGTGGAGTCAAATAATAGGTGATGAGGCAAAGCACCAATACTGTAAGTGTGGTCGACCAACATTAGCGTTTACGTGGTAACCTAACCTCAAAACCACGATGAGAGTCGGGGTTTGCTACTGAAAAGCCATATATTTCATTTTCTCAAGATCATCCTACCTCGAGAGTAGGGTCGAATGATAGGTAATGAGTCAGAGCATCAACACTGTGAGTTCGGTCGACCAACATTAGCGTGAACGTGGTAACCTTACCTCAAAACCACGATAAGAGTCGGGTTTTGCTACTAAAAAGCTGTATATTCCGTCTTTCTGGGATTATCCTACCTCGGGAGTGGAGTCAAACGAGAGGTTATGAGGCAAAGGATCTGTACTCTGTGTCTGGTTGATCAACATTAGCGTAAACGTGGTAACCTAACCTCGAAACCGTGATGAGGGTCGGGTTTTGCCACTGAAAAGACGTAAATCTCGTATTCCTGGTATTATCCTACCTCGAGAGTGAAGTCAAATGATAGGTTATGGGGCAGAGTACCAATACTTAGCGTCTGGTTGATCAAGATTAGCGTTCTGGTAGTAACCTAACCTGAAATTTGCGATGGGAGCCGGGTTTTGCTACTAAAAACCCGTATATTTCGTCTTAATGGGATCATCCTACTTCGAGAGTGGAGTCAAATGAAAGGTTATGATTCAGATCACCTATTCTGTGAGTGTGGTTGACTGACATTAGCGTTAACAAGGTGACCTAACCTCAAAACCACGATAAGCGTCGGGTTTTGTTACTAAAAAGCCGTACATTCCGTCTCCCCGTGATCATCGTACTTCGAGAGTGGAGTCAAATGATAGTTCATGGGGGAGAGTACTTATACTGTGCGTCTGATTATTCAACATTAGCGTTCACGTGGTAACCTAACATCAAAAGTTACATGAAGGTCGCGTTTTGCTACTAAGAAGCCGTATATTTCATCTCCCTAGAATTATCCTACTTTTCCGAGAGTCGAGGAAAACTCCATAATCGGCGGAATGATGTTTTCCCAACATCGACTGATGGGCTGCTAGGTTATGCAAAAGACTCTCTCCAGTGGATGAGGTTACAAAACAATGATCCATTTATACAAGAGAAAGATTCCATCGGGAGAAGGAATCAATCCCAGAACCCACAAAGGCAAATCAACCCTCGAGTGCCCGGATGCTCGGACCAAAGTTCTGTCGAGGAAAAACCTACCCCACATCCCGGAAGGCTAATAAACCCGCAAGTGCCGGGACGCTCTCCCTGAAATTCTGTCGGAGGAACAATCAACCCCAGAAGCCAGGAAGGCAAATCAATCCGCAACTGTCCGGGTGATCGGACCAGAATTCTGTCGGGAGAAAAATCAACCCCAAAACCCAGAAAGGCAAATCAAACCGCAATTGCCCGGGCTCCCGGATCAAAAATTTCTTGCTTGAGAAATAAACCCTAGAATCCAGCAAGGGAAACAACCTGCCAATGCCCGGATGCTCGTTGAGAATCTTCCTGGGGAAAAAATCAACCTCAAAACCTAGGAGGGCATATTAACTCGCCATTACCCGGATGTTAAGACCAACATTTCGTCGGTGGGGGAATCAACCCCGAAACCCAGGAAGGTGAGCCTACCCGCAAGTGTCCGGATGCTCAGACCAAAATACTGTCGGAAGAATAATCAACCCGAAAACTCAGGAAAGCGAATTAACCCGCAAGTGCCCGGATGCTTGGACCAAAATTCTGTCGGGGGAACAATCAATCTCAAAACCCAGGAAAGCGAATGAACTCGCAAGTGCCCGGATGCTCAGACCAAAGTACTGTCGGAAGAATAATCAACCCCGAAACCCAGGAAAGCGAATTAACCCGCAAGTGCCCGGATGCTCGGGCCAAAATTTTAGCGGGGGAACAATCAATCTCAAAACGCAGGAACGCAAATTATTGCGCAAGTGCCCAGATTTTCGGACCCAAGATTTTTTGGGGTGATATAAACCGTAAAACCCAAGATGCAAGAGTAACTCGCAAATGCCCAGATCCTCGGTCCGAAATTTTGTCAGAGTAATCAACTCCAAATCCCAGGAAGGCAAATTAACCCGCAGATAATGGAATACTCGAACTTGTGATTTCTATTCGGGTATTCATGATCCGGTTAGTGGCGAGTTTGATTGCCTTTCTGCATTCTGGAGTTGATTGTTCCCCCGAAAGATAAAGTTTTGGATCAAGCATCCAGTCATTTACGAGATTATTGCTTCACTTGACTTTGGGATCGAATTCAATCGGCGACAGGAAAATTTTTAGTTCGCACTTCCGGTCATTTCTGGGTTATTCTGCTCTTCTGGGTTTTGGGGTTGATTCCCCTCCCTAAATATATTTGGTCCAAGGATCCGGGCACTTGCGGGTTGACTCGCCTTCCGGGGTTCTGGGGTTGATCCCCTCCCCCGACACAATTTTGGCCCGTGCATCCGGGCACTTCCGCGGTATAATTTGCATTCCTGGAAATTGGGATTGGTTCCTTCCTCGACAGAATTTCGGGCCGAGCATCCGGGCACTTGCGGGTAGGTTCGCCTTCCTGGGTTTCGGGGTTGATTACCCCACCGACGAAATGTTGGTCTGAACATCCGGGTAATGGCGAGTTAATATGCCCTCCTAGGTTTTGGGGTTGATTTTTTCCCCAAGAAGATTCTCAACGAGCATCCGGGCATTCGCAGGTTATTCCCCTTGCTGGGTTCTAGGGTTTATTCCTCAAGCGAGAAATTTTTGATCCGAGAGCCCGGGCGATTGCGGTTTGATTTGCCTTTCTGGATTTTGGGGTTGATTTTTCTCCCGACAGAATTTGGGTCCGATCACCCGGGCGGTTGCGGATTGATTTGCCTTCCTGGGTTTTGGGGTTGATTGTTCCTCCAACAGAATTTCGGCCCGAGCGTCCCAGCACTTGCGGGTTAATTAGCCATTCAGGAATTGGGGTAGGTTTTTTCCCGACAGAACTTTGGTCCGAGCATCCGGGCCCTTGAGGGTTGATTTGCCTTTCTGGGCTCTGAGATTGATTCCTTCTCCCGATGGAATTTTTCTCTTGTATAAATGGATCATTGTTTTGTACCCTCATCCACTGGAGAGGGTCTCTTGCATAACCTTGCAGCCCATCAGTCGATGTTGGGGAAACATTATTCCGCCGATTGTGGAGTTTTCCTCGACTCTCGGAAAAGTAGGATAATTCTAGGAAGATGAAATATACGGCTTCTTTGTAGCAAAATCCGACTTTCACGTAACTTTTGATGTTAGGTTACCACGTGAACGCTAATGTTGAATAACCAGACGCACAGTATTAGTACTCTCCCTCATGAACTATCATTTGACTCCACTCTCGAAGTAGGATAATCACAGGGAGATGAAATGTACGGCTTTTGAGTAACAAAACCCGACGCTTATCGTGGTTTTGAGGTTAGGTCACCTTGTTAACGCTAATGTCAGTTGACCACAGTCACAGTATCGGTGATCTGAATCATAACCTTTCATTTGACTCCACTCTCGAAGTAGGATGATCCCAGTAAGCCGAAATATACGGGTTTTTAGTAGCAAAACCCGGCTTTCATCGCAAATTTGAGGTTAGGTTACTACCATGAAGCTAATCTTGATCAACCAGACTCTTAGTATTGGTACCTTGCCCCATAACCTATCATTTGACTCCACTCTCGGAGTAGGATCATACCAGGAATACGAGATTTACGTCTTTTCAGTAGCAAAACCCGACCCTCATCACGGTTTCGAGGTTAGGTTACCACGTTCACGCTAATGTTGGTCGACCAAACTCACAGTATTGATACTAAACTTACAGTATTGATACTTAACCGCATAACCTATCATTCGACTCCACTCTCGAGGTAGGATAATCCCAGGAAGACGAAATAGACAGCTTTTTAGTAGCAAAATCCGACTCTCATCGTGGTTTTGAGGTAAGGTTACCACGTTAACGCTAATGTTGGTCGACCGAACTTCCAGTATTGGTGCTCTGTTCCATTACCTATCATTTGACCCTACTCTCGAGGTAGGATGATCCTGAGAAGATGAAATATATGGCTTTTCAGTAGCAAACCCCGACTCTCATCGTGGTTTTGAGGTTAGGTTACCATGATAACGCTGATGTCGGTCAACCAAACTCACAGTATTGATACTTTACCGCATAACCTATCATTCGACTCCACTCTCGAGGTAGGATAATCCCAGGAAGACTAAATATATGGCTTTTTAGTAGCAAAAACCCGACCTTTATCGTGGTTTTGAGGTTCGGTTACCACGTAAACGCTAATGTTGGTCGACCAAACTCACAGTATTGGTGCTTTCACTCATGACGTATCATTTTATTTGACTCTCCAGGTAGAATAATGCCAAGAACACGAGATATATGGCTTTTTAGTAGGAGAACCCGACTCTTATCATGGTTTTGTGGTTAGGTTACCACGTTAACGCCAATGTTGGTCAACTAGACTCCCAGTATCGGTGCTTTAAGTCATGACGTATCATTTGACTCCACTCTCGACGTAGGATGATCCCAAGAAGATGAAATATATGTCTTCTACTAGCAAAACTCGACTCTTATCGTGGTTTTGAGGTTGGGTGACCACGTTAACGCTAATGTTGGTCGACCACACTCACAGTATTGGTGCTCTGACCCATTACCTATCATTTGACTCCACTGTCGAGGTAGGATCATCCCATGGAGATGAAATATATGGCTTTTTTGTAGCCAAACCCGACTCTTATCGTGGTTTTGGGGTTACGTTACCTTGTTAACGCTAATGTTGGTCGATCAAACTTACAGTATAGGTGAATCGATTCATAACTCGTCATTCGAGTCCACTCTCAAGGGAAGACAACCCCAGGGATATGAAATTCTCACGGTGTATCATTTTGCCCTATTCCGCCGGCTATCCGTCGGCTAAGTCCGTCGGCTATCTCCAGCTTCATAAGCAGAGATTGGCCTTCTTGGGTCTTGCGGATGCCCGTGACCTTAGAGCCCACTTGTTCATCGAGGTCATCCGTTTTTGAAGGCGAAACCTTCTTTACCGACGGTGTGGCAGGGGAAAATCTAATCTGGGTGCGCACAGTTTGGAGCGTTACGTTCACGCGTAACGGATTCACCAACCCACCCTCTCACCAGCCCGGCCCACCCACCCATCGATCGCCTCACCCACCCACCCACCCACCTACCTAGCTGTCCATCCATCCATCCATCCATCCATCCATCCATCCATCCATCCATCCATCGATCCATCCATCCATCCATCCATCCATCCATCCATCCATCCATCCATCCATCCGTCAGTCCACCGTCCGTCCGTCCATCCATCCATCCATTCATCCATCCATCCATCCATCCATCCATCCATCCATCCGTCCATTCATCCATCCATCCATCCGTCCATCCATCCATCCATCCGTCCATCCATCCATCCATCCATCCATCCATCCATCCATCCATCCATCCATCCATCCATCCATCCATCCATCCATCCATCCATCCATCCATCCATCCATCCATCCATCCATCCATCCATCCATCCATCCATCCATCCATCCATCCATCCATCCATCCATCCATCCATCCATCCATCCATCCATCCATCCATCCATCCATCCATCCATCCATCCATCCATCCATCCATCCATCCATCCATCCATCCATCCATCCATCCATCCATCCATCCATCCATCCATCCATCCATCCATCCATCCATCCATCCATCCATCCATCCATCCATCCATCCATCCATCCATCCATCCATCCATCCATCCATCCATCCATCCATCCATCCATCCATCCATCCATCCATCCATCCATCCATCCATCCATCCATCCATCCATCCATCCATCCATCCATCCATCCATCCATCCATCCATCCATCCATCCATCCATCCATCCATCCATCCATCCATCCATCCATCCATCCATCCATCCATCCATCCATCCATCCATCCATCCATCCATCCATCCATCCATCCATCCATCCATCCATCCATCCATCCATCCATCCATCCATCCATCCATCCATCCATCCATCCATCCATCCATCCATCCATCCATCCATCCATCCATCCATCCATCCATCCATCCATCCATCCATCCATCCATCCATCCATCCATCCATCCATCCATCCATCCATCCATCCATCCATCCATCCATCCATCCATCCATCCATCCATCCATCCATCCATCCATCCATCCATCCATCCATCCATCCATCCATCCATCCATCCATCCATCCATCCATCCATCCATCCATCCATCCATCCATCCATCCATCCATCCATCCATCCATCCATCCATCCATCCATCCATCCATCCATCCATCCATCCATCCATCCATCCATCCATCCATCCATCCATCCATCCATCCATCCATCCATCCATCCATCCATCCATCCATCCATCCATCCATCCATCCATCCATCCATCCATCCATCCATCCATCCATCCATCCATCCATCCATCCATCCATCCATCCATCCATCCATCCATCCATCCATCCATCCATCCATCCATCCATCCATCCATCCATCCATCCATCCATCCATCCATCCATCCATCCATCCATCCATCCATCCATCCATCCATCCATCCATCCATCCATCCATCCATCCATCCATCCATCCATCATGTATTAATCGGATCGCACGCTAAATAAGTGATAGGGAAGTGAATTGCTGCTTGACCGACAACAGGAATATCGAATATCCCATGTAATAATGAGGTTAATGGTAATCATTTGAGGATTTATTTTCTGATATTTCATCTTCCTTCAACGATCGAAAAGATCTCAGGAATGCTCATCTAAATTCTCAAAATGATCCATACAAACTTCGAAGTTGCATGTATACTGTTCTTTGATTGGGGTAGATTAACTAGAATTTCTTTCGTGAATGATGAATGTTTCAACATAATTCTTAAGTTGCATGTATAGAATTTTGTGATTGAGGTAGATCAACTAAAATTCTATTTGTGAATGTTGAATATCCTTACATCATCTTTTAAAAAGTTTTAAATTTGTGAATATAATTCTTCAAGTTCTAATGCGTAAAAGAACTCTCCAGTTGATGAATGGCACTGAATTGGACCAAGTAGATTGAGGAATTTTTTATTCGTGAATAATGTATATTTTCAAATTGTAGGAGGTTCAATAACTTTCTCATTTCTGGATGATGATCAACTGAATTTGAAATAATTGATCGAAAATTTTTCATTTGTGGACTAAAAAAATTTTTACAGAAGCATCAAAAAATTCTCGCTTTACAGAGGCTGACTGGCTGATCTTTGTGCATATCCTTGAAAAATGTTTCCTCCTTCTCTTTTATAGCCGACTCAGAGGAGAAGAAGGAGGAGGAGAGAAATATGTCTCCATCCGAGAATGAGTAAAAACCTTTGAAAATATCAATCGAATTGGAAACCCACTCATTTCACGTGAAAATTGAAATTTTCATCCTCAAGCGTTGCATAAATTCAAATCATTGATTTTGTATTTGAGCTCAATTCTCTAGTTCTCAAAATGATCTTCGTTCCTTGATGGTCACTCTCAATGACATTTTATAAAAACTGGACAGTTTTTTGACCCAACGCCATACAGGCGGTTGAACCATGCGCGCGCAGCGCGCGCACTTCGTAGATCGGATAGTTTTTTGAGATTACTCGGAAAATCCCTGAGACAGTCGTGAATTTTTGAATCAGCAATTCACAATTTCGATTTCGATGCATGTTAGATAGATGAACATATCGATGACTCAGGGTAAAAAGGAACTATCAAAAATCGTAAGACTTGAAAGGAACTATCTGTAAATGTCTGGTTAAAAAAAACTATCTGAAAATGTTTGGTTGGAAGGAACTATCTAATGTGTCTGTAAAAAGAACGATCTATAAACATTTGGCTAAAAGGAACTATCTCAAATCATAAGAGTTGAAGGGAACTATCTGGATTTGTCTGATTTGAAAGGAACTATCTGAAAATGTCTGTTTTAGAAAGGAACTATCTATAAATTTTTGGTTAAAAGGAACTATCTAGAATCGTAAGAGTTGAAAGGAAGTATCTGAATTAGTCTGATTTAGAAGGAACTATCTGTAAATTCCTGGTTAAAAGGAACTACTCAAATTGGGTAATTTTGGTACGTTTTCGGTGTTTTTCATTTTGTTTGGCTCGGCATTCCATCATACATAGACAAAACCCACTTCTATTAGTACTCAATCTGAAGCTTACAGTCACAGCTTTCGATTGATAGGCTACAAAAATCATTTTGATGCGTCTGAACTGGAGCTATTCGCAGTTTAGTAAGTGTACCAAAGTTAGACTTTGATGGGGCAACTTTGGTACACTTCCAGAATATCTCAACTCTGCCCACCGACATGCGAGTGGATTAATTTTAATCGTTCAGATCGTTTCATTTGAAGCTGTTTGAAACATTTTAAAACCTCATAGACCATCATTCGACTGGAGATGAGATGAGAAGAAGCTGTCATAGGAAGAGGTTCTGAAGTTACCCTATCCTCATGCTTCTTACCCAAAGTGGGGTAACTTTGGTACACTTTTTCGTGGTTTTTTTAAGGTTTTTCATTCGTTAAAATTCCAAATGCTGTGAATAATGTACCGATGGTTTTGTAAATATGGTGATATATGTGATGGAAATGTAGCATTATACACCCGTAGTTCGTTCCGGAACAATTCTTACTAACTGGGCCACTCAAGTATCGGTGCTAAATCTCTCTTTTTGGAAAAAGCTTCGATAAACGACTACAATTATTCACACGGGATCTACGGTGGCTTAACACATTTGTTATGTGTGTGCCAAGAAGAGAGGATTGGTTTCAGAGCGATAGAATCATTTACCTTGCCGAATGCAGCTTTGAAAGTCATTATTTGGGAGTGTAAATACAAATGTCTGGAAAAATGCAAAAAATCACTTTTCCACTCAAAATATTGTAGACGGCGCAATTTTCATTCAAATGAGCTGAAAATTTGACTGAGTCATTTCGAGGTAAGGCCAATTCAAGGGAAGGATAGCGCAAAAGTGCATCTCGAAAAAAAGGTATTTATTCTGATATTTCTCGACCGATGAATTGAGAATTTTTATTCTCACCCAATATGCCGGAATGAAGATTTTCACTGAAAGATCGACCACTGGAATATTTTTTTCTGATATCTACTTGATCTTGAAATAACTCAGTTGAATTTTCAGCTCATTCCATTGAAAATTGCGTCCTCTAGAATATTTTTATTGGAAAGGCCTTTTTTGCAATAATTTATCATTGCAACAATGAAGTGTAATCGAAAATAGTGCGCATAGCTGGCGCATCTGGGTACATCAGACCCAGCGGCAATTTCGCTTGGCTGTGGTGGGAAAACGCACGCGCCAGTCTTGATGCTATTTGCACGGTCGGGAAGTAGCACATCTTGACTACCAACGCATGTCACCCTGAGCCCAGGAAACTTGGAATTACGAGCGCGGCAATCTCATAAAAAAGGCCTTGGGTCGAATAGACCCACGTGTGCCAACCGAGGGTTAAAAGGAACTATCTGAAAATGTCTGGTTGAAGAGGAACTATCTGTGAATTTCTGGTCAAAAGGAACTATCCCAAAATTTTCAACTGAAAATTCACGGATAGTTCCTTTCAAACCATACATTTTCAGATAGTTCCTTTTCAACCAGACTAGTTCAGATAGTTCCTTTCAAATCAGATGAATTCAAATAGTTCCTTTCAAGTAAACAATTCCAGATAGTTCCTTTTACAGACATTTTTGGATAGTTCCTTTCAAGTCTCACGATTTCAGATAGTTCCTTTCTACTCTGAGCCATCGATATAGATGAATGACATTTCCATTCCATATTCTTATACTTTATCATATTTGCTCCTCTCTGATACCATATATACCTGCATAACTTTTTTTTTCAAACACAATAGCTTTTGCCGTATGTTCCAGAATTTCAAGTCATCGAAACCATCCGCGCGCAACGGGCGCGTGTTAGAGTTCTAGTATGTGTTGAAGATGATAACGAGCAAGATTGATATAAATGGAGTGAATGGATGTTGGTAAGTTGTGAGCTGACGAGGTGATGAAGATAATAAATGAATGATGATAAAGAAAAATATATGAAATAAGAGAGAATGAATGCCTCACCCTCCTAGTTAGAGAAGTCTTACGTGCATGCAGGATTGTTCTCTAAGTAGGCGATCATTGGCATTGTATGATTATTAATGAATTATTTGATGGAAATGAAAATGATGGTGAGTAAATGTGGGTATAGGAGATGATGAATGAATGGTGATGATGAAAATGGAGTGAATGAATGAAGGAAGTGATGTGAGTTGATGAAATGATGACGATGAATGAGTTGACGACGCTGACGATGAATGTGTTGAAGATGATAACAAGTGAACGTGATGGAAATGGATTGAGTGAGTGTTGGAAGTAATGTAAGCCGATAGGATGATGATAATGAATGAGTTTCAGTTTATGATAAGTAAATTCGTGTGTTGAAGATGACGACGAGCGAAAATGATGGAATTGAAGTAAATCAATGTTGGTAGGATGTGAGCCGATGACACGATGAAGATGATGGGATAACGCATCAGTTTCAAGCCAGATAAAGTGTAATTGGTTCTAAAACAGGATATTTGATAAGTTGCAAATCAGGTGAAAGCATATGGCCACTTGAGTTGATAAAAGAGTCTGTTTGATTGTATCTAAGTTCTCGAATCAATTAGTAGTCAAGCAAGGTGAGTGAAATAATTGAGCACATTTGAGTATTGAGTAGATACATTGATCTTTGATATGCTTGATGAGCTGTTGTGGAATTTGATTCCAAGTTATGACAATTGTAATTTAACCTCAATCATAATCAGAATGGTATTCGAATATATTAAATGAAAAGTATTTCAGTCATGCAGTCACATAACTCCAAGACTTCAATTGAAGCAGTGCTTCAAAGTGATTGCATTTCATCTCAAAAAGAAATTTGTACGGAGGAGAATGTATATTCATTTGCGTAATTGAAAGATTCCATGATTGGTAATGAATGATTGTTTGTACAACGTGATTTTTTTCTTTTCTCATTAACGCATTTTCAACCTCTTTTCGAGGTTATTCTGCGGGACCTACAGTTTAAGGTGGGTTCCGAACCACCGAAACCACCGAAAAGCACTTATGAAAATTCACATTGGTGCCGGCCGAGATTCGAACCCTAGCCTTCTGCGTCGAAGGCAAGGACCTTATCCACGAGGCCGCGGTGGCTCCTTGTACAACGTATTATGATGTATTATTATTCATATGAAGATATATTTTTAGATCAAATGCAGCAATGGCGTAGTTGTCAAGGACACTGTTTATATCCCAAAATTAGACAATTTATGGAATGCTCAGGTTCGAATAGCGAATTCATATTCAGGTACGAGAAGTATTTTATGCAATAAAAAAATTACATGGGTTGATTGACACTCTTCCATTTTCATAGTGACATGGCCCAGGTCAGAGTAAACAAGTGTCTTGATAATTACATTCGAGCGAAGAGTGATGTTGAATCAACTATCAATGAAGATTGTAAATAGTCAGTGAAATATAAAAAATGAGCAGAAGAAGAAGCTAAATTCAGGCCGGAATGGACAAATGTCTTCAAAAAGGGTACCACAGAAGAATATAGTCTGATGATGACGTTAGAAGGTGTAAAATTCACAATGCATATAGAGTATTATGATACAAGATCATAATTAATAAAACAAGTCGTGTGACACAAAGAACTAGCGTTATCTTGATTGGGGAGTTAGAACATCCAATATTTTTCAGATTTGAGTCAATCCTATAAATTTAAAATCAGGATGTATTAAGGAAAAAATTTTACAGAATCGCATCAGCAGAGTGTATTATCGTAAATTCTGATCAATGATTGCAATCGAGGTGGCAAGTCCCGCAGCAGAAAAGGTTTGATTTTGAGACAAAATACGGCCTCGATCGGGACAATTAAATCTTTGGCCGATTCATGCGTGTCCCCAAGGATTTGTGAATCTGATGATATGGTGCCCACCTCCAACACATGCATTCGGTAATTATTCGTATGCGCTCATATGCGGTAGGAATCAGTTTCGAATCAGTGTCATTAATGAGGACGGAATCAGGATATCTATATTCATATTATGACATCTTAGCAGACCAAATCGTTAAGCTACGTTGTTGCTCAATAATGGTACCAGAGAAGAATATTAGGCCAGTAATTCTAGCTCAAAAATAACCCTTTCTCGACATGATTGCCATAGGATGATTCTTTCTTCATTTCGATGCGGAACATCATGGAGAACATGGTAACATAAATCCGAACAATTTTTGGGCTGCGCAAATTTATACAATCAACAAATAAAGCTCGATTTTGCATTTTTTTTCACTTTTTTGCTCGTGGCTCTGTTAGTATGGAATTTGGATCGTTCTAAATGATACCATGATATAGCTTATGAAATTCTCTGAATATTCAAAAAAAATCCATCCTCCTATCTTGTACCTAACTCGCTAAAATTAGCAACAAAGGCAAAAAACGTCCAAATTTTCTTTCATTTTTCATTTTGAAAAAAGCCAGTGGATCGATGTGTAGTTACTAGAAGATGGAGCTCTTATATACTACTATATGTAAAAAGATTGCCAGTGCGATCCGTCCATAAACATTGACGCTATTCTAATTGTTTATCCAGAATTGTTGTTTTTTGTAATAGCTGCCAAAAATTTTTGAGCCAACCAAAATTGTTGCTAGGGCTCAGATAGCTCCCTGAAACCTTCGACTACAATATGCAACAATAAAAGTGGTCAATTTTCCATAACAAACCCGTCCTAGAACCATTTGTTCATAGAAATCGAAAAATTGGATTTTTGTTTTGCCTCTGAGGCCGCGAATAAGCCCAATATTGATATTTTTTTTTCTATGCATCGCATAGTACTTATCTTTCTCTAAATTAAAAGAAAAAAACATCGCTCCACGACCTTTTGAACCGGAGATACCGATTTTTTTTTAAAAATCAATATTCAATAAACAATTGAATATTAAGAGCTCTAGTTTTGGGGAAATGGTAGAGAAAGGTTCAAAGTTTACTAAAAACAATATTTGGTAAACATACCTTCACTCATTTCGTCTTCGCAGCTATTTAAAGTTGGTGTCCAACTGCGGCCGGGTCGAAAGTGCTGGTAGGGAACAGGGTGGGGGAACTGCCGCGACGGCGGCCCGCGTCTCCGCAGAAACTGAACCGCGACCTTCAAACTCAGGCGCGCGGATTTTTTGACGATATTTCGGGTTCTACTGAATCGTTTTTCATCTTTTTTTTTTAATTTGGGGTAGCATTTCGAAAAAAACACAATGGGGTACCTTGAAAAATGATTTGGTGATTCATTTCATGTGTACGTGAGACATGATCAAAGAAGTTTTCCTACAATGATCTTATTATCGTTCAAGCTTTATGGAGTTGATGGTTTTATCACAAAAAAATATATATTCAAGAAAAAGTGAGATGGAAAATTTCGAAAATGTAAAAAATTTTCCAATTTGTCCAAAAAAAATTAGAAAAATTTCAAATTTGTTGACTTGTCATATTATAATCATTATAAAAAATGAACGAGAACTATTTTCAAATTCAGTTGTGGCTCGGGAATGACACAATTAAGGCTACGGATTTCGGGTGGTTTGAGTCCGTTCCATCTGGTCATGTGCGTTGTCTTAAGCCTGTTTATGTGGAAGATAACATCTTGATCCCACCTAAATTGAAGGAACAGATGAGTTGCGGGTATAAAAAAGGCTGTTCAAATAAAAAATGCTCGTGCGTTAGAGTTGGAATGCCATGTACCGATCTTTGTGAAGCCTGTCATGGTACAAATTGTGAGAATATTAACGATTTTCCGGTGGAAGTGCCCACCGATGAACCCAATATTGATGAGGATGCCGGAGAAATCTTGAACGATTTCCGGGTTCGTGATCAGTCAACTCAGATAAAAGTTGAAACAGAAGATCGGACCTCATTGACTGAGTATCGTCAGCGCGACGAATCGACGTCAACTCAAGATTCTTATTATTATGTAGAGCCACTATGATCACAAAAGTCCCTTTTTACTAAGATTCTACGCTAAGATTACCTTGTAAGCATCTTTTGATTCGATGATCAATAAACCTATGCTGTATACCATAATATATTTTGACGTGGTTGATTTATTAATTTTTAATGTCTTATGCTATAGAAAGTCAACAAATTTGAAATTTTTCGGATTTTTTTGAGAATTTTTTGGGAGAATTGGAAAACTTTTTAAATTTTCGAAATTTTCCATCTCACTTTTTCTTGAATATATATTTTTTTGTGATAAAACAATCAATTCCATGAAGCTTGAACAATAATAAGATCATTGTAGGAAAACTTCTTTGATCATGTCTCACGTACACATGAAATGGATCACCAAATCATTTTTAAAGGTACCCCATTGTGTTTTTTTCGAAATGCTACCCCAAATTAAGAAAACAAAGATGGAAAACGGTTCAGTAGAACCCGAAATATCGTCAAAAAATCCGCGCGCCTGAGTTTGAAGGTCGCGGTTCAGTTTCTGTGGAGACGCGGGCCGCCGTCGCGGCAGTTCCCCCACCCTGCTCCCTACCAGCACTTTCGACCCGGCCGCAGTTGGACACCAACTTTGAATAGCTGCGAAGACGATATGAGTGAAGGTATGTTTACCAAATATTGTTTTTAGTAAACTTTGAACCTTTCTCTACCATTTCCCCAAAACTAGAGCTCTCAATATTCAATTGTTTATTGGATATTGATTTTTAAAAAAAAATCGGTATCTCCGGTTCAAAAAGTCGTGGAGCGATGTTTTTTTTTTTAAATTTAGAGAAAGATAAGTACTATGCGATGCATAAAAAAAAATATCAATATTGGGCTTATTCGCGGCCTCAGAGGCAAAACCAAAATCCAATTTTTCGATTTCTATAAACAAATGGCTCTAGGACGGGTTTGTTATGGAAAATTGACCACTTTTATTGTTGCATATTGTAGTCGAAGGTTTCAGGGAGCTATCTGAGCCCTAGCAACAATTTTGGTTGGCTCAAAAATTTTTGGCAGCTATTACAAAAAACAACAATTCTGGATAAACAATTAGAATAGCGTCAATGTTTATGGACGGATCGCACTGGCGATTTTTTTACATATAGTAGTATATGAGAGCTCCATTTTCCAGTACCTACACATCGATCCACTGGCTTTCCTCAAAATGAAAGATGAAAGAAAATTTGGACGTTTTTTGCCTTTGTTGCTAATTTTAGCGAGTTAGATACAAGATAGGAGGATGAAATTTTTTTTGAATATTTAGAGAATTTCATAAGCTATATCATGGTATCATTCAGAACAATCCAAATTCCATACTAACAGAGCCACGAGCAAAAAAGTGAAAAAAATGCAAAATCGCACACTATTTGTTGATTGTATAAATTTGCGCAGCCCAAAAATTATTCGGATTCATGTTACCATGTTCTCCATGATGTTCTGCATCGAAATAAAGGAAGAACCGTCCTATGGCAACCATGCATAGTTGGAGTGCTAGAATTACTGGCCTATATAGTCCGATGTTGACGTTAGAAGGTGTAAAATTCCTAATGCATATAGAGTGTTATGATGAAAGATCATGATTAATAAAACAAATCGTGTGAAACAAAGAACTAGCGTTATCTTGATTGGGGAGTTAGAACATCCAATATTTTCCAGATTCGAGTCAATTCTATAAGTTTAAAATCAGGACGTCTTAAGGAAAAAATTTTACAGAATCGCATCAGCAGAGTGTATTATCGTAAATTCTGATCAATGATTGCAATCGAGGTGGCAAGTCCCGCAGCAGAAAAGGTTTAATTTTGAGACAAAATACGGCCTCGATCGGGACAATTAAATCTTTGGCCGATTCATGCGTGTCCCCAAGGATTTGTGAATCTGATGATATGGTGCCCACCTCCAACACATGCATTCGGTAATTATTCGTATGCGCTCATATGCGGTAGGAATCAGTTTCGAATCAGTGTCATTAATGAGGATGGAATCAGGATACCTATATTCATATTATGACATCTTAGCAGACCAAATGGTTGAGCTACGTTGTTGCTCAATAATGGTTTGAACAATCTTGCATTCTATCCTAGACAAGCGGTTGAAGAATAGAATGTCAAACTCTAGAAACTAGAGAATAATTGATATTGGTCGAAGATAAAAACATGTCATTATTCATGAGTGTATCGTGTAATGTTTGAGTCCCATCAGATACTCAGATTACATGAATTTGAAGGTTAATATGTAATGAATTTGTTATAATCTTTCCAGAATTCAAGTTATTGATGTTTGAAGAATTCTACAGATAGGAGCAGAAATCGAGTTTGAATTTGTCTTTATGGCTCCAAGTGAAAATCCCATTTATGGTTTTGAATCACTTTGTATCTGGATTGATGAGTTGACACGGATTACAGAAATTGTCACGTTAGATTGAAGATTTGAGAGTGGTAAAGATGAATGTAATTGTCAATACTTAGATTGAATTTCATTCAATCATTCACTTCATAGTATAAGTGGAGTGTTTATTGTATGCAATTATTTCACGTTTACTCATATTGAAGTATAAGTGAATCGTGAGAATGTAAGTTATTGTCTTCAGTTTAAGTGTTACTGAAAATGAAACAGGTCTAGAAATGTAGTGATAAGATCATAATTTAATTGGATATATAATTATAGTGAAATAGTTTCTTATATGTTACTTGCTGCTTTTGTTGTTGAATGATGAATGTTGCATGCTAATGTATTTATAATATTATGAGTGCTTCACATTATCTGAAGAGCGATGGTGGCTCCTCTAGCAGTCAAATAGGAATATTAACAATAAAAGAGTTTAACAACAAAGGTGAAGGAAACTAATAGCACCGCTCCCTGCAGATTATTTTTGTACATTCTTTGAAAAAAGTTTCTATAGAGATTCTTTTCTTCTCGTATATCTGGTTATTTGTTTTAGGCGATGTTACACTCTTAGTAAGATTATATTTCAAACTGCGGTGAAATCCGAACCGATTTACAAACATTACGTATGTGCAGAATTTGTTGAAATGGAGAGACAAACTTAATGGTTTCAAAAATAGGATGAAAATATTAAATTCAAACTTATTTCGAAATGAGAAAAATATTCAGGAGAATAGAACTATTTGTATTGAATAGTAATATTGGAGAAAACATTGACATCTCACATGTTTAATGAGTGCATATGCACCGGGGCCGAGCGAGCCTGCGAGCGAGGCAGTTTTGCTAGTGGATAATAGAAAACACCACCACTTGAGGGCCTTTTTTTCGATGCTTTGAAAGTAACGATATGTTAGCGAAACAGATTCAGCTCCCGAGCGGATCGACCTTTTCAAATTGAGGTGCATTATTTCCTTGACTGGTTTTTGGAACTCTTGTACAGACTGTGTCCGATTTGAACTCTGAATACAAACATCTTTTGAAAGAAAATCTGTCTCGAAGTTTGATGAGCGAAGGTCTGACAACGACAAGCTCCACGACAATTCGTTCTTCAATCAGTGTTGGTATTCAAGGTCTAAATTGAATGCAGCTCTCAATAGATTCGAATACTTCTTGAGAAGATAGTGCATCTCGAACTTCGACCGGCCATCCAAATTATCCGTGGAGTGATGAATTACACCATCACATGAGAGCTACCATTACTGATATACTAAAAGTAGTTGGATGCGAGCAACGTGGATCCAATTTCCAAAATAAATTGACGTAATGATGTTCTCCATGAGTGCACGAAGAAATCAAATCACCGATCAAAGTTTGAGGTTTACTTTTTCCTCAACAAGTAGTTTCAAAACTATTGACAATTGCATTCAATCCTCAACTGAAGTACGAATATTGATCATGAACGAACTATCTTGGAGCTTTGGCTCTTCTTCCACCTCTGTGCACCAAACTTCTCATTGAACGCATTTTGGTGGCAAACTAGAATACAACAGCAAATCTCGAGAATATTGACATATTTAAGCCGCGGGCAAAATCCCGTATGTCCGGATCCCCCCGACCAGGGCTGTCAACGTCCAATCAAGAGCAGGGCTGCCAACTTGACGGAAAAAATATGAGATTCGATTATGATAGATAGACTAGACCTCATGTGTCACGAGTATCAAAGTACTTATTATCTAAGTTTGTCTTATCATCTAAGAGCATCTAAGATCATCTAAGATCATCTTGAAGTTATCCTTGATCATCTCTTCATCTGGATTTTATCTTTTGGTTATCTTCCCATCTTTTAGTTATCTTATTGTTATCTTTGAATTACTCCGTCGTTCTTTGATTATGTTCACTTCACTTCCTCGGTTGTTTTCACTGTCTCGGGTAATTTTTCCACCATTTCTCATCTTCTTAATGTTATTTTCATATAACTCATTCTTCATGTATTATGTAATTTCTTGGAGATGGTATTATTTATCTTTCTCTAGGAATGGTATCATTCAATCGCGAGAAACTGATCATTCTGGAGTCTTTAAGTTAGTCCGTCGTTTTTGATGATCTTCCTCTTATTACTCATTTTTTCCGATTCTTTGATATAGTTGTCTTCGCTTTTCTGTTTAATCTTCCATCATTCTTCATCTCCCAGCTATCATTTCAATGAAATCTTTCTCTATATGTATCGTGTAGTTATTCAGAGCTGTTATTGTTCGACTATGAGGAACTGATGATTCTTGATTGAAAATTTTAGTGATTTTACCATGGATGTGATCGATTGTTAGATACCGTCAGATTGGGTAATTTTGGTACAGTGGGTGCAACTTTGGTACACCCCTGAAAAATGACTTTCAAAGCTGCATTCGGTAAGGTGAATGATTCTATCCCTCTGAGACCTATCCTCCCCCCTTGACACACACATGAACAATGTGTTGAATCACCGCAGATTCCGCGTGGATGATTGTACTCGTTCATTCAAGCTTCTTCCGGAAAAGCTGATTTAACAGCGATACGCGAGTGGTCCAGTTAGTGTACCTGGCACGAAATGTTCCGGATACATCTCGACCACATATATCACCATATTGAAGAAACCATCGTTACATTGGGGTATTTGAAGCATTTGGAATTTCAATGAATGAAGAACAGGGAAAAAACCACGAAAAAGTGTACCAAAGTTACCCCACTCTACGTAAGAAGCATGAGAATGAGGTAACTCCAGATCACCTCCCTATGACAGCATCTATTCATCTCATCTTGAGTCGAGTGACGATCTACGAGGCCTTAGAATGTTTCGAACAGTTTAGAATAAGACTTCTGAACGATCAACATTAGTTCACTCATATAGTGGTGGGTAGAATTGAGATATTCTGTAAATGTACCAAAGTTGCCCCATCGGGGTCTGACTTTAGCACACTTCCCCAACTGCTAATAGCTCCAGCTCAGACACATCAAATCGAACTTTGTAGCCTATCAATCGAAAGCGGAGACCGTAATCTTGAGATTGACCACTAATAGAAGTGGGTTTTTTCAATGTATGGTGGAATGCCCAGCCAAACAAAATAAAAAGTACCCAAAACGTATCAAATTCACCCAATTTGACGATATCCTTCCAACTATGTATTCATTACTCATTAAAAAATTCGATAATTATCTGGAGCGATGTTATTAATGAATATGAACAAAACTTCGATTGTTGCGACATAGGAATCGTTAGATTGTCTGTTACACTGAATTATTATGTATTCATGTTGTGTGTGGAGTGTTGATGAACTTGTTTCGAATTCTTCGCTTCGGTCGCTCTCAGCGGAGTTAATCACTCTTGAGCCATGGCCTAGGCGAGTCACCGCAATGTCATCATCAGTGTAAAGTCAGGGTATCTTAGTAGTAATAGTTGTCATCTAATGTCTGCATCATGGTCTATATGTCAAGAGTGGAGCGTTGATAGTTTGTTTTGGATTTTTCGCTTCGGTCGCTCTCAGCGAAGTTAATCGCTCTCCATCCATGGCCTAGGCGAGTTACCGTAACGTCATCATCTGGGTGAAGTTGGTGTGTCTTAGGAGTAATAGTTGTAATCCAATGTCTGCATCATGGTCTATATGTAAAGAGCGGAGTGTTGATGAGTTTGTTCTGGACTCTTCGCTCCAGTCGCTCTCAGCGGAGTTAGTCACTCTTGAGCCATGGCCTAAGCGAGTTACCTCAACGTTCTCATCAGTGTAGAGTCGAATTGTCTTATTTGTGATTGATGTGATTTATTGTTCGTATTATGTTATCAATGTTGTCGTATAAGGGTCTCTCATCCTTGCTCAGTGTAAGTCCATTTTGCGACAATAAATGTTGAAAAGTTCATTGGTATTTGTCATTCCGTTATGATTTGAGTATAATAAGAAAAAGGAAAGATGTGATCTCTAACGATGACCTTAATTGATTGCGAAATCATCTAAGAATTATCAATGAGAGAATTCTTTTCCTATAATGTTCAATTCATTGAATTATTGAATGATGCAGTCAGAGTATGTGTGGTCGCAGCCCAAAATTCCACGATTCCAAGAGAATATACAAATCTTTGGATGAGTCATTCACTCGCAAGGGAGCTCTCCGGGTTCTGTGTAGAATGACTCAGGGATGTAGGAATTCAGTTGGACGGAACTTGTTTGATGGGATCCTTTAGTCAGCTGGAAGAACACCGAATCCTTGACATCAGCACTTCTGTGAAGCACCCTATCGCAGGCGATAGCCAAGTATTGGATTCTTCGTTTGTGAATGTGACGTCGATTGATTATTAGGAATGGTTTCATCATGACGATAAGTCTACTCATTTTTGAAAAATCTGTCCCTTTGTCATGGTCTTGGTTCTGAACTGATTATAATTTTGCAATTAACTGAAAATCGGAAAATCAATGAATTTCATTTGGGTAAACCTCAATAGGAATCATCATATAATCTTTTTCAAGTCAATTCAATATCATTCGGAAGTTTATTCCAACTAAACCTATGAAATGAAATGAGACGAGAGGGGAGAGACGGGCAAATGTCCCGTCTCTGTTGAATTCTATTGGTTCATTCAATATATCTATGTATCACAATTTTTTGAAAAGTTCTTATAATTTTTCTAAGAGTAGTATAGAAATATTGACAATATCACCTATATTGAATATTTTTGAGTACATTATGATTTGGAATCACCAGGAGTACATCTTTTATTTGACAACGGAGGTATTAGAATTGCTCCCTGATTTCCTGTTGGGTTGAATTATCCAATGGGTTGGCGGGATACTCTTCTTCTCGGCCTTGGTGACGCTGTTGAATGGAAAAATTATTATAGCGTAATATTTTCCTATTGAATAATTAAATTCGTTCATGTGTATATATGCATGTATGCATGTATATAGCGTTGGTGTGTGTGTGTGTGTGTGTGTGTGTGTGTGTCTGATAGAATTAGGCGAAAGGTTGTATGGATGGGTGATGCATATTGAATTCGTTCGTGTATAAGCGTGTATGGGTGGGTGAGTGAGCGTGTCTGTGTGTTGGACGGGGTATTTCATGTCTGCTTATCGATATTTTGTGCTATATTAAAAATCATTAATTATTTAAAAGATAGTTATGATAACTCATCAGTGCAGCCTTTTATCATGACCCTCAACAGTTTTCGTGGCGAATCATTCGTTTTCATCGTCTGGATGATCAGGTGCTTGCGGATTGTTTACTACTCATCTATATGCTGAAAAAAGATGAAACGAGAGATATCACATTATTGTTCATGGGATAATTGAATTTGTTTGTGTGTGAGTGTACGTGTGTGTCTGTAACTGTGTGTGTTCATATAAGTGAGTATGAGTGAGTGTGTAAGATCAAATATTTTATGCTTATTAATCATAAAATGAGTGATTAATGAAATGTTGCTGATAATCTTTAAAAAGGTTACTGCAGTCACTCACCAGTGCTGTCTTCTACGATGAGCCTTGAGCTTTCTAGTGGTGATGAGTTACTCTCCTGTGCGGTCTCACGGTGTTCTGCTTGCAGAGTTCCTTACTGCTGTTGGATGCTACAAATTGAATGGAGCGATATATAAATATTGAAATTATATGAAATGGTTGGATTTGTGTGTTTGGGTTAGTGAAATGTAAAGTGCAATAGTTGAATATGTATATCTGAGAGTGAGTGTTAGTGTGTGTGTGTGTGTGTGTGTGGACATTTGCATGTGAGTGAATGTGAGTGTGTGTGTCAATTGAAACATTGCATGGGTATAAATTTACTGTAAAAATTTTTCCCGAAAAACTTCAACCAACTGGTTGAATGAAAAATGCAACCAGCTGGTTAAGTAATTCAACTTTTTGGTAGAGAATTCAACCAATTTGGTTGAAAGTTCAACCAGTTTCGTCGAAAATTCAACTAGTCTACTCAACCATATGGTTGAATTTCCAACCAGATAGTTGAATTTTCCATTCAACCAGTTGGTTGGAGTTTTCCGGGAAATTTTTTCACAGTGTTATCACAATTGCTCGATGATGATTGAATGAGATAATGATGTGACTCTGGATCAAATGATTTATATGTAATCACTCACCAGTCAACCCTTCTGTGATAGACTTCGAATGATCCCGTATCTTCTGGAGTTTCGCTCTCGAAGTGACTCCTCAATTATCAGAAGCGGCATCGACTTCAACCCACGTCCAAACTGATCCGGTCGAGTACGATGTGAAAGGTCTACTATAGTTCCTTCCGGTCTAGTTTGGTCTGTTGCGATCTTGTACAGTTTTGTACGGTCTGACACGGTTGTTCAGAATTGTCTATGAGTGGCATAGCAGATTTGGTACTCATCAAGCTCTTTGTATAAGGTATGTAAATATGTTGATTTGTGGAATTAAACAATTGCGTCTTGAATTCAATGCTCTTGTACCAGACTGTACCAAACCATACAAAACTTTGCAAGATTGCAACAGACCGAACCAGACCGAACAGTACCGTGAAAGATCTCTCAGGCCGTACTTGACCGGATCAGATTGGACCAAACCATCCATCCGTATATTCATCCATCCACCAACCCATGCATGCGCTCACTCATGACACTCATTATATTTTACCCTCCCCGCGTGAGCGACCCGATATGCAGCATCCGGCAATACGAAGATTTGATTGACTTTCTAAATATTCCAACTTTCGTTGATTTCTCGTGAGAAATTGATAGGTTGTAGTACCAACTCTATCGCTACCGCAAATGTTGAATGGATTTGTACGTGAGCTTTGAGGGTGTCACTTGAAATCATTTGATACCATGTCTTTGATTTAGAATTAAGATGATACATGGTATTCTCCTAGAGAATCAATCTGACTGAGCCATGTAGCATCAAACACCTAGGTAACATGGATCATTTCCACACCACATCACGAGGGGGAAAATTGAACTAGCTGCTTGAGCTACTCTGATCTACCACAGGATGCACCTTTTCGCAGTTACACGATGCCACGAGCCCGAGGTTATGCTCAATTTAATAGATTGACTGAGCAAAATATGCTCAAAGTACCATTCGCAAAAGAAGGATACTCCTCCCGCGGTGAGTTTTCTTCATTTTCCTCCCGCGTACGTGACGGAAAAAACGTACGTACGTGCGTATGGAAGATGTGTTGAATACCCTTCTGGTGGCTACGAGACGTCATATGACGATCGCATACACAATCGTATGCACGATAGTTATCACGATCGTGCGCATGGTCGTACGCACAATCTCACGGGACGGGCCGATTGTCGATCCGATCTGGGCGTTACGAGACGTCATGTCACGATAGTATACACAATCATATGCTCGATGGTATGCATAATCGTGACACGATCGTCCCTGAATCTAGAAGGGAACGATCGTGCCCCCGATCGTATGTTAAAATTCCTGCTAGAGTGCCGAATCCAGAACCCGAGCAGCGATTCATTTTCACTGCACATAGAGTGTACACTAGAACAATCGACACTACATATTCAAGAGCTTCACAGCCACCCCCACCATACACTCGGTATACCCAGATTCCTATCACAGATCCTGATCCGACTCTCAGAATCTATAAATTTGCTCGACGATAATAGTCCTCAGAAGAAGAATGGAAGAGGAGGGAGTGGATTTGACGCATCATGCGACCATCTTTGATGTTCTCCCCATCACTATGGGAGAATAAATGGCCATACAACAAGCTTCATTCCATATTCCCCTTCATCATGGAACGCCAATTCAGCTCGAACACATTCTCCAAGATGTGGAAACCCAACTGAAGACGATTGACCGCCTGAGCGGGAGCCTGGACGGTAGCACAAAATCGACGATGGAGTCGCCCGCCCGGGCGGCCACCGTGGGAAAATTTTTCCCTTAAAAATTCTATTTTCGTATTTTTGTTCTCCCGAGAACCCGAAATCATTTTATTCAATTCTGTTTCCTCCAATTTATGAAGAATTTTCGGAGAGAACTCTGAGAGGGCCACTGTAGAAGACGATTATCACTAAGGAAATGTTTCCGTAGTCGCAAAATGTTTGCTCCAAATTCTTCTTTCCGTGTGAGATTCTGCTCACAGAAAGGTAAATTAATTCCCGGAGAAAGATCTCCTAGAGACAATCATATCAGGGTTCTGGTCAGAATTTCATCTACACCGCGAACGATTCATCATAGAAAAATTGAAGTTATCATCCGCTGGGATCCAAGGTTAGAGAGATCCTTGGGGATCAATACGTGCAGGATTCCAAAAAAATCTCACATAAAGGATGTGCCCATGAACTAATCCATTTTCTTGCAACTCAGCTGATCGCTCGTTCATTCAAGATTGCAGATACCTCAATGGCTGGGAATTCAAGAGTCTCATCCGATTCAACGCGATTCATGACGGACATACAATGAACAGAACAAGAACAAGTAGCACTCAATGCATATCAATTGGATTGGATGAATACTGTTGCAGACATACACATGTTTTGACACCATTGACATGTTTCGTTATATCGTATCTCAAAAGCACCTTTTCGATGAAGAGTGTATGTTGTAAGCTCCGAGGTTGGAAGTATGTCCTCTTATAATCAGTAATGCTCAAAGATGCTTGTTTCCAGAGAGTCTATCCAAATTTCGTTGGAAGAGTGATTATCCTCCCTTTGACCATATTGATAGAAAAATATATGACAGGTGATGATTCATTGATCTTGTGTTTCTTTTTCATTCTAACACCCAATTCCCCTGCATTGATAAATCGAGCAGTCGCAACAATCATCTCATCATATGATTCACCGTTGGTGGGTGTCTCATCATCATATTTTAGCTATCTTCGGATCAAGGAATATAACAAATTCGAATGAACAAATGTACGTTCAATAACCATGTCCTGTACTCTCGGTATGAGGAATGGTGATAGAAATACTAGACACAGTACGTCAGATCAGTTTTTTGGTCCGAATATAGCGAATATATTGATGGAAAACTGACTTATGAAACTTCAATTTGAAGGATTAGAGTTTCAGACTCGCACGAAGTGGAGATTCGACATTGGAATCTTCTTCTGAGTATCTTTGTTCACACCAGTCGCATTGACCCTTGATATACCCTAGTTTTTTCCGAAAATTTCCCATCAATTGGAAGAAACGGAAGTAAGTGGAATGTATCGGAAATTTTTCCGAAAAATATTTCGGATTCGCGAGAGAACAGAAATATGAAAATTCAATTTTTGGGGGAAAAAAATTTTTCGCCAAAGCCGCCCGGGCGGGCGACTTTATCGTCGATTTCGTGCTATCATCCGGGCGCTCGCCTCGGCGCCCGCTCGGGAAGCCACCCATTTTCAGTGGAGAAACGGACTCGCAATTTGCCCGGAGGGAATACGTCATGCGTTTTTCAAGGGTGTGGCGACAACAAATCAAGAGACACTGCTCTTGACGCTGTCACAGGAGTAGAAATTGATCGTCTAGATGCATCGAGGGATGCTCTGAAGGAACATTCCGCTCCGGAGGACAATTACTCTCAATACTGTGCTGAGATCGAGAGAGTGCAAATGAGGAAAAATGGGAGGGGAATAGAATATTATACACGTATTAAGTGGTTGATGGAGAGAGCCAAGTCCTCAATGGTAGAGAAATTCAACAACGTGCAGGCTCCACATATGATTCCCATGTTGAAAAGCATAGCACTTGAGTTATCCAAAGCGGGTTGTCCGATGATCTTGTGACGCCATAGGTGATTGCCCTTGTTGGTCAATCACTCTGTCGTCGGTTCTGCAAGACCGATCGCTCGATGCATACCGCGAGGAATGCATCGCGCGATCACGTTTTGCTGACCTTTGCACTTCCACACTGTGCGACATGCGATGAGTCGAGGGCATATAAGCCACGACTCGCGCGCGCCGCATCAGACCGCTCGGGGACTCCCATTTCGGGAGTGCCCATCACTCACTCTCAATACACACAGTTACCGTCAATTCATTCAATACATCTATTTCTACCATCTTTCGAGTCTATTCATTCAGTCATCGACCACCCCACGTCACAGTGGTGCTAGGTGTGGGGTAGACCAAGTGCAGTTTCACGAGCACCCTTAGTCACAGTGGTGCTAGGTGTGGCTGGCTGAGTGAAAAAAAATTTTTTCGCGAGATCACCCGCGAAAAAAGGCTCGTTTGGGTGAAAAAGACGGTACAAGGACTGTGCAACTACCATCCCGCAGACGTTCGAGAGGAGTGACCCAACCAGCCTGCCCAGCAACATCGGGTAGCACAATGAGGCAACAACAGCAGACAGCGTCCAGCAGCATCCAACAACAACATCAACAGAAAAAGAGAAGGAAGTCCGCCATCAACAGCCACCTCCACGCCATAACGCCGTCGTCATCGAGGAGAATGTAACGTAAATTTAAGCTATCATATGTTGTGAGAGGACGACTCGCGTATCAAATATGTATAAGTTCAAGTAATTTCTCCAATTTTAATCCCAAAATCGATATTCAAGTTTATGAATTACGAAACGTCAATTTATACGAGAATGTTAGATGAAGACCACGATCAAGGTCACGAATTATGATTCGATGCATTATATGAGAGAGTGTTAACAATATCTCGAGCTAAAATTGTGAATGGTAAAGTAAGACAGAAAGAGAAAGAGACACTTATCCCATGATATTCGAGAGAATAAAGAGTTCATTTCAAGTGGTCGGGACATTAGTCAATCGATGAGGAGAATCCAGGATTAGAAGGAGGATTCCAGTAGAATGAATCGGAGACGTGTACCGCGACATATGTAGATACGAATGATATAGAAGTAAGATCACGCATACCGGTTGGTAAGCTGTCTCTGAATATTACCGAAGGTCACTTTGGGCCTCGGTCAGCCACACTAAAATCACTTCAAGAATATTTCAGCTCGAGACGAATGAACACGGAAAGGTCAAGGATGCATAGCCACCGGAAAAACATTCCGTTATCTTGTAACAATAGAGTCCAAAAAGTAAGGAGATATACGTTGTTTGAAGGCAATAAACGAGCGTGGCGCACTCGGACGATGAAATGGTTGGATGAATACCATGGAGAAATATCGTCACTAACAGGGCCCCTGCTCATTTGCAAATACAAGATGAACAATGGCGTAGTGATAAGTCAAGGCTTACTTCAATATCTCTTTGGAAAGGCCAATTTGGGTAAAACTCTTATTTCTATTCAAGGAAAAACCTTGATATTTTTCATAGATAGCGCCGAAGTTCACGAACGAGATCATCCGATCCCGGAAGTTTATGGCCAGTACGTGCACCCGTTCCCACCTGTCCCTCATACAAATCCACCACAAAACCAAACGAATCCCCAACCGCAATGCACACGAATATGACAAGTTCGATCATCCGAGAAATCTGAAGGGAACGGGATTGAATTCTTCAATATCACAGAGAAGGTGCGCGTAGCTCGAAATATTTGTAGAGGACTTGGGCAACGATTTGAAAATATTATCGACACGACAACTAATCATCTCAAAGATGCAAGTGTGACGTCCGCAGGTATGCAACGGACATCGATATTTGATCTTTTCATATGTTAATGATACGGACCAAATATTGATAGGCAACGCGCCACATTATAATTATATTACTTGCCGATGAGAATAAGTCGAGCAAAGGCCCATCAACTAATGAGGTCCGACCGGACATCACCAAGGTCTAAAACGGCACGAGGTTGAAACTACGCGCATGGACTCGAATGACCCCTGTAGTCATTTAATTTTGGCCTATTTTTTCAGCTCTGCTCGACCGAAAAATATGTAATCTTTAGGCTAAGAATATCCAATTAATTTGATAAGTTTTCCTTCTTTTTTGTCACGAGGTTAAACCCACGTGTATGAACTCGAATGACCCCAGTAGTCATTAAATTTGGCCCTGCTGGACCGAAAATTTATTTAATCATTAGGCTAAGAATACCCAATTAATTTGATAACTATTCACTCGGCACGAGGAAAGACGAAGTTTGCAAATTTTTATAGGCTTTTTAACAATGATTCACCGTCCATTATAACAAGGATGTAATCTCCTATCCCCTCCGACACCCCTCAAAAAACGGGCAGAATTTCTTGCAAAAACAGTATATAAATGCCAAAACGAAATACGCAAACTCTCTCTCCCCCCAGTCGTCGAAGCAGCAATAACCTCTTCAGATGTAAGTAATCAATAAACATTTCAATCTATTATATTCTGGGTCGAGCCATACCCGTAATTTCTCCCCCACCATTTCCCTATTCCTCATCTATATGAACGAAAATCCAGATATATGAAACCCGGGTTATTAGAGTGATCTAGACCCAAACCAAATTTTCAACTAAGTACGAGCGCCCAGCTACGACTGTCACAATGGAGGCCCGAGGAGGGGATGAGTAATCTTGATTTTCGATCATACAGTTTCTCCCTGATCACCATGATCCATTGTTCCCCTTTCACCTAACTACAAAACGGGGAGAGAGCAGCAAAGATTCCGTATATCTTCTAATTTCGCCAAGCATAAAATGGCTTCGTCAAAAATCCGTAAACCGATTCAATAAATTCGACTTAAATTCGCTCAAATTTCGCAGAATAGTTCCACCAAAATTCGTTCAAATTCAGTATCAACACAAAGTTCGTTCAGACTCAGTAACCAGATTTAGCTCAAATTTCGCAAAAGATTTCGTCAAGTTCGTCCAAGTTTAGCGAGATATTATAACCAGATTCAGCTCAACTTTCGCAGAAACTCCGTACCAAATTTAGCAAAAGTATCAATCACAAAATTCGCACAAAATTGGGGAAAATATCTTATTAAATTCGCAGAAGATCCGTTCAAATTCAGCACCTAGATTCGATCAAATACCGTGAAATGCTTAACCCAACTTCAAATTTAATAGAATATCAATACGAAATTCGCACAAAAATTTGCTCAGATCTTTTACCCAAAGTTGCCGTTAAATTCGAAAGATATATCAATAGAAAATAAAATTCTTCTTAACAAGATCCGGCCCAATTTGTCACGAGTCAGTAAGATAGACAGCTTATCTCACTCGTAAAATACTCATTAGAATTCCGATAACTCGAAACTATGATAGCATAAGCCTACATCGAGATACTCTCTGCCGTATCAGTCTCGCCACACTATTTGACGGGATCACTTCAAAAATTGCTAGCCCATTCAACAATATACGACAAAAGTACCTTGCCGTAAGAATTTTAGCCCTTAATAGAAGTACTTTTCAAGTGAGTAAATGATGGAATATAATCTCTTCTCGATTTTCTGATGGTTTTTTTTGAATTTGTGCTATAAATTTGGGTTTAAAATTTAGCCACGTGAAAGTGAGGAATTGCTCAATGCCTTGAGAAGATGATAAAATTTCAAAATTTCCCATTGAAAGAGTGGTGATATTCGCAAAAAGTGGATATAAAAAATCTCAATGGAAGAGAATCCCATCAGAAACTCTTGTACGATTACTTCCAATTGAATCACTATCCATTAATTTTCAGCTATCTGATTAGGAACATTGACTAAACGTTGTGAATGCTGCATTTATAGCTTATACTATGAATTTAATCTCAAAGTACAACCTCCTTTACGTACGAAAATGAATCTTTCACATGAAGGAAAACTGCTTCGGTACCTCAACTAAACACATCTTGTATATCTTCTCATACGAATGAATTATTGGAGAGTCTTGCGTAGGAGAATTTAAACAGTTCTTTGAAGAGTAGAAGGGCTTAGTAAAATTTTACATCTTCTTAAGATAATTTAGAGTAACACTGGATACAAGCAAGGAACGATATGATGATGAAAAAATCAGAGTAGATGGAATAATTTCCGTGTCTATATCTATGAAAATATATGAATATAAATTTATTTTTTTTGGTCTCCTTTTCGTATATATAACTTGCGCCACCATAGGATTCAGGTGGCATTCAGGTGAATCGCGCGAAAATCGACCGATCCGATCGATCTCTCTGATGAGTCAAGAAGATTAATTAAATTATTGAACCAATTGTGAAAAAATTTAATCAAAGGTCAAATCTAGCTAAATTCAGATAAACATGATCATGTTAGTAAAATAAGATGAATGAGTATGAGTATGATCAATTGAAACAAAAAAAAAAGTTATAGAAGATTGAAAGTGCTTCTAAAGACAATTTCTTCTTCAATCCGAGTAACAAAAATATTGATTATGGTGACCAATTAACGTACCATTATAGTCACGCAGATATTCCGTTTTTCTTTTTTTTTTTGCTCGTGCAATGAACAGTAGGAATTATAAAGAGCTAACCAAGCATCCATATAGTCCAATCTCAAAAAAAATTTTGAGTATAAACTGAGGAAACTATAGTCGCGAGCATTAGTTAGAACAATTTAAATCGATGAACGCGAAAAGTAAGTCTCATCGCAAAGTACGCCCAAAAATCTCGTTTTGATATATAAAATTATAAAGAGGAATGATTGGAGTATTGTGATCGAGAATCAAAAACGAGAATTATTGTATAGAGATTCGACAAGGTTCTCGGGTTCTTCATGACTGCAGAGTAAACAAACAAAAAAGTGGATTGTCGTACGCGCGTTGCCGCTCACAATTGAATTCATCAGTACTCGTTCATAGAACGATATGGTTATAAAAACCATGATTATCATTTAATACGGAATTATTATGAATACAATTTATACAAGTAGTACCTTTTTCCACGCAGTCTCTCTTCTATCAATATGATTTTAAGATATTCTTCGACTTGCGACGATTTACAAAAAATAGTGTATGATGAGATACTTCTTGATGGATCCAATAACTCAAAAGCAGAGATGTCCCAGGGGTCACTAAGATAGATTCTTTTATTGGTTCATCTTCTGTCAAAAATTATTCTCACTTGAATATTTTATGGATAGCTTAAAAGATTTTCACAACAACAACTATTCTCTCGTGTATTTTAGAGTCCAGTTGGCTAGGTCATTTTCGAAAAATTTTTTATCATGTATTGATGAATTCTTATGTGACCCCTTTAATGATTGTCTCCGCAGTAACATATTTACGTGAATAACAAATCTCAAAACTATTGAGAGAAACATGTATGTCATTGTATAACACACTTATAGTAAATAACATTACTCCGAAATTTCATCGAAACTATAAATCGGTTACGAATTATAGTTGCTTTCACCAAGAATATTTGAGAAAAAATCTCAAGTTTGACAAGATTGCCTATACTCGTAAAAATTTCACAGATGATACGATTCATCATTCATTGATTTGTTGAAAAGTTCATAATTTGTCAGTGATTTCGATGTTGCGCGTGATAGTCAAAGAATTTCCTCATTATAAATTTCCCTAATGGCTTTTGGATCTAAGGCTCAAAAATCTTTTACTGTCAATTCTCGATACTCCAAGAATTTCATATGAACTTCCTCTTGTTCAAGACCGATGACTTGCTACTCTTGTACATCATAGATTTAGCAAGTAGTATTTCTTGTCGAGCATCGTCCTGGCACCAGGATTCCGATGAATTATAGCAATCGTATTTCGAAGAAGCTTTCCTACAATTCTACTACTCACTTGATAAAAATTATAAACTTGTAAAAATACATTGGAATTATCTTTTTCTAACAAAACTAGATTATTACAATATAAGATGAGATTCTTGACATTTTTTCTGAAGAGTATTTGAGAATGCAATGGCTTTGTGAGTACGAACTGATCACTCTTTCGACGTCGATAAATTTCTTGGTTCTTCTGATCTCTCGTATTTTGAAGAAAGTACTCGATTGAAATTGATTGTTCAGGATTGAATAATTCGGATTAAAAAACATATCATATGGAACCAGAAAATGTGAACTTGAGCTAAATACGATTAACCGACTATAGTATTGAGATTAGACATGGAAACAAAAGTGTAACGAACAAGGTTTTGAAAAATTGACGAGGAGCTCTCAAAAGCAGAAAAAAAATCGGTGTGAAAATCAGATATCATTGACGACTCTTTGATCGCAGAGAACTTTAATTCTAATGTAAACACAAAAATGTACTCTCAGACTCCATAACGATCCGTTGGGGAGAGAATATAAGCATTACATCTAGAAATTGTTCATCAAAATTTCATGACGTGCAACGTTGATAATGAAGTGAGAATACGGGATTTATCAATATTCCCCTCGTGGAAAACACCAGATGTCAGTGTACTAACACTATGTCAACTTCTACTCTTGGCAAATGTCGAGAACTGCTTCTTTGTAACACCGGATAGACAAAGATTTTTTTTTTCTTCATCAAACTCCAAGTGAAATTCGTACGTAATTTCCAGGATCTTGGAAGCAAAAAGCATTCTATACGAACCGTGCTCACCAGGTTACTTCTTCTGAGTTCGAATCCTAAAAAAATGTCTCTTTCGTGACTTCAACAATGAAATAGAAACGAGGACGGAGAGGCTAGTAATAAAAAGTCATGACAGAACAGTATGAGTACAAGAATATTGAATAAGGAAATCACGCTTCTGAGGATCCGAAAAATGGAGAATAGAAATGCACTAAATTACAATGCATAAAAGCCAACACGATCGTGACGGGAAACAAAATACAGAGAACAGACGAAGAATTAATCAAATCAATGGTAATCATTTTAAACGGTAGATTCGTATTTTTCACTGTTGAAAAGTTTTTATACTACTGTTATAGTCTTTTCTGAATATTCTTAGGTTTTTGGACTTTCAGACGGTTATTTGTGCGTGAGAGTGTTAGAATAATTTGCTCAAGAATAAGACTAACGGGTAAAAAATCATTTCGGGTTGAATTGCGTTGAGATATGTCTCAACGGTAAGATTGTCCTCAAAGAAATCTTGCGGTTCCTCAGTTCAAGTAAAGAAAGTTTGGCACGAAATTTTTAAGTATTGATATTATTTTTTATGCCACTTTCAATCCGCATCTCTGGATATAAATCAGTCAACTTCTTGGGATGGAGAAAATACTAATTTTCTCTTTATGGCTCGATAAACCTCAAAAAACCTTGAGGAAAATTAAAGATTTTTCAAGTGATCGCACAAATGCAATGCGTATTTCCTATTTGCAGAAGTAGTTTCTACCATCTTTGCGTTTCCTTTACACTACTCTTCACCAGTCAATATTTCTCAATTTTACACAAACATTTTATTACTTGAATTTTATGAATACTTTTTTCTGGTCAACGGCTCTGTAGCTCCGTTGGTTGGTAATATATTTCATCACATAATTATCTTATGCATGTATATTGTGTATCATGTGTTACTTTGCTCGTATATAATTGGAATGATTTTTATTTTTCTATGTCGAGTAGATTTTTATTGATATTGTATAATTTCGATAATGAACTGATGGTATGGTCGCTAATACCAACGTTTTGAGATCACATGGAAAAACCATCACTGAGCGGTGAATGGAAAACAGTAATAATTCCATTCACCTTCAGCTCAATCTCAACTGAAGTACTACGTGTATTTCTAGTGATTTTTTAAGGCAAATTTCATAGATTCTTGTTTTTCTACATTTACTTCGATTTATCGGGTTTCCCCTCAATCTTATCCTCGCGAAATGCTGTTTGATTGAATTGATTAAGCGTCAATCACTTGAAGAAATCTCGGGACAACTTCATACCCAAGCATACAATCCTATAAAAGTGGTAAATTTAATATTTGTTGTTTGACTTTTGCTAGGTTACTCGAAATTCTGGTTCGGAATAAAATTATGAATTGTATTTTCCGTATTCGATGATCAAACTAAATATTCTATGGTTAATCGTTATTATGTGCTACTAAGTGCAATAGATAAGTTTAGTTATACTCGATTTGGTCATGTTTTTGACGTACTTGAATTATTTCCCATCATTTTAACTTACAAGAATCATCCGTGTCGAATTAGAATATACTAAATTTGAATGATTGAATAGATGAAGGAAAAGATACACACCTGCTTGAGAACAGAATTTCTACAATTTTCTGCCATTTTAGCTCTTCTAAGATCTTCTAATCCATCGCATTGCTCCCACTTTCACAAAGAAAAATGGATGGATTGAAAAGTTCGTGACATTTGATGGAAAGTAATGACTAATCAACTTCCCCGAAGTAGAGAAGTTAAAGAGAGACATCTGCTTCTTCTTATTATCATTAGTTGTTCATATTGCATAATGATGGATTAAAATTACAGGAAGTTTCTGGTAAGCAAAAGGTTGTCTAAACGGCTCAAAGCTCTTGAATTAGATTGACAGAGATGAAACAGAGTACGCTCTAAAAGAAAAATTACTTAAAAAAAAAAAAAAAAAAAAAACTAAACATGATCGCACAAGCCATGAAGGAGTTATTCAACTCAAAAGTATAACAGTTTAATGGAAAATTTTTAGACCGTGAAAACTGAATCGAATTCATCACACGTCAATTCTATTTTTTTTTCTTTCCGAAAATAACATTTTTCCAGGGATCACCCAATAAAGCTATCATCACTCAATTCCCGAAAATGGTGAACCTATTTTCATTTGATCACTATTGTTTAGACGCAAAATGATAGATCACTCCGCTCAAGTGCTGAAAGGAATTATCTAGTATATATATTGTAAATAATTGTTTTGAGAAACTTTCTTGTTTAATTTTCTGATTACGATATTTAACCGTTCACGGATAAGTTTGATTTTAATTACTTGGATGAAGGTAAATCAAAATTCTTGTCCTTTTCTACGCTCGTTCGTCGCCTCAACAGTCACACAAAACACTCAGGAGCTGCGGTCCCTTGGAAGTCGATGAGTTGGAAGACGAAATTTTGAGCTTTTCTGTTACCTCTATTCCACCTTTGCCTTTCGTACGGATATTGTTTACACCGATAGCGTCGTAACATTTCTCAGACCACTATGCTATTCACACACTAGCTCTAGTTCAAGGATTCTGTTTTTGATACATCTTTAAGAGGATTTGGTTTGGTCAAACTAATTTTCTCGAAGCATCATCCCGAGCTGATGACCACTCCATTATAAAAAAACTCAAGTATTGGGTTTTCCTTTCTCAGGTTCCATTCTGAAATCCTATATCAACACATCTACGGAACGTCACAACTACACCGCGCCTAGGAACACCACGCAGTCAGGCCACGAAGAAAAAAAAACGGATCACGATCAAGCATCAGAAGCAAGAATTCAAATTATTCATCGTGAGTCACGAAACAGATTCAACTCCCGAATGACTCCTAGAGTTTAGACCTAATTTATTAGATAAGTCCCACGTTTTTCAATGAGAGGACAAACAACAGTTGACCCGTGAGAACCACAATCATAGCCCGAAATTTTTCTTATGGGGAAGATATTTTCTCGCTGTATGGCAAACAACCCTCAAAACTCGGCTACGTGTGTACGCTTTCAGCCAGGCAAAGGGCTGATAACTTATAGTTGGTCGCGAAGAGAATTCTTTTGTCACGATTGTAGCCTACCACGATTAGGACCGGATCATATTGGCTGGAGCGTTCTCTGGGAAAATCGTGATCGCGTCTCTAAGGAACGAATTTCAGATACTTGCGGTCTCTGCAACCAAACCCTCTTCCAACGAAGACCGATATCCACCTGTAGAATCTGCACCTTTTCCGAGTTCCCAAAATTTGCCTACGCCCGAAGCATACATCAGTTCCTTAGTGATAACGTTCTTACGTCCGTAGTAAAGTAATACTGAATGGCCCCCAAGTCCTTAGATTTCTCATTCGACTACGAATTCCCTGAAACTAGAAGACCCAGCCTGCCCTCACGAGAGTACTTCTGTGAAGAAACCAACCTAGAAACGGTTCCTCAGTTAAGACTTTCCCCAACCGGTCGGCGCGTCTGTTTTTATTGCAGCTTCTTAATCTATCATCCCGAGCGATCCCTACACACTACAATCTGGGAAGCCATACATGAGGTTTGGAACGGCGATTGGATTAGACTAGCACCACGTTGTGATTCTTGCGGAGTCGAATTCTACCTGTTTAAACCCGTCGCGGAGTGTCGATTCTGCCGTCGAGTCATCCGTATGTAATACCGACCTATTTGCAAGGTCACTGTAACATTTTTCCTCTTTTTACCGCCACGCTCAGAAAATCAACGCCAGTGGCTCCAATATCAAGGGCTCCGTATAGCTCTATGAAACACCTAAAACTTCTGTGGAACGCACGCGAGTTTGAAATACTCTTCTGTCAGTTATATACCCCAGATATCTCTGTTCGGTCTTACGTTGACGATATCATAATACCGTCTCGAAACACACTTACGTGGGAGATGACGACTCCTTATTTCAATTGGTTCCGACTAAGAGCATCTGGGGAAGATTTGGAGCACCAAGACCTCGTTACTTTAAACGACATCGAGTGCCATTACAATAATTGTAAAGCAGTCTGGTACGGTCTGCAAGAAATCGAACGAGAGGTACCTAGGGTTTATTTCGCCCTAAAGCCTGGATACCAAGTATTAAGGAGAGCCTCCTGCTCCTCGGTAGAAGCTTGCGGGCTGCCACGGGGACACTTTGAAGAAGAAGACGAAGAGCCAGGTTGGGTGTTCGCCCACGTGCCAATTCGCGGAAGTAGAGCGATTCAACTCCCTAATTTGTTAGCAGCGGCTTATTATTTGAAAAGAGATCCGCTGCTACAGGGATATCTCTTGGAAGACGAGAGGGGTTTTTACGTAGACCGATCAGTATTCGAATCCACTTTCTTTAAACTATTCAGGGATTGTCCATTCTTATCCCCGTTCCCCGAACACCGACCCATCTATTGCGGATATATAATATGCAGAGTAAGTAGTCTGATTTTCGGTCGCGGAAACTTTAATCTCGCAAAATATCGTATTCCGGGGGTGGACCTAAAAACCACGCTTCCATCGGCGGGCAATTGGCTACTAAAGCTGTACGACTTTGCAGGGGAACCAGATCGTCGCCGCAACTATTCGGACTTGGTCCGGCACGAAATATTGAGACAAACACCCGCGCCTACTCTCCGGGAATCAAGAACGAGCACACCGATAAATAGTTACCATAACCGTGCAAGCTCTCCTGTACCCAACTCTAAGCTACACGAGAGCCCAAGGCACATGCGCGTCAGTTCCCGAAATAGTTGGGAATCCTTCAAGTCCAGGTCACCTCATAGCAGAACAGTGTGCGACCAATTAGAGAGAGCTCTCGGTAACTCTCTATCAGCCGGACGCTTTCTTAACGAAACCAAGGATAGCGGCAACGGCGAGCCATCGGCGTCACCCTTAATTCGACCAGCCGGCGAAAGTTCCAGCGATACTTCCCTTTATTCCCCTATCTCGATATCGTACAGTACGCCCTCTCCTAGGTATTCTGCGTACTAACGCCCCGTAGGCCCTGAACCCAAATCCGGACCGTAACCACAACCCTAACAATGCTGTCGAGACTTCCATTATCGCACTAGGATCTACACACGTCACGATAGGACCCGCCCCAAAGAGCCGGTAGAATCAGACGAGACCCTCCGGGGAAGCTAAATGAGCATCTCTTCATTGATAACCTTTGGGAGCGGATGTCGGCAATCCCTATCTTGTGAAGTAAACACTGGGTCTTGGTGTTCAACACAAAATCCCGAGGTGCCCATCTTCTATCGAACCCGAATATATCGGGCTCCAGACGCGATTTGGTGTAATCAGTGTCTTCCTACGCAAACCTTGAAGGGACATATAGTCACAGCAATTAGCGACTTCCACCACTACACAGCTTGGGAAGATTTGACCAAATGTGGAGGGTGTGGAGTATTTTGTTTATTCCAGAAACCGGCCACTTCATGCATCCAATGTTATACCCTGATTGAGCATTTGACAGCCCAACTCAAATCTTATCAAGGATTTGCTACTTCCGTCTTCAATCCCTTATTCCAGTGTGAGAAACAAAGTCCGCAAGTCAAAGCCTATTACACACTAAGGTTTGCCGGATTCGGATTCGATTTGTGCGATCAATGCTTCACGCAAACTAGCGAGGATACTCAGCTGGACGTAGTCAGAATTACTGATGAACACCGCTTGGGGGTAGAATTCCAACCGGCTTTCTGTCGATCCTGTTACATAGCTTGTACCCTCGTTCGTTCAGGCTACGACTGTGAACACTGTAGTCTGAAACTACTATTGAATTTCTCCACAGAAACTCCCTCTGACGATTTTGCACAATCTCAACATTGCAACTCATCAGACGGACCCTATAAAACTGAGACCCGAGTGTTCCAAATCTTATCCGCCGCGAAACGAAAATCCGACCCGATACCACCTTTCTCTAAGGACCCGTCGAAGCATACGGGTAGCCCATAATCCGTATTACTACCAATTGTCTCGCGCCAGTGAGGCCATCAGGACCCCGAATGGACGATGAAACCCCAGCGTTGAGAAATCGAAGATTCACCAGAAGTCAAAAACAAGCCCAAGCTCGTGATCAAAACGAAACCCTTCCAGCGCGCGGTGCACTATCCGGACCCTCAAACCTCAATCAATGGTACGAACAAAACCTCAGTATTGATGAACGACAGAAATACAATCTCTCCCAACAGGATCTTGAAGAGTTGGACCCCTTCGCAAATAGGAGCCGATTGAATCACTCCTCCGACCCTGTCCCTGACGGACAAAACATATTCTCCTCGACAGTGATTAGTCCGGAAGGAATAGATACTCTGCCAGACGAATCGAATCACGAAAGCAACGGTACCATTCAAGTCCAGAACTTCGTTGAAAACAAAGTGCCATCAGGATCCCCGAGTGGTCGCTCTTCCGAATCCTCTATAACAGAAGAAGAAATGGCTCCCCAACCGGTAACTCTGAAAGACGCCTTGAAGGTAGTTCCGGAATTTACCGGATCTAACATACCTTTGAGCCAGTTCCTTGAAGGTTGTGACGAGGCTAAAGAGATGTTGGAAGCAGGTTCGGAATCAAACTTTGCTAGATTACTGCGCTCCAAGATCTCAGGAAAAGCCCGGCAAGCAATAAGCGGACAATCGTTTGATACAATTGAAAAACTACAAGATCATCGCAAGAGCATATATGCACCTGCAAAAACCGTACACCAACTGATGGGAGAGTTAGGCCACGATTTTCAGAGAGAGGATGAAAGTGTAATATCTTTCACCAATCGAATGAGAGACCTTTGTAGTCGCATCAAGGAAGCGAGGAAGCTTGATACGGGAAGGACCGATGCAGAATTCAACACAGCTACAGACCAAAATGCCTTGGAATGCACCCGCCGCGGTTTACGACCAGAAATAGAGCAAAGAACGGCACAATCTACGACCCTGAGCGCCCTCATCCAAAACGCAATCGCGGTAGAACGACGACTGGAAGCTACGCGAGTATTGAGAGAAGGGATAACCAAACCATCTACCAACCCCCAAACGCACCGCCCTCCTAGGAGAAATGTATTTGCATGCCACCTTTGCGATAGTAACGATCATGCGGCCAACGATTGCCCCACCAGGAAGAAAAATGCCTCTTGTAAGTTTTGCGGTAAATCGGGACACAACATCGAAACCTGCTTCGAAAAAGCTGCCTTTGAAACCAAAGCCTCATTAGAATGCCAATTGTGCGACAGAAATGGACACATGGCCACACAATGCCCATCCCGCACCAAATGTCAGTTGTGCGGAGAATCCGGACATACAACCAAACTCTGTCCCGAGGAACGATCACCAGGACCAATAGCCTCCCCTCCACCGGTAACCTGTCAAGCTTGCCATAAAATCGGGCACACTGCCGACAAATGTTGGACACTCAAGCCTAAACCTCCAGTTCTGATCCCGCGTCGAAACGAACCCGCCTGCCAAATCTGTCGTATTCCGGGCCATACCGCTCTCGATTGCCGTAAAGATTTGATGGACATCGGAGCTAAGCCAGAAGTTTGCTTTTATTGCAAAAAACAGGCCACCGCATCGCAGAGTGCCGGAAACGCATCTATATGGAATCACAGAATCAGGGAAACGCCCAAGGTCTCCCGAAGTCGAGCGGGGCAAGGGAGACATTGAACGAGTCGCGCCCGCTGGATCCCAGCAGAGTCAACACCCTACTTGGAGAATTATTACCTTCAATATGACGGATCTCACTCGTTTTTCACCCCACATAAGATTAGAATTTTCCGAAAGTAAACGAACTTACCGATTCTTACTAGATAGTGGGGCTGAAGCAAGCGTAATAAAAAGAACCGCTATCTATGATGGTAATCTTATCAACGACCTTACCTCACATGAACTTCGAGGATTAGGAACCGAATCCACTTTTTCGACCGGAGTTGTCATGATGAGAATCCTCGAGGCTTTGGCCGAACTTATAGTCGTACCTGAAAGCTTTCCTATAACATATGACGGAGCCTTCGGTACAGATTATTTCATTTCCAGTAAAGCCAAGTTAAACTTCGAGCAAAAGTCATTAATCATCGGGAACACTTGCATAGCATTCCAGTTCCAACCCAGCTCCATCAAGACCTGTACCGCCCGAGTAGCTACACTCGAAAGTGACGATACGGGAAGATTGTTACCCTTCATCAGACCCTCAGGAGAACCTCACTTTCAGGATAGCTTGTTGCTAGTGGATTCTGGGTCAGAAGTTAATATAGTTCGAGAAAGGGTCATAAGAAATCGAAATCTCATAGATACTGATAAAAGAATAGAAATCCAAGGGGTAGGGAACGATATATATATTACAATAGGTACCATTTATCTTACTATAGTCACGACCACTTCCGAGTTCCAAGTTGTGCCGGATCACCTTCACTTCCCCGGTGAAGGCATATTAGGAGCACAATATCTCGTAGAATCTAAGAGTACCCTCGATTTTGAGGATAATTGCATTCACTTGTCAGGTTCCAAAGAACCTTTAATTTTTCGTAGTTCAAACCAACTAACAGGTTTTGAACTCCAGGGAGTTAGTCCCGGTGAACTAGATGATGCGAATATCACGGAAGAATTCCTTCCCGTACATACTACGGAAGAGTATCAAAGTATCGACCCATTCAACGATTTCGAGCTCTCGGATTGCGACTACTTGGATCGATACTACGATTTTACGTTTAATTACCAAGAAGACAGAGATTATAGTTATCCAAAAACCTCGATATACCACATCGGAAGGACCAAGGTCCACGATTTATTAAGAATAGACCATCTGGAAAACGAAGAAAGAAACTTTGTATTGAAAATAACAGAGGGAAATTATGACGTATTTTACTTACCCGGAGATGACCTACCAGGTACGAAAATCGTTGTACATAGCATTCCAACAACAGATGACGAACCCATCAATGCGCGTCAGTACAAATTCCCACACGCCTATAAAGCAGAAATCAATGAACAAGTGCAAGAGCTACTAGGAAAGGGAATCTTTAGGCCCTCCTCGTCTCCATACAATATACCTTTATGGCTAGTGAAGAAAAAGCCTGACTCCCAAGGGAATCCGCGATGGCGGCTCGTGTTGGACTTTCGCCCTCTGAATGATAAAACAATCGGCGATGCCTATCCAATGCCAAACATCACCGAAATATTCGACCAAGTAGGAGGAGCTAAATATTACACGGTACTGGACTTAGCTCAAGGGTTCTATCAAGTGTGGATGGACCCTAAGGATTCTCACAAAACGGCCTTCAGCACGCCTTTTGGGCACTACGAGTTCATACGTATGCCCTTTGGGCTCAAAAATGCCCCAGCCAGATTCCAAAGACTTATGGATTTCCTATTAAAAGGGCTCCAGGGCGTTATTCTCTTCGTTTATTTAGATGATATCGTGGTCTCCTTAAACACCTTAGAAGAACACGAGGAGAAGCTCAAGATACTCTTCTCCTGCCTCCGGGAAGCAGGTTTAAAATTACAGATCGGTAAGTGTGAATTCTTAAAAAGAGAAGTAGTATACCTAGGACACGTGCTCGGGGAAGACGGCCTGCGACCGGATCCAAAAAAGGTCTCCGCTGTACGGGAATTCCCTGTCCCCAAAAACGTTAAGAACGTCCGAGCATTTCTGGGTCTAGCAGGATATTACCGTCGATTCTTCAAGGATTTCGCCAAGACCGCAAAACCTCCGACCAAACTACTCCAGAAAGACGTCGAATTTTCATGGAACAAAGAAGCGCAAAAAACATTCGAGACTCCACGAGAAGCCCTATGTAACTCGCCTGTTCTCCAGTTTCCTAACTTGAATGCCCCTTACATCATTACGACCGATGCCTCAGGATACGCGATCGCAGGAATATTATCACAAGGAGAAATTGGAAGGGATAAACCAATAGCCTACACCTCTAGGGTTCTACGAGGGCCAGAATTGAATTATGAAGTTTATGGAAAGGAAGCTCTAGCCTTGATACATAGTGTAAAAACCTTCAAATCTTATGTCCACGGTAGACGGATAACTTTCGTTACAGACCACCAACCCCTGACCTGGTTCAAGACAGCAGACCTTAATACCCGGGTACAGAAGTGGCGTTTAAAGCTTTCCGAATATGATTACGAGATAATTTATAAAGCAGGCAAGCTTAATGTCAACGCCGACGCCTTATCAAGAAACCCCATCGAAGATGTGTCCATAAACGCACTCACGAGGGCAAAAAAAGACTGCTGTTGGAAGCCACCAAAGCTCCCCCTTCCCCGGTTCAGAACCTACCCAACTCTCCAACCCACTGTTCGACTCAACCAGAAGTATCGCTACTAGGTCAAAACGAAGATACCCGCTCTCAACCAATATCTCAAACGAATGAGCCAACCAACCTTCCGGAGGCCACTAAAGCACTCGGTCCATCCACCGAAGACCCAAAATCAACCCAGGGTCCGCAATATACTAATAACAACGCACTCAAGATAGTAGAAATCAAAGATGCAATACAAGTCCGCGAAGGGAATATTATGTATTTCATATCTAGTGACGGTACGCCTTGCGACGTAGGCGCACGCAAACTCTTAGAATTCGACAGAATCAAGGAAACCGAATTGGTTCAAGTGAGGGAGGTTCAACAAACTCAACAAGGATCGGGAAACCACCATTATTTTGCCTTATGCATCAGAGGTCCCTCCCCCGAATCACTAACGTTTGTAAAAGAGAACATCTGTTGTACCCTGAGAATTCTTTCGGGATTATTAGAGAAATTAAAAATAAACGAAATCAACATATCCAAAAGTACTAACATCGAGGGTTTGTCTTGGTCAGAAATCCTCAATCTTTTAGATATCTCCTTCAAGGAAACAGCCGTGAAAATCCTTGTATGTTGCGGTACCTTGAAGTACATACCTTTATCAGAGAGAGACATTATCTTCCAAGAACTACACGTATCTCCAATTGGAGGTCATCGGGGGGTGTCTAAAACCTATAACCGAATCCGACAAAAATACCATTGGGAACAATTGAAAAGCGATATACAACGGCGCATTCAACAGTGTATCGATTGCCAATTAAAAAAATTAGTGAGGTTAAAGACTAAACAACCTATGATAATAACCGATACCCCGGGCACCACTTTTGATAAAATCGCGATGGATATTGTAGGGCCCTTGCCAAAAACAAAAAACGGTCATGAATACATTCTGACGATGCAAGACCAGCTGTCAAAATTTTCCCTAGCCGTTCCACTCTGCGATACCCTTGCATCCACGATTGCGGACGCATTTGTGAAAAGATTCATTTGCATTTTTGGTGCCCCCAAATACGTTTTGACCGATCAAGGTCGGAATTTTTTGAGCAAATTAATGGAACGGGTCGCCAAACGGTTCAAGATAAAAAAAATCAGAAATACCGCGTTTCATCCGGCCTCAAATGGTAGTTTAGAACGTTCCCACCACGCGCTTGGAGAGTTCCTGAAACAGTACGCTAATGCCGACCAAGAATGGGACGAATGGGTGGATATAGCTATGTTGAATTATAACTCCGGAGTACAGGAAAGTACGAAACACACCCCCTACGAAGTAGTTTTCGGGCGACTTGCCCGGCTTCCATCCCAGGAACCCCTACGTGAGGGTGATATGTTACCCACTTATAAAGGTTATATAGTAGACCTTACTACTAGACTAACGGGAATACGGACTCTAGCTTATGAGAATTTGATAGATTCAAAATATAAATCGAAGGGATATTATGATCGCAAAATAAGCCCTATCAACTTTAAAGTAGGAAATTACGTCTACTTATTAGTCGGCCCAAAACCCGGGAAGTTTGGGGACCATTACACTGGACCTCATAAGGTATTAGAAGTTTTAGGGAACCACAATGTTAGAATACAAACGGCTAGAGCTAGTAAAATCGTTCACTCCAACCGTTTAAGAATCTCTCATATCGCACCAGACGCGAAGACAAAAAACAAGGAAAAGAAAGGGAAATAACTACCCTCACTCAAATTTTACTTTTATTCACAGGTGGAGAAAAAAAAGAGAGAATGCTGACGGGTTGGATACTTATAACCAATCTAGCCGTGACTCTAAGCCAAACATCCATCACCCCTTTACCTCCAAATCCAGGTCTATATTTCCAGTATCGCAATCGAGTTCGATTCGCTTCAGAACATTGGATAGGTCGGATCGAGGTGTCCCTTCTAGAAATTACCCACGAATCCTCAGAAATATCACCCTTACGGGGAGAAATAGAGGAAAATTGTCCTACCTCCGAGGGCGTTTGCGGGGAGCATCACGAGAAACTATCCGAACTGAATGAATACTTCTCCCTTAGTAAGCAAATACAACGCGATCTAAACAGTGCTTTACCCATCAGTTCCAGCGTATCTACTGCTGCCGAACCTTCACTTCGAAATAGTTTCCTAATCTCAGAACTTTTTTACGATGAGATTCAGGAATTAGCCCTATTTCGCGCAAATATCTCCAACCAAAGAAAAGCACTTTCACATACCTCGGACAGCTCTATTGCTGACGACTTACTCCAATCTTGGATTGGACTAGAACTTGATAAACTGAAGTTACACAATCGAATATATTATCAGGTGCTAGGAATTATAGATTCAGCAAGCCGCGGACAAACGAATCAATACCTATTAAACGAACCTTTCTCCAGAATCATAGAAACTAATATTCAAAAGCGATACCCGACTACAATAATACCGTTGTTCTCCCTAGCGCACCCTGCTGAAATTCGTGTATTTACTGAAGACCACAATTTCCCAGCCTATAGCCGTCACGAATATTCTTTATTCCAAATGTACTCTATACCGATACCATATTCCCATGACCAATTTATAAAAATTCAAACCAAAAGTAATTATATAGCCACAGACTGCCAATCCGAACACCACATCCTTTTAGAAAACTTGGACGATTGTCATCATACAAGCTTTGAGATCTATTGTACCGGAAAAGTCACCCCACTCCACCGTTCTTGTGAATACGAAATTTTTAAAACTGAGTTGCCCCAAACTCCTCATAACTGTTCTACTACTTGATTCTGATAAACCATCCTATACTCAGTTATACGGGACACGTGATTGGATCTATTCCGTACTCAGATACTCTCGGGTGACCCTATATTGCCTAAACACCTCAGAGGAAAACCTGACGCTCCACGGCATCGGCATCCTCCGTCTAGGCCTCGGATGTTTTTTACGCACTCCAGAGTCACGGCTAGAACCTCACGGAGAAACTGTTAACACCTTAACTCTCCCTTGTCAAACCCCCACCCTTTCGAGCCTGGGTGTAAATAACACTAACCCTACCATTCCACGCGTGATCGTCATTAGTAGTCTAACCCTGGTAGTTGTTACAGTAATTATAATAATTTGGAATAGAAACGGAAAAACAATACCCAGATCCGAAATCATATTATTGGGACCGGACCTCATTCATAAAATCCAAACTCAGTATAATCAGAATCTCCAACGTTCCGCTATCAAAGAGCACCTATATCAGGAAATTCCCCCTCCCCCTATCCCCAATTACGACCAATTGCAAGGCTCACCACGGGAAGTTTCACAACTGAGATCTATTTCCATGACTTACTCTAGCCCTAGAGAACCTCCAGTAGCTGTAGAACATAACTTAGAAGCATAAAAAAAAATTATATATATATATATATATATATATATCTATATATCATTTGAAGGAAAGAAGAAAACTGAGAAAGAGAATTGCTATAAAAAAAAAAAAAAAAAAAAAATATTTCATTTGTATACATATTATATGATTTACCATATCTTAAGGACATACTCCTTTTTTTCAGAAAATAATTTAATAAGATCCCCGAGAGATGTCACCATTAAGAATCCTCGCTATGTTTTGGATATGTTGCCCTTTCACGGAGTCCCTAATTGGCTATGATTGTGGGCCCCGATCACTAAATGTTACTACATTATCCTTCTTGGATGTCGACGAATATGACATCACCGTAGATGACGTACAAACTACCGAAACTTACGTACAACTGCTGCAGATTAACGAATACAAGGAAACAAAAGTCACGCAATGTAAAGTCGAAATCTCGCGTACTGTAAAGAGGTGTGGTATGTTGAGCTATAACTCTGAAGTACTCGACGGGAACACGAATGGTTATGTATATGAACTGAGTGTGCAAACTTGTACAGACGCTCACCGTCTCGGAACGCTGATTTTACCCGGCGGACATGTTGTAAGCGGGTTAAAGGCTAATGGAATCCCTGATGTGCACTCTGCACTATTAGCCGGTTGGGTTGACATCGAGGGAAATTGTAAGGGTACTGGTTTCTCAGATCCCTATGGATCATGGACCAATGTTTTCGTTCAAGCCTCTGTCACGATCACCCTAACTGCACAAACCGCGGACGTAGAATTGGACAGGAACCAAATCATTCTGAAATCCGGAACAGTTTGTCCTCTCCTTGACGGCAGTTGTATTGATATGGCAGGAGGACAAACCTATTGGGCATCTTTACCCATCGACTCCTGCGGGTTTGGAAAATATGGGATTCTGTTCGAGGGTATCTCCCAAAAAATGGTAGATAAAGAAATGAGAGAGGCAGAAACGATTTATACTGTAAATTCTTCCGATGTAACTTTTGCCTTAACTGCCAAAGGTAGCGAAAATTTATGCGGATTTACTATAATTCGAACCAAACACCCAAGATTATTAATTTTCGAAACCGAAAGCGGGAAAGGATTTGTAAGAGACCGAGTTACCCAAACACAGAATATGGACATGTTTTCATATGTTAATTCAAAATTTATATATGTAGAGAAATGGATGAGAAGTCAATTTCGAACCTTGTACCGTGACGTACTCGCCAATCGTTGTAACCTGGAACGTCAGATCATAAAAAACTCACTCTCTATTGCCGTCCAGTCACCCGATGAATTCGCATATAACCTTATGAAAGGTCCTGGGTACATGGCTCTGGTCTCTGGGGAAGTTATCCACGTAATTAAGTGCATTCCAGTCGAAGTGAAGGTGGAGCACGGAACGACTTGTTATTCAGAACTCCAGGTGAATTTCAAGAACACCACCCTATTCCTCCAACCTAAAACCCACATCCTAAAAACTAAGGGAACTGAAATTTCCTGCAACACCCTGCTACCCGCTTACTACTTTGTAGGCGATCAATGGTATAAAATCCTTCCCAGACCAACCGAAGCAAAAACTCCTTCTATGATCAAACCTGCCACAAAAAACACGTGGAGATACGTAAGCCCAGAAGGACTTGCCACCACCGGGATATACACCGGCCAGGACCTCAACAATCTCCGAGAAAGAATCCTGTTCCCGTTAGAAGTTCCCAGCCTGTTGAACGACCTGGCTCGTGGAATGCACGGTCAAACATTGACCAACCCAGATGGAGGAATAATGAAGTTGTTGAGCGAAGATGCAGTCTCCAAGATAGCCCACTCCACCTGGAATAAAATATGGGACCGTTTTATGACCTTTGGGTCAGCCAGCGCGGGAATCATCCCCATCTTTATGATTATCCACATCATTAAGACTATAGCAGATATCCTGCTACGTGGATACGCGCTGCATTCAGCCTTTGGATGGTCTCTCCACCTACTAGGAGCCGTTTGGAGCTCTTTAGCACATTGTTTGCTAATCGCCTGTCAGGCACCACCAAAAACTGACGAGGAGGACAATCCCACTAGCGCTGAGCAAGTTCCACTCCGCCACACTCCTTCTACAGTAGACGTTATATCCTGAATTGAGTACCCCCCGTTTCGGAAATCAATTGGAAACATCATTCCCACCAGACATGCCCAGGACAACCCCGGCTATGAACACCGCACCCACCAATTTCTACGGAATCCACCCTTTAGTGTCAGCTCAAGAAATGAGTATCACCCGTCCCGATTTATCCACTCTATCCAGCCCTTCTCCTTCGGTTCCTCCACGGCCAACCATAGACAGGACCTGAAAACTTTCGAGAATGGAGAGGCAATAGAGGCGTACGCCTACTTTTAATTATAAGGGGACCTATAATTACAAGTAACCGTTTAAGTCGCAGGGTGTGACGTCCGCAGGTATGCAACGGACATCGATATTTGATCTTTTCATATGTTAATGATACGGACCAAATATTGATAGGCAATGCGCCACATTATAATTATATTACTTGCCGATAAGAATAAGTCGAGCAAAGGCCCATCAACTAATGAGGTCCGACCAGACATCACCAAGGTCTAAAACGGTACGAGGTTGAAACTACGCGCATGGACTCGAATGACCCCTGTAGTCATTAAATTTTGGCCTATTTTTTCAGCTCTGCTGGACCGAAAAATATGTAATCTTTAGGCTAAGAATATCCAATTAATTTGATAAGTTTTCCTTTTTTTTCGTCACGAGGTTAAACCCACGTGTATGAACTCGAATGACCCCAGTAGTCATTAAATTTGGCCCTGCTGGACCGAAAATTTATTTAATCATTAGGCTAAGAATACCCAATTGATTCGATAACTATTTACTCGGCACGAGGATATCCTCCAGCAGCCGTGTCGAGCGTTGAGCTTCGCTATGACTGTCATTGGCAGTCCAGAAGTATCAGCGGAGAGACCAAATGGCTGGCATAGAATTGATGGAACCACTGACACTGGTCGAGCCTGATTAAGGCGGTGAGTATGGGCCTGCATAAAATGCAGATCATACTCGAAAAACGCCGCGGTGGTGCTTGAATTCTCGTAGCAACTCTCTGGTAGAGTCCGCTCGAAAGTTCGCACTCACTTGATAGGAAAACATTGGAAAAACGACTAAAAACTGGAAAAATGACTACAAACTGGAAACATGACAATGGCCTCCACGCCAAGGCGGTGGGGGTAACATGTAAAAACTCGAAAAGAGTATACGTTGGAAACAAATACAATACAATACAATACTCGGCACGAGGAAAGACAAAACCAACAAAAATTGCCATGAGACAGCTGACGAGACATGGACAGAGGAAAGACAAAGTTTGCAAATTTTTATAGGCTTTTTAACAATGATTCACCGTTCATTATAACAAGGATGTAATCTCCTATCCCCTCCGACACCCCTCAAAAAACGGGCAGAATTTCTTGCAAAAACAGTATATAAATGCCAAAACGAAATACGCAAACTCTTTCTCTCCCCAGTCGTCGAAGCAGCAATAACCTCTTCAGATGTAAGTAATCAATGAACATTTCAATCTATTATATTCTGGGTCGAGCCATACCCGTAATTTCTCCCCCACCATTTCCCTATTCCTCATCTATATGAACGAAAATCCAGATATATGAAACCCGGGTTATTAGAGTAATTTAGACCCAAACCAAATTTTCAACTAAGTACGAGCGCCCAGCTACGACTGTCACACAAGGTTGAAATTTGAGAATGAATCGAGAGAGACAGTTCAAATCTCAAATTGTCAATGTTAGAGATTATGAACCTTTAGATTTTGATCAAGTTGGAGGAACTGGTACTATTCTACGTGAGGAAATTAACAAATCCTTCGAGTCGCCTGTAGAAAACACCAAGACTCACAAATTAGAATCAAGAATCTTGAATTTTTACACAGAGAATATTGAAGTAGATAGATCAGAGTCGGTAACCTATATTTGCTTGAAATCCGAAGAGTCATACGGAATAGCTACTTGCAGCAAGGTCATCACCCCGAGGCGAGGAATCGCGTTACAGATACCGCAACCTGAAATCTGCGAGTCAGCACCGCGCATACATTCGAAACTTGGCATCATGATACATGCAAGCAACGCGCGCAAACAACGGGTTAGTCAGGAAAAAGTGAGAAAAATATCAGGCAAAATCGTTTCATGGAAAACGGTCGAGAGAGATTTCAAAGAGTCAAATGTGTTGAATAACCCCGGAGTAGAGACGGTCAATGTCCGAGTGCACGAGTTTGGAGCACAATTATCCGCAGAGTACATCTCGAAGAGCAAATACTTTAGTTTAGTATTGAAAGCCAGGCCGCCTCGCGAGAATTCACCCTGGATACTTTATTCTAGAGGGGGAACTCCCACCTCTCCTCTAAATTGCAAGGGAGCGACGCGAGATAGTCAAAATGTCTCATACAGTTAGAGAATTAGTGGAACATAGGGGTAATTCATGTTGAAAATATCATAAAATTTTCCCGGTCCTCACACGTGAGTCACGTGAAAATTTTATGAATACTAGCGCTAAGTTATATATGAAATTATAAGTCTTATTATATAAGGTCGATGAAATCCCATCTTTGGTTAATCTGCATTATTACAAAATTGGCAAGACGTAAGCCACGTGAAAATTGAAGAATACTAGCACTGATGAATATACGAAAATTGTAAGTGAACATTTTCCCGGCCCTCACACGTGAGTCCGCGAAAATTTTCAAATGACCGAATTTTTCAAGAGGATATTAGTCAAGAGTCCACGTGAGCCCGCGAAAATTTCGAATGACCAATTTTACAGCGAGTTAGTAGATTACGATAGGAGAAACGAAGTACGAGTGGCAAAGAATATATATAGAATCAGAAAGAATGTTAAAATCACGTATTACGAAAGCTCAGGAAATCATTCAAATCAGCACAAGAGAGCCTATTCGAGGCTCACACGATGAAAACACGGAAGAAAAGTCAATTCTCACCCATCAAAGGTGTACCATCTTACCCCGCCAGCCTTTCCATCTGACACCATATACCGTTCCATCCCGCCCCTGGCTCTCCTATGGGTCGAAAAAATCGGGAAAAATTATAAATCAACATTGAAACGTTAGAGCCATACAATAGAAAAAGAAATTTTGGCAAAAATCCATTATTCGCAAAGTTACCTCAACCCCCCACCACCCCCACCCATCTAAAACCACCCCCTCCAACTAAGGACACATCTCTAGACCTCCCGACACACGATTCCGACGAGCAGTAGTCGAGAAAAAAGTGCCCCAAACCCCCCAAAGTCCCCCCCCCCCCAACGCAAAAATAGACAAATAAAGCCTATCCACACCAAAAACCATCAAAATACCCAGAAAACCCCTCCTTACAAAACAGAGTTCGAAACAACTCAAACTACCCCACTCCCCCACCCACCACACCCCAACCACCCACTGAGCGCACGATACTTACACGAGGTAAAGATCATAGGGTGAGAACTGTGCGTCCGCCAACTGGTACATAATAACAACAGAAGCATGTGTAGAAGTATAAGAAATGGATATGTACAAAAGAGGCCTGACACGGAGTAGTCTTTACGTGTCTGGCCACTTTAACATGCGTATTCCGAGCAATACAAAAGATGCCTGACACGGAGTAGCCTTTCCGTGTCTGGCCACTTTAGCATGCGGACTTCGCTCATATAGGTCCTGAAAGAAAAATTTCTTTCCAGAAGTGATTTTAATCTTCCATGGGGTAAATCAAAAGCTCAATAGTATACTCTGTCAGACTTCGAGAGTGGAATCAATATTGTCGAACTAATTCAGGAACTATTTCAAGATATCATGAGAAAGTATGAAGAGGAAAATATTGTAAGTATTGCGAGAAAAATTTTAGAGTTTAGTGAGAATACGGTATGAACATTAGTTGAAGCATTGTAGAAGGATCGGAAAATATCGTTTCGAAATATTGTAAAAGAATTATACGAGTATTGGTAAGAATACACAGGAATATCGATGAAAATCGTACAGAAATATTGGAAAATATCGTTTCAAAATATTGTAAGAGAATTATACGAGTATTGGTAAGAATACATAGAAATATCGATGGAAAATTGTAAGAAGTATGGGAAAATATCATTGCAAAATATTGTGAAAGTATTGAGAAAAATATTACAAAAATATTATAGAATATCGATAAGTATGATAGGGGGATATCGTGAAATATCGTCTCAATTATCGTCAGAATATCGCAGAATATTGATTCAGAATTATAGTTGAGAAAATATCATTAAATGTCGAGGAAATGTTGTCAAAATGTCGTCATAATATAGCAAAATATCGGTAAAACATAGCACTAGATTGTTTACAAATGTCAAAGAATCCACTAAGATACGGTCAGGAGAGTAAGAAAATAATGTAAAATTTCATAGATCAAAGTTACTCTGTTCCAGGATTTTACAGGGTTTGAAGGAAAACATAGTGCAAAAAAATCACACAGAACTAAGGTCAATTGAAGCACTTGAAACTTGAAACTATTGAAATGGACCAAAAAACGATAACGAATGCGAGAGTAATAACGATATGACATGTTGACAAGAACTGGAAGAAACTATGAAAGACCTATGATAAACCTATGTAAAATCTTATGTAAAACATCATACATTCACACAGAACACGAAGGGCTTGTCGAGGACGACAAGATCCCGGCCTCACACGTGTGACGCCATGGGTGATTGCCCTTGTTGGTCAATCACTCTGTCGTCGGTTCTGCAAGACCGATCGCTCGATGCATACCGCGAGGAATGCATCGCGCGATCACGTTTTGCTGACCTTTGCACTTTCACACTGTGCGACACGCGATGAGTCGAGGGCATATAAGCCACGACTCGCGCGCGCCGCATCAGACCGCTCGGGGACTCCCATTTCGGGATTGCCCATCACTCACTCTCGATACACACAGTTATCGTCAATTCATTCAATACATCTATTTCTACCATCTTTCGAGTCTATTCATTCAGTCATCGACCACCCCACGTCACAATCTTCTCTATACAGTAAGTGTCGAGGAACCTGATACGCACGAACAAGCACTCGAAATAGCTCAAAGAATCTCAAATGACATTACGGCAACTGGAGGAAGGAAAGGCCGTCTGAATATTGCGGAAGTGTCTCAATACAGCAAGCCTATCGAGAGAATCCAACCTAGTGACGTAGTAAATCAATCACCGAGGAGGTATCAAATAATGTCCAATGATCCTCGAATGAGAATCCAAGTTGATAGTGAGAATTGCTCTTATTCTCAACCTGAACGTAAGTATCCGACAAATTTTAGGATACCGTTTGATGAAAACGCTAGCACGGAAGACCCGTCAGCCCGAACAATAATGAGAGTAATTCAAGACTGCAATCCCTATCACGATCGCCATTTACTGATCAATTACATCAGCAATTTTATCCCTCCCCTCCTTACGCCTATTCGTACCAAGGTCATCAAGCGTAGTAGAGTCCATCCCCGTCAACCCCTTAGCGTTCAAACTCGCCAACCGTTTGCCGGAACAACGCGATGTCGAGCGAGGAACAAACCGAGCGTCCAATACTAAGGCCGAGTCTACATAGACGCGCTCACTCCGGGCGCGCGCGCGCTCTCTCTGCTCGCACTTTCCACCCAAACACCGGAGCAGGTACCGGAAATGGAATTTGAAAATCGTTTGACGAGTGTTCCCTCACAATTCGAATTTCTAGGCCGAGTTCGTGAGATAAAAACCGTCAGTCTATATTTAAGAATGACCAAAGAATTAATTTGCATTTTCTAGAGATCGAAAAGTGAGAAACTTGGATGTCGATCGATGTACCTAATATCACCACCCCCAACTTCTCAGGCATCTAACTCGCGGCTTATTCAACAATATTCAGCATTATTGTGGGTTTGCATTGGGACTTTCTCCAGAAACTGTGAAATAAGCAATGGTGTGCGGAATTCCAGTTAAGAAGAATCGAGCTACTCCATGTACACCAAAGATCAAATTTGTGTTACAAGAGTCACTTCTCCGTAAATTTGGAACATCTCGCGTGTTTTCAATCAGGATTTCATACACTTCAGCTCATCATACAGCTTCTGGAATTAGTACCAATGTATATAACCAAGATGATGCCGAATCTTGCTGAATGGTTTGCAAGGTGGAGACCTGATGGGAAGTTTGGGGAAGCTTGTATGATACACAAGCACCCCTCTCATTTTTCGATCTCTATTCGATGCAAATAAATTTTTTGTCTGTTTACGCAATAGACTGGCCGTTTTTCATCTCACAAACCCGTGATGATACTCAAGTTGAGAGGGAACACTCGTCAACAGATTTTCAAACCCCATTTTCGGTACCTACTCCGGTCTTTGGTGGACAGTGCAAGCGGAGAGAGAGCGCGCGCTCCCCGAGTGAGCGCGTCTATGTAGCCTCGGCCTAAGGTTTATATCAGCGGAGGAGTTGACAGAGATGAAAAAGGGCGCTTCAGTGCACCGATAATTGAGTTGAACGCACCGGAGCTCCAAGGAAAGACAATAGTTCTAATAGATACCGGTCCTGTAGTCAGTGCGATTCATGTAACGTCACTGCAATCTCGTGCGGTTATTGCAATGCACAGAACAATGACCATCACCGGATCAACTCGAGGTAGCATTGAAACAGCGAGGTCGACAGGAAAACCTAGACTAGATCGAATCATCAAACTTTGGCGACTCAAACACTTGAATGCAGAAGAAAGAGAACATGTGCAGATAATCCCAGAATATTCTCAAATTTCCTACCTACCCGGGGACTATTCACCAGCCACAAACGTTCTTGAACATTCTATCCCAACTATTGATGAAGTGTCAGTTCTCATCAAGCAATACCATTATTCCACAGCTTGCAGAGGAGAAATCCAAAATCAAGTGGATAAATTACTAGGAGACGGAATAATCGAGGAGTGAAGTTCGACATATAATTTTCCGCTTTGGATTGTCCCTATGAGAACGGATTCTGAAGGGAATAGAAGGAGGAGAATGAGTGTAGATTGCGGAGCACTCAATGAGAAAACCAGGGGTAATGCGTATCCCTCACCGAACATTACCAAAATACTGGACAAGCTTGGTAACGCTCAGTATTTTTCAACATTTAATCTAGCCAATGGATAACTTCAGATTGAAATGTAAGCGGAAGACAGAATGGAAACAGCAATTAGTACAAATAACGGCCATTACCAGGACAGACATATGAGGATATCTCTGAAACTTTTGACTTTCGGCCTCAAGAAGTGTCACAGCGGTGGAAATCGAGATATACGGCTAGAGCCTATTATTGAGCAAGCACAATGGTTCGAGTATGAGAATTGTATGCAATTAGGTGTTAGAACGTAGTAGCAGAAGTCAGAATTGGGATATACTGAATGCTACAACAATGGTTTCATCATTTCTCGATGCATTTTTCACAAAATTCCGGCTGCACAGCCCTCGTTCAAACGAATGTTAGTCGTGGAGCATCCAAAGTCTCGGCGGGTGGAAAGTAGTATGATGTTTTGAGGGTATTTGTAACATGTTCACAGTGTTTAGAGGTCTGTGTTCTCCTACCGTGCGCGTGCCTTACTATAAGCTGTGCAATTAGGCATGTTGTACGCACGTTCTCTTTTTTGTTCTATCCGGTTCCCTGGCTTCTCCGTCAAGGTACATAAGTCTATAGTAGCTCAATTCCTCTATTTCTTCGTGGATAATACGATCAGTATCCTCCGAAGTGTCTCTGAATCACGTTCCACAAGCTGTAGCGTCTAAAGCGACTTAAGAATTATTTGCCAAAAATCGGTGACACTCACATATCTACGTCTCACGGCTGAGCACAGTGAGGCACACCCTTCTCCACTAAAAAAATCATGACTTCGGACAATTATAAATTAGTCTGAGAAGTTGCAGAACTTGATCAGGAACGCTCCACTCACGAGAGCCTGCCAAATTCCAAGAGTCTGACGCGGTGACACGTAAATTGCTCGATTTCGGGTGTTTTTCCGCACGTGATTGACTCTAGTATCTGCCTACATCCACCAATCCACCTCTAATTCGTTGACCACTTTCAGGACATTTGAACGAAGATAATTTGATAGGTTAGACCTGAAGAAACGTCCTACAAGAAATTTGGCTGAGCTGTGACAGCAAAAGTCAAAAGTTTCAGGGATATCCTCATATGCCATTTGGCTTATGTAACGGTACCGGATCTTTTCAAGGACTCATGAAGCAGATCCAATTCGGATTGATTGATAATGAAGTTCTGGTATATCTCGACGATGCGATTGTTTTCTCAAAAGACCTCGAATCTCATGGAAAAAGTGTAAGAAAATTTTTCAATCGTCTCTAAATAGCAAAGATCTCCTTACAACCTCATAAATGTGATTTGGAGCCACCGGAAGGACTTATCTTGGCCACATCATCTCTGATGAAGGAGGACATCTAGATCCGAACAAAACTATCGCGGTGAGTGATGTTCCTACACCTCGAGGTCAAACCAATATCCGTCAGCTCCTGGGCCTGCTAGGATATTATATATGATTCATTGGAAACTCTCCTCTCGGAGAAGAACCATTTCCAGACTCATCAAAGGAATTGATGCTTTCAATTGGACTGAAGCTCAACAGGATAGTTTTGATGATTTGAAAAACCTCCTGTGTACAGCTCTGGAATTAGAATATCCAGATTTTGAGAGGAACTCTTCCATCTTAACTAACTGTGGACTCGAGCCAAACTTCTGTGGGCTCTGCTCTCAGACAGAGTGAATTTGAGAATAATCACCCAATTGCGTATACAGGGTGTCCGAAAAGTAAGTAACCCCCCCTCCATTTTTTTCAGGAATGGTTGGGAATCGGGAAAAACCCCGGAACACGTGTCCCCTTATTTTGAAGGGGACATCCGATGGTGGCCTTGCTTTTTACCTCAAAGGTCATTTTCAGGGTCATTGGGAGGTCAACTGGATTTTTTTGAATAGAAACACCTTTTTTGACCTCGAATTCTGAAAGAACATGAAGAATGATGAAACTTTTGGTGGAAACTTTTTTTGACCCGACTTGACCATGGTGAGATGAATGAGGTCAGCACGGGTTGACGGTGACCGCTGTAACTCCAAAAGTAAGCATTTAATCGAAAAATGTTCTGGATGAAAAATGTTCATGATCACAGTAGAAAATACCCAATGACCTCGTTTCCAACCTTGGAGGTCTTTCTATGGTGATTTGGAGGTCAACTCGATTTTTCCAACGGAAACACCTACTTTTAACCTCGAATTCTGAAAGAGTACAGAGTTAGGCTTTTCATGTTGGATTGAGATGAATTGTAAAAATTAGAAGGAGTTATCAACCGCTTTGGGGATGGCTGGGTGGGAGATTTCAACAATCTCCCCGTCCATCCCTAAACCAGTCCCAAGCCTGGATTTGAGCGTGAGGGGTGCTTTCATTCATTGTGAGAGTTTTTTCCATCAGAATTGTAGGTTAAGTTTCCTTCTCTTGATGATCGGAGTGGTAACACCCTCTGCATTACCGCTCAGAAAATCGAGTTGGCCTTGAGATGACCTTGGAAATCACCTTCAAGGTCAAGAACAAGGATATAGACTCATCTACGCTGTGATCATAAACACCTTCGGTCGGAAAAATTTCCGATGAAGCGCTCACTCTTGGAGCTACAGCGCTCACTGTCAACCCGTGCTGACCATCATTAATCTTACCAAGGTTGAGTGGTGTCAAAAAAAATTTCGAACAAAAGTTTCATCATTTCTCATGTTCTTCCAGGATTCGAGGTCAAAAGTACGTGTTTCCGTTGGAAAGATCGAGTCGACCTCCAAATCACCTTAAAAATGACCTCCAAGGTCGGAAACGAGGCCATTGGGTCTTTTCTACTGTGATCATGAACAACTTTCATCTCAAACATTTTTCGATAAAATGCTCACTCTTGGAGTTACAGCGGTCACCGTCAACCCGTGCTGACCTCCATTCATCTCGCCAAGGTCAAGTCGGGTCAGAAAAAATTTCGAACGAAAGTTCCATCACTTTTCATGTTTTCTCCAGAATTTGAGGTTGAAATTAGATGTTTCTATTCTAAAAAATCGAGTTGACCTTCTAATGTCCTTGAGAATGATCTCCAAGGGCGGGAACAAGGTCATTAGCTCTCTTCCACTGTGATTTGAACAACTTTCCCAAACATTTTTCGATGAAATGCTCACTCTTAGAGCGACAGCGGTTACCGTCAACCCGTGCTGACCTCCATTCATCTCACCAAGGTCAAGTCGGGTTAAAACAAGTTTCCACCAAAAGTTTCATCATTTTCAATGTTCTTTCAGGATTCGAGGACGAAAGTAGGTGTTTCCATTTCAAAAAATCCAGTTGACCTCCAAATGACCTCGAAAATGACCTTCAACGTAAAAAACAAGGCCACCATCGGATGTCCTCCACAAAATAAGGGGACACGTGTTCCGGAGTTCTTGTATGTCTCTTCTCATGGAGCCAGCTGGGAGGAATCATTGAGTTACGGAAAAAGAACACCTAGTGATCATTCATGCTGCACTACATCTTCGCTCGTATCTCCATAGAAGAGAATTTACACTCATAATGAGTCATGAACAACTCGAGTGGATAGTTTCAGGAAAACCCCGCAGGGATGCAAAATTTCTTGTTTCCATTCATTTTGCTAGAATCATCAAGATTGTTTCAAAGTTCAACTGAGCGTCAGATTGACGTGACCTACCTTCACTCGTTTTTTTTTTTTTTTTTTTTTCAAGTGGAATACAAGGAAAAATCCGATGACAGGACATCCCTATTGGATGTCCCACCGGCAGACCATGAGCGCTTTCATTTTGCCCACCCGGTGAACCGGATGAGCATGAATCCAGCGCCCATGTGCCCTGGGGGCTGAAATCTTCTGCTCTCAGCCCTACAGAGTTGGCAAGCCATCACTGGAGAACTGGGGGCAGCTAACCACTATCTAACCAACCCACCCCGGAACCGCGTTAGCATTACTTCAGGGTTCTCATTCTCTTCACTCGGTTCTCTGCATTAGTCTAACTTTGATTGTTTCATCCAATATTGCGATGAAGTGGATTCAATCTGATCGAAATCGATAGATTGTATTTCATTGATTTGATATTTCATCAATCAACAGAATAAATTTGAAGCGAAACTAGAACTGGACAACTCAGTTGACTAACGTTCATGCCCGTCTGGGAATCGATTTTGGATGTCAGATTGATTGGAAATCAACCGTGAGCAGTCAAAATGCAACTATATTCCAACTAGTCAAGTTTTGGACCAAATCCGGACCTCGGCCGTTTTTGGCCTAGAAATACCCAAGTCATCCCATAATCATCCATATAAGTAATTTCGCCATAAATCCAAGGTTTGAAACACGACCACGGCAATTTGCGTAGAGCTTTCGATCACTCCCACCAATCGCGAGAGGTGTCAGAAATCCATCGATTCACCACCTGCGAAATCTTCCAAAAGACGTTCTGGTCGTTGTCAGACTCGGAATAACCTTAAATCACGGTGTTGTGCATAACATCTTTGACGTGTTGAAAAAATCCATTCTAGTTCGATTTTGATTAGTACTGCTGTAATTTACACGCAAGAGAATTTTGGAGCATTATACTCGAGTTTCGCTCCCCTAGAACTTGTTCTGTGCGTTAAAGAATCACAAAAATACGTAACAAATTTCCCTGGAGCGGGATTGACTTGAGAGGCTTCAATCCAATCCCTTTGGGTTTGTCGAGTAATTTCACATCCAAAATGTATTTCTTGAGTATCGTCAGAGTATTCGGGAATAATCAGAAGCCTGGACCAGTATTTCCGACGCACATTGTTAAAAACAATAGCCTCTCCAGCATTCCCTTTGGGTTTCCGGCCCCGGTAACCATCCCTAAATGAGAGCTCTGTGAATTTTCCCCAGAATGACCTTCCATGAAAGCCATTCTGATGCTTCAGAATTGGTTCACAGCTCTTTTAATCAAACCAACATGTCTAAAATGAAATCTGTGAGCCGTATGGAGCCTCCTCATGACCTCAGCGATTCTCCGGCTGCTGTAAGATCCAACTCTAACTGAACAACATCGGAATAACGTTATCTTCAAAGGAAACGACTCAGCTTTCGGTTGGGATGATATTGAGCGCAAAGATCGGGGACCGTGGACAGGAAATCCACGCTTATGGGAGAGTGACAAAGCTTTCAAATGAGCATGTTCCGTTGAACGTGAATTCCTGGTCGATGGTACCCGTCGTACACTCTCAATATCATTCCCAATCAATTCGGTCCATTTAGATGATACACAGCAGGCAAAGAGTCCTCAAATTAATGGAAAGGCTTCATGAGGCTCGCAGATTTCATTGTGACATTTTTGTGTCGATTTGGGCTGCAGATCAGTAGTTAAGCTCCACGAAAACTCAGGGGGCGGCTTACCAGGAAGTAGCCGTGGAAAATGCCGGCTAAGCCTGCTGAAAACTCCCACATACAATTACATGTCCATTTATATATGTGATTGTACATCCTTTTCTACATTTTTTCGAGTGTGGAGAGTGATCTGATAATGAGAATGGAGAAGTCGCTAGAAAAAGACGTGGGACTTCACGTGGAGATAGGTGTCTAATTAAGGACCACTCTGGGGATATACAATTCAAAGTGATTTTGCACGTGTAATTTTTCAATCTATCATTTTCTTATTAACTTCTCGCATGAGAATATTTTTGCCTTGAATATTTGAGCGGGGTGAGCATCCAGTTTTTTCCAAATAACCTATAGAATCTGGTGAAAAAGGGATTTCTATTCTTCAAATTTGTTTCCAATACTTCTATACCTATCAGAACAAACTCACAAATTCTCTGCCCTAAACCTCTTTCTTGAATTTCTCTTATATTCAATAACTCAACAAATTCCTCCCTCTTTTGGAGATCTGAGTCGAATAGTTGATAAATTTTGGAATGCGTATTTGATCTTAACTCATAAAGGTTTCAAAAACTCCCATATTTGAGTTTATATGAGTATCATATCATAAATTACGTACATGTTGAATACATTATTACAAATATTCTCAATACTAATTTTCACTCACATTTTTACATGCTCCTTTCTGCTCGCAGCTACTGTTCTGAAATTTACATTCTCATACACTTACACTCATACTCACACTCACACTTAGACTTACACTCGAAATTCTACACTACACTGCTTCTTCATGTTTGGCTCTCTTCGATGTTCTTGTCTTGCTCCTTGTTTCGTCTAGTATTGTATATTCATTATTCGGTAGGCTGGTGATTGGGATAGCCTCTTTCGGCATTCCGTGTATTTCCCCCATTGATTCCTTCGTTTTTCTATCATCAATCTGATTCCTTGAAAATTTCACTTTTCAATTATGGTTTTGATTTTGATCATTATCAATACTCACTCTGTTATACTTTGATCATCATTTTAATTTCAATGATCATCACTGATTCGAACACTACACTTACACTTACACTCACACTTTGACACTTCGTGCCCCTTTATGTTGGGCTCCTTTGACTGTTTTTGTATTGGTTCTTGGTTGCATTTGTATCGTATCTCTCCCCTGGTAGGCTGTTCACTGAAGACTGAGGGGGCTTTTTCTCCGCACACCGTGTTTTCTCCTCTTGTACCTTGTAAATAAGGAATGAAACGAATGAACTCGTTCAATTCCTTATTCTCGAAATACGAGAGAAGAAGACACGGACTGCGGAAAATGAGCCCCCTCAGTAATTGAATGAGTTTTTCTTGGAATTCGCATTTTTACTTATCCTTTCGATTGTATCCATTATCAATATTTACTTTTTGATTATTATCTGAATCTGATTTATCACTGATTTTGATGGAGTATTCAAGAAAAGATTCATGACGGAGTGCTTGAGTGGTACTCGTGACGGAGTATTCAGAGTGGTATCCGTGACGGAGCACCCACGGTGGTACTCGTGACGGAGTACCCGGAGTCGTACTCGTGACGAAGTACCCAGAGTGGTAATCGTGACGGAGTACCCGGAGTCGTACCCGTGACGAAGTCCTCAGAGTGGTATCCGTGACGGAGCACCCACAGTGGTACTCGTGACGAAGTCCTCAGGGTGGTACTCACGACGAAGTACCCAGAGTGGTACTCGTGACGAAGTACCCGGAGTCGTATTCGTGACGAAGTCCTCAGGGCGGTATTCGTGACGAAATATCCGAAGTGTTACTCGTGACGGAGTACCCAGAGTGGTAATAGTGACGAAGTACCCGGAGTCGTGCTCGTGACGGAGTATTCAGAGTGGCATCCGTGACGGAGCCCCCACAGTGGTACTCGTGACGAAGTACCCGGAGTCGTGCTTGCGATTGTATTGCATTTTTCTCCCTTCCCCGATTGGATCGTCGTCTACAGATTCGGTGTGCTCCTAAAAAGCCCCCTCACCCGTTCATCCGTGACGCGAAGTGACTTGATCCTCGTCAAGGTCATGCATATTGCAGAGGAGGTTCAGCGAATGGCAGATGAATCAGGACGAAATAGGAAGAACAAAACGTACTGACATAGGAAAGTGTTGGACAAATGCATAAAATGACCAAATCACACCGATCCCTCTGCCACGCGAGGTGGGCTGCCCCCTTCCTTGCGTGAGGTGGTGGCTCGCGCTGGGAATACACCCGCGCCGCAGCGGAGGCAGTCGAACTTCGGGAGCCGAGCAGTACAGCAGCAGTAGCAGCCACGACCAGTGCAGCAGCAGTAGCAGCCGCGATCAATACTGCAGCAGTAGCAGCCGCGATCAGTACTGCAGCAGTAGCAGCCACGACTAGTACAGCAGCAGTAGCAGCCACAACCGGTGCAGCAGCAGTAGCAGCACTACCCAGAGCAGTAATGCAGTGATGGCAGCTAGAACTTGTGCTTCAGTTGGCAGAGGCTAGCAAGACAGTGAGACGGAGTTTTAGTGATAGTGACTTAGTGCGGTGACGGACAGTTTGGTGCGGGGAAAAGCGCGTCGTGCCTCTCAAGGGTAGAGGTGCACCGCCCCACCGAGGAGGGCACCGTATCTGAGATATTTTTGAAGAGCTGGAGGGCGACCAAGAAGCCGAAGCGGACACATCTTCTGGCATCTCTTCTAAGCCGAGCGTGAGATTGATCCAATACCCACCAATTTCATCTTGAATTTGTTGCTTGTAAGTCACCAACTTGATTTGTTGAATGAATGTTCGCACTATACGACACGTCAAACTCATTTGACATCATCTCCCTGGCCCGAACCGGCGTCGTCTTCTTGAATTTACCGCATGGGATAAAAATTTGTCAAATCAAAGACGATCAAGGATGGGATGTCGAAACGCATATTTTGCAACAATCGCAGCAGTTCCGTGTTCGTGGGATATTTGCCAACGTTTGATTTGAAATATGGTGAGTGATATCAAGGTATGAGAGGGAATAAGATATAATTTCTCTATTTGATATGTGAAAGAGTGATTTGACGCAACGATTCTTCAGACTAGGGTAACAGACGTGGACAGCGATCAGCGTACCTGCCCCCAGGATACCTCCTCGTGGTGACGGCGGGCAATGGCTTTACTTGAATTTTTCCGTTCCGGCTGAGTTTTTCGCCAACGTGGCAGGTCCGTCGAGAAAGTACCGCAAAGAGAGAGGACTCGGACCCTCCGTTCTGGTGACGAATCTGGGTGAGCAAGCAGGCCCCTCGTCATCGTCATCATATGGCTGCAGCTCCTCGCAGATGGATCACTTGGTTCGTGAGGAGTATGTAGATACAAGTGAACATACGTCTCAGCACACATGTAAGAGTGATCAAGATGCTTTCTGTCATATTTATGGTGAATTTGAGTTACGCAAAAACCGGAGGAGCATCGCCGAAGTCAATAGAATCTCCTACAAAGAATGTTACGGATTCGCGATGTCTGTAATGGCATGGTCACTTGATTCTCTCTGTTCGAAGTGTCGTATGAGGCTACTCCAGTTCTGTAAATTTGGCAAAAGAGACTCGTTCAGGGTTGCTTCGCCAAATTTGTGGAGGGAACCATCAACTCATGAACACTGTTACTTCTGCATGACAGACGTCCAAGGCTTCAGTGCTAAGACTAAATGTCGAATCAAGTATGCGACCGTCCGTATGATGACAGTGCCAGTACTATCTCCTAATCTTCGCCAGGAAGCTCCGATTTTGATCGGTTCCGATGTAGAATCTGGCATTGGGAAGGTAAGTCAGAGTGAAGACAAAGAAGGGGTTGAGACAGACGAGGCTGAAAGTGTGGAGCATGGGATTGAGGAGGATCGCGTTGAACAGGAAGCTGAAGTCCAAGATGACGCAAGTGATGAAACCAGTTCGAATGAGACGTCTGCGGAAGAAGATAGCGAAGGATACATTCCCGATGATGGAAAATCTGGCCCAAAACTGTTCAACCAGAAGCAGTTGAATGATTTCGTCTGAGATGGAGGTTTACCACAGGATGTTGCTGATTTCATGGCAGACGAGTTGGCGAGACGAAAACTGGTCCACCCAGGAACTAAATCCTCAGTATACAGGCAAAGAGATATTGAATTCCGGAAATTTCTCAACTGGGATGATGATGTCCAATTGGTATACTGCACTGATATCCCTGGTTTGATGGATGAACTTAAGAAAAATGTCTACAAACCCGAAGAATCGAGGTACCTGATCGATTCTTCCGAAAAGAGTCTGAAAGTTGTACTACTGCATAACGGAAACGAGTATGCATCAGTTCCGATAGAATATTCAACGAAGCTTTCGGAATCATATGAAACTATGCAGCTCATACTTGAAAAGATGAGATATGGTGAACATGGATGTAGAATCTGTGGTGACTTGAAAGTCATTCCGCTTCTGCTCGGTCAACAATCAGGTTACACGAAATACCCTTGTTTTCTGTGTCCCTGGGACAGCAGAGATCGCGGAAGTCATTACTCCCGTAAGATTCGGCCGAACAGGGAGACGTTGAATCTAGGTGAACATAATGTTATACGGGAACCACTCATTGCTTCATCAATAATTCTACCCCCTCCGCTACACATCAAACTTGGTTCGATGAAACAGTTCGTGAAAGCTCTCGACAAAGAGGGTGACTGTTTCCTGTATTTGTTGGGTAAGTTTCCAAAACTGAGCGAGGAGGAAGTGAAAGCAGGAATTTTCGACGGATCACAAATTCGTGAACTCTTCGAGGATCTGAGAATGATGAATGAGGAGGAGAGGAGAGCGTGGATGAATCTCAGAGAAGTCTCGGAAAACTTTTTGGGTAATCACAAGAGTGATCAATTTAGAGATATAGTGACGGACCTCCTCGAAAGTTATAAGGATGGGCTGTTTCATGAGTCACAAGGTACACTTCCTAAACTCCCACCTACACTTCTTTCCTGAAAATGTAGGTGACTACAGTGGAGAGCAATGTGAGCGATTCCATCAGGACATTATGGTAATGGAGACACGATACCAAGGTTCTTGGGGCGTCAACATGATGGCAGACTACTGCTGGATGTTGAAGGGGGGAAACACGAGAAAAGGTGCGAAGAGACCGAGTAATCCTTTGCATAGACGATTTGAGGAGAAAAGGACTCGGTATAAGCGGAACAAGGTCGAGTAGGATCCAGATTATTGCGATCCTGGTAGCACGAGTAAAGCTATCCTGGTAAATTGAGGTTAGAATCTTATGAACTGTGTGATTTGAGAGTAGATGTTAGGGGGGTATGCGAGTTCACGCTGCGCGCGGGAGAATTAGTTCACTGTTGAGAGATAGTGAATCGTCTTGTGACGGGGTAACTCGTCACACGCGAGTCGAAGCATAAATTCATATCCGAACAGACTATTAGCCACGAAAGAGGGGAGAGAGAGAAGAAAGAGAGCAAAGAGACAGCTGTCGTCGTCGGTGACGGGCAGCTTGCCGCGAGGCGCGAGAGCGAATGGCTGATCTATCCGACGGATCGATAAAGTAACGCGACGGACGCGATATGGATGTGAGAGTGTGTGTGTGCCGACCTTGGCCCCGGTCGACGGCCACGCGCGTGTGTGCAACAGAGTGACCCCTCCGGGATCATTGCCGAGTAGCCGACCGGTCCGAGCCCAGGATCCAGGGCGAACACGCTGCCCATCCTCGGGATATGTCGGCCCGGGTGCGAGGCACCGGCTCGCGCCGTGCAAGACAAGTGTGCGCTGGAATGGTGAGTCTCTCTCCCCCTAGTGCACTCTCTTTCTCTCTCTCACGTGCGTTAGATGTATGATTAACTCACGTTACTAAACGCGTGAATGTTCATAGACTAATTTTATGGATCTTTCTTTTATTTATTTTGTGTCGATAAATTATTCGAAGGTTACGGAGAAGTAACCCACAGTAAACAGAAATTATCGAGTCCACTTTATTCATTCAATTTAATTCTACAAATATACATAGGTATATACTAGTCCCAATAAAAGTACGAATATGAATATATATTTCCGAAAATCCCTCATCCCTCCAGGACGAGATGTACCAGATATGGATAATTAACGATAGGCTCGTGACCCTATCGCAGTCTTTATGTTTTTATCCGACACTGTATGAACTCAATATAACATTTTTTATGTGAATTCGTTTCATTCTCTCCAATTCATCCTGATTCATCCGACATTGGTTGAGCCCCCTCTGCGGTGTACACAACCTTGACGAAGGTCATATCGTTTGGCATAACGGATGGTCAGGTGGGGGCTTGTTAGACTAAAAAACACACCTAATCTCTGAACAATGGTCCCACCGGAGCCAGAACAACATGGCAATACTATCGAGAATACAAATTCCGAATACTTCGTCACGAGTACCACTCTGAGGACTCCGTCACGAGAACCACTCTGAGTACTCCGTCACGAGTACCACTGTGGGTGCTCCGTCACGAGCACCACTCTCATTACTCCGTCACGAGTACCACCTCGGGCACTTCGTCATGAATTTTCTCCCGAATACTCGACCGAGAATATGAAATTTGAATTTTGATGACGATTATCACTCTGGGGGGTCAAAAATCGAAATTATCAGTATTTGGACATGAAATCATCTGTTTCTCGAGAATCTGAAGTCAAAATTCCGATACCACCAATCAAAATTTTTTTCCACGATTGTCTCGGAATTGTGACGTAGCGTGGCTCAACTGACATCATTTTTGGATTCAGCGCTCGATTTCACGTCGATCTATGTTGTTCACATTTTTGGCAAGCGATATTTCTTTGAATTGTGGGCCGGTGTAATCATTGAAATGAAAATAATAATCAAAACATGACGAAGTGAGTTTTGATAATGATTGAGATTCAAATGATGACTGGAAAGTGGAAATTTCGAGAAATCAAATCGATGATAGAAAAACGAACGAATCAAAGGGGAAAAAATACGGAATGCAGAATATAGGCTATCCCAATCACCAGCCTACCGGATGATGTGACGGCTGCTAGATTTGCCTAGTTGATTTAGCCGCACATGCTGGGCTGTGTGCAATGCCCAGCAAATTTGATAGATTGTAGCTGGAAATCTGCATGCTGCTGGATTGGCTACTACTTAGATGAATCTCTAGATATGATATTGTGCTGCTGCGCACGAGTGAGATTGGATGAGGGAGAGCGCCAAATTATCACACGTGAATTTAATAGGAAAATACACACAAGATTTATTCATTTAAAGAAACATGGTGCAAAAGAAGCACATCGAGCGCGAGCACGAAGAGAGCAAAGGGTGAAGCCCCAAACAGAGAGAGAGCAGTTCAAGGCTGTACTCATAAATGTATATTCTCTACCGGCCGCTCGCATTGTGATTGTTCTATAATCGGACGATGTCCAAGATGCAGGTATCGATCGCACGCAAGGTTGATCTGGACCGCCGGATGATCGTCCCTTCGAGCACGTCCCCAGGGTATTCGATCAGGAGCTGGTGCACACGCGGCGCGGGCACGAGGAAATTGCGGAAAGCGCAGGATATTGCTCCGATCGCGGCCACATGATCTGCTCGGTAGGACGGGCGGACAGAGTCTGAATTTGGCGCAACGCGCGATGCCGGTCAGCTGATTAGCTCGGACACGAAGGGCGCGGTGCGGCAATTCTAAAGGTTCGATGATGATTCGCGGCAAACGCGTGATTCTACTGTCTTTCTCTCTCTCTCTTACATGTATAACTTACTGCTCTCTCCTCGGATGCTCTGCTACATTCTGTAAAAAAGTTATATTATTACATTGATTCGGGACAGGAGAGAGAGAGATGACGATTGAGATTATCTACTCAACCGTCACAATGATAAATATACAATACTAGACGGAATTAGGACCAAGACAAGAACATCAAAAAGAGCCAAACATGAAGAAGCAGTGAAGTGTGGGAGTTCGAGTGTAAGTGTAAGTGTGAGTGTATAAAAATGTAAATTCCAAAACAGTCGCTTCGAGCAGAAAAGAGCATGTGAGAGTGTGAGTGAAAATCAGTATTAAAAATATTTGTGATAATGTATTCAACATGTTGTGATTTATGGTTAATGATATACTCATACGATGTGGCTTAATAAGAACGTACCCCCTTTTGATTTTTTTACGCAATTTTGATCGGTCAACGAGAGTTTTTTCAAGGTTTCGGGCCAATGCGAATCTAATGCCGAGGTCGGCGATTAGAGGAAAATTGTTGTTGTGAAAAATTGTCGTCCGGACATTGCTAGATCGAGCGCTCGTCGAATTTTATGAGATCTAGGCTATTTGCGCATGCGATTCGAACCTTGATCACTTTTTAAATGCAATTCTTCAAAGTGCAATTTCGGGGGCTCATCCAGGGTGTCGTAAAGATGACGCGACAGTGGATTTTGCAGTCACGTACTTGCCGAAGTGGTGCTTATGTTTTCCGCTGCCACGTGTGTGACAGACCATCGTGTTGTCAGTAATTCCCGATTTCGAGTCTGCCATGTACGGACATGCGTGTGGTGCGTTTCGGTTGAAGCCGATAACTTGAGTTATTTGTCTCGAGTTTTGCCGAGAGGCAAGTGTGTGTTGTGATGAAATTTTCAGTGTTATGTGCACTAGATGTAAAAAAGACTCCGTCGTGGAGGATCATCGTCGGCTGCTACGTACATTTGTATGCGCATCCCCGTATCGTCGTCGCTGCATTAGTGGTGTGCATCGATTATTGGCGACATCGAGCGCAGTATTACGTCTATCAAGAATCCAAAAGTGACATTCTGGTGTGCGGGTGTTGTCTGCTTTGGGGATTTGCCCTACATGATGTGTGGATCTGGCTGTCGGCTACTGTCGGATGATGAGGACAACATTCTCAGTGCAGTTCGAGAATCTGTTTGCAGACAGATGGAGATCATTTTTTATTACAAACTGTTAAGTTTTAAAATTTTGTTACAAGTGCAGAATCGAATTCTTGTGGCGTGTGTCTTGATTCATTACAGGTTGTCAAATCTGTTGCAGCCAATGCTAGCTGACTGTCGTGGAGCCCCAGGTGGGTTTACTTCGATTTCCAGAAGGAAATCATGGATCTTGATTGCGGATCATATTGCGGCTGATGAATTATTTGGAGTGTCTCATTCGGAGTGGAGATTACTCAAATTCTAGCAGCAGGTGATGGTGAATACGCTGCAAAAAGACATTCGCAGAATGCTTTCTCGTTTCCTGTTAACCGTTTAATCATTTATAACCATGAAAACTTGTACCGATTAATTTTTGATATTCATTTGAATTCGAATCCATTTTTTGTCATTAACTTTTATTATCGGGTATAATTTTTCCACCTCTGCGATGACAATCATAAATCTTATATTCATCAATTACTCGCATGGGAATTCACTTATCACTCCAGATTCTATTATTTCCAATAAATGACTACGCATTAATTTTGTAGTGAGAGGAAATTCCAAATTTAAGTGAGAAATATTTCTGGGGTAAATTTGGATCTAAAACTGTTTCTTGAAAGCAACAGGGTCCATGGAACCAGAAAATTGAATCACGACTCAGAATTTCCAAAATATCCACGAATGGCCTTTGTAAGATTCCAGGTATCCTGGAACTAGAAATTAAAAAATTACTTTTTTTGAAAAAGGAAACTAAGATCGAAATTTCGTATTAACTAATCTATTTAGAATGGAAAGAGATATTTTAAGTCGATCACAGAAAGAATTATATGTTAATAATTGGATGCTGGAGCGTTTGGACAAATATGTTTCAATAATGATTCTTAACCTATTCTCATCAATTTTTCTTGATATACGAAGTATGAGGAGTGAGGAGCTTACATTGAAATGAGGACATCACTGATACATTGAGAACAAATCCTGAAATTTTTTTGGACATTGATAGAAGGGTGTAGGAGAGATACGATGACAATGAGAAAACAACATGCATACAGACATACATATGGACACACACAAGGTTTACTTTTGAATAATTAACTGACTGTGCTATGTATTGGAAAATAGATGTATAGGGGTACCATTCGATAGATCTCGGCAAGTAGAATAAGATAAATCAATGTTCAGCAAGGTAGGGATTGAGCTGGGGGGTCAAAAAAGGGAAGTTCAAAAATTTTTCATGCAAAAATTTGGAGACGAAAAGTGAAATTCATATAGAAACGACTATTTGTATCAATCTGGATCGGCAGATAATCGTCAAAAATGACTGGACCCACCGCCCAAGGAAGCTGAATGATGTGTCATATCCTCAGAAAGATCTACACAGGCGTTGGCCAAATTTCGAGTGACATAAAACGTGAAATGAAAAAATTCAATTTGAAAAAATGTAAATTCATATCAAAATTCCGTATTGACCAATCTCTGAAGAACGATCAAGGAATACTTGGACAACAATGAGTGACCGTTTATATTGAGAATCGGAGGTGTTAGAACATTTGGACCAACAGGGTCTGAGAATGGTGTTGAAATTCAGGCAATCAGTTGAACGTGGGAGAGGAAGTTTTGAGAGTATAGAGCTGTCAAGAGACTGGGCTCATCGCTGATCAATTTGGAACAAACCCTCAAAGTTTAAAGGAGATGGATCCAGGGGTTCAGGAGATATCGCGTGACAAATGAAAGACAACATACAGACACACATACATACGGACATAAGCAATGCGTGTTTGAAAATATTTCACAGAGAGCGTTGTGCATGTCGGGGGCAATGTATAAGGGTACCATTTTATAGATCGCGGCGAGAAGAAGAAGATAGACTAATTCTCATTTGGCTATTGTCCCAACTGAGGGGTCAAAAATGGGAAATTCGGAAAATTTTTTCGCAAAAATTTCCGCACCGATACAATACTTTCTCTTCGAGAAAGCAAAATGAGGGATGGCAATCTTGTAGAATCCACCCATGAGTTTGACTGGTGCTTCAGTGTGTCAGTGGAGTGGTAAAGACATCAACACTTGAGGACCATGTCTTTTAATTATGGAGTGATATTAGTGAGAGTAAGGCCTAGCGTGTCGGTGCCAATGAGCTGTGAAACTGAATCTCAGACCATTTGCTGGACAGAGTTGTCTCAAAATAATGTGAGATGCTCACTTACAACTCATTCGCACTCAAATGCTTGGCATGACTTTTACCTATTACGAACCATTATCAAAAAAAAATTACCCCCATGTGATGCTGATCTTCAATTATCCACACAGGGATCTGATAAGGAATGTAGGTCAATTCTCAAAAAATTGGCATTATTTTCAAGAACTTCACCTGATCTTGGACTTGGTTATCATTATTGATCGGAATACATGATATCTTAGAGCTTCTGTTCGGCAATTCAAGACAGATCTTTATAACTCCATAAATTTGTTGAGAATTCACCTCCAATTTCCATCGACGCATCAATTCATCTGTGGACAGGTGGAGAACATCATCCTTAGAGCCCCATCCCTTTTGATAATACAATGTAATTGGTGAAAATCAGGCCTATCGTGTCAGTGCACATGAGTTGTGAGAGACAATCCTAGAGCATTTGCTAGCCAGAGATGCCTCAAAATAATGTGAGATGCTTACTTATAACTCGTTCACACTCTTATGCTTGGCATGATATTTACCGATAACAATCCATCATCAAAAAAGATGACCTCCATGTGATGCTGATCTCCAATGATCCATTGAGAGATCTGATGGGAAATGTAGGTCAATTCTCAACAAAGGAGCTGCTGAAACTAAGGCCAAATCTGCTCCAAAGATTTGGGGGCCCAGATTGCACTGAAATGCGTGTTTTGGATGTCTGAATATGTATGTGAATTTTTTCCGCCCTAAACCAAAACGTATCCTCGTAGTGGGAAGAAGAGTGTCCCATTCAGAATACACGTGGAACGCACTTTTTTGGTTCCCTCTCGAAATCGACCCAATGAACTATCACCGCTCTAAGAGGATTCTGTTCGTCAACAAAAAATACAACTCTCAGGGGTTCGTTTTGGACGGGGAATAATGCGCTGGTACCGGAAAATCACTTAGAGAATGGAAAATGCGAATTTGTCATGCTTAAACCAGAGGATGCATCGGTTTCTCACGCCTGTACCAATTGGGGTTCCCAAAAAACGATCAAAAGTCGTTAGAAACCGTGATTATTGGATTTTCTGGCGATCTCGGGGTAAGAATGGATTGACAAACTATCATATCTTGCAGTTCTCATCAAAACACACATTTTTGGCTCCCATAATTTTCTCGAAAAAACGCACCAGATTCGATTTTATAGCAAAAAAGTACCGAAAGTAGGCACTCTCCAACCTTCTCACGCAAAATACTGGAAAAACTCAAATGGAAATCCCATATAATTTTTGTGTAGAAAGTTGGCATCTTCCATGTTCTTCGAAATGAGAAAAAAATTTCTTTGTGTCCCAATGTTCCTGCTTCGAGAAATATGCATTTTTATGCCGGAAAACACGATTGAGAGGGTAAATTGATGATTCGGTCATGATATATGCAATTCTACGTCAATGAGTCATACGACCACATCAATGAGACATGCGAAGCCATCAATTTTCATCTTCGATCACCATCCAGAGTCCCAAGATACAGAGAGTTGGTATTCTTCAGTCTATTCAAGTTAGTAGAAGTCTTCTTAATACCATATACATCTTGCAAATATCCAGATCTAGGAACTATGCTGAGTTCGCGAATACTCAGATAGACGATGAACCTTCATCAGACTAATGCTGGGCTGCAGAATTCATCTCCCTGTGATACTCCATGTGGTCAATTCGGACATGACAAGGAAGGAGGAAATTCTCCGTTCATTCACTTCAGAGTTGACCGCTTGTGAGAGCTCGGCCATTCCCCTCCTATTTTGGGATTCTTGGTGACTAGCCATTTACGTTTCTTCGGCTGTCCCCTTTTCGTTCTCCTTGTATTATGCAGGAGCTTGTGGAGAGTCACTGAAGCGTAAGTTTTACTCATGGTTAGTACGAGATTGTCGTTAGAGTGCTTCCGTGCGTGTTTTTCGTACCACATCATCTTTGGAATCATGATAAAAAATAAGAACTTCGAGTGTGTTCAGTGTCACTAACATAATAACGACAGGAAAAAGTTAAGGAATATCGAAGATAAATTATATTGTAGGAAGTATTACTGTAAGATGATGAGGATCATCAGTTCGCAATCGATCTGTCGGAATAATGAAGTCGTTCCAGATCGAATAGATCCTCCCCATGAGCCCCCTGATGTTTTCTTCGGCGAACCTGAGAATAAAAACGATGAGTTTGAGCTACAGAATGAGAGACGAGACGAGGGTCGCATTGAAGATGCCGAACCCCCATTGAAGAAAAGTTGAATTGATTCAGAATCGAAGTTGTTATTTTTGTTGATTGGACGAGCAATGAATTTTTGACCGAATTAAATTCGATTATCATGATGCATATGAGTTCCATCAAATAGACATGGGAATTCGCAGAGCATTTTTGGGGAAGGAAAACACAGATGAAAAAATTTTCCCCCGGGTGAGGCTCGAACTCACTATCTCCCGCTTGCCGGGCGGTTGCGTTACTAATAATGCTACCGGGGCGATTACGGAGCTCTACTCATTCTAAGTAAGAATCCTGCGTCTGTGTGTTTCTTTCCTCATATATATATATGCGACAATTTCCATCCTCGGCCGCTGATTCAATTTTGATTGAATTGTGTTTGTGCTTGTGATAATTTTGATTCAGAATCAAAGTTGTTATTTTTGTGGATTGGACGAGCAATGAATTTTTGATCGAATTAAATTCGATCATTATAATGCATCTGAGTTCCATCAAATATACATGGAGATTCGCAGAGCATTTTTTGGAAAGAAAAACACAGATGAAAAAATTCTTCCCCAGGTAAGGCTCGAACTCACAATCTCCCGCTTGCCACAAAAATAACAACTTCGCATCAACAAACAAACAACAAAAATTTTTCATTCCTTCGTCGAACCATAACGAGTGAGAATAGCAATATGGATTATTCAACACAAGGGCTTGGGCTGGAAAGAACTCCTACCAGTCAATCGTCGATTACATCTGAAGACGAAACTCAATTTTCTCAGAGAATAACATCAACTTATGGAGAAAGTATAACAAAAACATTGGAAGATTGGATTAATGTCAGTAGGAAACTTGTCGTAGCACATTCAAAGAGGAAATTCCTTGTTGAGTGTCGGTATAAGGACATTCTGCTAAACCACATTGATCATACAGACTCTCAATTCAATCACATCACACTCAATAGCAGGACAGCCTTCTGGAAGTTTTCAAAGTTCCTCAGAAGAACAAAACAATTCCTACTGAATAATGAAATTGAAGATCTTTGTATTCACTGCACATATCTCCACAAGGAGGCGAGTGAACTGTTGTCAGATTTGGAAAACGAAATACCGAATGGAATCTTGGATACATTTGTCGATACTCGAGTTGATTACAATAATACCTCACTTGAGAAGTTTGATTCTATCCATGAGAAGAAGATGATCAGCAACATTATTACGAGACAACAGGCAAATCCTGTTTTGATTGGCACATCAAAAACTGAAAAATGGTTCCGCAATCTGACTGATACCCATATACCAGTTGAAGTAGCTGAAATTTATGCACTAGGTCCTAAATTCAATAGATTTGACTCAGGTTTAGATAAGAATGTTCCTGAAATTATCAAAAGTGTGGAGGGCAGCCTCAGTCAATGGGATGCAAGTGATAAGTTGAAATCGGACATAAGAGCTACCATCATACATGGAATGCTATCATATAAAAACAAGACCAAGCACATTCCTCACTCTGACAGAATATTTGCTCAGAAATTCAAAGGCAAAAACTTTTAGTAAAGATAATAACATTCTGGTAACAATGGCAGATGAAGGCAATGTAACGGTAGCATTAAAAAGATCAGAGTATATTGAAAAAGTGGAGGCCATGCTTTCGGATACAACAACATACCAAATCGTAACAAAAATCCACTCAATGATTTGAGGAAGAGTACGAAAAATTTATGAATCATTGGAATGAGAACAAGGATTTTGGAAAAAGATACCACAAGCATTCATCGACTTAAACCGACACAGTAATGCCCAAAATGTATGGATTACGAAAAATCCATAAGAGTGGTGTCCCATTGAGACCTATAGTGTCATATGTGAATTCACCTACTGTTCGACTAGCAAAAACAATAGATAAGTTATTAGATACATGTATATCAAAACCTAAATCGTACATCAAAAACAGTTATGATTTGATTATGAAACTGAAGGCATGAAAATTCCGGAGGACCACATCATTGCTAGTCTTGATGCTAATAGTATATTATGATACAAGGGCGCAAATGATGGTTTTCGCACTTCGAGTGACTTTTTTAGGCCCGAGCCGCAGGCGAGGGTCTAAATAGTAGCGAGAAAGCGAAAACCGTTGCGCCCGAGTATCATACTATGTTTTTTGATCTTTTGTGAGCAAATGACTCATTTGCGCACAGACGATCGAAACACATTATATATTGACATAGTGGACATTTAGTCACTAGATCAATTGAAAAGAGGTACATAACTATTCACCAAAAGACGGGCATTCCCCTCATAGATTTTTTGAATACTATCGAATTTCTCATGGATAATACATATTTTCAATTTAACGAAAAGTTTTACAAACAAAAATACGGCACTCCAATGAGTTCATGCCAATCCCCGAGTTTTGCAGATATTGTGATGGATGATTTGGAACAGGATTGTTTAAGTAGATTTGAATTCCAACCACTTTTTTACGGTGGGTATGTCGATGATATATTCACCATTATTCCAAAGGACAAATTAGGACACATGCTACAGATATTCAACTTGTATGACAATAGACTAGAATTCACATCAAAAGTAGAGGAGAATAATAAATTGAGTTCCCTGGAGTTGCTTATAACCAGGGAAGGGAATGAACTCGTAATGGACTGGTATCATAAACCAACTTTTCCAGGTAGAATCCTCAATTCCATTTCAAGCCATTGCATGTCCCAAAAAAGAGCAATGATATATTTTCTCGTTGATAAAGCTAAACAATTGTCGGATAAGAAATTCCACAACAAAAACATCAATTTGGTCGAAGAGATTCTTATTGACAATGATTATCCTCCTGAATTTATAAAATATCACATTGATAAACGTTTACATGGTGGATGAGATAGTTCTCAAAATTCTAATTTTGAGATGAGGAACCGTCCAAGGCTCGCCATCAATATATCGCTCGCGTACATAAGTAACTTCTATGAAAAAATATCCAAAAAACTGACTCAATTCCACGTAAGAACGTTTCCAAGAATCAATAACAATCTGAGCGATGTGATAAGGAGAAGAAAAGATGTGATGGCATGGCTATAGGTGATAGGACAAACGTCGCGCGTCGTGTATAGAATTGATTGTGACAATTGTGATGCGACGTATGTAGGGGAAACAGAAAGAGAATTGAGTGTGAGAGTCCGTGAGCACGAGTCAAAGATTGGAAAAACAGATGAAAGATCCGTTATTAGTGCTCATATCAGGGAGAAAAAATCATAAGTTTGATTTCCAAAATGTAAGCATTTTGGATAATGAAAAAAGTTGGTACGAAAGGTTGATTTCGGAAATGATATATACAAGTACAGAATAACCCATTGAATATGAAAACTGATACTCGTAGTTTGAATCAGGCTTATGCTTCCTTTTATTTGATTTTTCATTTTATTATATTTTGGAAAATCGAACAGGCACGAGGGCCCTATAAACATCAATATAATGAAGATTCTTTCACAATATTCGAATTATTGACTAAATACTAATAAATCAAAGGAATTCGATTTACATTTGATTCGCCATCAAACAAATGTTCAAATAAATTGGGTACCAAGAACTATCGAGAGCCAGCGAGATTAAGATATATGATAAAAAACAGAATCTTTCACCAGCAAGTCGAAATGTAGGTTTCCTTGATACTGAACAATGTGACTTGGTAGCTTATTCCAGAATTTAATACAGCGACGCAGGGTCGATTTTCTCGAGCTTCGAGAGCTCTGGGGAGGGGGTCTAAAAGATTGTGTGGACCATGTACCGTAACAGTGATCGAAATCAATAAGTTTCGACTGAATAAATCAGTTCGAATTACGAAGGAGTAAGGCACTTTTCAATGTCAAGATGTCCTGGTAATCATATAAATCATCAATGGTTGCAATATTGAATTTTTTATACTGTCCTTCATAGTCATGATCAGATCTGTGCATGGGTTCATTTTTCTTGAAAGAGAGATACTTCGAGAGCCTATGCTGAAGTTTTTCAAGTTCGGTTATTCGTGATTTTAATTGCGGTCTCCATATTGCAGAGGCAAACGTTAATTTGGGACAAATCAAGGAAGTGTATAAGTATCTAATACTATCAACGTTTGGAAAATCACTCGTACTTCTCTTGATAAATCCTAGCAAACGACTACATTCCTTGACAAGAGCCGGTACATGTTCACCAAGAGAAAAATTCTCCTCAAAAATAACACCTAGATCTTTCATAGTATCAACTCTAGACAATATTTGGTCACCGATTTGATAATCGAATTTTATAGGATCACGATTCTTGAAGAATGATATAATGTAGCATTTAGACACATTAGGTTAAAGCTTATTAATCACCGATCACAAAACCAGTGAGTCCAGATCTTTTTGGACCTTCAGTGCATCACGAACAGAGTTGATTTTGTGAAATATTTTCACATGATCCGCGTATATCAAAACCTGACAGTGATCAAGAATCGAAGGCAAATCATTTATAAAAATAATAAACAAAATCGGCCCTAGGTGAGAACCTTGAGGGACTCCTGATTGACAAGAAAAGAATCCAGAATAAGATTCATTGATCCTAACTGACTGTTTACGTTCACAAAAATATGACGAAATCCACGCAATTTATCTATAATTCAAGCCATGATAATATGATTTATTAACTGAAATTCCACGATCAACAGTATCAAAGGCTTTTGAAAAATCAGTATGTATAGGATCCATTCGAGAGTGTTCATCGATAACATTGAAGAATCTAAATAGATCAAAAGATTTGTGATTACCAATCTCCCTTCGGTGAATCCATGTTGTTCTTGTGCGATGAAGTGACAAAAACTATCATAGACCTTTTGAGCCATGATAGAATCGAATATTTTGGAGATGGTACTTGCAATAGATACCGGTCGGTAATTGAAGACTTGGGATTTGTCCCCAGTCTTCAAAATTGGCATAACATATGATAATTTCCACTTTCTAGGAAAATGTCTATTTTTTAACGATAAATTATATAACTGCTTGAGGGGATGAGTGAGAACATGGACCGATTCCTTTACAAAAATAGATGAAATGCCATCCGGACCCGGAGAGTTCGATTCTTTCAGGGAATTGATCGCTTCACAAACCTCAGATTCACTGATTCTGAAATTAATCACATAATCTGATTCATCAAGTACCGTACGTAAGTTCATCGGACTAGAATGAGAGTAAAAGGAATTGGAGTACGGAGCGAACGAATTTGCTGACTCCAGTTCATTATTAGAAGATTTCTGTTGATACTTTACATCATCAGGAATGTTGCTGCAGTTTTGCAATTTGCGCGCATGACCCCAAAAGGCTTCAACATTTCGAAAAATATTATTTTCAACATTCTCGATGTAGACTCTATACAACTCTTTGGACTTCCTAATACATTGAGCTCAAAGCTTTTTAGAGGGCGGGGATGGCCACTATAGTGGCCCAACTACTCAAGTGCTTCAGAGGGCCTAGAAATCGCTACCCAGGGGTTTTTGGGGTCTCTGAGTCCAAATATCGAGTCAATTAGACTCCACCTCATCACATAAGGCTTCCACTGACCTAACATGACATGAGGCTGGAAAGCGAAAAATGATCATTTCGACCTTGAAAATTGCATTTTGACGGTCAAGGACGACTCGAAGAGTTTTTTTACTATTTTTCTCGTATTTAGAGCATCGAAAAACATCGAAATACGGACTTGGAGGCTAAAAAAGGAAAAAGAAATCATAATGCTCTCTGCCCTCGCAGGACGGGGAAGGCCACTATAGTGGCCCACTAGAACTTCGGATTGATAGAAATAATCAGATAGACATTTCCCGTGAAAATTCCCATGAAAATTTTCGGTCATTTTATAGGAAAAAATCCCCGTCCTCTAAAGGTTAAATTTGATACGGTACTCTAATGTATTCGATTCAATACTGATTGTATGAGCTATGGATTTCTCTTCAATCAAGCTAATAAGTTCACAATTATACCATGCCGGCCAGTTACTTGGTGAAGAGCTACCTGTTGGGACATGCTCATCGATACAATTTTCCAAAACCTCATAAGAATATGCAACAGCTAACTCAGGATCATCGTTCGATACCACAGAGTGCCAATCAACTTGATTAAGTACAGATGAGATTTTAGTATAATCTGCTTTGAAGAATTTTTTGTCAATGAATTTATAAGGCTGCTGGAAAATACGACAGGAAACATGATTAAGAAAGAACATTGCTGGAATATGATGTTGATTAGTCGCTGTCGAGGAATCAAAAACATCAACATTCTTTAATCAATTCTTAGAAGCAAACATAAGATCTAGACTGTAGCTCTTGCTATGATGTTTTGGACACATTTTCATTAAATCTAAAAATGAGAAACAGGAGGAGACAGCTAAGGCTGCTGGACGAAGGTTTGATGACGAATAACCGCAGAATTGAACATTTATGTCTTCGCCGACCATCCAAGACACTTGAGGCAGGTTATAGTCTCCAAGCAAAATCAGTTTGTGTTCACTAAATTCATTCACAATGCTTGATACAGCTTCCAGATGTCGTTGGTATTCCATGCGATCAGATTGAGGAGGGATATATGTGCTGCTAAGTATGTATTTTTGGCCACCGTAAGAGAAATCTATGAACAAGTGTTCCAAATCCTTGATCCCAGAATCAATTACACTGGCCTCAATCTTGTCACCGATAGCAATGAGAACACCACCACCACTTTTACTTGCACTATTGACACTGTTCCTGTCATATCTAAAAACGTTATATCCCAGAAGTCCAAGTTCAGCAGTAAAGACATCCTCCGAGAGTCAGGTTTCAGTAAAGACATAAATATCAGGCTTAGGAGACAGAATGTGCCAAGAGTTTCTGAGTTGATTCATTTGCCTTTCATTCCATGAAAATCTTGATAATATATGTGGAGCTGAATTAACCTAGATTTGGAGCTCTGGTTCCTTGTAAGTTTTTTGATGATTCCTTAGGGGCAGTGACAAGCCTAGGAATTCTATTTACATACTTGATAGTCATTGGTTCATCAGGATGAAGTTCATCGTGTCGTACAAGTTGTGCTCTCAAATTATTCAGATGTTGTCGCTGGTTCAATGTTTGATCAGAGGCAATATCAATTAATTTGCCCACCTTATTCCTGTTCTTAAGCACACACAGAGCATCACTGAAATTGTTGAAGGTGACAAGAATAGGTCTCGGCTTATCAGCAGTAGCAACACCAATACGCTCACGAGAGAAAACAGGATTCTTCAGCTCATTGATTTTAGATAGCACTTCAGATACACAATTGAAACAAGTCTCATTCTGTAGTTCCTTGACGTTTTAAATAGTAATATTTTTCTGTCTTCTTGCTCTATCATTTACTTCTGCACGGATTTTTTCAGTGTCGAGAGTTGGGACTTTATTCTGAATTGCACCAACTGCATCTTGTAGCGACAGAATATCAGACTTACATTGATTTAGATCAACAGTTACAGTATCATTTCTGGCATTCAGACTATTCACTTTATCTTCAATTGTTGATATCCTGGCACTTTGCTCCTTCAATTTAGATTCAATATTGGACTAGACTGTTTTATGTCACTAAGCTCAGACTTGAGGGATCTCTCAACTCTATCAACATCAGATTTGAGAGACTTCTCCATGATTTTGAGTTGTTTCAAGATTGCAATTCTTACTGGTATTAGCAGTGGGCGATAGGGACTCAACGCCAATAGGAGATGTTGACCTGGATGGTGGTTCACCACAACACTTCCTAAATGATCCATTTTCAGTTCTGCCAGCTCTGTCTGTAGAAGAGCAACATTCATGATATCCTGAATTATATCCAGGACATCTGACTGCTTTTTCAGTGTAAACAACGACTTTGTTAAAGTAGGGGCAGATATCAGACATATTCCAAAATTAGGTTAAGTGCCCAAATCCACAAACAATAGAGCAATCTGATTTCACACAACCAAATTTTATAGATGAATTCGAGCAAATACAGCTCAATTCAAGCACTCACTCGCTATTTCCTTGAACAATGAAACTGAAAAGGAATTAAAGCGAGATACTAAGAGATCCGATGTGAACAAGCGTAGCAGACCAGTCCTTGTATCCTTATTGAGAGAATTGAAAAAAAAACATCAATTCTATTGAGAAAATTGAAGAAAAATAAATTTAGAAATTGAACAGGGTGAATTTGATTTGAATGTAAGGTATATCTGGAATCTGCTTGACCGACCTTTGACTTGATGCTCATTAAGGTTTCAGTCTCTAAGAAATTGACAGGTGTCGTGACTGAGAATCGATCGACCATCAGTACTCGCGGTCATGTGCGTTATTGTTTTTATCGTCAAAAAGCTCTGTGATTTTCTGTGCTAAGTCATCTCAAGGAGTATCTATCCACAGAGTGTTGATAATATTAGTAATGGTCGTGTGTGACATGGATTCAATAAATATTGGTGATCGAAAAAGAAATGTGAAGATTCATGGTAATGAAAACGAACACACAAGTTTGGAGCAATGGCAAAGATTTTCACAGAGCTTTACAAATATTCTGTGATTTTTCAGGAAAATTGACACATATGAGGAATAGAGCCTGAACCCAATCTGACTTCAGTCCATAGGACTGATGAAGTATCATTAGTTATGAATATCATGAAGTATCAGTAGTTTGGAATATCAATTTTTAAGGTAATTCGTTGGTCCTATCTGAAGAGATTCATATATGTGTCTGGTTATGTGTGTGTAGACCTCTGTGAGGTGAGATGTGTATCTTCTTGATGAACAATTTGTAATTTGCATTTTAGACTTGAAGAAAATGACAAAATAGTCGTCAAAACGTTGTCACATTAAACGAAACAATTGACTCGTTGATCAGCCGTTTTTTCATTCCTTCGAATAACAACTTTGATTCTAAATCGAAATCATCACGAGCACAATTCAATCAAGAAAAAAAACAAAAGGCAAATTGAGTTTCGGAAGATTCAAAAAATCGACATCTAGGTTAGGCACTTTTCCCGAGTAGATTAGATTAGATTAGTTTATTAATGGTACCTTGTGGTATTACCCTATGTGGTACAGGTAGAAAATTCAATTCACAAAACAATAAAATTACATATTGAGAGAAGTATGAATAATAAATCTAGGATATGAGTGTACACTCGCCGGACAAAATATCTGTACAAGCCATTTAGTGGTTTCTACTTTTTGAGTTGGCACGGCCTATTTCTTTCCGTGCTAAGGGAACGCGGAAAATGGAACGAATGCATGGCGATACCAACCCAAAAAGTGAAAATCACTAAATGGCTTGTACAGATATTTTGTCCGGCGAGTGTACATAACGAATGAATAATTACAAAAACTTGTGATTTCACTGAGTCGAGAATAGTATAATCACCTATTACTATGGTTGCGAGGAAATAATGATTCATCGACGAGCAAGCTTCAGGAATCGGATCGAAAGCACATATTGCGTAAATTGAGTGAAAATATCATGATCTGAAAACAAATCTGATTAGGTAGATTGTAATAATCAAACGTGGGAATGCAATTCATACGCAAATGAACGCTCTTAAGATACAAAAATTCGAAGTGAAAAAGGATTGGCAATGCATATTTGAATCGAGGAAAAGTGAAGATCTAGCTCTACGAGAATTTCATTTCTTGATTGTAAAACCGTTTCACGAATAATTGAAGCACGTAGTACTCTACTTATTGAGACGGTCGATATGTTTCATACTGAGCTTGGAAATTTTCGAGGTCACGCTCAGAGAAAATTGGTACAAACGACTCACTTTCTGGAGATTTCATACAAACAGTAAGATTCTTTACAACAGGTTTCTGACATTTCAAGCGCACACTGACTGAATATGCTTTTTTAAGCAAATCGTGAACTCCTTTAGGCCACAATGGGCTACAAAATATGTTCGAATCATTTCCATAACCAAAGATATCCTTCACAGTGTGCTTTTTCAATTTAGATGAGTTTATGATGAGTTTATCTCGAACTATATTGAATATAATTGTACGACGATAGCTTTAGAATCAGATTTGTTTGTTTTGGGAGAGCTCAAAGTAGGAGTTGAAACTGATGGATGCACATTGTGGAAGTGAGGACCTTTCCAATCTCTCACATTGACAACGAAATTCTCAAGTTCTGGCTGATCCATAACATCAAAAACTTTAGAAACTATCTCAATTTTTAGCAAATGAAGATCGCAAGGAATTCCTAATAGAATGATCTCAGCTGAGTCTACTAGAGTTCTTTGGTGAGAAACTTTAGAATAAAATAATTAAAAAAAAATAATTTTAAAAATTCGCTTTTATGAACATAATAGCAACGCAAAATGTGAAAATAATCTTGAATCTCCTTTCTGCATCTGTAGCATAGATGTTGGCTAAGTTTACTGACTTACATGCTCCAAGATATTCATGATTTTAGGAATAAATATGATGCAAGCGTGGGTTATCAACTGGATTCATCAACAGTAGTCTTCATGATGGAACCCACGCTTTTATCATATTTATTCCTAAAATCATGAATATCTTGGAGCATGTAAGTCAGTAAACGTAGCCAACATCTATGCTACAGATGCAGAAAGGAGATTCAAGATTATTTTCACATTTTGCGTTGCTATTATGTTCATAAAAGCGAATTTTTAAAATTATTTTTTTTTAATTATTTTATTTTCATATTTTTAGTTCATATCTAATCATTTAAAATGGACCATGATTCCAAAAATTTAATATCAAGCAAAAGCTTTTGATAATCTTTGAAATTTCTCTGGCTGATTATAATGAAGAGATGTGTTCATTCCTGCATAAGTATTGGGGTAAGAAGGGCTGTAGAGTACAAATGGATTAGTCAGGAGTGGAGCGATCAGCCACGGTTGATCCCAAATTATGCTTCTTGTCATGTACAGCAAACCGGTAAATTTGTAATGAATGCCAAGTTATTGGCAAATCAAATTCAGGAGGCTGTATATAGCTTATTGACAACATCAGTATATCTCTATCAATTAATATTCCATAATATTTTACAAATCAGAGCTCAATCATGAATAGGGATATCTGCTAATTCTAATCAGTCGAGCGATGCTTCATACTTGTAAGAAACTGAATAATCCTTGAGCCCTCTATGCCTGCTGATACCGCACTAATACTTTGGTATTAGTGTTGCAGAATTGTAAACATCTACATAGAAAGCATTGGAGTGGTGGAATTTAGTTGAAAATGACTGCTAAATTTTTGTAATGGATGTGTTAATGGTAGAAAGCATCCTCAGGAGTGTAAACGAACAAGCACTTGGTACGCGTGGAACTATTGCAACTGATGTTCACAACAAAAGTGGTCTATTCCGTCACTAATCTGGAGTTCTGAGCAATGGCATACCTAATTAACATTTAGGAGAGAGATTGATGGCAGTTACTAATCAATTGACACACAGTGTCCCATGCATGAAATACAATTCATCACTCTGTTACTGCTTGATCAAAACTGTGACTTGATTTCTCCACCGTGTGCAAAACTTGATTGCGTACTAGAAAATTTAGCTCCTCACAGCTATGAAAAAATATAGAACCATCAATCACTTGTCAGTAATTCTACTGGTCTGAACATTTGTTTCTAATACTCTTCTCAATTGCTTTGACACTGTTCACAAATTTATCTACAAATTGATGAAGATGAGATTCATCGCAGGATAGATCAAGAACTGAAACACATTAATGAAATCACTTCATAACACAAAATATCTGCACTGAGCTGCAATCTGCAACAGCATCACATAACGCGGTTGAAGAATAGTAGAGGTTATGGGTATGTGATTTTCGCAGGCCGGCGGGCGAGAGCATTGCTTTATGGCCCTTTATACCGTAATCACGGTAATCACTGATGATCATTTATTGAAGTACTATTAAGTACTCATCATGCGCAAATTAGAGAGATAGCGAGGATCTCTTAGCATCTCCGGCTGATCGGCTAATGTGCTATAGATGTGATCTGCTCACAGCTGAGCTCATCAGCTCATCTGTCTATGTAATGCTAATGCTATGCTCTCCCCTCGATCCTGCGCACAAAGCCGCGTTTGCGTTTACACAATGTTAAATCGCGCATCAGAGCATTCAGAGCCTCGACACCAACACAACTATACCAAAGTGTGTCAATGACACGCCTCACACAAAGTTCCCCGACAGAAATCTTGTCTCCGCGCGCCCGAGTGCAATAAAAGCGAATAAAAAATCATCACGAATCTGGGAGATATCATTTTCAATCGCAGTGATTCGACTTTCTAGTCTGTTCTCAATTTCACTCAGCTTTGAAAGAACTTTTTCTTGACAAGCATCAAAATGCGCAATGAAAATTCTGAAATACGATGGCATGTCACTCGAATGAACAACATTTTCTGAGTTATTAGTAAATTTAGATGATTCATGCGCAGTTGTATGATCTTGTTGTGATAGACTCACTGTGGACATATTTGGTGCCATTGTAATAGCGTGATGGAAACGCAAATGTAATACAGGGTCAGATCAGCTGTCAGGCGCAAGCAGACGTCGATCAGGAGGCTCAGTTGAGATGAACTATCAGGGTCGAGCAAGTGCGAATCAGGCTTTAAAATTGATAGTGCAGAGATCTGTTTGAGAGGGCTGCCATCTAACGCCCAAGGTCGGAACTATGATGATCTGGCGAATGAGGCACGAAGCACGAGGCTTTAGGTGGTCTAACCTCAAATTCCAAAGCGCGCTTGTAGAGTATTAGATGGAGGTTTTGCAAGATGCGAAGATCCACAACGATTTATGGGTCTATCGAATTCTTGCAGAATTTTGCGTGCACGGCTCTGTAAAAGAAAATCCCGGAGGCACTTTGAGGCAGAAAAAAATAGTGAAACACAGAGAGGCACTAGAGAGGCGTGTGATGAGACTCACCGAGATAGAGAGTAGCAGAGAGAGAGAGAGAAAGAGGGAGAAAGAGAGAGAGAGAGAGAGAGAGAGTGATTGATTGATTGATTGATATTTTATTGTGGACCGAGGGTAAAACCCCATTTGCCCCAGATTGAAGTACATGACATGAAACGATTGGATACTTGAAAATAAGAATAACTTAGGAATATTACAAGGCGTGAGAAGACGAGTAACGGATGAAAAGTGTCGTTACAAAATCTAGATACATGATATTATCATGAGATACTATTATAAACAGCGCAGCATATATATATACATGATGAGCTACGTCAAGAGCTCTCAAAAATTTACTTTAAAGTACACGGTTGAAGAACAGAAAGAGAAAAAAAGAGGATAAATGAAAAAACAGAAAACTGGTGACCACTAAGAGGGTCGTTCAAGCACATGTGCGAGCATTTGAGGTATCGCAACAAGTCCCTCGCGGCCGGCGCGCTGGAAGTAGTCATTGCGATCGCAGGTTAAGAGATAATTCAGCAAATTTCTTTTAAGGGTATCAAGGCCCATCTCAAAATCAAGGGGTGAAAGCTGATTCAGAAGATATGAGGCGCGAATGGTAAAGGACTGGTTGAGTGCTTCGGTGCGGGGAGCACGATACATGAGGGTTTTCTTAATCCCACGCTCAGAGTGACGTAGGCCGGGCATTTCTGATGCAAGAGGAAATTTGGAGCGCAAAAAGGTAGGAAGCCCAAACTTTATTATAGACAGTGCTAGAGAACCAAGCCTCGCAGCGGAGAGTCAGTTCAGGCTGATCCAATAAGGGGTTACTTCAGATTGTCTCGGTATATTTCCCGAGACAAATCTGACGCAAGCGTTGTGGAGTCGATGAAGTTTTAGAGACTGCATCTTGTTCAGCCCTGTGATAACTGAGGCACCATAATCGAAAAATGGGAGAACAAAGCTCGTTACGAGTTCTCGTCTGAGATGGTGGGGCAGATGACGCGCAGTAGATCTAAGAGAGTACAGGGCTCCGTGCACGTGACGTGAAGTTTGTGCAATCTGTAGTCCCCAATCAAGGGAGGCACTGATGAGCATTCCTAGACTTTTCATCTTGTCAGAGTAAAGGATCGCTTCACCCATGACATGTATGCGGGGAAGCTGGGTAATGTTAATATCAGTGAGATATTTGGTGCTACCCAAGATCATGACTGTGCTCTTCACCGCATTCAGCTTGAGGCCATTGTCCGATGCCCACTGTGCTACAGCTTGAGCATCTTAGGTCATGAGCGCTATATTCTGAAGGAGTTCGGCAGGAAGACAGTGCATGTAAATACTGGAATCGTCGGCAAAAATGGCGGATGATGAGTGGTTCAAAACCTCAGGCAGATCATTTATGAAGATCAAAAAGAGCAAAAGGCCTAGCACAGTTCCTTGGGGGACACCAGTGATGAGTGGTAGCCAAGCCTCATGGGTACCATCGCTTAGGAGGACAGCCTGCGATCGGCCTCTGAGGTAGCTGGCAAACCAACGGATTACACGATCGCTGCAACCAATCTTTCTTAATTTCATTAGGAGTTTAACATGTGGTAGAGTGTCGAAAGCTTCGGAAAAATCGAATGAAATCATGATCATGAGCATTCTCCGATCAATGGCAGCTCTTGTATCTTCTAGTACACCCAGTAATGCTGCCTGTGTCGAGTGGTGAGCTCGAAAGCCTGATTGCCGCTCCTGGAGCAGGTTATACGTAGACAAGTGATGAAGGAGCTGTCGGTGGACTATGCGCTCGAGTACTTTCGAGAGTTCACAAAGCTGGGCAACTAGGCGAGTGTCAGATGGTGTTTTCGGAGCAGCTATTTTGGGCAACGGTAAGATCGAAGCGGGCTTCCAGGCATCAGGGAAGTAGGCAGATGTTAGTGAGTCATTTATCACGTGTGTGAGATGAGGTCAAAGGGCGGGGGAAGCCAAGCTGGCCATCGACGAGGAAATCTCGTCTGTGCCAACCCCTTTGGACTTACCAGCAGCAAACGCTTGGGATACATTAACTTCAGAAACAGGGGTAAAGTCAAATACGGGGAGGGTTCCTGGAAGAGGTGAAGAACATACACGCTCGATGTCGGCGTCAGTTAGTGGGTCGCCCGATCTGGCTACCTTAGCGTAGTGATTATTGAGGACTTTGACATTGAACAGGCTCAACGGCGAGGCCTGCGGTCGGGAGGCCAAGCCTAACTCCCGTAGCTGAGACCATCTCGATTTAGCGTCAGGTGTCGATGTTACTTTATTTGTGATGTACTAATTCTTGGCCGTATCTAGTCTGGATTTGACCTGTGCACGTAAAGAGCGATAATGGACCAGATCAGACTCCTGCTTCTTCCGGGATGCACGGCAATAGACTGTGTCGCGCTGGCCCATGAGTCGTCGAACATCAGCTGTCACCCAGGGTTTTTTTGAGGAGGTGACTGTGAAGTTCCTTACGGGTGAGAGCTGATCGAACGAATCAATCGTGACGCGAGTTGTGGTTTGAACAGTTTCGTCGATGTCGCCTTTGGCGAGACTGCTGTAGATGGTTGAACTCAAGTCTATTTGCCTTGGAGGCGAACTTGCACATGTGCTGACAGAGGGCAGACTGCTTGCACGGTCTGCCACGAACCGTAGGGAGGGACTCAAGGATAGGGCTAAGTTTAAAATGTTGGTGAGCTGAAGGGGGTCAACTTTAGTGAGATTGCGAACAGAAACCGTTTTCGGTGGAATAGGTGGAGATTCTAATCCATATTTGATTTCGATGAAGTCATGGCCAGCAGCGAAAGGTGACTCTGATTTTTCGTAGTCTACCGCAATTGATAAATTTCGTACAAAAAATAAATCTCTACATGTATGATTTAAGAGCTTGTCGCTGCCGATAGCGTGGTGTGTTGAAGCTGAGCTAACAAGGTGGAGTAAGTTCGAGTCACACATATTTTTTAAAGACTTTGAAGGAGGATTATCCACGGCCATGTTGATATTAAAATCACCGGTTACAACGGTATGCTCATAAAGAGATAGGAGAGGAGACAGGGTATCCATGAACTCGTGGGTATAGGTAGCTGGAGGTCTACGGTAAACAGTGGCAAAAAGTAGCTTTACGTTTGAGAACTTTATTTCAGCAATTAAAAATTCAGGTTTATTGACAAATGAAGTTTCAGAGTGATGTGAAATTTCAACAATGAATTCAGTCCTGGCATAGAATCCCACTCCTCCTCCATCCTTACCGACTCTATCCGATATCTACCGATATCGTGACGGTAAAAATTGTAGCCAGCGACAACATATGGATCAAATGAATCATCCGGCTTGAAAGAAGTCTCAGATATAGCCACGATATCGTATGACACCTCAGCCATTTCATCCTCGAGGAGATTGAAATTTGCAGAAAAACGGTTCAAGTTTATAAGCCCTATGGATATAAAAGCTCTCTGCTTATGTGGGATTACAGGAGGGTGTTGTGGAAGACTGGCAGTATTTCATGATGAGAGTTCCATCTCGGCTTGAGGCACGGTATCGGCTTTGAGGGGTAGCAAGTCTTCCACAGCAAAGATAGGGATAAGATCAGCTTTGGGAGCTGGACGCATCATGACAGTCAAGTTTTGCACGACTGGACGTAAATATTTCAGCTCAACTGACTTGGCGAGCGCATCACGTCATATTTTAAAAACCGGTGCTGGTAAGACAGGATTCAAGTAAATTTTCGCATCACCACCCGAACCAAGTATATCCTGAGCTATCTTGTCTCTTAAGAGATGACCACGTGCTATGACGAAGTCGCGGACAGTAGGAGAACAGAACTTAGCCACAAGTACAATTTTGTTATCACTATCTTGCTGAGGTCGCCCTCCCGAGGGAACGGAACTAGCATCAGGTGCCTGTTGAGAACGAAGGCAAGCCGGTTGTGTTGGCCATCGCCGTATTGAGAGAATTGTACCCACTCGATAGCGCGCAAAATGGCATTAATGACATCAGGGTCTGGCAGATTAATCGCGGAGGGAATTCCCGAAAAACGAACTTCACACGGATCTACTTGAGTGCGAGTCGCGACGATATCAGCACGCAGTCTAGCAAAAGCACGGGCATTCTCCGTCTCATTTGCCGTCATACGATTATCAATGGTGCTGAGTTGCGATTGGAGTGACGAATGAGATGATTTGAGCAAGCTGCCGAGCTTCTTTAAATGGTCAGGAACTGACGGGTCGTTCTGGAAATTTTCCGCCTCAATATCAAAAGTTTGCGACATATTCAGCTCGATTGGCAACTGGGGATTTTGATCAGTAGAAATGAAGCGAATTTTGACGCGAGAGCCAGATGACTCTAGAGGCGACGAGGCAGAACGCTTGCGGTGTCTCAACTTAGGAGCAGACGACGGGGTCGATTGATGCGAAAGAGGGACTTGCTCAGATAACGCACAGGCTCTGCACTGAGAACCGGTGAGTTTAATTTTATCAATGTCAGGACAGCAAGAAGAGTGGGTCAAACCAGCACATTTACTGCATTGATACGAGAGCTCTCCACATTTGACTATAATATTACACACCGAACAAAGATTTTTCGTGGCACAAGTGTTTGTATTCATCACTCACGCACATCAACAAAGCAGCTGCGAGAGCACAATGCTGGCAGTAGTACAAGTAGAGCGTTTGCGTGATGGAGCTCGCAGAGGAGACAGCTGATTTCTTATGCAGCGCTGATTCTCAACATATACGAAGATCAACGGATAGCAGGCCCGCAATGGTCAGTGTGGCGTCATCTACCAAGAAAAATGGGAAGCTGGTGCTCAATGTGATGGGATACGCTCGTATGAAGTGTCGATGACAAGAGCAGATGATTTGGCGCATGCGCTATGCTGGATATTGAATATACACCTTGTCAGCAGGTCACAGCACTCACTTATACAAATAAACTCTTGTCACAGATTTCCAACACATTTTCACAGGTGGTAGCCGTGTGAATACCCCTAACTTCCAAATTCTGGGGTAAATCAGACAACCTGGCTCAAATTATGCAAGCCCAGCCGTGTATGCTCGCGAATGCAGGAGCCAGCGGGTGCACAATTCACCTGAAAAAGTTTTCCGCTCGGGAAAGTGCAAAGAAATATATTAGCTTGACTGAACAGCGGAGCGTAATGAGAGTAGACTGCTCATACTCACAGCGCCAGAGGGAGCCGGAGAGAGCCAGAGAGAGAGAGATTGATTGATTGATTGATGTATTTATTCACCCGGGGACGATGGGTTCCATGAGGCATAAAATTCAATACATTTCATGGTTATAATAATAATAAGGGATAAAATCTTAGAACGAGTAAATTAATGAGAAATGACTAGAGTAAATTACAAAACTCTGAAAATGATTAAACCATGTATGTACACACACACACATATATATATATATATATCTATCTATCTCCACGCAACGATAACAGAAGTATACAATTAGTATGTTGGTGCCATCCGCTGACTTCACAAAATATTTTCAACTGTTGACATCGGTCAAACTCGACTCCAAGCTTGTAAGGTGTTCCAAAATGGCTCTTTTGAAGACGGTTAGCGAGGTGGTGGCTCTCGGTAAGGTAGTGACGGTGCTAGGCAATTTATTCCAGTAAGAGAAAGCAGAAACATAAAATGAGTTTCGTAGCGAAGAGGTGTGACAACTTGGAATGAGAAGATCGCCAGTCTGGAGTCTTGCCGATCTATGAACACTCGTGTTACAAATCTCAATAATGTTCTTCGCTAAATATAAAAGAGAGAGAGAGAGAGAGAGAGAGAGAGAGAGAGAATGAAGAAGTGGGCTCTAAGGTCACGGGCATCCGCAAGACCCAAGAAGGCCAAGTCCTTCTTGAACTCAAGAAGGGCACCGATGTCGCCGCCGTCAAGGCAGCCTTGGCACCAGTCGTCGGGCAAGAAGGAGCTGTCCACTGTCTAGCAAACAGCACGACCCTCGAGGTGCTCGGAGTCGATTACGATGTCGACATAATCAAGGTGCGGGATGACTTGGCGAAGGCCCTACCAGAAAACGAGAAGGGTGCCGTTGTAGTCAAGTCCATCCGGAGTGGCTACCGTGGCACCCAAACCGCTGTTGTCTCGATCGCAACGAGACTGGCCCACCATTTCCTCGACTGGAAGGAGCCGAAGGTTGGATGGGGCAGAGTCAGGATCAGCGAGAAGGGTGGCATCCCACGGTGCTATTACTGCTTAGAGAACGGCCACAAGGCCTCGGGGTGCAAAAAAGAGAAGGCAGAGGAACGGAAACCAAAACTCTGCTTCCAATAAGGCGAACCAGGGCACCTTGCTGCGATCTGCAAGGAAAAACCAAAATGCCTCAGCTGTGCGGCGATCGGGTCCAAATCTGACCACAGATCTGGGGCCAGCAACTGCACTGCGTACCAGAGGGCAAGAACCACATATAGACGCAGGAAGGGGAGAAATGGCTAGCTTCATCCAAGCCAACCTCAGGAAGAGCGGGGACGCAGACGATCTCCTACACGCTGTTGCCAAAGAAGGAGGGATCGATGTTCTGATTAACTCCGAACCCCCTCGGAAGCGCGAATTCTCTCGATCCACATTCGATCACTGGAGGACAGCCGTAATCCAGATCATGAATCCTGCGATCCGTGAGACTGGACCAGCTGTTAGTGGCCGCGGTTTCGCTCGAAAGACCATAGAGGGCACAGCAGTCTACAGCTGCTACTATTCGCCGTCGCTCAAGACGCACGAATTCGAAGACGAGCTCCACGACCTAGAAGAGGATGTGAGGCAATGAGAGGGCCCAGTTATAATCGCGGGGGATTTCAACTCCAAGGAACCGACTTGGAGCGGGGGGCCGCGTGATAGACGGGGGGGGGGGGGTAATACTCGCTGATGCCATGGAGGCATTGGGATTAGTGCTCGCGAACGGGACGGGGGTTATCACCTACTACCGACACGACACTCGGTCCAGGGAGGGAGGTTCGTCTTCGGTCCTCGACCTGACGTTCATGAGCCCGTCGCTCATGGGACGTATGACATCGTGGGAGGTTCTGGATACGGAAACATTCAGTGACCATCGACATATTCGGTTTCGGCTTAGGACTGACAGACAGAGACAGACGACACGCAGACCGCGACCGACGGGGTGGCAGGTACGCAAGCTGGATGAGGGGAAATTCCGGGAATCGATAGGAACAGCCGAAGATCTCCCGATGAACATCACCGCGGACGAGGCTGTGGATATGATGACGACCACCATCACAAGAGCTTGTGACGCATCGATGCCTCGCAAGACAACATCATGCTTTTGGAGGAAACCAGAGTACTGGATCACCGACGAGATAAAAGCCCTACGGAAAACGAGCAATAAGAAAAGGAGAACCGCGTGGCGATCAAGGAAACTAAAACGACCATCACTGGCGGAAGATGATAGGGCGTACAGAAAAGCAAAGAAGGCTCTCGTTCTAGCCATCCGGAGAAGCAAAGAGAAGTGCTGGGGTGAATTGTGCGACATGGTTAATGGAGACCCGTGGGGTATGCCATACCGAGGGGTCATGTCCAAGGTCCGACCCCGGAGGGGCAACCCAGCACCGACTGATGCATGCACCTTGCGCAGCATCGTGGAAGACCTCTTTCCAGCAGGAGAACCCAGAGTCACATTCCCTCCAGAGAGCGACGACCCCATCCCGCTCTTCACTATCCAAGAACTAGTCATAGCGGCGAAGAGACTGCCAAACGGCAAGGCCCCTGGCCTGGACGGCATTCCAAACGAGGCTCTGGAACTGGTCTTCAAATACAAGCCAGATTTACTCCTCGACCTCTTCAACATCTGTCTGAGCGCGGGAAATTTCCCGGATGAGTGGAAACGCCAGAAGCTCGTCCTGATACCTAAAGGTCAAGGAGGTCAACGCCCTCTTAGTATGCTCGACAATATCGGGAAAATGTACGAGAGGATGGTGCTCAACAGGGTAGAGAAAGCCCACGAAGAGAGCGGCGGGCTATCACCAATGCAGTTTGGGTTCCGGAAGGGACGAAGCACTGTGCACGCGATCGAGGAGGTCCAGGGACGGGTTCAGGCGTCGGTAAGGAACCCATACCAAGGAAGAGGAGTATTCTGTGCCATTATTGCGTTGGACATAAAGAACGCGTTCAACTGTGCGAGCTGGGAGCGAGTCTATCAATCCCGAGCAGGTAAAGTGTCGCCCTATCTCCTAGCCATCACGAGTGACTATCTGCGGAACAGGACACTCGTGTACGACATCGACGAGTGACGAGAGATCCGGAAACTGTCCGCCGGAATTGGACAGGGATCGGTTTCCGGGCCGTTCAACTGGAACACCCAGTACGACAGTTTACTGTCTATTGAACTGCCCGAAGGAGTGATAATAGCGGCTTTCGCGGACGACGCGGGGCTCGTAGTCTGGTCCGACAATGAGGAACTCTTGGGTAGACGCGCAAACGAGGCGCTGGCCCGAGTCTACGAGTGGATGATCAGCAGGCTCCTAGAGCTTGCTGTCAAGAAGTGCGAAGCAATCGTGGTCACAAGACGCAGGAAGTTTGACTTGCCCCACTTTTACATCAACGGGCAAGAGATCCCACGCAAGACAGAGCTGGAATACCTCGGCGTATGGCTTGACGACAAGTGGTCGTTCAAGAAGCACATCAAGGAGGCCGCCCAGAAAGCGAGCAGGGTTGGTGCGGCGCTTCAGCAGCTGATGCCGAATATCGGGGGACCCAAGGAAAAGAGGCGCGCACTTCTCAACATCGTCAGCACCTCTATCATGCTCTACGGTGCACCCAAGTGGGGAAAGAGAGTAGAGAAGATCATCATCGAGAAGAGGATGGGGCCTGTCCACCGGAGAGCGGCCCTGAGAAGTATCCGTGCCTACCGCACCGTGTCAGGAGATGCGGCTTACGTATTGGCGAGTACACCGCCCATCCACTTGCTCAACGCGGAGCGAGTGAGGGTCTGAGACCACCAGAAAGTGATCGAAGCCAAACGAGTACTCACTCCAACGATGAAGGAGATCATCCGCGACAACGAGAAGGAAACCACCCTTGAGCATTGGCAAACTGAGTGGGATTCGTCATTTGCAAATGGCAGATGGACGCAGCGGCTGATCCGTGACGTAGCCAAATAGACGGAACGCACCCACGGAGAGATAGATTACTGGACGACGCAAGCACTGAGTGACCACGGTTGCTTCAGTGCCTATCTTACCCGGTTCAAGAAGAGGACATCCCCAGCATGTCAGTCATGCGGCGACAACTGGGATGACGCTGAACACGCCCTGTTCACGTGCAACGACACACAAAGAGAGCGCGCCGAGTTGGATGGATGGCTGGGTGCTCAACTGACACCTGAGAACCTCGTCCCGTCCTTACTTCGCAACCAGGAGACATGGGATAGAGTTACCGGATACATCAAGCTGGTGATGACCCGTAAGGAGGAGAAAGAGAGGGAGGTGAGGCGCCTCGATGCCGGTGAATTACAGTAAACTTGCCGATTGAAACCGAAGAGGTCCAAATGGTTCCAGGAGGAATATGATGGACTGACGAGGGACGGAAGAAGAGAGAAGATCGAAGAAAGAAGAAAGAAGAATGAAGAATGAAGAGATGGAAGAAGATCGGATGGAGGGGAACAACACCTGCGAGTCGTGAGAGGAGAAACGCTCGATCCTGAGCGCGAGACGCCGCCGGCCCTGAAGTAATGCTCACGCGGTGCCGGGGCCGGATCGGTAAGTTGGTGGATCTCTCCCTTGTCCAATGGCCGGCGCCAACGGAGAAGGAAGAGAGGGTTTACCCGGTTCGGATGGCCGTACCGATGCGGATTCCAGACCGGGACTGTTGGGGAGGTGCTGGCCAGCCGTGTTCGGCTGACCGGTGCCTCTCCTTCGTACGTCGCAGCGTATTCGCCCTACAACCACAAAAAAAAGAAAAAAAAAGAGAGAGAGAAAGAGAGAGAGAGATAGATAGATAGATAGATGTCCTTTATTCGTCCGCAGACAAAAAATGTGATTACATATGATTACATATGCCCGTTGAAAATATAATATCGTGTATAGGAAATAATGTATATATATATATATATACTCATAATAATAATAATTTCAGTGAATCACTGTTTTGGTCAAGGACACTCAGTATCACAATTTGTGACTAGTCAGGGCAAAAATTACTCATCATTCTAAGTACAAAATTTTGTAATAAGAGAAGGATAAGGGCTCACAGTCATATCACAGATTATATCAGTCGGTTGAGAGGAGGTCACATATAGAAAAGGAGAAATATTGAAACAAAGTAGAGCCCAACCCATCACAGATTAAAAAAGTGCTCCTTCTCTACATCAATCCTCTGAGGAGACTGTGTCACTGAGACATTTTTTGAAGCCTCTTTAAGTAACGATACTTTCCTCAGCTGCCGAGAGCCCGGAGGGAGAACGTTCCACAGATGAGCACATTGAACTTGGAATGATCTTCTTCCATACTCAAGTCTCATGTTGGGGACTTTGAGTACTCGCTCTTCCAGATCACCACGTGTGGGGCGTTCGGATTGGTACCTGGTAAACATCGCAGCTAGGTAGCCAGGTTCTCCCAAGTGCATGATCTTATGCATCAAAAGGGCTGCGAAGTACATTCTCCGCGAATCAGTACGTAACGAACCCAGACGCTCCCTAAACGGGGTGATGTGCTCGTCTCTCCTAAGATGAAGAATGGATCTCATACATGAATTGCTCAGTCGTTGTATCCGTTGCCGCTGTTCGTCCGTGGCGTCGAGGTACACGACCGTGCAGTAATCTAAATGCGGTTGAACCAAAGACTCGACTAGGAGAACTCGGAGTGGTCTGGTGACACACGCCCTAAAAAACCGCAAACCGTAAAGGGCTCTGTTTACTTCCTTAGTTAATTGATCGATGTGCGGTTTCCACGTCAGTTCATTGTCAAGTGTAACACCAAGGCTCACGACCGTATCACTGAAAGGGATGAACACTCCGTTCTGTATCTCAACCCCTGGCAAGTTCATGCGCTGCAAGTCTTTTACGTTCCTTTCGGAACTGAAAAAGATCGCCTTGGTCTTTCCAGCGTTGAGGCGCAGGTCGGAATTCCTAGCCCAGTCAGCAACGAGTCGCCCCACTTCCCCCAGTCGAGCAATTCCCTGGACGATGTTCTTCTTACCGACTTGTAAATAAATCTGGAGGTCACCAGCGTAAGATAAGTGATTAACCGACTTTCCACTCAGTAGCGAGCGATCCAGAGAGAGAGAGAGAGAGAGAGAGAGAGAGAGAGAGAGAGAGAGAGAGAGAGAGAGAGAGAGAGAGATAGATAGATAGATAGATAACCTTTATTCGCCCGAGGGCAAAATTGAAAAATACAGTGGCATATGTCACATATGTTACACCTACATAATAAATATATAAAAAGTATAAATAATTGTCTTTTTGGTCAAGGAATATTAGGATTGTCACAGAAAGTGACTAGTCATTTTAAGGCATCGAGAGATGCATAAAAGTCAGGAAGAGAATGATAAAATACATTTCCATATATATATATATATATATATCAGTGTTCACAAGAACGATCGAGGAGAGAGGACATTCTCACGTAGAAAGGCATATAAAGGCTTGGTCCAGCAGAAATATCACAGGAATTACAATTCAGTGGCGAAGTAGCCACGTATAGCTCTTTAAAAAAAAAAGGAAAAGCCGGTTGAAAAGAGCCCAAGCCTATCACAGTTTAGAGATTAAAATAATGCCTCCTCTCCACATCAATCCTCTGAGAAGACTGAGTCAGAAGGAAATCTTTTAAGGCCTCTTTGAATACTGATATTTTCCTCAGCTGCCGAAAGCCCGGAGGGAGAAAATTCCACAGATGAGCACATTGAGCCTGGAATGATCTTCTTCCGTACTCAAGTCTCATATTGGGAACCTTGAGTACCCGCTCTTCTGCGTCACCACGTGCGGGGCGTTCAGATTGGTACCTGGTAAACATCGCAGCTAGGTAGCCAGGTTCTCCAAGATGCATGATCTTATGCATTAAAAGTGCTGCGAAGTACATTCTCCGCGAATCAGTACGTAACCAACCCAAACGCTCCCTGAACGGGGTGATGTGCTCGTCTCTCCTAAGATCAAAAATGTACCTCACACATGAATTGCTCAGTCGCTGTATCCGTTGCCGCTGTTCGTCCGTGGCGTCGAGGTACACGACTGTGCAATAATCTAAATGCGGTTGAACTAATGACTCGACTAGGCGAATTCGGAGAGGTCTGGTGATACACGCCCTAAAAAACCGCAATCCGTATAGGGCTCTATTCACTTTCTTAGTTACTTGGTCGATGTGCGGTTTCCACGTCAGTTCACTGTCAAGTGTAACACCAAGACTCACGACCGTGTCGCTGAACGGAATGAACTTTCCTTCCTCTATCTCAACTCCTGGCAAGTCCATTCTCTTCAGGTCTTTGATATTCCTCTCAGAGCTGAAGAAGATTGCCTTGGTCTTGCCAGCGTTGAGACGCAGGCCGGAACTTCTGGCCCATTCAGCAATTAGTCGTCCTACTTCCCCTAGCCGAGTGATGCCTTCCTTGATCTTAGTTTTCTCGACTTGGAGATAAATTTGAAGATCATCCGCATAGAATAGATGATATATCGACTCTCCATCTAGCAAACCAGGTAAGTCATTAACATATAAGCTGAAGAGTAAAGGCCCGAGAACGGATCCCTGTGGAACACCCAGATTGGTTTCGAGCCAATCAGAACTACCGGATTTTGAAGTGACTATTTGGGTGCGGCCTTGTAAGTATGATTTTATCCACAGGAGTGCCGACCTTGAGAATCCAAGGTTTCGGAGCTTCCTCAACAGCTTTGACGGTGTTATTGTGTCGAAGGCTTTGCTAAAGTCGAATAGTAGGAGTAAGGTGATCTTCTTCCTATCAATGCCTACTCTGATGTCATCCGTCAACTTTAGCAAGGCTGTCTGGGTGCTGTGGTGTTGCCTAAAACCAGTCTGGAAGCGATCAAGAAGTTTCTCTACTTTCAAATACTCCGTGATTTGGTCATGTGCAATTTTTTCCAAAACCTTGGAAAGGAAGCACAGCAGCGCTATGGGACGGAAGTCCGAGACCGTTGATGGAGCTACAGTCTTTTTCAATGCAATCAGCTGCGCTTGCTTCCAAGTCTCAGGAAAAACGCTATGAGCGAAAGAGGAATTGAAAATATGTACAATAAGATCACCAACTGCCGGAAGAGCCTTCGCGATCACGCTCTGGGGGGTCCCATCCACCCCACGGGCCTGCGAGGAGAAATGTTTAATAGCAAGGACTACATTGTTGAAATTTGTGGGCTTAAATTTAAACCCCTCCTCCGGTGCAGAGTTAATATCGTCCATTGCTTCATTGATATTTTCGTGAGGCGAAACGGAAACCCCCGCAAAGTGAGCGTTCAGCTCATCCGGTGTGAAACCGTGGAGTTCTTCCTCTTTGCTCTTGGGCAAGAGGCCGAGATTGCGCATCTCCTTCCAGATGTTCTTGTTCTGATCAAGAGCGTCTGAAAGATGGTTTTGAAGGAAGGAATTACGCTCTTGCTCAATGCGCAGATCGACCACTTCGCTAAGCCGAAAGTATTCATTTTGAAGCTCAGGACACTTGCGCTGGTTGCGTTGCATGCGCTCCCAGCGCCTGCGCGTCGCGTTTCGCTTATTCATGAGCACCCTCAACTCAGGACCAATCCAAGGAGCATCATTTTTACGCGGGTTTATAGTTTTTTCCGGTGCTAGTTCATCTAAAACAATTTTTAAATTTTCATTCAAGCAGTGAATTGCGTCTTCCAAACTGGTTTCGGCATTTTCAAGAGCTGTCCAGTCACAGCGAAGCAGACGGTCATTCAATATCTCCGGGGTGATGTTACGAAAATCCCTATACTTGAAGGAATTTTTTGGCGGAGTAGGGGTAAAGACGTTGATGGTGACGTCAATGACCGAGTGCCCCCCGAAACTGGGCAGGTGTCTGTTCTGAAAGTCAGTTATGGTGTCGTTGTCATCTACATAAATGTGATCAATCCATGTATGAGATACATTGGGGTTGTGCTGATGAGTCGGGCCATGCTGCACTATCTGTAAGGCGAGTTCTTCTGTCAGTGCAGTCAATGTCTTGGTGTCGGGATGAGCAGTATCCAACAAGTCAGCGTTCAGATCACCCATAATGATTTTGTGACTGTAATCTCCACACAGCCGGCGTAACGAGCCAAACAGCCCATCATCCTTCTGCATGGCGATTTTTGGGGGTCTATAGATTACCGCGACTAGTATTGGGGGTGAGCCGCCTTGTTGTACGCTACAGAAAAGAAATTCAGGCACGCCAGGTTTCCCCGGCCCAAAAGTATTTGACGAAACTAACTTCTCAATTTTGAAGTCATTGCGCACATACAAGGCAACTCCTCCACCCTCTCTGTTGCGATCTTGTCGCAACAACGAAAAACCTGGAATCTGAACGAGACTGTCATCCACATACTCATCTAGCTTCGACTCGGCCACCCCAAATAGATGATAGGAGGGATCGTTAGCGACGAGCAAGCGTAGATGCTCAATCTTATCTGTCAGGGAGTTAAGGTTGATAAATCCCGCTTTTAAGAAACCTCTACCCCCTCGTCGCTCCTCAGCAGCTATATTCAGTCAAGGAGTTCTCACTGGATCTGCTGCCGAAATACCACTCTGCTCCGGAGAGGAGGTGCATCCCTGGGTGTTGTTTGAGGACGCACTAGTGGGTTTTCGAACACTTCGACAGGCCGTTTGAATGACCTGCAGATCCGCGAGAGATTCAAACGTATGTGCTCGCTCACCATTTTTTCGCCTAACCCAGAAACGTCCGCCGCTGTGCCAGACGTATTTCAAGCCCAACCCACGTGCGACGGACCTCAAGCGTATATATTCTTTGTATTTTTCACGGGGGAGCATTTCGTTTACGTAGATCTTACGATCTGGCACATGAGCTTTGGTATCGGGGTCAAGCAAATCCGGCTGGATGTTATTCGCCGTGAAATAATTATGGGTGATTGAGCGTTTGGCCTGAACCACCTCCTTAACTAAACGACTGCTGGAGAGTTGGACCACGCATGATGGAGGTGTGCGTGAATCGGCAGCAGAGGGATTTGAAGATGAATCGGATTTACTATTCGGTGTCCCCCCAGACACACGCGCTGGTGGCAGAACAGAAACATCAGCAATGTCTTCTCTCTCCAGACGTGGAAAGATGGTCTTGAGCACTGCGAACGAGATATTACGTATCACTGTCGGCGAGGCCACAGAGTCTTTCGTTAAAGCACCATTAATTATCAGTTTACAGGGCTCAAGACCATCACTGATAGGTCCCTGCCCCCGCCTCCCACCCTGTGGTTGGGGGGATATTCCTATTGTGGGTGGAATTATGGAACGAGAGGATTGATGTGTCGATTCGGCATTACTATTCTCATCAATAATAATTCTATTGTTTTGCAGACTACTCTGGCTACCTGTTAATAAATCGGTCAGGCTGGAAATCTGGCCTTTCATAGTAGAATTTTGCTCCAGAAGAAGCTGACGATCTGAGCAAAGCTCCTCCAGCCTGGAGTTCTGCCTCTCAATAAGGTGCTCGAGAGATGACATGCGTGCCAAGAGTCGGTCATCCACCTCGTTCACTGCTGGGGTGGGAGGTGGAGACATAAAGGCATTACCCTGTCGGCTCACGAGAGTTCTTAACTCGTCGAGCTGATTCTGGAGCATTTCGTACTGACGGTAAAAAAGGTCCAGAGTAGTCTGCGCTATCAGCACCCACTTGGTGTCAGAAGAAGTTGACTGCGTCGATGTTGATGACGTCGTTCCTGCTGCTGAGTTGGTGATGTTGCTCTGCAGCGTCTCAGTTCTTTGCTCTAGCGGTGGCGAGAGCGATGACTGAGAGGCAGAGTTGGTCCGCATATCATCCTGCCCATTTTGAGTGTTCGCGGGCTCTAGTGTGCTCGACTGGCGAGTGAGGACGCTGCGAGACTCATTCGAAGCAGCAGTCGGCAGTCTATGCCCCGCAAGCGTGAGCTGTGGGCTCTCAGGTGGAAGGGAGCCACTGTTGGTGGGGAGCTTTGCGCTGCGGCCGGTGGTGGTGGTCAGCGATGCGGGGGGAGACTTCACTGACGACTTGCGTGAGCTTAACTGTGTGTGTGCGGCAAGCTGACTACTCACACGACTTCGTGAGCTTGCATCTTCCTTCTCTCTCTCTCTGGATGGCTGAATGCTCGAGCGGGTGGTCAGAGTCGTCTGCTTGGACGCACTCGAGGATGATTTTACACTCGGAGTTCCGCTTACCTGCAGGCACCGCTCGCATGTCACTGCACCTCGTGATGTCTTCGAGCATTTGACATGAGCTGATTTTCTACAGGTGCCGCATTCTCTGCTACCTGATCTTAAAACGCCATTGCAGACGCAGCAGGTGTTATCGCTCATCGTGCGGGGCGGCGTAGCAGACAGCAGGTAAGCAAAGCAGACGACCTCCGAGCGTGCGCACAAGACTCACTTGTGCGCACGCTCGGGAGCAGAGAGAGAGAGAGAGAGAGAGAGAGAGAGAGAGAGAGAGAGAGAGAGAGAGAGAGAGAGAGAGAGAGAGAGAGAGAGAGAGAGAGAGGAAGAGAGAGAGAGAGAGAGAGATTGATTGATTGATGCCCGTTTATTCGTCCGAAGACAAAAAAAGAAAAATAATCAGTTACATATGGTAATATATATCACAGATCAATAGTGTGCATTAATAAAAATAATGAAGTCATTTGGTCAAGGACAAATCTTAAGTATATCACAATTTGTGACTAGTCGGGTAGCACTCAGAAGATTCACAAACTCCATAGAATAATATAAGAATACAAATAAAATGGCAGGGCTCACAGTCATATTACAGAAAAGTTCAGTCGATTGACGAAAGGTCACACGTATACTTATAATTATATTCTAGATGAACGAATCAAGCAAAAAGTCAGCCCAAGCCTTTCAAAGTTTAGAGATTGAAGTAATGCTTCTTCTCCACATCAATCCTCTGGGGAGACTGTGTGAGCAAAAAATCTTTCATAGCCTCTTTAAATAATGACATTTTCCCCAGCTGCCGAAAGCTCGGAGGGAGCAAGTTCCACAAATGAGCACATTGAACCTGGAAAGATCTTCTTCATACTCAAGTCTCATGTTGGGGACTTTGAGTACTCGCTCTTCCAGATCACCACGTGCGGGGCGTTCGGATTGGTACCTGGTCAACATCGCAGCTAGGTAGCCAGGTTCTCCCAAGTGCATGATCTTATGCAACAAAAGAGCTGCGAAGTACATTCTCCGCGAATCAGTACGTAACGAACCCAGACGCTCCCTAAACGGGGTGATGTGCTCGTCTCTCCTAAGATTAAAAATGTATCTCATACATGAATTGCTTAGTCTCTGTATCCGTTGCCGCTGTTCGTCCGTGGCGTCGAGGTACACGACCGTGCAATAATCCAGGTGCGGTTGAACCAAAGACTCGACTAGGCGAACTCGGAGAGGTCCGGTGATACATGCCCTAAAAAACCGCAATCCATATAGGGCTCTGTTGACTTTCTTAGTTAATTGATCGATGTGCGGTTTCCACGTCAGTTCATTGTCAAGTGTAACAACAAGGCTCACGACCGTATCACTGAACGGGATGAACTTTCCTTCCTGTATCTCAACCCCTGACAAGTCCATTCTCTTCAGATCTTTGATATTCCTCTCAGAACTGAAGTAGATTGCCTTGGTCTTGCCAGCGTTGAGACACAGACCGAAACTTCTGGCCCACTCAGCAACAAGTCGTCCTATTTCTCCCAGCTGAGCAATGCCCTCTCTGATCTTAGATTTCTCGACTTGGAGATAAATTTGTAGGTCATCCGCATGAAAAAGATGATATACTGACTTCCCGCCAAGCAAACCAGGTAAATCATTGACATATAAACTGAAGAGTGAAGGCCCAAGAACGGAACCCTGTGGAACACCCAGATTGGTTTTGAGCCAATCAGAACTACCAGATTTTGAAGTAACTTTTTGGGTGCGGCCTTGTAAGTATGATTTTATCCACAGGAGTGCCGATCTCAAGAAGCCCAGATTTCGAAGTTCGCTCAACAGCTTTGATGGTGATATTGTGTCAAAGGCTTTACTGAAGTCAAAAAGTAGGAGCAAGGTGATCTTTTTCTTGTCAATACCTACTGGGATGTCATCGGTCAACTTTAGTAAAGCTGTCTGGGTGCTATGATGTTGTCTGAAACCAGTCTGGAAGCGATCTAATAATTTCTCAGACTTCAAAAACTCCGTGATTCGGTCGTGTGTGATTTTTTTCAAAACTTTGGCAAGGAAGCAAAGCAGCGCTATAGGACGGAAGTCCGAGACCGTTGATGGAGCGGTGGTCTTTTTCAATGCAATTAGCTGTGCCTGCTTCCAAGCCTCAGGAAATGCACTATGAGCAAAAGAGAAGTTAAAAACATGTACAATAAGATCACCAATAGCCGGAAGAGCCTTCGCGATCACGCTTTGGGGTATCCCGTCCGCCCCACGGGCCTGTGAAGGGAAATGTTTAATAGCAAGGACTACATCACTGTAATTTGTGGGCTTGAACTTGAAACCCTCCTCTGAGGCCGAATTTATATCGTCCATTGCTTCGTCTATATTTTAGTGGGGCGAAACGGAAACTCCCGCAAAGTGAGCGTTCAACTCATCCGGTGTGAAACCATGAAGTTCCTCCTCTTTGCTTTTAGGCAGGAGGCCGAGGTTGCGCATTTCCTTCCAAATGTTCTTATGTTGATCAAGAGCGTCTGAGAGTTGGTTTTGAAGGAAGGAGTTACGCTCTTGTTCCATGCGCAGGTCGACCTCTTCGCTTAGCCGGAAGTACTCACTTTGAAGCTCAGGACACTTTCGCTGGTTGCGTTGATTCCGCTCCCAGCGCCTGCGCGTCGCATCTCGCTTATTCATGAGTACCTTCAACTCAGGACCAATCCAAGGAGCATCATTTTTTCGCGGGTTGATGGTTTTTTCCGGCGCTAATTCATCTATAACAGTCTTCAAGTTCTCATTTAAGCAGTGAATTGCGTCTTCCAAACTGATTTCAGCATTTTCAAGAGCTGTCCAGTCGCAGCAAAGCAGACGGTCATTCAGCATCTCCAGAGTGATGTCACGAAAATCCCTATAAGTGAAGGTATTTTTTGGCGGAGTGGGAGTAAAGACGTTGATGGTGACGTCTATGACCGAGTGCCTGCCGAAACTGGACAGGAGTCTATTTTGGAAGTCAGTAATGATGTCATTGTCATCTACGTAAATATGATCAATCCATGTGTGCGATACATTTGGGGTCTGTTGGTGTGTCGGGCCATGCTGCACTATCTGCAAGGCAAGTTCTTCTGTCAGTGCAGTCAGAGTTTTGGTGTCAGGGTAAGAAACGTCCAACATGTCTGCATTCAGATCTCCCATGATAATTTCATGGCTGTAATCACCAGACAGTCGGCGTAATGAGCCAAATAACCCATCATCCTTCTGCATGGCGATTTTCGGAGGCCTGTAGATCACTCCGACTAATATTGGAGGGGAATTGCCTTGCTGCACGCTACAGAAAAGAAATTCAGGCACACCAGGTTTCCCCGGACCAAAAGTGTTTGATGAAACAAGTTTCTCTACTTTGAAATCATTGCGTACATACAAGGCAACGGTGGGATTATAAAGCACCATTAATTATTAGTTTACAGGGCTAAAGACCATCACTGATAGGTCCCTGCCCCTGCCTCCCATCCTGTGGTTGGGGGGATATATCTATTGTGGGTGGAATTATGGAACGAGAGGATTGATGTGTCGATTTGGCACTACTATTCTCATCAATAATAATTCTATTGTTTCGCAGACCACTCTGGCTACCTGTTAATGAATCGGTCAGGCTAGAAATCTGGCCTCTCATAATGGAATCTTGCTCCAGAAGAAGCTGACGATCTGAGCATAGCTCCTCCAGCCTGGAATTCTGCCTCTCGATAAGGTGCTCGAAAGATGACATGCGTGCCAACAGTGGGTCATCCACCTCGTTCACTGCTGGGGTGGGAGGTGGAGACATAAAGGCATTACCATGTCGGCTCACGAGAGTTCTTATCTCGTCAAGCTGATTCTGGAGCATTTCGTACTGTCGGTAAAAAAGGTCCAGAGTTGTCTGCGCTATCAGCACCCACTTGGTGTCAGAAGAAGTTGACTGCGTCGATGTTGATGACGTTGTTCCTGCTGCTGAGTTGGTGATGTTGCTCTGCAACGTCTCAGCTCTTTGCTCTGGTGGTGGCGAGAGCGATGACTGAGAGGCAGAGTTGGTCCGCATATCATCCTGCCCATTTTGAGTGTTCGCGGGCTCTAGTGTGCTCGACTGGCGAGTGAGGACGCTGCGAGACTCATTCGAAGCAGCAGTTGGCAGTCTATGCCCCGCAAGCGTGAGCTGTGGGCTCTCAGGTGGAAGGGAGCCACTGTTGGTGGGGAGCTTTGCGCTGCGGCCGGTGGTGGTGGTCAGCGATGCGGGGGGAGACTCCACTGACGACTTGCGTGAGCTTAGCTGTGTGTGTGCGGCAAGCTGAGTACTCACACGACTTCGTGAGCTTGCATCTTCCTTCTCTCTCTCTCTCTGGATGGCTGAATGCTCGAGCGGGTGGTCAGAGTCGTCTGCTTGGACGCACTCGAGGATGATTTTACACCCGGAGTTCCGCTTACCTGCAGGCACCGCTCGCATGTCACTGCACCTCGTGATGTCCTTGAGCATCTGACATGAGCTGATTTTCTACAGGTGCCGCATTCTCTGCTACCTGATCTTAAAACGCCATTGCAGACGCAGCAGGTGTTATCGCTCATCGTGCGGGGCGGCGTAGCAGACAGCAGGTAAGCAAAGCAGACGACCTCCGAGCGTGCGCACAAGACTCACTTTGAGCGCCAAGCACTCCTGATCCGATGTTGGAATTGCGGATGCAGAATTGGAATTATTCCTCCCAGGCTCGTGCAGGAGCCATGCAGTGATAATCCAGAGGTTTGAGCCTGCAGGAGGAAACCCAATCTGCAAGAAAGTGCCACTCGGGACGACGTTTCGATGGTTTAAAATACATTCAAACACAGAGCGATAGAGCGATGTTAGATGCGTGTTGATATACTCACCGCCAGAGAGAGAGAGAGAGAGAGAGAGAGAGAGAGAGAGAGAGAGACCCCGTAGGGGGCTTTGGGTGTGACCTTAGGGTTGCACTTGGAGCTTGAGGGAGTGACGCCCCTCCGGACCCGAGTCCTACACTCACACTAACACACACACTACACTCTACACGCACCATACTTACGCTTGCTCAAGCATTACACAGACATACCAACATTATACAGAACACGCATCACACAACACACCACACCCGTGCTGGTCTGGTCCGGGGTCGGCCAGCATGCGATTCCAGGCCCTGGAGAAAGAAGAAAGAAGAAGATGTCCAGCATTGACGGCAAGAATTCCCCAAGTAAAGCGGGGCCCCATTCGGATCTTGGGGGGGGGGGGCCAACGATGCAAAGCGCGCTACTAGTGGCACACTTGGCTGGTGGACTCACGCGTAAAGCTACAAGCGATGGAAATACGCCTCTGGCGAAGATAGTTGGAGGAAAGGACCAACACCAGAAAGGAGTAGACCTCACCCCGAACAGAAGGAAGAGAAAGGGTCTGAGTGAGGAAGTAGATAAGCGAACGCTGAAGCAATCGAAGCTCACATTCTTGAGCCAAAAAGAGAAGAACGCGAAGGTTGCTGCAGAAGCGCAAGCGGCGGCAGACAAGCTTATGAAGATCAACCCCGCGATCAAGATCCAGCTTACGCAAGACAAGAACAAGGGAGACGATACCGCCGATTCCAGCTCGGATTCAGGGGACTCTAACACCACCATGGAGTCCCAGAAGTCAGAAGACACCCTGACATCCAAGGACTGTGACCGTGGACTCGAAAAAGGTCAAAAAACACCGGAGGATATGGACATCGATCGGTTCCCCACACCTGAGAAGGCCAGTCGACAAAGAAGTGGAGACAAGGCCCCCGATCTAATGGAAGGATGGAGGGACTTGAAAATGTGCCGAGAACAGATATAGGAGAAGACTCATCTTCTCCTCGACCACCTGAACTTGGTCATAGGGATAGCCGAGTCTGCCTCCAACATCCCAGAAGGAACTCGGGCGACATGGAAGAGCTCAAGAAGATTGGCCACGCTCTCGAAGGCCTACTTGCGGCAGACAAAGGGAAGAGAGCGGCTTTCGAGACAACAGTTCTCGAAGCGGAGAAGACCCTAAAAATGAAGAGGAGTGCGCAGCCCTCTGGGCCAGCCGCGTCGGGAAGCGGCACACAGGGAAGGGGGGCGAATAAACCGGAATCGCGACAAGGGAAACAGCACGATACGAAGAGGACGCGACGCGGACATCCATCGGGAGCCCTCGAAACACCGCGCTCGACATCGACTCCTCATAGGCCCAAGCAGGACGGGCCTTGGCAGGAAGTGGTCTCTAAGAGAAATACAAAGAGGGCAAAGAAAAGCGGTCGATCAAGTGACACCGCTGGAAAGAAGGCAAAGATGAAGCCAAGAAGAGCGGAATCCGACGCCGTTCTCGTCACGGCAAACCAAGGTGGGTTAAGCTACGCAGATATGCTGCGTAAGATAAAGACGGATGACCTTAATGAAGAAGTGGGCTCTAAAGTCACGGGCATCCGCAAGACACAGGAAGGACAAATCCTCATTGAACTGAGGAAGGGCACCGACGCTGCAGCCATCAAAGCAGCTCTGACACCAGTCGTCGGGCAAGAAGGGGCCGTCCACTGCCTCGCAAATAGCATGACCCTCGAGGTTCTCGGAGTCGACTACGATGTCGACAAAACTAAAGTGCAGAAGGACCTCGCGGAGGCCCTACCAGAAAACGAGAATGGAGCCATAATAGTCAAGAGCCTGCGAAACGGCTCCCGAGGCACCCAAACAGCGGTTGTGTCCATCCCAGTGAGGCTCGCTCACCGCCTCCTGGACTGGAAAGAACCCAAGGTGGGATGGAGCAGAGTGAGAATCCGCGAGAAGGGAGGCATCCCACGCTGCTATAACTGCCTAGAGTATGGCCACAAGGCCTCAGGCTGCAAAAAAGAGAAGGCAGAGGAACGTCAACCGAAACTCTGCTTCCAGTGCGGTGAACCAGGACACCTCGCCGCTACCTGTAAAGAGAAACCAAAATGCCTCAGCTGCGTGGCTATCGGAACCAGATCTGACCACAGGTCGGGCTCCAGCAACTGCACAGCCTACCAAAACGCGAGGGCGACATATAGACGCAGGGGGGGGGAAGAAATGGCTAACTTCATCCAAGCCAACCTCAGGAGAAGCGGAGACGCTTGTGACTTCCTACACACTGCCACCAAAGAAGGGGGTATCGATGTTCTGATCATCTCCGAACCGCCTCGGAAGCGTGAATTTTCCCGTTCCACATTCGATCACTGGGGGACCGCTGTAATTCAGATCACGAATCCCGCGATCCGCGAGACTGAACCAGCTGTTAGTGGCCGCGGTTATGCTCGAAAGACCATAGGGGGCACAGCTGTATACAGCTGCTACTACTCGCCGTCGCTCAAGACGCACGAATTTGAAGACGAGCTCCAAGACCTAGAAGAGGAAGTGAGGCAATGGGGGGGGCAGTTATAATCGCGGGAGATTTCAACTTCAAGGAACCGACTTGGAGCGGGGGGCCGCGCGATAGACGGGGGGTAATACTCGCTGATGCCATGGAGGCATCGGGATTAGTGCTCGCGAACGAGACGGGGGTTATCACCTATTACCGGCACGACACTCGGTCCCGGGAGGGAGGTTCATCATCAGTCCTCGACCTGACGTTCATGAGCCCGTCGCTCATGGGACGTTTGACATCGTGGGAAGTTCTGGACACGGAAACACTGAGTGACCATCGACATATTCGGTTTCGACTTAGGACTGACGGACAGAGACAGACGACACGCAGACCGCGACCAACGGGGTGGCAGGTACGGAAGCTGGACGAGGGAAAATTCCGGGAATCGATAGAAACAGTCGAAGATCTCCCGATGAACTCCGCCTCGGACGAGGCTGTGGCGATGGTAACATCCGCGATCACGAGAGCTTGCGACGCCTCGATGCCTCGCAGGACAACACCATGTTTCTGGAGAAAACCAGAGTACTGGATCACCGATGAGATCAAGGCTCTACGAAGAACGAGCAACAAGAAAAGGAGGACTGCATGGCGATCAAGGAAGCTGCAACGACCATCGCTGGCGGAAGATGAAAGAGCGTACAAAGAAACAAAGAAGGCTCTCGTTCTAGCCATCCGGAGGAGCAAAGAGAAGTGCTGGGGTGAACTGTGCGACATGGTTAACGAAGACCCCTGGGGCACGCCATATCGCGTGGTCATGTCAAAGGTCCGACCCCGGAGGGGCAACCCAGCACCGACCGATGCAGCAACATTGCGCACCATCGTGGAAGACCTCTTCCCAGCAGGAGAACCCAGAGTTACATTCCCTACGGAGAGCGAAGACCCCATCCCGCTCTTCACTATGCAAGTGCTACTCAGAGCGGCGAAGAGAATGCCGAACGGCAAGGCCCCTGGCCTGGATGGCATCCCAAACGAGGCTCTGAAACTGGTCTTCAAATACAAGCCAGATCTACTCCTCGACCTCTTCAACATCTGTCTGAGCGCGGGAACTTTCCCGGACAAGTGGAAACGCCAGAAGCTGGTCCTGATACCTAAGGGTCAAGGAGGTCAACGCCCTCTCAGCATGCTCGACAATATCGGGAAAATGTACGAGAGGATGGTGCTCAACAGGGTGGAAAAAGCCTACGACGAAGGCGGTGGGCTATCACCAATGCAGTTCGGGTTCCGGAAGGGACGGAGCACTGTGCACGCGATCGAGGCGGTCCAAGAACGGGTTCAAGCGTCGGTAGGGAACCCATACCAAGGAAGAGGAGGATTCTGTGCCATCATTGCGTTGGACATAAAGAACGCATTCAACTGCGCGAGCTGGGAGCGAGTCTATCAATCCCAAGCAGGTAAAGTGTCCCCCTATCTACTAGCCGTCACGAGTGACTACCTGCGGAACAGGACCCTCGTGTACGACACCGACGAGGGACAAGAGATTCGGGTACTATCCGCCGGAATCGGACAGGGATCGGTCTCCGGGCCGTTCAACTGGAACACCCAGTATGACAGCTTACTGTGGAGTGGATGATTAGCAGGCTTCTGGAGCTCGCTGTCAAGAAGTGCGAAGCAATCGTGGTCACAAGGCGTAGGAAGTTTGACTTACCCCGGTTTTATATCAACGGGCAAGAGATTCCACGGAAGACAGAGCTGAAATACCTCGGTGTATGGCTCGACGACAAGTGGTCGTTCAAGAAGCACATCCAGGAAGCCGCCCAGAAGGCGAACAAGGTCGGTGCGGCACTCCAGCGGCTTATGCCGAATATCGGAGGACCCAAGGAAAAAAGGCGCGCACTTCTCAACACCGTCACTACCTCCATCATGCTGTACGGTGCACCCGTGTGGGGGAAGAGAGTAGAGAAGACCATCATCGAGAAGAGAATGGGGCCTGTCCACCGAAGAGCGGCCCTGAGGAGTATCCGTGCCTACCGCACTGTGTCAGGAGATGCGGCTTACGTATTGGCGAGTACTCCGCCCATCCACTTGCTCGTTGCGGAGCGAGTGAGGATCTGGGACCGCCAGAAAGTGATCGGAGCCGAACGAGTACTCACTCCGACGATGAAGGAGATCATCCGCGACAACGAGAAGGAAACCACCCTTGAGCATTGGCAAACTGAGTGGGATTCGCCATTTGCGAACGACAGATGGACGCACCGGACGTAGCCAAGTGGGCGGAACGCACCCACGGAGAGATGGACTACTGGACGACGCAGGCACTGACCGATCATGGTTGCTTCGGTTTCTATCTAACCAGGTTCAAGAAGAGGACGACCCCAGCATGTCAGTCATGCGGGGACGAATGGGATGACGCCGAACATCCCCTGTTCAAGTGCAGCGACACCCGGAGAGAGCGCGCCGAGCTGGATGAATGGCTGGGTGCTCAACTAACACCTGAGAATCTCGTCCCGCACTTGCTCCGCAACCAGGAGACATGGGATAGACTCACCGGATACATCAAGCTGGTGATGACCCGCAAAGAGGAGAAAGAGAGGGAAGTAAGGCGCCTCGAAGCAGGCGAATTACAGTGACTCTGACGATTGAAACAGAAGAGGCCCAAATGATTCCAGGAGGAATCTGATGCACTGAAGAGGGAAGAGAGAAGAAAGAAGAAAGAGAGGGAACAATGAAGAATGAAGATAGAAGATGTCGACAAGTGGCCGAAGAGAGAAGATGGAGAAGAGGAACGCTCGCAATCGAGCGCGAGACATGCCGCTCATCCTGAAGTAATGCTCACGCGGTTCCGGGATGAGATGGTAGATGCAGGTGGATCTCCTTCTTGATTGCCCGATGCCCTAGGTATCGGACATCGAGGGGAGAGGGATATTACACGGCCGGGCCCACCTCTCGGTGGGCCCCACCCAAACCCGTGTCCCGCCTGGTATGGCCTGCGTGGGCTATACGTGGTCCGCGTAAGCTGAACCAGTCCGGTGTCTGGGGACGGATCCGAGGGATCCTAAGGCAGATTTTGCCCTCTAACCACCTTTAAAAAAAAAAAAAAAAAAAAAAAAAAAAGAGAGAGAGAGAGAGGGAGGAAACAGAAGAGGTCCAAATGGTTCCAGGAGGAACATGATGCACTGAAGAAGGAAGATCAAAGATTGAAGATTGAAGAAAGAAGAGAGAAGAAAAAAGAATAAAGAGATGGAAGAAGATCGAAGAAGGAGGAACAACACCTGCGATTAGGATGAGCTGTGCCTGTTCAGCCCCCATCAAGGGTAGTTTTCAATAGGTCTATATAAGGGAATAAATAAAGGTGGGAACTACCCTTACCTAGGAGATGATGCACCCCAAACAGGGCGTCATCCTCGGCAACCTGGGTAAGTATTGTATCATAATTACTAATAATTACGTGGTTTAGTTAGCTATATGCATAGTTCACCTATCTATATATGTACACTATGCATATAGCTAACTATATATGCATGCAAGCATAAAGCCATGCGCGCACGTGTATAGCTATGGACGTGGCTCATCAACCTCGTCCCTCTCTCTCGCTACGGTCCTCCCCTGCACCGCATACCTATCCAATCGGGCCCCTCTCGATCGCAACAGTCCCTCCCAGATCTCCGCAGTCATCATGCCGTAGCAAGATCTCGGGAGGTGCTGCCACCAGCCTTTGCTCACACCAACCTTTGGCTATGTTTGCCGTCGGACGATGATTGAATCCCGTTACTCTTTCTCCGTTGCATGGTGATCTGCTGCGGCCCTTTTACTGCAATTTAATGCAAGCTTTTACGGCTTCTTTCACATGAAATCAAGCTGCAGCTTCGCTGCAGGAATTTTTGAACAAAGTTTTAATCACCTTGAAAGGTAGTAGAAACCGGTTTCTTCAATTGAAGGTCTCAGAGATGAAATCTCGGAGATACTTGGCTGGAATTTTCCCATAGTAAAGTCATCCTCAGTTTTGATTTCGTTGAAAACCAAGTCGCTCCTGATTTCGTTAAGCTTATATCGGTCGTTGGAATAGATTGCTCTAGAGAAAAGACTCAATCAAGCATTTGAAAATCTAGTCTTTATCGTGAGACTCGCAGTCTTCTAGCATCTGTTTTAAAAATGATGGACATAATCACTCACTCAGGTAAATAAAATCTGAATGACTCTTTCTACTTTTTCAAGGTAAAAGTTCATTCTCATATTGTTGTCTTGTCATTTCAGGACAAGCACAGATTCTGTACAATTCATGGAGACTGAAAATGTTGTACGGTAATATGCCAAATTATGACATACAACCTCCAGTCCAACGTAATAATTTATCAATTGAAAGAGTGTTTCGTAGTAGGCACTTCCATACGTTCACTTTTTTATTCAAAGTAAGGCGCGAGGTTGATCGAGAGATGATGTTTAGGAGGAATGCACGGATATACCGTGATTCACCAGCAAACATCGATCCTTCGTATCATGGAGATATCAACGCGGTTGAAGAGTATTTGTTCTTAGAAGCCGATTCCCAAGAATTCTACTTCATAATCAATAATTTTACGTTAGATAACCTTACGCTTGTGCATCAATCATCTTGATTTTCGAAGGGACTTTATTTCCTGTAAAATGGAGGAAGGTTAAGAATAACAAAACATATGATGAATTTCACGTTTATTGTACAGATATAACTAAATATACACACGAATTTATTAGAATCATTACATTTTTTTCATCATTCCCTATCTTTTAATACAACAACTTGTACAATTCCAATATTTGATCGATATATATGTAGGAATTTAATAATTTCTCCAACATCGCCTCGAAAATAATGTGATATTGAATAAGATGAATCAAATTCACATTTATCTGTATCAACTACCCACCTACTAGTGAGGTAATCTAAGAATATCGGGAATAGACAGTTACTCTCAAAGATGATAGAAAAAATAATAGTTTTATCCATTTTTCTTTCGATTTCTTGATATGTTTCCAGAGCTTTGAGATGTTCTTCGTTCGATTCGACGAGGACTGATTTAATTGCTCTCAATCGTTCTGGAATGAAAGATTTAATTTGTATTGAACCTCATTTCCGGCAGATTTGATTTTGATTGAACGATTTGTGGGTTCTTTATGATATGAAAGCTTTCAAATAATTCTTTCGAGACATCGCCTATATCTCCTCTTATCAAATAACCGCGAGAAATTGAAGGATTGTAATTGCATTTTGATGTATCAACTATCCAAATACTATCTTTTTAATTTTTCAACGGTGGTATTTTTACAATTACGCTTAATATTAATGACAATTGAATGAATGAAAATGTGCTCGATTTCCCAACACATTAAACAATAAGTGTGATAAAATTCACGATATCCAATCAACTCTTCGATCGTTTGTTTTTGACCTGTCGGAAATTAACAATTGTTATTCTAGGACGAAGGAACACCAATCGAGGGTTTCTAGAAATCTCAACATCTGAAAGACGTCTCCTCTCTTATAAAAATCTTTCGAAATCAATTCATTATATTCACATAAATTGAGATCGATTTCATATTTACTTTTCTTGAATTTTTAAAATTTTTTATTAACTTTCGCAGTTCTTTTCAAATTGAAAATTACAGAGTGAATATAAGTGAATTTAACTTTAACATTACAGATAAATTCTAAAATTTTATTGTAATCAACATGTTGTAGCTTCGCTCTTAAGATCTCCCTTTCACCTGTCAGAGATTTTTCAGTCTCAATCTAACGAATTGTACATTTAAGATACATGGCATATCTTGATCGAGTATACTGACTATGTGATGAATATTTCCTATAGCATAGTACTCTGCGGTTAAATTTGGATTATAGTTTGAATCAGTTGGGTCTACTTCCCAACAACTATTCCTTAATTCAGTTAGAGTATGAGTATGCCAAGCCCATGGATGTTTAGTAAGAATCATTGTTAATATTTGACTATAGTCATAGAGCGATTTGTTTTGCTCATATTCAGCGAATACATCTTCTAGCTCGAATTTACAGTGGGAGGAAAACAGTTCAATATAACCCACGATACGTTGCACAACTCTCATTTGCTCTGAAACAATTTACGTTCGTTTTAGTTTCACAATTTGAATGAAAGTCATGCAATGATAGTTTTTTTCTAACATTTCAAAAATTTGTTTCAGAGATCCACGATAATAGAAAGTAGGAGCGAACTTGGGTTTAAATAGACAACTTCCATCTATAGTCCATCCACTGTTCCTTAATATCTTAAAATCATAATTTTTTGAGGTCCAATAGTAGTTTGTTCCAAAAACTAGAGAAAATATTACTCTATCATCCAAAAACCGTTCGAAACATTTGAATTCTTCGTAGACGATTGTGCAACTGTCCCGTTCTTCATCATAGTCCATTAGTATGTTCAGCAATCTCACTATAATTAGCATTTGCTCTCAAAGGATATTTGATTTTTAAATCTACAAATTGAGCATACTCAAAACAAAAACCGTAAGATGTAATGAATATGAATATTTGATGAGCGTTGCCAATGTAAAAATATGGACAAGGCAAGCTTGCTACATATTTTCTAGTGAAATCAATTTCATAGTTGCTAAAAACTAATAGTTTCCTTCCGAAATAGGAGGGTGAATAAAACACATTTGTTTCATATAACAGGTAAAAGGTGCATGAGTCATCAAAGTCTGACTGGTTCGTAAGGTAATCGTGGAAGGCTCCATAATAACTCATTCTATCGTCGCTATATAGTCTTAGATTTGAAAGACATCCCTCCAATACTGAGCGCTGGACTAGAAGAATTATTTGTTTTTTTCTCATTCTGATGTGCACAAGAAACATCTCTTTGATCATATATTTAAATTCATGAATGAAATGCACCCTCTTCCCTTTTTAAAATACATCGTGTCGAGATTTGGTCTAAACATTGTTTTCTGATAATCTATCTCATATGGACTATCTATTAGCTTCTCAAAATAATTCGTTCTTCCATAATAGAAATTAGATGTTGTAAAAACTATGCTAAAATCATAAGACAAGTCTAAATGGGGCTCGATCATGAGAAATAGATTGAAAGCTGCTAAGTAGTCTCTCTGCTTTTTGACTCACACTGCCTCTAAGATCTCTAAATGCCCTGTAAGAGGCACATGCAATCAACTATAGGAAATAGTTTGGAAAACATGTGACTACTTACCTTCGTAACCGATTCCAAAAACCATTTTTAAGTTTTATTGGGCATTGGTTTATACTGTCAGACCTGCACTAAATCAGCTCTCAGACTTTTAACAAATTCACACGGAAATACACAACGGATAGAGACAACAGCGATAGACTGATCAGATGTTAGAATTTGCGCTCTTTTATAATAGATACCATCGATCAAGTTTGGGCATAGCTGACATCGTTTGAAGACGGGAGGTGTAGCTACCGTCGTTTGAAGGTTTCCTTGTTGTACACTTTCAAAATTAAATGATGACACAATTGCAATCTATAGCATGCTTTTATTGAATAAAGATATACATGATGATATCATATGACTACGATAATTACGTGAATGCCACGGACTACGAGCGCGAATGTTAAGTTCAAGCGTGGGTTTCAAGCATAAATTATTCCATTCGCACGCGAGCGCGAATGTTCTGGTCCAGACGGGTAATCTTCAAATTAACATTCTCGATGCTTGCATGATTCTGCTGAATTTTCCGCTCAAGTTGCTCTTCCACAGCTCCGGCTCTCTCCTGCTTCTGCCTGAGATGTTCTAGCATCTGTCTATATTCTTCCATCCTTTCACCGAAACCCTGAACTACATTTTTCATCTCTTCAAATCCAATCATCAATTCTTCCTTCATCTCTACGATCTTATTATTGGTCTCTCCTTGACGATCAAGTATACTATCAGCTAGCGACGAAGATTCTATAAATTTCGAATCATAATGCTCGCTGTTCTTCTCAACACGCTCTGATAAATTGTAGTGAGATTTTTTCAATCCAATCAGCTCGGTAGTCAAATGACCTGCTACAACCGAATGCACATCATTAATCTCTTCGTGAATAAAGTCCTTGAGGTTAACAAAAGCATTGTTGATTTTCAAGTATATGTCTTTCAAATTTGTGATAGATTTTTCCATATCCTTGATTCTATCCATCATATCAGCATTCGATTCGTCGATTCTATCAAACTTCTCCTCGGAAACTGCGGAATGATCCATGAATACCTTGGTCAAATTGATCGCTTGACTTTCGAAATGGAGATTATCTCCTTGGCTTTGAACCAAACTTTTCTTAGCATCAGTGAATAACATTTCATTCTTCTTGAACCTGGTCTCAAAATTCTCCATATTTTCCTCATGTAATTCTTCTCGACGCTCGAGAGCTAGAATTTTTTGATTCATATTCGTGATAAAGGCACGGATTTCCGATTTCACAGCATCAAAATTATCATTCATTTTCCGAGTGTTCCTGACTACTTCATTCTTCACGTGGAACATATTCAAGTCCACAGCGTGGAATGTTGCAGCTAGCTTTTCCATCAGCTTCGTCTCATTTTCATCCATATTTTCCACCATAAACTTAGTTCCTGTTTCATCCAGTGAGAGAATGGTCTTGTCAATCTCATCATTTTCCTCCACAGAAATAGAGTCTCCTATACACATTGCGAATGATTAAAACGTCATTCACCGCACGAGCTTGCATAATTAATTATCACACATACCGACTACTGCATTGAGCACCTTTTCACGTTCTCCCGAGGCACTGGTTTGTGGTACAGCTGACCCTCCTCCAGACTTTGCTCCCAAATCAAGAAACAAATCCTGATCCTGATTATTCTTAGTTCTAGATAGATTCGAAGTAGACGACGATAATCTTGAGGTTCCATCCTCGAGAACTTTAGACGAGCTTTTCTCCATTCTCACACAACAGTTCTCTTCAAACTGTAGAGACGTAATGATTCAAACGTGAATTAAATTTCTTATTTATAGGATGAACCCAGCTTCTCTGAGCTCCTCAATTAGAGAAATAACTTCGTTCCTAAGTGACTCATTCCCAGCTTGCATAGAACGTAAACAGAGATCTAAGCGTGAGCAAATCTCGTTGACATCATCCCACCTAACGTATTCAACTCCTGTTTTTTGCCCTCGCAGAGTCAGAGTATCGTTGTCTATGCTTTTCACGAGTTTTCGCAGCCCTGAGCCTGTTTAATTTTTGAAGAGTGGACCAATAACGTTCTTATATTTTTTGCTTTTTGAACTAATAATCCGTTTATTGGGATCATGATCTCGTCTATGAGCATTGGCCCACTCCAAAATTTTCTTGTACCTCATCAAATCATGCGATCTATAGTTTTGAGGATTTGCCTTAAAGATTAATTCATAGATTCCAATCGTTGGCTGAACAACATGGTCGCGTCCTAAGAGTGGAACGTCATTATTTTTATCAAAATCGAGCGTTAAGGAGCCTAACATTAATTGATTATCTTGATAATATGGACCATAGGTCAAATCTGAACCTTTGTTCTGCTTAATAAAATCCGAGAGATAACGAAGCGACAAAGCACCCAAATTTTTATGAAGAAAATCTTGAAAGTTGGTCCATTCTCGTGGATTCTCAACGATCCGTTGAATCGATTCTTCGAGAGATGGTTCATCGTCCACGATGCTTGACTCATCATTATCGGTAGAGTATACCTCTTCGACATATTGTCGGCTGCGGGTTTTGTTCGGGTGCAAAAAAGAAGAAGACGCAGGCGTGGGCAGAGATATGCTCGCGTTGAGACGCTCTTCGTTGAAACTTGAACGCCTTGGGATGTCTATGATCCTCCGATCTTCTTCTACACCACCTTCATCGCTGTCGCTTTCCATTGGCTCATCGTGTAGCTCATTTTTCACTTGTCCATCATCGATTATTCTTTATTGTTGGCTAACCAACTTCTCCAAAGGCTGAACTATAGGCTGAAGATTCTCGATTGCCTCATCACGAAGAGCTGATTTTGCAATTTTCAGAGCGCTGCTTTTTTTGCGAATTGCTGACGAGGCCTTGGCTATTTGCTTCGCGATCTCAGTTCTTCCTTTCTTCTTCTTCTCAATCTCAGTTTTTCCTCCTTTTTTTGAAGCACTCTCTTCACTGGCTTCGCCTTCGATCTCACCATTTTGACGCTCACCGTCAGACTGATCGAATGTTATGAATGTATCATAATTTCGTCTGTATCTACCTTTATTTTTCGGTGACGTTTTATCAATCACACAGAAATCATACTTACCGGCTGACCAACAAGCTGAGCACATGGATTCGAATTCTCCCCAAGTCATATCGGAATTAACGTGGGAATGGTATATCACTCGGAGAGTTGTATAATCAACACTAAAAATAACTAAAAAGTTCAAATTATGACGGCATAGTTTTTTAGGAGCACTCGTGTAGGATTGTGTGAGAAAAAATATGTCCAATCCAGAATGTCTAGACATGCAAAAATGAGATAGTAATAAGTGATAATTTTGATGAGCAACGTCGTCAAAAATGAGCAGCAGATTCGGCTTTGCATCTTTCGGATCAATTATCTCCTCACTGTTTGTCGATTCGTAGAAATTCATATCCTCTAGCTCATTCATAACAGCCTTCAACAGACGATATTTTGCTTGATCCAAGCTCTTGGAATATAGATATATATTCTCGAATGCTAATCCATTCGGCGCGAATATTAACGATAGCAAAGCATTCGTTTTTCCACAACCACTCGGACCGATGAATAATGCGCGTAGGTTGCACGGCAGTAGTTTACCATGCTTGCTCATGGTCTCTCCTCCGGAGCAATTATCCAGGTTTAGCACGGCTATCCCCTCCTTTTGCTTGACGAATCTCATCTTGACTACTGAATTTTTTTATGGGATCAGCATATAAATATGGTATTTTCAATTATAAGATTATTTATTTATTTTATTCATTTTAAACAATATACGGGCAATATGCCCTTTAGAAAAGGGCATAGTGCCCGTTTAGAAGAGATTTCGAAGAGAGAGAAAAAATTAGTTTCCAATGCAGAGAGGGAGAGGCTTCGTTAATACGTTAATAAACAAGATTCCAATTGAGGCACACCTTCCTGGATATCGTTTCTGTGGACCAAGGACTCGGTTGGAAAAAAGGCTAGAACGAGGTGACAAGCCCAAGAATATGCTAGATTCCGCCTGTCTCACCCACGATATCGAGTATTCGCTGAATCAAGATCTTGGAAAACGACACGAGGCCGACGCTCGACTACAGAATCCTTATAGGAATAAGATGGGCTCTGGCCTTAAAAAAAAAAGCCCAAACGTCGTCGAGTGTGAAAAGACTTGGTATGAGCGGGCGAGACATTATGAGGGCTGCGAGGAATATAAAATATTTTAGAGGTGTCTTTGCTCGAGATACTCTACCCGACTCTCCCTGGCTTCGTGAATGTGGTGTGCTTAACTTAGCTAATTTGCTTGATGAAGGCACTCATTGGTGCGCTTGGCGCAAACAGGGTAACGTGGTTAGATATTTCGATTCTTTCGGTGCTTTGAGCCCGCCACCAGAATTAGTTAGATATTTCCGTAACAGTTCTCCAGATTGTCGAATCACGTATAATCGTATACCCAGGCAAACGTATAATCAAACAAATTGCGGGCAACTTTGCTTACAATTTTTGAGAAGTATAAAATAAGACTCGCATCGAATTTTTCATTCAGTCATGTATAATACTTATTCTACATCAGGTGTTGAACCTAACCTCACCACTAGCGTAATCCCGAACGTAGATGCTAGCAGTAAAAGCTACGAGCTTGCATTAACCAATGTCACAACGGTGAATTCAATTAGTAACGTCAATTCGAATAATAATCGATTTCATTTTGATAATCAGGTACATATTATACCACGCGGACCTCACGAGCTAGAGGATTTACAAGATATATTACGGAAAGTTGTGAGTGATTATCATACAACGGTGAAAAAAAAGACTTTGGAGGCTGAAGAATATCCATTCACGCTTAGGGCTAACAAAGTAACTCTGAGCGTGGAGTTGTATTCCTACTACGACGTAGATTTTTCTCAGCCTCACAGCATAGGATCTGTTCTAGGATTTTCCAACGATAAAAAAGCTGGGCCAATTTTGAAAGCTAACCATTGGCATACATCTAGCAAACTCGTTGAGATCAAAAATATATCAGTGATTAGACTAATCTGTGACATCATCTCTGGCTCATATCTGGACGGAGTCGAGAGTCATTCGCTTTTCGAATTTCCACTTGCCCAACAGGATATTCCATTGACATTGTGCCATCGGATAGAATATATTACCCCGTTCACGTGCATACAATTGATCACATTAGTGTGAGTATTCAAGATCAAAACGGAAAACCAGTGGATTTCGAAGGAGAGCCAATAAATTCTCAAGTTCATCTTCGAGAACAGCGGCAATGATCGTATATAATAATAGAGGTTGCACAAGGAAAACAGTCATTCACCACCCACCTTTGGTCCAAGCTACATCGGACAAGCCTAGGATTCCGTTGACTCCTCCAAACGTGAGATTTTTACGTTCATTGGGATTCAAAGTGCGAAAAAATGGAGGACTCTCTTGATATTTTCGACGACCCACAAGTCGACGAGCGGATTGTCAAGAAATATGTGAGATTTTTCAATCCATATACTCCTCATAGCTATAACAAGAGCGACGAGATCAGAATTGCGATTCAATCACAAGATATGTTTGTTTTACCGAGCGAGAGCTATCCACATATCAGTGGGAAGATTTATTATGACAAAGATGCTAGCATCACGTGCGTGAATAATTTTTTACTATTTCTATTCGCAGAAATACATTATTTATTGAATGGCTTTTGTACAGATACTTGCAAGGATGTTGGGCTCACGACTACTCTTAAAAGTTATTTATCGGTTTCGCGGAGCGAAGAAAAATCTCTGACTCACGCTTGCTGGAACCTTGGTGATTATAATGTAGATAAAACCAATTATGCTTTCGACTTTTGTATTCCATTGAAGAGAATCTTTGGTTCTTGCCAAGATTCCAAAAAGATGGTGATTCACTCGAAACATGAGTTGATTCTCATTCGATCAAAAACGGATCACGATGCCGTAATCGTGGTGCATGCTGACTCCGACCCGGAAATTACCATCTCGAATATTACGTGGTGCATGCCCTTTGTCATTCTGAATGATTTGAATAAGCTCCATGTATTGAAGGCGGTGGATCGAAATATTTTTCTTACTATAGTTTTCCGGAGCTGGTCGATTCAAGAGGTACCGTTGCTTCAAGAGACAGATAATCATGTTTGGTCTGTGAGAAGCTCCAACAACTTGGAAAAACCTCGATTCATTATATTGGCATTCCAGACTAACAGGAAATAGAACAAGGAGCTTGCTTCTACAATATTTGATAATTGCAAGCTCACAAGTTTCAAAGTTTATTTGAATTCCGAGCAATATCCGACGGAAAATTATTCCATAGATTTTGTTGCGAATAAACAAGTCTCTCTTCTCTATCACATGTTTGCATCGTTTAGAAAATCTTACCATAATACTCCAGAAAGCCAAGTTGCTCTTTCTCTCACTGATTTTGTCAAGCTCGTACTAGTCGTTGTAATTGATTGCTCGAGACAGAACGATCTCCTCAAGCATTCCTCAATAGATTTGCGTATAGAATTCCAAACGAAAGAAAATATGCCGAAGAATACATCGGCTTACTGCTTAATAATGCATTATAGTATTGTGAGGTATAATCCGTTAACCAACATCACTCACAAGCTGGTATAAATGTAGGAACTCGGGATGCCAACATATACGAGAAACCATATTTTCATCGACTTGCAAGGATTCAGCATTGGAGTGGAAAAATGTTTCATTCTAAAGGAAATCGCGGTTTTTAATCTGGAAACAAGGTCAAAAGAATGCTATCTCGTGAAGCCCCCTCTTCCATACATGGAACTCGATTGGAGAGATGGGAGACATGCGAGATATATGTATAACAACATACATGGAATTAAATGGAGCTTTGGAGATGTACCTTGGATTCAGAGAAAATGGATCGCCCGTCGTATCGTTGATGAGAGCAACAACGGGGAGGCGACATTTGTCTACGTGAATTCGGATGGAAAAAAAATGGGCGAGAGTATTTTTACCAGGATATCTTGTCCACAATCCGAATTACCATGTAATCAACATTTACGATGAATACGAATGCGCCTCGAATGATTATTGGTCCAAGGATTATGAATATTCAGAATGCGACCATCACGACAATGACTCATTCCGATGTGCTTTGAGAACCGTTGAATATCTTTCGTATGTTGTATGCAAAGATCATTAATAAAATGTTATGAAAATTGATAGAATTTCATCAATCCCCCACTCCTCTTATACATATAAATTGGTTGTAGTTATCAAAATTTGCTCAGTCATGAATATCGATACGTTCGGTAGGTCCATTGGCACCGAATTTTCTCACAAAAGAGCAATTGCTCAGATTAATCTCAAACAAAGAGCTCTGGAACGAACCTTGAAATCTATTGAAGAAAACTTGAAAGAAAGCCTGGGAAAACAAACAAAAAATATTTTTCAAACCAATTTCCGAATCAACGATTGTTTCAAACAGTTGGACAAAGTCGAAGACAGAGTGAGTACACTGGAAGAAAACATGCATGCTGTAAGTTTAGTCGAGCTCCACAAACGTCTAGGAAGAGTTGAGACCAAATTGAAAAAATTGATGCGGCAATGAGTGCAGAAAAGATTCAGCTCGTGAAGGAGCTCCACGTGCCAGCCAGGAGGAATTTTTCTCGTCGCTGTGTTGATGTGCGTGGAATCAATGATCTGTAGACTTAGCTGTTATGATTCAGTATGCGAATTACAACAAGAACTATAAATATATTCTAGGAGTTATCGATGTTTTCTCAAAATATGTGTGGACCGAGGCTATTAAGTCGAAATCTGGTACAGAAGTCACCGAGGCCTTCAAAAGAATATAGAAAAAAGCTGGAATCGCTCCTAAAAATCGACAAGGCGACAAAGGTCGAGAATTCTATAACAAAGATTTTTTAAAAGTAATCAAAGACAATAACAAAAATATGTATTCCACCTACAGTAATTTAAAGGCCAGCGTATGTGAACGAGTAATCAGGACTTTGGAATCGAAAATTTATCAGATATTTTCTCTGAAAGGCAAGTTTATTTGGTTGAATTTTTTACGAGAAGTTGTTCAGAAATATAATAATACGATACATCGTAAGATGCAAATGAAGCCATCCGAAGTTTGGGAACAAAGTAAAAATCAAGCTCAAATTGAAGCAGATCTTTAAACTACGGCATATGCGCGGAGGAGTATGCCGAGAAAATTCAAATTCAAGGTTGGTGACATAGTACGTATAAGCAAATACAAGTCTCTCTTCGACAAAGGATATCTACCTAATTGGAGTGCGGAAACGTTCACGATATATCGTGTACAGCAAACCAATCCGCCCACGTACCTTCTTGAAGATTATGAAAAAGAGAAGATTGCAGGGTGTTTCTATGAATCAGAGCTTGCTCACGTGAGAAATCCCAACGTATTTCTCGTTAAAAAAATTTTACGAAGGAAAGGGAATCAGGTTCTTGTAAAGTGGTATGGAATAAAACAGACGAGTTGGTGTAAGAAATCTGATATACTTGAGTAAGAGCGTTTATTGTAGCCGGTAATCACCGTATGCAAAAGTATGTATACGATCGCTGTGACAGACACGTTTATCATCGCTCGATGAAAGTGCCAGCTTGCGCTGGCGTATGGTGCATACATTATGCTTCGAAGATCGTAAGGTAGTTTGATCAATGTACATTGAATCTTGATTGAATAAACAGTTTCTATAATCTGCAAAGGTGAGCTCGTTCCTTAATATTGGCCTAGTAATCCCTTTCCCAACACACTTTTCCGAGTCCAGCGTGTCAATACTGTAGAGCTTGGATTTTATGAATACAGCAGCTCTTATTGGTAGTCCATGCATCTCATCCGAGAACTTCCCTAAGACTTTTTTGTTGAGCAAAGGTATTTTGTAAGGGTTGTCTGGTGCATAATCAGATGTGTCGAAATACTGTTCGCCATAAGGCTTCAACAGGTCTTCATATATACATATATTCCTAAGAAAATAGATCATTGAGTCGGTGTCTGTATAGCATAAGGAACAGTCTCCCGCATTCTTTGTAAATAGCTTCAACATGAAATCATAATGAAAAGAATACATAATAGTTTTCGAGAGCTCGAGTGTGCACAGCCCAACGAAAATAGCTACATTATACATTACGTTCACAGGTTTCATAGAGATGGCAACAAAGTTCTTGTCGAATATTATAAGTCTATCAAAACGAGGATGAGGAATATAATTTTCAGCACCAAATCTAGTATTCCACTTACTTTTTAACAGCACAGTTTTCCGCTTCCGAATGTTTTCAATCGTTTTACCAGAGACGCTATTAGACATGGTATTGTACATAGATTTTTCGAAAGCATTCTTAGCATTTTGTCGGAAGAAAATGATTTTCTCGATGTAAAGTTTCATAAAAGGCTTCTGGCTGAATTGGAGCACTCGACTAATTTTTTTCAGAATGAGACCGTGATTCAACGCTTGCTTCAGACTACGATAATAAATCACATAGTTCTCTTTGGGTAGCAGAGTCAGTAACAATTTTTCGTTGTCAGAATGTGCATTGGGAGCTACCATTTTCTCAGCACAGAACGGGTAATCCCCGTGCAAAATATGTAACTCTTTAGGATAGTCTAAATTGCATTCGATAATGTATCCAATCTCTGAGTCATCCCTTACGAGTGTAACATCACAACTTGAAGGATTTTCCACCCACGCAAAGTTTCCATATGGGAGCGGTTCGCACATAGCTGTTGCATATAGACTGTTAGCATCCACGTATAGAATGTGACTTGTTGGTTTGCTAGGATCGTAATTTGGGAGTGAAATGTTATTGGCTTCCACAAATCTAAGCGAGCTCTGTGATATACCACCACGCAGCATCCTCTCAAACATGATGATTTGATCCACATCACAAAGTAATTCCAATTCTACTCTTGTCAAATATAGCATAGCGCTCATAGAATAACCGGGGAGCGAGAGATAATGAGCTGGATCGAGACCATAACTTTGATGTGCAGACTTTTTAAAATTTGTGAAAACGTCGCAAAGAAGTGATACATCTATTTTGAGATACAAATTACTGTATTCTCGTAGATCGGTGCAACCAAAAGTTCGCCAAACCTTGAGCCCCTGCTCATAATTAGAGTCGGGAATGTAGGAATCGGTTAGTATGTTATAAAAATCAATCTTGCGTGGATAAGATGTCTGCTTGAGTTTGTTGAATGAATCCAGGTAGTCGTATGGAAAAACAGATTTACGGGTTACTAACTTGAACAAATTTTCCACGTTTTCACCAGTTTTCTCAGAAATCGAATGAAGTTCTTCCCGGAAACTATGCCATAGGGAGTGATTCTTGTCGTCCTCCAGATAAGCCCCTAACTTTTCCAAACTTTCGCTCAAAAATTTGAAATAGTCTAGAAAAGTCAATCTTATTCGAGTCTATTCTTCTATTCTTTTGAAGATGGCTAGATAATTTTCCATGTTATGTGGTATAACCTTGATATCTCCTGGAAGATCTTCTACCAAACTCTTAATTAGCAGGGTAAAATCATGCTTTTCCCCATTGTGCAGTATTATTGGAAAATTGAAGGACTTGCGATACAAGAGATTGCACTGGCTATGCGCCACACCTCGGAATCGACCTAAAAAGGTAACCAATTAGTCGTGAATCATGAAACGAGGCGAACAGCATTACCTGTGAAATGACAGTGATCTAATACTCGATCGTCTTCCAGAGGCTGATCACAAATATGAATATTCTCTGTGATTTGAATCAGTAAGTCATCCTCCTAACTGAGCTCTAATGGCACAATATTTCCCAACTCCTGAAATTGGTGAGATGAGTCATGCTGAACTAAAAATAATCTCTCGAATGCATACCTGTTCAACCATTTTTGCGATCTCTCCTAGCCTGATGGCAAACTTGCTAGCTACATCTTTACCTTCAATGAGCTCATAGAAACATTTGTTTACGTCATGTTCACAATGAAAATATAGCCCGAGAGAGTATGGACAATGCTTTTGGAGTACATTCTCAATGATCTTGGGACGTCTCAATATTTTTTCCGAATCCGACGCTGTCAAGGGATTCTTACCAACTTTTTGTAACACACATTCCAGATCAGCGTACAACGTGAATGGTAGGAATTCTTTCTTATAAAAATCTCTGAATTTCAAAATATTGTCATCTTCTGGAGGAGTTCGCACAGCGCAATCGGATACATTCTTACAGTATTCACGATGTGACTCGAGTTTTTCTGAAGAATGAAAACAATGCAAACACCGGTTGCATGAAAATATCTCATGATCGTGACTACTAACTTGGTTGCTGACAAGTCTCGACAAATTCGATATGTAACAATAATGATGCTCACCTTCTGATTCGAAAAGTAGCAGATTTATATAAACATTCATTTCTTCGGGAGTCAAGTATAATGGATAGGAGTTTCTCTTTGAATCAAACCCATAACAGTTGATTGATAAACGATTCATCTTTTCGAATCTTGGGATTCGCTTCAGCTTCATCGGAAGATCCGCTGAATCAAATTTTAAGTATTTTTCATAATGCGGATAGTTATAAGTTCCGTTCAAATGGTGAGATCGAGCCTCATCACTCAATAAACCAGGTAATATGCTCCAGTAGAAACAATCTGAAGTTTTATTTTTCATATTAATGACAGCGTGTTTCTTCTCAATCCAATCTGGAAGTTTTGCATATTTTGAAGCACTTAGCATTTTCGTTTTAGCAATGCTGACTTTAAGCGACAGAATTTCTGATAAAGAATAACCGGATCCACAATCTTCAAAAGATGACATTTCATCATTAATAAATGTTATAGACTCGTCAAACCATCGATTTAATCGTGAAGATTTCATGAGGGTCTCGTCACGCGTTTGAAAATGTTTGATCAACGATGTTTTTTCCCCTAAATTAAAATAGGCAGAAAGAATCAGACAAACTTTAGCAGTTTTAAATTTTTTAATGTAAGGTCTCAAGAATTTTAATATAAGAGGTTTCGCAAGAGTGAAGAAAGTAGTTATTCCTAGACAATTGATATTACCACAAATACCGGTTACAATACGATTTTTGAAGGCGCTTGGTCCAGTATAGAATGATACATCACCGATATTCTCGTTACTACTCGATTCATACATATTGTGAAGAATGATGTATTTCGATTTCGATTCGTTATAAAATGTCTCGAGTCGAGCTTTGTGCCCAGTTGTCAAAATTATTTGATTCGTTGTATTCATTCTCACAACGTGAGAAATGTGGCGCATAAGTCTCTTATAATCCCTTTTCAGCTTCGAAATTCGTTTAAGATTCACTGTACTCACGTCCTCCTCTCTCAGCGCGTTGAATATTTTCAAGTGAGACTCTCTGTCGTTGGCAATGGATTGTAGCAGCATGTCACTCATGGTGAGGCGTAGGAGTACCTTCTGCGCTTCAGAAACTTCAATGAGCGAGTTTCATATGCTTTATAAGTAGTTTCGATGTGGCTTCGATCTTAGATAAGATCATCGTCTTAGATCATCGGTCCTTCTCATCGTTACTCCTACTCTTTTGTTCTTGTTATAAGAGCTTGCATATTAGTGTACAAGCTAAGTATGTCTGATCCACTCAAAGCTCTCAATAGATCAGGCAAGTTCCCGCAGCTTGTTAAAGTACGAAACTTGTCCACGAGTCGACGATATTTAATTAAAAACGCGTCCATCATAAATACGCAATACGGTGAATCTTGTTCATTAACTTTACTTCACGAAAGGAATAAAAACATTGTAATTTACGTACCAAACCCAACTTTAGAATTGTTGTTTAAAAAACGCGAGTTCTGCTTGAAAAAATTTAATCAAAAAAATAAATTGTATTGTCGTCCTGTTGAAATCGGGAACTACCGCCGACTAAAATTTTACACTTCGTTGGACCAAGCAACCGAAAGTGAAGAAGAAGATGAACGAAACGATGACATCGGAAGCACGGGACCAGTCAAAGCATCTTCAGGAGCTTCCGGTGGAAACGGAGAGTCCAGTAATCCATCAAGCAGCCGAACCAATAGATCCGAAGCACCCTCTTCCAGATAATCAACATCTACCAGCAGATGCGCATAAGCTGGCTAATTTAGTGAATCGAATGACTCGTGAAGCCAGCCCTCGAAGTCAACTGGATGAACGGTGAGTTTTTCACAAGTTTTTACTCTCAGGGAGAAAATATTTTTCTAAAAGTTGGCGACGTCTCTTGACTCGTTCCAGAATGAACATTCCATTCGTTAGCACATCAAAACCATCGGAAGAATCGGGGAATCCTAGCGAGGCTAAAAATCTAAAAATTGATGAGTCAGAAATTGAGCCTATATTCATTGGCACATTTGTTGTCGATAATGATGACGACAACGATGTGAACATTGTCTATGAGGAAAAAAAGGAGACTGGTCAAGTTGAAAGGAAGCTTGAAGGCATGTTGAGCAACAAATTCTTTGAGGCTGAGGAAGCCGAAGTAGCCATCCGTATAATTAAACCAAAGTAAGTTATAGATTTTTTCTTTCATCTAGAATTTTTTATTTAAATTTCATCTTTCGAATTCCAGTAAGAAAGAAGTAGAAGAGGCTCGTGATTACGTAAGAAGCCTCCAGAATAAAATCGAACTCCAAACCCTTGGGATAAAGGGAAAGCCGTTTAGCATCGTGATGGAATCGGGGAAACAAGGAATCAGCATCAATTTTGCAACGTGGGATGAATTAGTCAATAAAATCAAGGAACTTGCGGAAACCAAGACAGAAGGATCTGGTAAGATCAATGACATATTTTATGAATACAGAAATAAGGGAGTTTTTCCTGTACTAACGTTGGTTCAAAATTCAAATACTATAAAAGCTTCGTTTAATTCATTCGTAAATTTATTGTTCTTCGAAAAATTTGTTAAGCAACGATTTGACAATTTTATTATATCAGAGGAAACAAGAAAAGTTAACATTAAAAAAATTGCTACACTTTTGAAAACTGGAATCAAAAGCAAAGAAAATTAAGAAATGTGATAAAATAGGAATAATCAAATACTCAACGTTTTTATATGTAGACTATGAATGTATTGCTAATGAAATCGATGAAATATTGTATAACCTATGATGTCATAATTAACATTCTTTCATATTATAATTTATCGTTTTATTTTTAACCATATCTCAAATACAATAGGAAAATCTTAATCAGGATCAACTTCTGATACTATATGAAATAAGGTGAGCCCACGAATTATTAGATTGAATATTGCTTCAAAACTCCCATAAAAATTATATACATCATCCATATTTACATTACGTCGAGTCAAATCTATAGATAAGGGGGAATCAATATATAATACAGCATTATACCTATTCAACAACTCAACATCTAGATTTCTCATTTTAAATATCATTAGAAAATTATGAGATAGCCCCCATCTGATTACTTCTTCGCAGTCCTGTCTAATCTCTCGCATTCTGCGAAATGTTCGACTCGATGGATCTTCAGCAAGATCTCGTAGAACCAGCCGAAATTCCGAGAGAAGGAGGAATTGAGCTAAAGATATATCGACTTGAGTGAAATATTTGGATGAGCTGAATAGAATAAGTGCTTAAACTTACTTGAAATTGTATCTAGAGATTCCATACTGAAAATTCAAAACACAAGGTCTGTTTATTCACAAATGTGTGGAAAGCGACTGCTGAGTCGAGAATCCGATAAATGTATCTTAGCTATGAACGAAGAAACCGGCTGCAAAACCTGTTTCGCATGAAACTACATCTCTGAGTCAGGTCGAATAACCTGTTTGAAATTCTATGATCAAATCTTCCAATCGCTTATTTACTTGATGTATCTAAAAGAGCTGTAGCAAAAAGCTTGCATCAAACTGCAGCAAGCTGCAACTCGTAAAAGAGCCACAGCGAAAATATATCATCATCGTTTTATTCAATACATCATACATCAAGCTGCAGCTTGATTTCATGTGAAAGCCTCAACAAAGAGGCATCAAGCTGCAGCTTGATTTCATGTAAAAAGAAGCCGTAAAAGCTTGCATCAAACTGCAGTAAAAGAGCCGCAGCAGATCATCATGCGACGGGGAAAGAGTAACGGGATTCAATCATCGTCCGACGGCAAACATAACCAAAGGTTGGTGTGAGCAAAGGCTGGTGGCAGCACCTCTCGAGATCTTGCTACGGCATGATGGCTGCGGAGATCTGGGAGGGACTGTTGCGATCGAGAGGGGCCCGATTGGATAGGTATGCGGTGCAGAGGAGGACCGAGAGAGAGGGACGAGATTGATGAGCCACGCGCATAGCTATACACGTGCGCGCATGGCTATATGCTCGCGCGCATATATAGTTAGGTGAACTATGCATATAGCTAACTAAACTACGTAATTATTAGTAATTATGATACAATACTTACCCGGGTTGCCGAGGATGACGCCCTGTTTGGGGTGCATCATCTCCTAGGTAAGGGTAGTTCCCACCCTTATTTATTCCCTTATATAGACCTAGTGAAAACTACCCTTAATGGAGGCTGAACAGGCACATCTCATCCTACTCCTGCGAGTCGTGAAAAGAAAGACGCTCGATCCTGAGCGCGAGACGCCGCCGGCCCTGGAGTAATGCTCACGCGGTGCCGGGGCCGGATTGGTAAGTTGGTGGAACTCTCCCTTATCCAATGGCCGGCGCCAACGGAGAAGGAAGAGAGGGTTTACCCGGTTCGGATGGCCATATCGATGCGAATTCCAGCTCGGGACTGTTGGAGGAGGGGGGGGGTGCTGGCCAGCTGTGTTTGGCTGACCGATGCCTCTCCTCCGTACGTCACAGCGTATTTGGTTTACAACCACCTCAAAAAATAAAAAAAAAATAAAAAAGAAAGAGAGAGAGAGGAGGGGGGAATGAGTAAAGGAAAGACATCGGAATGGAAAGGGGAAAGGGAGGCAAGCACGAATATCTGCCGTAAAACTTGCAACTATGAAAATCCACATACAGTTGATCGCTACTGTTGTAAATTAATACGATTTTGTGCCCATTCAATAACTCAGTGATGAATGTCACTTCCTAGATGTTTCATATGCAAATCAAACGAGAACTTGAGAATCGTTCCATACCCAGCAATAGCTGATTGTTTCTTCGAACCGAATCGAATCATCATTCATAACACGAGATGCTGTTCAAAGCATTTCAATGGTGAATATCTCGATGCCACAGTTTTGAAGTCGGTGGCACCTGACTTTGAGAATACGCTAATGACTGAAGAAGAAGTGACACGATTCATTGATTCGTTGCGAGATATGGCTGTGGAAGATATAGTAGAAAAAAAGGTAGCATTGATCCATAGCGGAATACTCTTTCGAACACTATAGTCATCTTTAACTACTCTTGATAATTTCAAGGGGGTCTGGATCTGGAAGATGGTGACTGGACGGATCAATATTTCATTAATCTTACCGGAATTACAAAGCAGAATTTTGATCCAGTCATATCCATCTGTGAGACCAGTAACACTTATGCCTCTTATAAGAGGAAGCCGCCTCTCAGAAAATGCATCGCTGTACTATTGATGAAGCTAAGGGTCAATCTATCAACATCAGTACTATCCACTTTGTTGAAAGTCGACAGATCAACCATATCTAAAATGATGAGAAAAGCACGTTGGATACTGATGGAAAATTTTGTCGTCAAATACTGGGTACTGTATGATTTCCATCCTCGTTCTTCACGAGAATGATAACAGTGAAACCCCTCTATCCGGACATCTCTCTAGCATGCACGATTATGTTTTTGCCAACACTTTCTTGTGAACCGCGGCTGTATTAGGGGTGCATGAGTCTCTCTATCAGGCAAACACATCTATAAGGTGGACACTTTTCCGGCGACCGTGGCTGTCCGCTCTACAGAGGTTCCTCTGTAGCCAATCACGAATTTCCATGAATTCTTGTTATGAATTGCCAATCCTTGATCAATTTCTTCAGGCACCTCAGACATAGACCACGAGACTTTTGTGAAGAATCACACAAGGTTCTTTGCTCAGAAGTTACTGGATACAGAAGAGGGAGTTATTATGATAAGTGATGCAACCTATTGTTACATACAAAAAAACGGGAACTATAGATTCCAACGTATGACATATTCTCTCCATGAAAATCGACCTCTCGTCAATCCAATGATATTGATAAGTTCCAATGGGTATATCTTGGCAGTTTACGGGCCATATTATGCGAATGGTAAGGATAACGATGCCAACATCCTCATTGATCTGAAAGTGAGTACCATATTCATTCAGGAGGACCAACTCGTTATCATACTACTCACAACCGACACGTATACTATTAATATTCGGATATTCATATTCTTACTCAGAAGGAAGATGCTAATGGACTCTCCACGTAGTTGCGACCGGGTGATAACTTAATCCTAAACAGAGCATTCAGAGATGCCCTGGAGTTTTTCAAAGCACTCGGCTTGAATACAATGATACCCCATTTACTACAAGAGAATAAGCCTCAGCATTCCACGGAAGAGTCAAATGAATCTCGCATTGTCATAACAATGAGGTGAGTACGATATAGGTCTGAAAGCCTTCTAGCTGTTTCGAAGTCCGAGTATTTTTAGCAGCTGCAACGAAACATAGGATCCCAAACTAAACCCATGTTTGAGAGAATAGGCCCCTCTGAAGGGACACAACTCTCACCCCTTCCGATTGAGATTAATCCTCACCATCTATGATTTGGACCCCATTTTGTAATTAAAGATTCAGATGAATGTATCCATCTTTGTTCCAAACCGATGCTTAAGCAAGATAGATATATCTAATCCTCGTATATTTTGTATACAGGTGGGTTATCGAGGCGGTGAACGGCGTGATCAAAAATTGGAAGGCTCTTGGAACCGTGTTTCCTAATCAAAGAATCCCGAATATCGGAGACTACGTGAGGATCGTCTGCGCACTATGTGATGCATTCCGACCACCACGAGTATTCGATACATCTGCTAATGGAATGGAAGCTGAAAAATACTCCAGCGTCTAAGTAAAATGAATGACTCGGAAAGTATCGTAAAGGAGAAAAAGATTGCAACTGTTACAGCAGTATAGGAGGAGACCAGCGATTCATCGGTTCCTGATTTCCCTCGCCTATCCTTTGATGACCTGCAAGAATCCAATAAATACGGTTTTTCACGACTTTTGATCTTTTTTTGGGAACCCCAATTGGTACATGCATGGGAAACTGATGCTAGATGAGAGTGTAGAGCATGATCTACAACTCTAGTCCTCTGCAAATTTTCGATTTATTCCATTCCGTTCAAGTATTCCCCGGTTTTACCATGAAAAATTCGCATTTTCCCTTCTCTCAGTGGTTTTTCGGTACCAGCGCGACATTTACCATCCATGAAAGAACTCCTAGCAGTTGTATTTTGTGTCGACGAACAGAATCCTCTTGGAGCAGTGATAGTTCATTGGGTCGATTTCGAGAGGGAACCGAAAAAGTGCGTTCCACGTGTATTCTAAATGGGACACTCTTTTGCCCACCACGAGGATGCGTTTTGGTTTTGGGCGGAAAAAATTCACATGCATATCCAGACACCCACAACACGCATTCCAGTTCAACCTGGGCCCCGAAATCTTTGGAGCAGATTTGGCCTCATTTTCAGCAGCTCCTTTCCAATATTCTCAAGAACTACACTTGATCTTAGACCTGGATATTATCATTCTTCATAATACAAGATATCTTTGAGCTTCTTGTTAGAGAGAGAGTATGTCCACGAGTATATGTATGCGTATAGGGCGACATGTATGTGTATGTGCGTATGGAGTGGCGGCGCCACCGGATGGACGAGTGCGTGCGCGCGAGGGAGGCTCGAGAGAACTTGGCGGGCCGCGATCAAGTACGGGCGGCGGGCGAAGGCCGTGACCTGGTGAACGGGTATCGAGGGCTCCTGGAGCCGACGAGTTTGGCGAAGGCCGTTGTGTACCTAGTTTAGTGGCAAGTGTGCCGTGTAGTAATTAGTGGCAAGTTGCCGTTACCAAATTAATTGTATCTGATTGAGTGGCAAAAGTGCCGGTAGCTCGTGAACGATCCTGTACTTAGTTGAATAAATACTTTTATTTGAGTGAATCTTCTGAGTTATTCTTAGAGACAGAAGTGTCTCTAACAACTCAGAAGTGGGATAGCAACGACAGTGCCCACAAGGAAGTGTAAGAAAAAGTGAAATTTTGGAGCAAAATACTTGTTGCTCCGAAACGGTTGGCACGTGCGCCGCAAAATCGAATCGGCAATTTTCGAGTATAGTTGAGCTTTTGTGTGTGTTATCAGCTTCTCGACTAAATTTGAAAAAACGGACAATATTGACTATCGTAGAAAATTGAGTGACTATCGTGAAAATAGTGTAAAATTTTTTTTCGCTGGTATAAAACAAGTGTGTGCAAGTTGGTACATGCACGCGGCAGTGAAAGTGTGAAATCTCGCACGCGCCGAGCGGCAGACGATAACGAGCGGGTTGGCGCCTCGCTGGAATTTGCGAGCGGGTGGACCTTAGGGTCGCTTTTGATGACGAGTACTTAGCGTCGTGCGGCTGATGATCTTTGTTGCGCTCGTGACATAAGGCAAATTCACGATGACGCCAGAACAAGAGCGCAATGCGGCGGCACGCAAAGCCCGAGAAGCTCGACAACAGTTAGATTAAGAACAAAGAAATGCTGCGAGAACGTTGTATGAATCGCAGCAGCAGCAACAAAATCAGTTTGAGATACAACAGCAGCAGCAACAACAACATCAGCAATTTTTGCAACAACAGGGGGATATGCATCAACAGCACTTCCAGCAACCACATGCCGGTATGCCACAGCCACAAGCCGGGATGCAGCCAGAGATGATGCAGCTTATGACGGCCGTGACGAGGCTGATCGAGGGACAGTTCCAAGCGCAGCAGGCTCAGCAACAGCAAGTGCAGGTAAACACGACATACAGTGTGCTGCCGGACTTATCGCATAATATCGAGAATTTTACCGGTGTGGAGGGTTCCGCATTCGCTCGAGCTTGGCTGAAGCAGCTTGAGTCCACAGCTACTCTCCACCGATGGACGGAAGCGGTAGCGTTCGAAACCGCACGCAGCCACCTCAAACAGGCGGCGAAAAATTGGTATCTCGGAATGATCGACGAAATTAAGGACTGGGCAACATTTCGAGCGGAGTTCAAAGATGCCTTCTTGATAGAAAAAACCCTGACAGAGCGGTTTGAAGAGATGCAGCGTCGCATCCAAGGACCAAAAGAGAATACCACGGAATATTTTTTCGACAAAGTGCGGCTCTGTAAAGCCTTGAATTTTGGAATGGACGAAATAAAAATTCAAGTAGCCACGGGTGTGTGGTTTCGAACTACCAGTGCAGCTATTATGAACAGAAGCTACGCCAACGAAAATGAGCTGAGGCAGTTCATAGTCAGTTTCGAAGCGCTTGAATCGGCGCGCTCCGATAGGATTGGTGCAGCAAGGAAACCTCCCGGGACAGCAGCGACAACTAGCAGCAGGGCGGACAGCAGTCCAACGACAACTCAGCGAAGCAACCAGCAGGGTAATGCCGGTCAATCAAACGCGAGTGCCGAAAGTTCTGTGAAAAGTGATACGTGTTACCGATGCTCAGAAAAAGGGCATTACGCTAAATACTGTACTAAGAAGCGTGAGACGACGTGCTATACGTGCGGTGGACCGGGTCATATCGCGAAATTTTGTCCGAAATCTGAAAATTCTGTGAAATTGCCAGAGGCGGAAATGAAATTTGTTGCGCCGGATGGGCATAAGACAGTGTCTAAGTATGTAAAAATTGCTAAGTTAGATGAGGCCCAAGGACTCAAAAGTCTAGTTGATCCTGGCAGCTCCGACTGCACAATTAAGGCGTCAGTTATGCTTGAGCACGGACTCAAATTTATACCGATTTCTAGTATTTTAGTTGGATTTGGAAAATCCGGTAATGAAGTAAAATCAAGCGGAATAGTGCGTGGCACATTGACTGTTGACCAGTGTACGGCGAACGATATAATTTTTCGCGTTGTGCCTGATGATGTGCAACCGTGTGACATAATTATAGGGAGGACTTTTACAGACTTACCCCATGTTTCGTATTATAAGAGTGGTGATGTTTTCGAATTTGTTCAGAATGAAAAATTGTTTTCTATTTATCCGGAAGCGAATGTTGAGCAAAGTGACGTTTTTGATGTGGCATCCGATGAATCTATCAGTATCGCACCAGCTTCGATGAAATTCATTCAAGTTAAATCTTGTGGTGAAACATTTGAAATACCGTTTTATAATCCAAGTGATAAGAAAATCACACTTTCTTCTGATGAATGTTTGAATGACCGCGTTCTACTTTTGAATTCAGATCCATCTGAAGAGCCAATACGTAGACCAATTGTAGAAAATGATGTGAATGTAGGACCTAATGTGACGCCAGATCAAATTCGTGGACTTTTAGCTATGCTTAATGATTATCGTGAGTGTATTGCGTTGGATGAGAGTGAATTAGGATGTACCGATTTAACTGAGATGGACATTGAGGAGAAGCCAGGAAGTCAACCTGTGTATTCTCGAGCATACAAAGCTAGCGCAGAGCAAAGAGAGGCTATGCGGAAAATTTTTGCCGGTTACAGAAAAGCCAAAATATTTGAGGATACGAACTCTCCGTACGGCAGCCCGTGTATGCTAGTTAAAAAGGCTGATGGGTCATGGAGGTTAGTAGTAGATTTTCGCAGGCTGAATAATAATACGGTTCGTAAAGTTTTTCCAATTCCCCTATTTGATGACGGCCTTGAATTTCTTCATGGCGCATGTCTTTTCATAACTCTAGATCTTGCTCAAGGATTTTTACAAGTTCCATTATCTGAAGCAGCTAAAGCGAAAACAGCGGTAGTGACGCCTGATGATAGAGGGCAATTTACACGATCAATTTTTGGTTTGATGAATGCACCAGTTTATTTTGCTGAATTGATGTATAAGGTTTTTGGCCATTTGCGCAATAGGATTATGTTGATATGTGTGGATGATGCATGTATTTTTGCCTTGATTTGGTCCCAATTAATGCAAAGATTTAAGATAGTTCTGATAGAGTTGAAGAAAGCTCATTTAACATTAAATCTTAAAAAGTGCTATTTTGGTGTAGAAGAAGTTGAGTACCTAGGGTTGCGCATTAGTAAAGATGGCATTGGGCCGGGCAGTAAGAAGATAATTGCAATTCGCGAATTTCCTACACCGCGCAATATTCATGAAGTACGCCGTTTCCACGGGATGGCAAGCTTCTTCCGGAGATTTGTCCCAAATTTTGCCAAATTAGCTGCTCCACTTATTGATCTTTTGAAGAAAAATAACACTTTTGTATGGTCTGATCGGCAAGACGAAGCATTCCGAGCAATCAAAGAAAAGTTGAGTTCAAGTCCGATACTTGCTCATTATAATCCAAAGTCTAATAGGACTGAGATCCACACCGATGCGTCCTGTGATGGACTTGGTGCCATGCTTTTACAAGAAGGAAATGATAAATTGATGCACATTGTTTATGCAATAAGTCGACGTACTTCAGACGTAGAGAAAGCTTATCATTCGAGTAAGTTAGAACTTTTGGCCATTGTTTGGGCGTTAGATAGATTGAGAAATTTGTTGATAAGCATACCCTTTACAGTCATCACGGATTGTCAGGCACTTATTTATATCAATTCCGAGGAGAGTCCTCAGATCATTCGTTGGTTAGCATCGATAGCAGATTTTGATTATACTATAATTCACCGTGCTGGAGAAAAAATGCAACATGTAGATGCTCTCTCACGAGCGCCAGTAGAAGAGTGTGGTGTGAGTCTTGATGATGCTACTATGTTTAATGTGACAGTAAGAGAAGATGAAATTTTAATGTATCAGCGTATTGATGATGACTTGTTAAGAAAAATCCAAATATTAGAGAAAAATGTAAGCGATCGTACTAAGCGTGAGAAGAGTGAAGCGCATGAGTTTGTGTTGAAGAATGGGTTACTTTACAAGCGAGAAAAAATGGGAGACGGTCCTAATGATTACAAAAATTTCTATGTAGTTCCGCGTGCAATGCGTAAGGCGTTAGTGATCAAGAATCACGATCTGTCGAGCCATTTTGGGGTAGATAAAACAGTGGATAGAATCAAAGAGTTTTACTATTTTCCAAAAATGAGAAACTATGTCAGAAGACATATTGCTTCGTGTGTCGAGTGTTTGTTGGCCAAGCATAAGGCGGGTAAGCAAGCTAGGGAACTGCACCCCATTCCTCCGGGCAAAAGGCCGTTTGAAGTTATGAATGTGGATCATCTTGGCCCGTTTGTTACGTCAAAACTTGGGAATAAGTACATATTAGCCGCCATTTGTAACTTGACTAGATTTGCTCTACTTTTCGCAGTAAAAGATGTGAAAGCGAAGACGACCGTCCGTCACATGCAGAAAGTCGTAGATAGATTCGGAGCACCTGTGCGTTTTATAACTGACCGGGGAGTCGCGTATGCATCAGAAGTTTTTGAGAAATTTTGCAATGAAAATGGCATTAAGCACACGCTCAATTCAAGTCGTCATCCACAGGCGAACGGGCTTGTTGAACGATTGAACCAAACGATACTTCCAGCTTTAAAAGCTAATTTGATAGATTTTGATGGTCTCGATTGGGATAAAAACCTCGGGAAAATTGAACGGGACCTGAATACTTCCGTAAACAAGACGACGGGCCGAACTCCATTCGAGATGTTATACGGGTACATCCCGCGTTTCAAAGATGGGCTAGCTAGAGATTTGACGGTAGATTCGGAACAGTATAAGATTCCTGGTGAACTTAGAGACGAGATTCGAGAGAAAATTGAGGTCGAACAGCAAAATTCAAAGGAATGTTACGATAAGTCGAGGGTTAAAAATGTTAAATTTTCAGTGGGTGACATAGTTTTCATGAAGGCAAATCGTGTAGCAACCGGTGAATCGACGAAGTTGCAACCAAAGAATAAGGGTCCACTTGTGATCACTCAAGTTCTTCCATCTGATACGTATAGAGTTCAGAGTCTGAGTAAAAAAGTTGATTTAAAACAGGGGACAACAGCGCATGTAAGTCAGCTGAGAATTTGGCGTGGATGTCCTATTGAGGATGGAGATAATAGTGAGTCTGAGTCTGAATCTGAGGATGAAATTGTTGTGCAAAATGATTCTGTTATGAGTGGAGATGATGAAAGTGCGAATGATAATGACGAACAAGCACAGAATGCCGTTTCGACGAGCAATGTTACTGATGTACGTAGAAGTTCAAGACAGCGCAAGAAACCGAGCAAGCTTGAGGATTTTGTATCCGATTAGATTTTTTTTATTAACACCTTCTATCTGGAAGCTTGGAGGACCAAGCTCGCATAGGATGGCCGAATGTTAGAGAGAGTATGTCCACGAGTATATGTATGCGTATAGGGCGACATGTATGTGTATGTGCGTATGGAGTGGCGGCGCCACCGGATGGACGAGTGCGTGCGCGCGAGGGAGGCTCGAGAGAACTTGGCGGGCCGCGATCAAGTACGGGCGGCGGGCGAAGGCCGTGACCTGGTGAACGGGTATCGAGGGCTCCTGGAGCCGACGAGTTTGGCGAAGGCCGTTGTGTACCTAGTTTAGTGGCAAGTGTGCCGTGTAGTAATTAGTGGCAAGTTGCCGTTACCAAATTAATTGTATCTGATTGAGTGGCAAAAGTGCCGGTAGCTCGTGAACGATCCTGTACTTAGTTGAATAAATACTTTTATTTGAGTGAATCTTCTGAGTTATTCTTAGAGACAGAAGTGTCTCTAGCAACTCAGAAGTGGGATAGCAACGACAGTGCCCACAAGGAAGTGTAAGAAAAAGTGAAATTTTGGAGCAAAATACTTGTTGCTCCGAAACGGTTGGCACGTGCGCCGCAAAATCGAATCGGCAATTTTCGAGTATAGTTGAGCTTTTGTGTGTGTTATCAGCTTCTCGACTAAATTTGAAAAAACGGACAATATTGACTATCGTAGAAAATTGAGTGACTATCGTGAAAATAGTGTAAAATTTTTTTTCGCTGGTATAAAACAAGTGTGTGCAAGTTGGTACATGCACGCGGCAGTGAAAGTGTGAAATCTCGCACGCGCCGAGCGGCAGACGATAACGAGCGGGTTGGCGCCTCGCTGGAATTTGCGAGCGGGTGGACCTTAGGGTCGCTTTTGATGACGAGTACTTAGCGTCGTGCGGCTGATGATCTTTGTTGCGCTCGTGACATAAGGCAAATTCACGATGACGCCAGAACAAGAGCGCAATGCGGCGGCACGCAAAGCCCGAGAAGCTCGACAACAGTTAGATTAAGAACAAAGAAATGCTGCGAGAACGTTGTATGAATCGCAGCAGCAGCATTAAAATCAGTTTGAGATACAACAGCAGCAGCAACAACAACATCAGCAATTTTTGCAACAACAGGGGGATATGCATCAACAGCACTTCCAGCAACCACATGCCGGTATGCCACAGCCACAAGCCGGGATGCAGCCAGAGATGATGCAGCTTATGACGGCCGTGACGAGGCTGATCGAGGGACAGTTCCAAGCGCAGCAGGCTCAGCAACAGCAAGTGCAGGTAAACACGACATACAGTGTGCTGCCGGACTTATCGCATAATATCGAGAATTTTTCCGGTGTGGAGGGTTCCGCATTCGCTCGAGCTTGGCTGAAGCAGCTTGAGTCCACAGCTACTCTCCACCGATGGACGGAAGCGGTAGCGTTCGAAACCGCACGCAGCCACCTCAAACAGGCGGCGAAAAATTGGTATCTCGGAATGATCGACGAAATTAAGGACTGGGCAACATTTCGAGCGGAGTTCAAAGATGCCTTCTTGATAGAAAAAACCCTGACAGAGCGGTTTGAAGAGATGCAGCGTCGCATCCAAGGACCAAAAGAGAATACCACGGAATATTTTTTCGACAAAGTGCGGCTCTGTAAAGCCTTGAATTTTGGAATGGACGAAATAAAAATTCAAGTAGCCACGGGTGTGTGGTTTCGAACTACCAGTGCAGCTATTATGAACAGAAGCTACGCCAACGAAAATGAGCTGAGGCAGTTCATAGTCAGTTTCGAAGCGCTTGAATCGGCGCGCTCCGATAGGATTGGTGCAGCAAGGAAACCTCCCGGGACAGCAGCGACAACTAGCAGCAGGGCGGACAGCAGTCCAACGACAACTCAGCGAAGCAACCAGCAGGGTAATGCCGGTCAATCAAACGCGAGTGCCGAAAGTTCTGTGAAAAGTGATACGTGTTACCGATGCTCAGAAAAAGGGCATTACGCTAAATACTGTACTAAGAAGCGTGAGACGACGTGCTATACGTGCGGTGGACCGGGTCATATCGCGAAATTTTGTCCGAAATCTGAAAATTCTGTGAAATTGCCAGAGGCGGAAATGAAATTTGTTGCGCCGGATGGGCATAAGACAGTGTCTAAGTATGTAAAAATTGCTAAGTTAGATGAGGCCCAAGGACTCAAAAGTCTAGTTGATCCTGGCAGCTCCGACTGCACAATTAAGGCGTCAGTTATGCTTGAGCACGGACTCAAATTTATACCGATTTCTAGTATTTTAGTTGGATTTGGAAAATCCGGTAATGAAGTAAAATCAAGCGGAATAGTGCGTGGCACATTGACTGTTGACCAGTGTACGGCGAACGATATAATTTTTCGCGTTGTGCCTGATGATGTGCAACCGTGTGACATAATTATAGGGAGGACTTTTACAGACTTACCCCATGTTTCGTATTATAAGAGTGGTGATGTTTTCGAATTTGTTCAGAATGAAAAATTGTTTTCTATTTATCCGGAAGCGAATGTTGAGCAAAGTGACGTTTTTGATGTGGCATCCGATGAATCTATCAGTATCGCACCAGCTTCGATGAAATTCATTCAAGTTAAATCTTGTGGTGAAACATTTGAAATACCGTTTTATAATCCAAGTGATAAGAAAATCACACTTTCTTCTGATGAATGTTTGAATGACCGCGTTCTACTTTTGAATTCAGATCCATCTGAAGAGCCAATACGTAGACCAATTGTAGAAAATGATGTGAATGTAGGACCTAATGTGACGCCAGATCAAATTCGTGGACTTTTAGCTATGCTTAATGATTATCGTGAGTGTATTGCGTTGGATGAGAGTGAATTAGGATGTACCGATTTAACTGAGATGGACATTGAGGAGAAGCCAGGAAGTCAACCTGTGTATTCTCGAGCATACAAAGCTAGCGCAGAGCAAAGAGAGGCTATGCGGAAAATTTTTGCCGGTTACAGAAAAGCCAAAATATTTGAGGATACGAACTCTCCGTACGGCAGCCCGTGTATGCTAGTTAAAAAGGCTGATGGGTCATGGAGGTTAGTAGTAGATTTTCGCAGGCTGAATAATAATACGGTTCGTAAAGTTTTTCCAATTCCCCCATTTGATGACGGCCTTGAATTTCTTCATGGCGCATGTCTTTTCATAACTCTAGATCTTGCTCAAGGATTTTTACAAGTTCCATTATCTGAAGCAGCTAAAGCGAAAACAGCGGTAGTGACGCCTGATGATAGAGGGCAATTTACACGATCAATTTTTGGTTTGATGAATGCACCAGTTTATTTTGCTGAATTGATGTATAAGGTTTTTGGCCATTTGCGCAATAGGATTATGTTGATATGTGTGGATGATGCATGTATTTTTGCCTTGATTTGGTCCCAATTAATGCAAAGATTTAAGATAGTTCTGATAGAGTTGAAGAAAGCTCATTTAACATTAAATCTTAAAAAGTGCTATTTTGGTGTAGAAGAAGTTGAGTACCTAGGGTTGCGCATTAGTAAAGATGGCATTGGGCCGGGCAGTAAGAAGATAATTGCAATTCGCGAATTTCCTACACCGCGCAATATTCATGAAGTACGCCGTTTCCACGGGATGGCAAGCTTCTTCCGGAGATTTGTCCCAAATTTTGCCAAATTAGCTGCTCCACTTATTGATCTTTTGAAGAAAAATAACACTTTTGTATGGTCTGATCGGCAAGACGAAGCATTCCGAGCAATCAAAGAAAAGTTGAGTTCAAGTCCGATACTTGCTCATTATAATCCAAAGTCTAATAGGACTGAGATCCACACCGATGCGTCCTGTGATGGACTTGGTGCCATGCTTTTACAAGAAGGAAATGATAAATTGATGCACATTGTTTATGCAATAAGTCGACGTACTTCAGACGTAGAGAAAGCTTATCATTCGAGTAAGTTAGAACTCTTGGCCATTGTTTGGGCGTTAGATAGATTGAGAAATTTGTTGATAAGCATACCCTTTACAGTCATCACGGATTGTCAGGCACTTATTTATATCAATTCCGAGGAGAGTCCTCAGATCATTCGTTGGTTAGCATCGATAGCAGATTTTGATTATACTATAATTCACCGTGCTGGAGAAAAAATGCAACATGTAGATGCTCTCTCACGAGCGCCAGTAGAAGAGTGTGGTGTGAGTCTTGATGATGCTACTATGTTTAATGTGACAGTAAGAGAAGATGAAATTTTAATGTATCAGCGTATTGATGATGACTTGTTAAGAAAAATCCAAATATTAGAGAAAAATGTAAGCGATCGTACTAAGCGTGAGAAGAGTGAAGTGCATGAGTTTGTGTTGAAGAATGGGTTACTTTACAAGCGAGAAAAAATGGGAGACGGTCCTAATGATTACAAAAATTTCTATGTAGTTCCGCGTGCAATGCGTAAGGCGTTAGTGATCAAGAATCACGATCTGTCGAGCCATTTTGGGGTAGATAAAACAGTGGATAGAATCAAAGAGTTTTACTATTTTCCAAAAATGAGAAACTATGTCAGAAGACATATTGCTTCGTGTGTCGAGTGTTTGTTGGCCAAGCATAAGGCGGGTAAGCAAGCTAGGGAACTGCACCCCATTCCTCCGGGCAAAAGGCCGTTTGAAGTTATGAATGTGGATCATCTTGGCCCGTTTGTTACGTCAAAACTTGGGAATAAGTACATATTAGCCGCCATTTGTAACTTGACTAGATTTGCTCTACTTTTCGCAGTAAAAGATGTGAAAGCGAAGACGACCGTCCGTCACATTCAGAAAGTCGTAGATAGATTCGGAGCACCTGTGCGTTTTATAACTGACCGGGGAGTCGCGTATGCATCAGAAGTTTTTGAGAAATTTTGCAATGAAAATGGCATTAAGCACACGCTCAATTCAAGTCGTCATCCACAGGCGAACGGGCTTGTTGAACGATTGAACCAAACGATACTTCCAGCTTTAAAAGCTAATTTGATAGATTTTGATGGTCTCGATTGGGATAAAAACCTCGGGAAAATTGAACGGGACCTGAATACTTCCGTAAACAAGACGACGGGCCGAACTCCATTCGAGATGTTATACGGGTACATCCCGCGTTTCAAAGATGGGCTAGCTAGAGATTTGACGGTAGATTCGGAACAGTATAAGATTCCTGGTGAACTTAGAGACGAGATTCGAGAGAAAATTGAGGTCGAACAGCAAAATTCAAAGGAATGTTACGATAAGTCGAGGGTTAAAAATGTTAAATTTTCAGTGGGTGACATAGTTTTCATGAAGGCAAATCGTGTAGCAACCGGTGAATCGACGAAGTTGCAACCAAAGAATAAGGGTCCACTTGTGATCACTCAAGTTCTTCCATCTGATACGTATAGAGTTCAGAGTCTGAGTAAAAAAGTTGATTTAAAACAGGGGACAACAGCGCATGTAAGTCAGCTGAGAATTTGGCGTGGATGTCCTATTGAGGATGGAGATAATAGTGAGTCTGAGTCTGAATCTGAGGATGAAATTGTTGTGCAAAATGATTCTGTTATGAGTGGAGATGATGAAAGTGCGAATGATAATGACGAACAAGCACAGAATGCCGTTTCGACGAGCAATGTTACTGATGTACGTAGAAGTTCAAGACAGCGCAAGAAACCGAGCAAGCTTGAGGATTTTGTATCCGATTAGATTTTTTTTATTAACACCTTCTATCTGGAAGCTTGGAGGACCAAGCTCGCATAGGATGGCCGAATGTTAGAGAGAGTATGTCCACGAGTATATGTATGCGTATAGGGCGACATGTATGTGTATGTGCGTATGGAGTGGCGGCGCCACCGGATGGACGAGTGCGTGCGCGCGAGGGAGGCTCGAGAGAACTTGGCGGGCCGCGATCAAGTACGGGCGGCGGGCGAAGGCCGTGACCTGGTGAACGGGTATCGAGGGCTCCTGGAGCCGACGAGTTTGGCGAAGGCCGTTGTGTACCTAGTTTAGTGGCAAGTGTGCCGTGTAGTAATTAGTGGCAAGTTGCCGTTACCAAATTAATTGTATCTGATTGAGTGGCAAAAGTGCCGGTAGCTCGTGAACGATCCTGTACTTAGTTGAATAAATACTTTTATTTGAGTGAATCTTCTGAGTTATTCTTAGAGACAGAAGTGTCTCTAACATTCTGTTTGGGGACTCAAGATAAAACTTGGTAACTTTATGAATTTGTTGAGAATTAACCTCCAATCTTCATCGGCGCATCAATTCATCTGTGGAGAGATGAAGAACATCATTACTCGAGCCCCATCCTTTCTGATAATAGAATGTAATTGGTGGAAGTCAGGCCTAGCGTGTCAGTGCACGTGAGCTGTGAGAGCCAATCTTAGATTATTCGCTAGACAAAGATACCTCAAAACAATATAAGATGCTCACTTATACCTCATTTGCACTCTTATGCTTGGTATGACTTTTACCGATAACAATCCATCATCAAAAAAAATTACCCTTATGTGATGGTGTTCTCTATCACTCCACAGAGGGATCTGATACAAAATGTAGGTGACTTCTCAACAAATCGACTCTATTTTCGAGAACTACACCTGATCTTGGACATTAACATTGATTGAAATACAAAATATCTTAGAGCTTGTGTTTGAAAATTCAAGACAGATCTTGGTAACTTTCTTGATTTGTTGAGAATTCATCCACCATATCCATCGGTGCTTCCATTCATCTGTGGAGTGATGAAGAACATCATCACCTGAGCCCCATCTCTTTTGATGGTGGGGTGTAATTCGTGTATGTTAGACCTAGCGTGTCAGTGCAAATGAGTTGTGAGAGAGAATCTCTGACCATTTGCTAGATAGAGATGCTTCAAAATAATGGGAATGCTCACTCACAACTCAATCGCACTCATATGCTTGGCATGACTCCTACCGATAACAATCAATGATCAAATAAAATAATTTAAAAAAACATTTTAAAATATCGCTTTTATGTGAACCGTTAAGCATAATTGCATGTCAAAATTTGAAGAAGATGAAAACAGTTATCTATGTTTCTGTCATAAACGAAGAGTAAGTCAGTTGACGTCCAGCTTCACGAATTCCATAATTTCAAGATATCAAAATGGTAAAAGCGTGGGTTGTAAACTTGACACATCAAGAGTAGTTTTCACCAATCAACCAATGGACCCATGAAAATTCAACCGAAAGAGACTGTTGAATCTCTGTGATGCATCAAGAAGTGACAGGAAGCATCCTCAATGGTTCAAATAAACAAGTTCATAACGCGTAGAGCCACTGTGACTATTTTACTTTTGAATGTAGTCCATTCCGTCATTCATCTGAAGATTCTTGAAGCATACGATACTAAGAGTCAGGAGAAAGTCTGAATTCAATGACAAATCAAGAAGCACACAGTGTCTCATGAAATATCATTCATCACCTTGATTGTGCTTCATGATTTGAAGACCAGGACTTTGGCTCAGCGCGCTTACTGTACATACACCACAAAACTTGATTGCACACTGAGGCCTCAACTTCCTCTCTGAGCTTGCAAAAAGATGAAACCATTCAACTCTTAGAGGTACCTATTATTTTTTATCTGCAAACACTAATCACAACCTTATTGGTCACACGTGGTGGAGAGAAACTTTTGATAAGACCATGGTATAGCAAGGCCGCATGCAGAAAACTTGTAAGAATTCAATAGCTAGGCGAGATCGACCGCACTCTGAAAACTGCTGAAAACTGAGAAACATCAAATCATCACAATAACAGCACTAAATAAAAAGCAGCAACACAGCCAGCAGTAGTTTAGGCTTGACAGGACAGCATCGCGTGGCAGTGTCAGCACTTCGAGGAGGTTATATGGGTCCTACAGGCAGTTGTTATACTTGTTATTGGATAGGCATCTCATTCCTATTTGTTGATAATCATTATGTTTTGATTAATCAAAACTAGAAACAGTGAAATTTGTAGGGTTTGCGAAGAATCGACGAGTTGCGTCGGCCATGCTGTGATATTCTAAAGCGAGGCTCTTGCCCTTGCTGATCGCACGAATAAACCTCTACATAATTATGCAATGAGAAAGAGAGAGAGAGGTCCGACGCTGCGCACGAACCTATTTGCATTTACACAAATATTGAATCGCGCAGAGCTCGGAAACCCACACGAATACACGGGATACCACGCAATTCCACGTCAGTGACACACTCACACGAAGAATTCGGTGGCGCGGCCGCGGCCGAGTTCAATAAAAGCGAATAAAAAGATGACTCGCATTTAATGGTGTTCTCCATGACCCCACAAGGGAATTGATCCACTGATCAGAGTTGTAGGTGAGATCTCAACAGATTGACGATACTATTCAGAACTACACTAAAAACTGAACTTGGATACGGAAATTGATTGAAAAGGCACATATGTGAAAGATGCACTTTTGAGTTGTAAGATGAATCTCATCATTGTACAGTACCCCCCACGTAGCACCATAAGTTTCAGAAACGTTTCTCAACGGTTTCATTTGAAACCTGGAAACGTTTCGTAAGGAGGTTTCGGAGACGTTGCGGAAACATCATAGAAACGTCGAGATGTCCACTTTTCGAAACGTTTCCCAGGGGTTTCAGAAACGTTCCAATGACCCAGGCAAGCGGCATGGAGGGTATCCGCAGTCCAGCAGTCTGGGAACGTTTCGGGAGCGTTTGGGCCCAACGTTTCCAAAGTCAGTGCTGGAAACGTTGGTGAAACGTCTCCGAAAGAAGTATATATATTGAACCATTTTGGTAGTGTAATGCTTTGGGGATATTGAATTGATGTGTAAGCGAGATTTCCAAGCTGGAGTTGTTCATATTTATTCAAAATTATCTCATGAACAAGTCCAAAATTTTATACATGCGGCATACCGCGGGCTTCATCACAAGAGATCAAAGCCACCAATTTCGCGAATCGTATTGACAAGCAGCACACACAAATGGTGGCAGCGACGGCCACGCCAGTACACACTCCCTAATTAACTTTAGACGTGATATTACATGTATTAATCACAAATTATCGAATATTTCATTATAGCTAACATATACATACGGCTTAAGATATACATACATATTTAGACGTTTATAAATATATGTACACACACACATATATCAAGATAAGAATATCACATATCGATCTTGTGGATGGTATTGAAAATACAGAGATTAATATACATTAGATACAAATACATACATTATGATTCATTGTAGGAGTAGAACACGCCCAGCTTTTCGCTGAGAATCTACTTTTATAACCGACAATCGGTATGATTAACCAAAAAATGCGTCCCATCTCCCACATCGCACCGGCCAAGGCTCGCAGATACTATGGTAACGAACAAAGTCAAGTAAAAACTAGGCCAACTCCTTAGAGATAACGATCCCCACGAGAAATCTCAAGAATAATTATTCACTCGAATCAACTGACAAGATTACAGGAGCCGGAAACAATGACAGAAGTTAACAAAGTAAATCATTGAATTTCCGACATATGTAGTGTAAAGAACTTTCCCCATAGTTTGCTTGATAGTTATAAAGAGAAGAAACGCATGCTTTGAAATCTTGAGATATTTCTTCGCTTGGGCATTTTTCGCGTGTTCAATGGACTCATCCTGAGAATCGACCACATGACTGATCCCATATCAAAGATTTTACATACGAATATACTTCCCTAGTATTTAACGATTCTCCATGCCAGACTTCAAATTTTCAGTAACGCCATCATCCAATCATATATATCACATCGATCTCCTTATTGCATATTCCAATCATCAATATCCGTCCTCCGAACACATTTCACTTCACATTGTGTCATGTCGACGTCGGGGAATCACCAAGTGTTGCTTCGCACCATATAAATATATATAAGCTCATGCAATCGCGCAAAATGTCATACAACACACTTCTACGGATATCGCAAACTGCTGAGCTTTCCATCACATGCTCTTACTTCTTGACAGCGATCTACCAGAGTTGGCTTCCTTCTTTGGTGCAGCCTCGCCAAGCTCGCTTGCAACTTCCACCCACTCTCGCCGTATGCTTTCATTTTCCAGTGCTTCTCGTGGCACACCCTTCAACCATTTTATACCAGCATTGGCGGAATCTGTAATTCAGAAATAGTCATGGATAAGTCCAATCAGTTCACCAATTCCAGGAAATCGCGAGAAATAACGGCAAGTACAAGAACCCACTTGACACAGGTTTTATATGGACTATCACTTCAGTGGCAGCCCCATCACGCCCATTGCACGGCACGAGTAGATAAAAATCTCCGACGATATTGCTGCTCTCGGGGTCTGCCTCTGAGCCTTGGCACACCGTCAGGTGCACCCTTGCAACACCAACAAAGCGAGCATCGGTCTTATCTGCTAGCATCTCTGGTCCTGCTGGCTCATCTCCCTCTGAAAAATAATTGAGCTTATTCACACAATAGAATAAAATCGTCAATGTTTTGTTTTTCGCGAATGAAGCAATCAAGAAATGTGGCTCAATCGAGGTATATTTTTGAAAATGCAATTGCGGATTAATTCATCAATGTTGATTCTCGTTATTTTCTTAAAAGTCATCGAGTTTTATACCAACACCATATTCAATTCGCGCCTCAGAACACATGAACTCTTGTCAGGCCATTACGTTTGGGATGAAGGCGATTTGAGCGCAAAGAAGAGTACGTCGCCCCCCCCCCCCCCCATCTGGACCTGGCATGATTTATCATTATCCAATACCTTTTGGGAATGCGAGATGATCCGACTCTGCAACAGCCTTATCAAAGCTCTCGTAGTCCGATGCACCGGCTACCCATGCGTCGGTCGCGTCGAGCTCGCTGCCCATCGTCGAACAAGAGCCCACACCAGAGTCTGATGCATCACTGTTGTTGGACGAACACTCGACCGCCAACCTTCGTCTCTTGCGAGCTTGTACGTCTTTGCCATCATCTTCGTCGTACTCGATCTGTCTGCTGGTTGATTGGAACGCTCCATAAGGAAGCGCAGATCTGTTGGCCAAAGCTGGCGGAGAACTTGGGCTAGTATCGAAGTCCGTTTCCGGGTCCAGGCTCAGCAACATCCATCGTAGCCGCATCTCATTGTAAGTATCTGTAATGATTAACATAATTGAAATTAGGTGAGCGGTCGGTACCCTTCCGCATATTCTTTTTTTTGAACCTGTTCATACGCACGCGCCAGCCCCCAAGTTCAACATTCTAATTCACCGCTCGAGCAGCGCTAGCCCTCTGATGCGTGAGAACAACGCTAGATGGAGCCAGGTTCACCATCGACGGCGCAACAAAGTTCCAATATCCCCTCTTCGCGTCGAAAGCTCAGACGCGGGGAGAAACGATCGCGATGTACCGCGCGCCGTTTCGATACGCGAGCCCAACACCTATGCACAATGCTTGGCAGATCCACCGGGCCTTTGATCGAATAGTCAAATGATGAAGGAAATTCATAGATCCACGCAAATTATGACACGATTCACACAATCAATACAAAATTCCTCCCCGGCAAGAATCTGGAACCACACTTGATAAATTTCTGGTTCCGTTATTCAGTAAGGCCGACTTGCAATCATTTTTCAATAGAAACTCGAACACTTCTTCCAACGATACCCCATTGAAGAGTTCTTTCAGCGTATAGGAATTAAGATCGGTCATCATCTCATATGATACTCGCGACTAAATAATATATAATCGAGCAATAACGGGTTGAATGCCAGCGGCTGTGTCAAAAATGTTCGTCCGCGCCCGTTGGCATTGATGATCTCACATACTCACACGATTATACCGAGAATCCCGATTAAGACTTCACATTCCAAGCGAGTAAGGTTCCACAACACCTTTGAAGAGCACATCCTTGGATATCCGATCAATGACATCGCGGCCCTTTTTAGCTAATTATAATAGATACTCCCTACGTCGTAACTCAACGCGATCGGCACTGTACCAACGAGCCCCACTCACCTGCCGACGCAACAATCCTCTCGACGTCCACGACCTTCCAATCCTCGCCGGGTGTTTGTCGCGAGCGCACCATCCTCGCGATAGCCGGGGCCGGGGCGTACGGCGGCCACAAGATAGCCTCTGCACTGTTACCGGTAAACCACCCCTCCGGTACCACTTCCAAGTCGCCACCAGCCAGCACGACCACGAAAAAACTACGCATTTTGATGTATCAAGAGCCAGATCACACTCCACAGTAGCAGTTACACGGGAATATCGCGAGAGCAGCAGCTCTATCACGGAATCACTCAATCAGAGAATGGTATCCGAGATCACGGAGCTGTATCACGATCTTTCTCGCAACTCGGAACAATGATGCTTCTACGTCAAGGGCCGCAGGCAGACTGCCCGGCACTTCATCGAAATCCGACGAGCGGTCCAAAACGCCCCTCCGTAAAAAACAGACCCACCAACCCGAATCACTCGCTTGGTCACGCCTCTCGTCATTCCACGAATCACAGCGCGGGCCTCTCTGCCACGCACAGCATTCCCACCACCACTGCACCGCATTTTTTGGCCGCTCGGTGGCTGCCGACCTTAATAACAGTCACCCCTCCACCCCCCCTCTCGGGGGCCACTCTTGCGGGTGCTCTACCTGCCACGGGTCAAAAGAGCTTCTTGCAGCGCCTACGTTGTCTATGTCTGGCCTCACGTGCAGCCCGTCTGTGTACTTATCTCTACCACCCTTTGTTTTGTTCCAGGCACATCTGGCGTTTCAAAAATTTTTTTCACATAGCTCCGCGCATCTCGAACGAGATCATAACGATCACAGGGGCCATAACCCGGCGCCCGCCACGATATCTTGCCAAGGCCATCGGGCAAGGATAGCCGTGTTACTCGTATGACCAAATGCTTCCCACCTCGACGTACCTTATGTCGAGCGAGAGTGTCTCCGGAGAAAATATCAAAAATTTCTTTCAACTTTCCAGCGAGCCCATGACTCGGCCTCAAATAACCTGGTCAAAGTTTCTCCCCTTTATGTTCTCTTGATCGAAATTTCTACTCACCCTATCAGATGTTACATTATATATTTGAGAATGAACACCCATTTTACTTTCGCGCCCAATGCAGCTCGCGAGGGACGACAATCAGAAGAAGTCCGGATCGCGTGTACGACTGGTTATAATACTGAAACATCTCATGTCGAACTCATGCATCCCATAATCGAAACTTACACCTCGATCTGCCCAGGCTGTTATCCGATCACTGCCTCGCTCTGGGCTACCCGAATTTTCCGCATCGACAACAAATTTTCTGAATATCGAAGGAAAACGTCTCATCTTTGCATCACGTGGCTCACGGGTATGTACATAAATAATCCAATCTATCCCATTCTCAACTCAGGAAATCTCAGTAGCCCTAATCAACACGAATTAAATGAGAAATTTCGATAAAACCGTCCCATCCTTCGATCGTGTGTATTGCTCGTTACATAAGTGTACCATTAAATGTCGAATTTATGCATTCCATGCGCGCAACTGATACCTCGATCTGCACAGGCCCTGATTACATCATATCCACACTCTGGCCCCACCAAATCATCCGCATCACCTAGAATTTGTCCAAATATTTGAAAATAAACGTCCCATCTCCGCATCGCTTGGCGCGCCGGCTGGGTAGTTTGATCATCACGGGCGGCATTTCTTCACTTTCCCCACATGAAAGGTACCTGATACTCACAAAGCTTCGATCTGTCACATCGTCACTTTGTAGAATGACAGTTGCTCTTATCAAAGCGAAACATATTGAGAAATTCGAAAAAACCGTCCCATCCTTGGATCGCGTGTACTCCTGGTTACAACAGTGTACCGTTAGAGGTCGATTTCATGGATTTCATGCACAAAACTGATACCCCGATCCGCACAGGCCTTCATTACATCATATTCACACTCTGGCCTCACCAGATTATCCGCATCGTCTACAATTTGTTCGTATATACGAAAGAAACGTCCCATCTCCGCATCGCTCGGCGCACCTGCTAGGTAGTTTAATCATCACGGGCGGCATTCCTTCACTTTCCCTACATAACAAGTACCCGATACGCACAAAGCTTTGATCTGCCACATCGTCACTTTGTAAAATGACAGTTGCTCTTATCAACATGAAGAATATTGAGATATTTGAAAAAAAACGTCCCATCCTTGGATCGCGTGTACTGCTGGTTACAACAGTGTATCATGACATGTCTAATTCATGCATTTCATTCACATAACTCATATCACGATTTGCACAAGCCTTCATTACATCAAATTCACGTTCTGGCCTCACCAAATTATCCGCATCACTAACAATCTGTCCGAATATCTGAAAAAAAACGTCCCATCCCCGCATCGCTCGGCGCGCCAGCTAGGTAGTTTAATCATCACGGGCGGCATTTCCTCACTTTCCCACATAACAAGCTCCCGATACGCACAAAGCTTTGATCTGCCACATCGTCACTTTGTAAAATGACAGTTACTCTTATCAGAGCGAAATATATTGAGAAATTCGAAAAAACCGTGCCATCCTTGGATCGCGTGTACTGCTGGTTACGACAGTGGACCGTTGGCGGTCGATTCCATAAATTTCATCCACAAAACTGATAACCCGATCCGCAAAGGCCTTCATTACATCATATCCACACTCTGGTCTCACCAGATTATCCGCATCGTCTACAGTTTGTCCGTATATACGAAAAAAACGTCCCATCTCCGCATCGCTCGGCGCGCCTGCTAGGTAGTTTAATCATCACGGGCGGCATTCCTTCACTTTCCCCACATAACAGGTACCCGATACGAACAAGGCTTTGATCTGTCACATCCTCACTTTCTCAAATGACAGTTGCTCTTATCAAAGCGAAATATATTAAGAATTTCGAAAAAACCGTCTCATCCTTGGATCGCGTGTACTGCTGGTTACAACAGTGTACCATGACATGTCTAATTCATGCATTTCATTCACATACTTCATATCACGATTCGCACAGGCCTTGATTACATCAAATTCACGTTCTGGTCCCACCAAAGTATCCGCATCACTGACAATTTGTCCGTATATCTGAGAAAAAACGTCTCATCTCCGCAATTCTCGGCGCGCCGGCTAGGTAGATCAATCATCACGAGCGGAATTTCTTCACTTTCCACACATAACAGGTACCCGATACGCACAAGGCTTTGATCTGTCACATCCTCGCTTTCTCAAGTGACAGTTGCTCTTATCAAAGCGAAATAGATTGAGAAATTCGAATGGACGCCCTGGTACGAGTCAAGCACCGCTGATTCACGCAGTTTCTCCGGTCGGCAGGTGAGCATAATATTGAAACGCCCGAAACGTCGTCTAAGCGCAAATATCTTTGTCTCTCGATAGCTCACTCAATTCTATTCCAATCACTTCCAAACTTTGCAGGAATCTTCCAAATAAGTTCACGAACAAATTTGTCGCTTTGAGGTTCTACCAAATCCAACTCTTGTAACACACTTTTCTGCCTGGCCGAGGGTCGGAAATCGCAAACGATACGCATTCAATTATAATCAACAGACTTTTGTTTATTGATAGACTCATGTTTTTCATCTGAATCAATTACACGGTCATCACTTTGAACAGATGAATGGTCATCACTTTGAACATGATCATTAAACTACCGAGCTGGTGCGCCGAACGATGCGGGGATGGGACGTTTTTTTCATATATTCGGACAAATTCTAGGTGATGCGGATAATCTGATGAGGCCAGAGTGTGGATATGATGTAATGAAGGCCTGTGCGGATCGGGGTATCAGTTTTGTGCATGAAATTCATGGAATCGACCTCCAATGGTACACTGTTGTAACCAGCAGTACACGCGATCCGAGGATGGGACGGTTTTTTCGAATTTATCAATATATTTCGCCTTGATAAGAGCAACTGTCATTTGAGAAAGTGAGGATGTGACAGATCAAAGCCTTGTGCGTATCGGGGACCTGTTATGTGTGGAAAGTGAAGAAATTCCGCTCGTGATGATTGATCTACCTAGCCGGCGCGCCGAGCGATGCGGAGATGGGACGTTTTTTTTCAGATATACGGACAAATTGTCAGTGATGCGGGTACTTTGTTGAGTCCAGAGCGCGAATTTGCTGTAATCAAGGCCTGTGCAAATCGTGATATGAGTTATGTGAATGAAATGCATGAATTAGACATGTCATGGTACACTGTTGTAACCAGCAGTATACGCGATCCAAGGATGGGACGGTTTTTTCGAATTTCTCAATATATTTTGCTTTGATAAGAGCAACTGTCATTTGAGAAAGTGAGGATGTGACAGATCGAAGCCTTGTGCGTATCGGGTACCTGTTATGTGGGGAAAGTGAAGACATGCTTTGAACACCAGTGTGCAGAATTTCACAATGATCCGTCCATTTTTAGCGGAGATCTGACATCAGGTAGGTCGAAAAGTGCTCGACCTCGCGACAAAAAATTTATGACAAAATATTTTCTAACTCGAATAATACCATTTACTGTACCTATGTCATGGGTTCAGGATAATATCCGTGCATTATTTTCCGTTACTTGACTACTCTGCTCCCATATTGTCCAAAAATTTTATGGAAAAGGGTTCCGGAAGAATAAGAAATATCATACAATCTCTTTATTTTCACAGTATATGCGATAAGAGGCTCAACTATCGACATGCCGGGAATATATTCCCTTTTCAATCATATCGAAAGACAGAGTGTAGCATTTGTTCATAAGGGTGTCATTCATATTTTCCTCGAGGTCGAGGCTGAATGATACGATAGACTAGAAGTCAAATAATTGATGTTGACAATTGTCTGGCTTATGTCATTGGGTTGTGAAGATCCGTATAGAGATTACGCTTTCCACCCGCCCGCGCACCCTGAATCACCAGCCCATCCAGAAAAGCCGGTGCATCCAAACTGCACTCAGTACAACGTTATCTCTGGAAACTGCAAAAAATCGGCGAAGTTACTCTAAGATTAACTCCATGCTCAATCTGAGGATCATATCCCAATTTGAATGATCAACATCGGGTGATTACAACTTGACAAGATGTTTTTGACTTGATTGATCAAAGCCTCCAAGAGAGATTTCGATTATTCCAAGTAGGTTATGATCCTCGGACTGATCATGGACTGGATCTTAGCGTAAAATCATTCAAATGCGAGAGTTCGCAGATTATTTCCAGGTTGCGGCAATAACGATCGGGTGAGTGCAGTTTGGATGATGGCTTTTCTGGGCGCATTGGCGATTCTGGGCGCGCGGGCTAGCAGAGCGCGCAAACTCTACGGATCTTCAATATAGGCCAGACAGATGCTGAGCCGCTACCTGTGCAAGCAAGCGTCATTACCCACAGCTCATCAAAGCTGATGTAGTAAACGGGCCGTGCGTGCCACCAATACTACTGTCTTTCGTCCGATCGTTATGTATGCAAAATCAAAAATTTTGCAGTCTGGTGGTGTTACCCAATTTTGCACCTCCTGTTCGATCGGAGGATCATGAGCATACTTGAGTGATAACAATTGGATAACTACAAATCGTAAATCTAAATTCTTGGATGTCAGCCCACCCAGTTGTAACTGCCCAATTTCCATCATTCAAATTGGTTTGCGATCCTCCAATTGAGCGTGGGGTGAAGAATGAGGATACGCCATTCAAAAAAAAATATGTCGCGTAATTTGACGGCTTAGGAGATAGCGATCGAACAAGCTCTAATTTCTTTAGGTGTATTGACCCTCGCTTTGACTGTAGCCCTCGTGCACTCGAACCAAAACATCTGCGGGTTGTAAAGATCCCAATGGAGATCGCGTGTTCAGCCGGAAAACTCGCAGGCGCGCCTAGGAACCGCGCGGACAACGGCGAGATCCCGGCGCGGAGAAGGACTGGGCGCGCCAGCTAAATTCAACGAAATGTCTCCTTACCGACAGTTACATTCTCAGCTACCACGCATAAAAATAATTTGGTATTCCCCCGAGCTCTTCGCAACACCCTATACTCCCTTCGAAAAAACTCAGTCATCATGAAGGACAGACAGTCTTCATGATATAAAAATCAATTCCCATCCTCGCATCGCGTATATGCTGTGGATAGGAATGATAAATCATCACAGACGGGGTTATTGCAAGTCATGCACAAAATTTGCACCTGCATCCATACAGGCCTCCAATTGCACACGGAAGGCTTCATTTTAAAGAAAAATTATTTCCCGGGAAAAGAGATACCTCGGGGTAGAGGGTGTGACAGTCACGGTACCCTCAAGTTTCTAGCGTTTTTCCCTGTGGCAAACTCGAGTGAAAATTTCTCAATTTCCGAAAAGTGCCTGTCGTGTTCTGGAAATTCCGGGTTCGACTTGAGAGGAACGAGTCTCGAACAAAAGTTGGGGTTCTCGAAAGCACGGGAAATATAAGATAAACCGGAACTTCACGGCCCAAATTGTTTATCCGTAAGCAGATAAAAAATTCCGAAAATCAGGGTTTTCCACCAACTTTTTTCCGCAAAAGTTCCGAAAAAACGATTTTTCGAATTATCATGAGTGTCTATTCCACATTTCAGACGTATACATGATTTTTTGCAAGCCACAAATAAATTACTTTAATTCCACCTCTTCATTCTTGACATCAAAACGAGCATTTAGAAACTTGGATGGCGAAAATCCGATCACTCTAAGCATCGCAAATGATGTGCGACGTGATCATTTTGACTACCGAATAAAGCATCAAAATAGTCCACTTTTCGCCATTAAAGTTTCTAAATAACCTTCTTAATGGCAAGAATCGAGTTGTGCAATTAAAGTTATCTATAAATGGCTATTTCGATAAGTTGGAACATGTACATTGGAAGTTGTGCTTCTTTCGAAGTGAAGGAAGCAGAAGGATCGTAAAGTTTGTTTGCGTTGACACTGAAACTCCACGTCTCGTCGTTACTGGCCGAGCGCGCGTAATTCATTGGGACACATTTTTGGTTGGATCGGCCGAACCGAACCGATCGCGACGAACCGAACGAAGCGAAAGTATCGTAAAGTTTGTTTGCGTTAAGACTGAAACTTTCTCGGAAACTCTACGTCCCGTCGTGAATGGGCGAGCGCGCGGGCCCGAGCTTTTATGGCCCCGCTCTAATTACCTGCTTCAAAAATGCAAAATCGTTCAAAACTGCACAAAAATGTTTGCAACTATTTAATCCGTTTTTGTACCGTCCATACGATGTCATAGAAACTTGAATCGTGAAAATCGGTTGATATGAAGTGATTTTCTGCATATCAATGTTAATTATCATGAGCACACATTTGCCTCTGATAATCACTGAATATTAACCGATTTTCACGATTTAAATTTGCATGACATCGTCTTGAAGGCACAAGAACGGATTAACTATTTGCAAGCATTTTTGTGCGGTTTTGAACAATTTTGCGATTCAGAAGTAGGTAATTAGAGCGGTGCAATAAACTTTGGACCCCGAGCGCTCGCCCGTCACGAGGCGACGTCGATTTTCAGTCCCAACGCGAACAAACATAGTTTCACGCTAGTTTTGTTCTCGGTGCGGTGAGAGATCGTGATCAGCGCGAACGAGCGACTGCATCGGTAATTTTACGATGACGGATTATATTATATTTGGCGATATAGTCCGGCGACTTCGAGATGCTCGGATGACATGCAAATTTTCAAAATTTTCCATTGACGCGCGCGTGATGGCCCAGTTTCCGGGTGATTTCGCAGTAACATCGGTTCATACTCTTTTGGCCACTTTGCGTGGCACGATAGAGGGAACGACGAGGGGCACGAGCTACCCCTATTTAAATGCACTACTTCAAAATTTGCTTCATTCGTTTAGAATTATTTGCAAATGAGATATCAATTTATGTTTCTGGGCCCGTATTATAAATTTCACGCGTTACGACTCCCATGTATCGACCTATGGTTTCTGATTGAGTGTCAGTAAAAAACGACAAACTTCGCGAAATGTCTCGCGGAATGTACACTTTTTACGCACAGTGTGTCGAGAAATATTTCGTCGTTTTTTACTGAAACTCAATCAAAAACCATAGGTCCATATATGGGAGTCGTAACGTGTAAAATTTAGAATACGGGCCCAGAAACAAAGATTGATATCTCATTTGCGAATAATTCTAAACGAATGAAGCAAATTTGAAGTAGTGCATTTAAATAGGGGTAGCTCGTGCCCCTCGTCGTTCCCTCGCTCGTGCCACGCAAAGTGGCCAAAAGAGTATGAACCGATGTTACTGCGAAATCACCCGGAAACTGGGCCATCACGCGCGCGTCAATGGAAAATTTTGAAAATTTGCATGTCATCCGAGCATCTCGAAGTCGCCGGACTATATCGCCAAATATAATATAATCCGTCATCGTCAAAATACCGATGCAGTCGCTCGTTCGCGCTGATCACAATCTCTCACCGCACCGAGATCAGAACTAGCGTGAAACTATGTTTGTTTGCGGACGTCGCGTCGTAAACGGGCGAGCGCTCGGGGTCCAATAGTATATTTCCGTACTGAGCGCGGTAGCCCATTTTGGGCACTAGGACAGTTTGTCTGTCGAGCAAAGCGAGACAGACATGTCCTCCAGTGCACAAAATGGGCTTGCAAGCGAAGTGCGGATATATTTTTTCATTACGAGAACCCTAAAATCCTATTTAGACGCGGCATTTTTAGGTTAGAGTAATGGAAAGTTTATTGCACCACTCTAATTACCTACTTCCGAATTGTAAAATTGTTCAAAACCGCACAAAAATGCTTTCAAATAGTTAATCCGTCCTTGTGCCTTCAAGACGATGTCATGCAAACTTGAATCGTGAAAATCGGTTGATATTCAGTGATTATCAGAGGCAAATGTGTGCTCATGATAATTAATTTTGACATACAGAAAATCACTTTATATCAACCGATTTTCACGATTCAAGTTTCTATGACATTGTATAGAAAGTACAAAAACGGATTAAATAGTTGCAAACATTTTTTTGCAGTTTTGAACGATTTTGCATCTTTGAAGCAGGTAATTAGGGCGGGGCCATAAAAGCTCGGGCCCGCGCGCTCGCCCATTCATGATGGGACGTAGAGTTTCAGTCTCAACGCAAAAAAATTTTACGATCCTTCCGCTTCGTTCGGTTCGTCCAATCCGACTAAAAATGTGTCCCAATGAATGGGCCCTAACCAAGCGTTCATTGCCCTACTCTAATTGCCTACTTCCAAATTGCAAAATTGTATAGAACCGCACAAAAATGTTTGCAGATATTTAATCCGTTCTTGTGCCTTCAAGACGATCTCATAGAAACTTGAATCATGGAAATCGGTTGATATGAAGTGATTTTGTGGCTATCTAAATCAATTAACATGAGCACACATTTGCCTCCGATAATCACTGAATCTCAACCGATATTCACAATTCAAGGTTCTATGAAATCGTCTCGAAGGCACAAGAACGGATTAAATATTCGCAAGCTATTTTGTGCAGTTTTAAACAATTTTGCAATTTGGGAGTAGGCAACTACAGTGGTGCCATAAACTTTGGGCCCCGAGCGCTCGCCCATTTATGGCGCGGCGTCGATTTTCAGCTCCAACGCAAACAAAGATAGTTTCCTGCTGGAAGCAATGACTTTTCATCTCGGTGCGGTGACTGCATCGGTATTTTTCCGATGACGGATTATTGTATATCTGTGGCATACATAGTCCGGCGACTTCGAAATGCTCGGATGAAATGCAAATTTTCAAATTTCCCCATTAACGAGCGCCTGATGACCCAGTTTCCGGGTAATATCGGAGGTATATCGGCGCATACTCTTTTGGCCACTTTGCGTCGTATGAGCTACCTCTATATGTAAATGCCTTACTTCAAATTTGCTACATTCGTTTAGAATTATTCGCAAATGGGATATCAACCCTTGTTTCTGGGCCCGAATTAAGAGATAATCTGGTGAGGCCAGAGTGTGGATATGATGTAATGAAGGCCTGTGCAGATCGGGGTATCAGTTTTGTGCATGAAATTCATGAAATCGACCTCCAACGGTACACTGTTGTAACCAGCAGTACACGCGATCCAAGGATGGGACGGTTTTTTCGAATTTCTCAATATATTTCGCTTTGATAAGAGCAACTGTCATTTGAGAAAGTGAGTATGTGACAGATCAAAGCCTCGTGCGTATCGGGGACATGTTTTGTGTGGAAAGTGAGGAAATGCCACCCGTGAAGATTGAACTACCTAGCCGGCGCGCCGAGCGATGCGGAGATGGGACTTTTTTTTCAGATATTCAGACAAATTCTAGGTGATGCGGATAATCTGGTGAGGCCAGAATGTGGATATGATGTAATGAAGGCCTGTGCGGATCGGGGTATCAGTTTTGTGCATGAAATTCATGAAATAGATCTCCAACGGTACACTGTTGTAACCAGCAGTACACGCGATCCAAGGATGGGACGGTTTTTTCGAATTTCTCGATATATTTCGCTTTGATAAGAGCAACTGTCATTTGAGAAAGTGAGGATGTGACAGATCAAAGCCTCGTGCGTATCGGGGACATGTTTTGTGTGGAAAGTGAGGAAATGCCACCCGTGAAGATTGAACTACCTAGCCGGCGCGCCGAGCGATGCGGAGATGGGACTTTTTTTTCAGATATTCAGACAAATTCTAGGTGATGCGGATAATCTGGTGAGGCCAGAATGTGGATATGATGTAATGAAGGCCTGTGCGGATCGGGGTATCAGTTTTGTGCATGAAATTCATGAAATAGATCTCCAACGGTACACTGTTGTAACCAGCAGTACACGCGATCCAAGGATGGGACGGTTTTTTCGAATTTCTCGATATATTTCGCTTTGATAAGAGCAACTGTCATTTGAGAGAGTGAGGATGTGACAGATCAAAGCCTCGTGCGTATCGGGGACAAGTGTTGTGTGGAGAGTGAGGAAATGCCGCCCGTGATGATTGAACTACCTAGCCGGCGCGCCGAGTGATGCGGAGATGGGACGTTTTTTTCAGATATTCGGACAGATTGTTAGTGATGCGGATAATTTGGTGAGGCCAGAACGTGAATTTGATGGAATGAAGGCCTGTGCAAATCGTCATATGAGTTATGTGAATGGAATGCACGAATTAGACATGTCATCGTACACTGTTGTAACTAGCAGTAAACGCGATCCAAGGATGGGACGGTTTCTTCGAATTCCTCGATATATTTCGCTTTGATAAGAGCAACTGTCATTTGAGAAAGTGAGGATGTGACAGATCAAAGCCTTGTTCTTATCGGGTACCTATTATGTGGGGAAAGTGAAGGAATGCCGCCCGTGATGAATAAACTACCTAGCAGGCGCGCCGAGCGATGCGGAGATGGGACGTTTTTTTCGTATATACGGACAAACTGTAGACGATGCGGATAATCTGGTGAGGCCAGAATGTGGATATGATGTAATGAAGGCCTGTGCGGATCGGGGTATCAGTTTTGTGCATGAAATTCGTGATATAGATCTCCAACGGTACACTGTTGTAACCAGCAGTACACGCGATCCAAGGATGGGACGGTTTTTTCGAATTTCTCAATATATTTCGCTTTGATAAGAGCAACTGTCATTTGAGAAAGTGAGGATGTGACAGATCAAAGCCTCGTGCGTATCGGGGACATGTTTTGTGTGGAAAGTGAGGAAATGCCGCCCGTGATGATTGAACTACCTAGCCGGCGCGCCGAGCGATGCGGAGATGGGACTTTTTTTTCAGATATTCAGACAAATTCTAGGTGATGCGGATAATCTGGTGAGGCCAGAATGTGGATATGATGTAATGAAGGCCTGTGCGGATCGGGGTATCAGTTTTGTGCATGAAATTCATGAAATAGATCTCCAACGGTACACTGTTGTAACCAGCAGTACACGCGATCCAAGGATGGGACGGTTTTTTCGAATTTCTCAATATATTTCGCTTTGATAAGAGCAACTGTCATTTGAGAGAGTGAGGATGTGACAGATCAAAGCCTCGTGCGTATCGGGGACATGTTTTGTGTGGGAAGTGAGGAAATGCCGCCCGTGATGATTGAACTACCTAGCCGGCGCGCCGAGCGATGCGGAGATGGGACGTTTTTTTCAGATATTCGGACAGATTGTTAGTGATGCGGATAATTTGGTGAGGCCAGAACGTGAATTTGATGGAATGAAGGCCTGTGCAAATCGTCATATGAGTTATGTGAATGGAATGCACGAATTAGACATGTCATCGTACGCTGTTGTAACCAGCAGAAAACGCGATCCAAGGATGGGACGGTTTCTTCGAATTCCTCGATATATTCCGCTTTGATAAGAGCAACTGTCATTTGAGAAAGTGAGGATGTCACAGATCAAAGCCTTGTTCTTATCGGGTACCTATTATGTGGGGAAAGTGAAGGAATGCCGCCCGTGATGAATAAACTACCTAGCAGGCGCGCCGAGCGATGCGGAGATGGGACGTTTTTTTCGTATATACGGACAAACTGTAGACGATGCGGATAATCTGGTGAGGCCAGAATGTGGATATGATGTAATGAAGGCCTGTGCGGATCGGGGTATCAGTTTTGTGCATGAAATTCATGAAATAGATCTCCAACGGTACACTGTTGTAAGCAGCAGTACACGCGATCCAAGGATGGGACGGTTTTTTCGAATTTCTCAATATATTTCGCTTTGATAAGAGCAACTGTCATTTGAGAAAGTGAGGATGTGACAGATCAAAGCCTCGTGCGTATCGGGGACATGTTTTGTGTGGAAAGTGAAGACATGCCGCCCGTGATGATTGAATTACCTAGCCGGCGCGCCGTGCGATGCGGGGATGGGACGTTTTTTTTCGTATATTCGGACAAATTCTAGGTGATGCGGATAATCTGGTGAGGCCAGAATGTGGAAATGATGTAATGAAGGCCTGTGCGGATCGGGGTATCAGTTTTGTGCATGAAATTCATGGAATAGATCTCCAACGGTACACTGTTGTAACCAGCAGTACACGCGGTCCAAGTATGGGACGGTTTTTTCGAATTCCTCAATATATTTCGCTTTGATAAGAGCAACTGTCATTTGAGAAAGTGAGTAAGTGACAGATCAAAGCCTCGTGCGTATCGGGGACATGTTTTGTGTGGAAAGTGAGGAAATGCCGCCCGTGATGATTGAACTACCTAGCCGGCACGCCGAGCGATGCGGAGATGGGACGTTTTTTTTCAGATATTCGGACAAATTCTAGGTGATGCGGATAATCTGGTGAGGCCAGAATGTGGATATGATGTAATGAAGGCCTGTGCGGATCGGGGTATCAGTTTTGTGGATGAAATTCATGGAATCGACCGCCAACGGTCCACTGTCGTAACCAGCAGTACACGCGGTCCAAGGTTGGGACGGTTTCTTCGAATTCCTCGATATATTTCGCTTTAATAAGAGTAACTGTCATTTTACAGAGTGACGATGTGGCAGATCAAAGCTTTGTGCGTATCGGGTGCTTGTTATGTGGGAAAGTGAAGAAATGCCGCCCGTGATGATGAAACTACCTAGGAGGCGCGCCGAGCGATGCGGAGATGGGACGTTTTTTTCAGATATTCGGACAGATTGTTAGTGATGCGGATAATTTGGTGAGGCCAGAACGTGAATTTGACGTAATCAGGGCCTGTGCAAGTCGTGATATGAGTTATGTGAATGAAATGCATGAACTAGACAAGTCATGGTACACAGTTGTAACCAGCAGCACACGCGATCCAAGGATGGGACGGTTTTTTTCGAATTCCTCAATATATTTCGCTTTGATAAGAGCAACTGTCATTTGAGAAAGTGAGGGTGTCACAGATCAAAGCATTGTGCGTATCGGGTACCTGTTATGTGGGAAAAGTGAAGACATGCCGCCCGTGATGATTAAACTTCCTAGCAGGCGCGCCGAGCGAGGCGGAGATGGGACGTCTTTTTTCGTATATACGGACAAATTGTAGACGATGCGGATAATCTGGTGAGACCAGAGTGTGGATATGATGTAATGAAGGCCTGTGCGGATCGGGGTATCAGTTTTGTGGATGAAATTCATGGCATCGACCGCCAACGGTCCACTGTCGTAACCAGCAGTACACGCGATCCAAGGATGGGACGGTTTCTTCGAATTTCTCAATATATTTCGCTTTGATAAGAGTAACTGTCATTTCACAAAGTGACGATGTGGCCACTGTCGTAACCAGCAGCACACGCGATCCAAGGATGGGACGGTTTTTTTCGAATTCCTCAATATATTTCGCTTTGATAAGAGTAACTGTCATTTTACAAAGTGACGATGTGGCAGATCAAAGCTTTGTGCGCATCGGGTGCTTGTTATGTGGGAAAGTGAAGACATGCCGCCCGTGATGATTAAACTTCCTAGCAGGCGCGCCGAGCGAGGCGGAGATGGGTTGTCTTTTTTCGTATATACGGACAAATTGTAGACGATGCGGATAATCTGGTGAGACCAGAGTGTGGATATGATGTAATGAAGGCCTGTGCGGATCGGGGTACCAGTTTTGTGGATGAAATTCATGGCATCGACCGCCAACGGTCCACTGTCGTAACCAGCGGTACACGCGATCCAAGGATGGGACGGTTCCTTCGAATTTCTCAATATATTTCGCTTCGATGAGAGTAACTGTCATTTTACAAAGTGACGATGTGGCCACTGTTGTAACCAGGAGTACACGCGATCCAAGGATGGGACGGTTTTTCCGAATTTCTCAATATATTTCGCTTTGATAAGAGCAACTGTCATTTTACAAAGTGACGATGTGACAGATCAAAGCTTTGTGAGTATCAGGTACCTTTCATGTGGGGAAAGTGAAGAAATGCCGCCCGAGATGATTAAACTACCCAGCCGGCGCGCCAAGCGATGCGGAGATGGGACGTTTATTCTCAAATATTTGGACAAATTCTAGGTGATGCGGATGATTTGGTGGTGCCAGAGCGTGGATATGATGTAATCAGGGCCTGTGCAGATCGAGGTATCAGTTGCGCGCATGAAATGCATAAATTCGACATCTAATGGTACACTCATGTAACGAGCAATACACACGATCGAAGGATGGGACGGTTTTATCGAAATTTCTCATTTAATTCGTGTTGATTAGGGCTACTGAGATTTCCTGAAGTGAGAATGGGATAGATTGGATCATTTATGTACATACCCGTGAGCCACGTGATGCAAAGTTGAGACGTTTTCCTTCGATATTCAGAAAATTTGTTGTCGATGCGGAAAATTCGGGTAGCCGAGAGCGAGGCAGTGATCGGATAACAGCCTGGGCAGATCGAGGTGTAAGTTTCGATTATGGGATGCATGAATTCGACATGGGATGTTTCAGTATTATAACCAGTCGTACACGCGATCCGGACTTCTTCTGATTGTCGTCCCTCGCGAGCTGCATTGGGCGCGAAAGTAAAATGGGTGTTCATTCTCAAATATATAATGTAACATCTGATAGGGTGAGTAGAAATTTCGATCAAGAGAACATAAAGGGGAGAAGCTTTGACCAGGTTATTTGAGGCCGAGTCATGGGCTTGCTGGAAAGTTGGAAGAAATTTTTGATATTTTCTCCGGAGACACTCTCGCTCGACGTAAGGTACGTCGAGGTGGGAAGCATTTGGTCATACGAGTAACACGGCTATCCTCGCCCGATGGCCTTGGCAAGATATCGTGGCGGGCGCCGGGTTATGGCCCCTGTGATCGTTATGATCTCGTTCGAGATGCGCGGAGCTATGTGAAAAAAATTTTTGAAACGCCAGATGTGCCTGGAACAAAACAAAGCGTGGTAGAGATAAGTACACAGACGGGCTGCACGTGAGGCCAGACATAGACAACGTAGGCGCTGCAAGAAGCTTTTTTGACCCGTGGCAGGTAGAGCACCCGCACGAGTGGCCTGCGAGAGGGGGGGGGTGGAGGGGTGACTGTTATTAAGGTCGGCAGCCACCGAGCGGCCAAGAAATGCGGTGCAGTGGCGGTGGGAATGCTGTGCGTGGCAGAGAGGCCCGCGCTGTAATCCGTGGAATGACGAGAGGCGTGACCAAGCGAGTGATTCGGGTTGGTGGGTCTGTTTTTTACGGAGGGGCGTATTGGACCGCTCGTCGGATTTCGATGAAGTGCCGGGCAGTCTGCCTGCGGCCCTTGACGTAGAAGCATCATTGTTCCGAGTTGCGAGAAAGATCGTGAAGCAGCTCCGTGATCTCGGATACCATTCTCTGATTGAGTGATTCCGTGATAGAGCTGCTGCTCTCGCGATATTCCCGTGTAACTGCTACTGTGGAGTGTGATCTGGCTCTTGATACATCAAAATGCGTAGTTTTTTCGTGGTCGTGCTGGCTGGTGGCGACTTGGAAGTGGTACCGGAGGAATGGTTTACCGGTAACAGTGCAGAGGCTATCTTGTGGCCGCCGTACGCCCCGGCCCCGGCTATCGCGAGGATGGTGCGCTCGCGACAAACACCCGGCGAGGATTGGAAGGTCGTGGACGTCGAGAGGATTGTTGCGTCGGCAGGTGAGTGGGGCTCGTTGGTACAGTGCCGATCGCGTTGAGTTACGACGTAGGGAGTATCTATTATAATTAGCTAAAAAGGGCCGCGATGTCATTGATCGGATATCCAAGGATGTGCTCTTCAAAGGTGTTGTGGAACCTTACTCGCTTGGAATGTGAAGTCTTAATCGGGATTCTCGGTATAATCGTGTGAGTATGTGAGATCATCAATGCCAACGGGCGCGGACGAACATTTTTGACACAGCCGCTGGCATTCAGCCCGTTATTGCTCGATTATTTATTATTTAGTCGCGAGTATCATATGAGATGATGACCGATCTTACAGAAATTCCTATACGCTGAAAGAACTCTTCAATGGGGTATCGTTGGAAGAAGTGTTCGAGTTTCTATTGAAAAATGATTGCAAGTCGGCCTTATTGAATAACGGAACCAGAAATTTATCAAGTGTGGTTCCAGATTCTTGCCGGGGAGAAATTTTGTATTGATTGTGTGAATCGTGATATAATTTGCGTGGATCTATGAATTTCCTTCATCATTTGACTATTCGATCAAAGGCCCGGTGGATCTGCCAAGCAGTGTGCGTAGGTGTTGGGCTCGAGTATCGAAACGGCGCGCGGTACATCGCGATCGTTTCTCCCCGCGTCTGAGCTTTCGACGCGAAGAGGGGATATTGGAACTTTGTTGCGCCGTCGATGGTGAACCTGGCTCCATCTAGCGTTGTTCTCACGCATCAGAGGGCTAGCGCTGCTCGAGCGGTGAATTAGAATGTTGAACTTGGGGGCTGGCGCGCGCTTATGAACAGGTTCAAAAAAAAGAATATGCGGAAGGGTACCGACCGCTCACCTAATTTCAATTATGTTAATCATTACAGATACTTACAATGAGATGCGGCTACGATGGATGTTGCTGAGCCTGGCCCCGAAAGGGACTTCGATACTAGCCCAAGTTCTCCGCCAGCTTTGGCCAACAGATCTGCGCTTCCTTATGGAGCGTTCCAATCAACCAACAGACAGATCGAGTACGACGAAGATGATGGCAAAGACGTACAAGCTCGCAAGAGACGAAGGTTGGCGGTCGAGTGTTCGTCCAACAACAGTGATGCATCAGACTCTGGTGTGGGCTCTTCTTCGACGATGGGCAGCGAGCTCGACGCGACCGACGCATGGGTAGCCGGTGCATCGGACTACGAGAGCTTTGATAAGGCTGTTGCAGAGTCGGATCATCTCGCATTCCCAAAAGGTATTGGATAATGATAAATCATGCCAGGTCCAGATGGGGGGGGGGGCGACGTACTCTGCTTTGTGCTCAAATCGCCTTCATCCCAAACGTAATGGCCTGACAAGAGTTCATGTGTTCTGAGGCGCGAATTGAATATGGTGTTGGTATAAAACTTGATGACTTTTAAGAAAATAACGAGAAACAACATTGATGAATTAATCCGCGATTGCATTTTCAAAAATATACTTCGATTGAGCCACATTTCTTGATTGCTTCATTCGCGAGAAACAAAACATTGACGATTTTATTCTGTTGTGTGAATAAGCTCAATTATTTTTCAGACGGAGATGAGCCAGCAGGACCAGAGATGCTAGCAGATAAGACCGATGCTCGCTTTGTTGGTGTTGCAAGGGTGCACCTGACGGTGTGCCAAGGCTCAGAGGCAGACCCCGAGAGCAGCAATATCGTCGGAGATTTTTATCTCCTCGTGCCGTGCAATGGGCGTGATGGGGCTGCCACTGAAGTGATAGTTCATATAAAACCTGTGTCAAGTGGGTTCTTGTACTTGCCGTTATTTCTCGCGATCTCCTGGAATTGGTGAACTGATTGGACTTATCCATGACTATTTCTGAATTACAGATTCCGCCAATGCTGGTATAAAATGGTTGAAGGGTGTGCCACGAGAAGCACTGGAAAATGAAAGCATACGGCGAGAGTGGGTGGAAGTTCCAAGCGAGCTTGGCGAGGCTGCACCAAAGAAGGAAGCCAACTCTGGTAGATCGCTGACAAGAAGTAAGAGCATGTGATGGAAAGCTCAGCAGTTTGCGATATCCGTAGAAGTGTGTTGTATGACATTTTGCGCGATTGCATGCGCTTATATATATTTATATGGTGCGAAGCAACACTTGGTGATTCCCCGACGTCGACATGACATAATGTGAAGTGAAATGTGTTCGGAGGACGGATATTGATGATTGGAATATGCAATAAGGAGATCGATGTGATATATATGATTGGATGATGGCGTTACTGAAATTTGAAGTCTGGCATGGAGAATCGTTGAATACTAGGGAAGTATATTCGTATGTAAAATCTTTGATATGAGATCAGTCATGTGGTCGATTCTCAGGATGAGTCCATTGAACACGCGAAAAATGCCCAAGCGAAGAAATATCTCAAGATTTCAAAGCATGCGTTTCTTCTCTTTATAACTATCAAGCAAACTATGGGGAAAGTTCTCTACACTACATATGTCGGAAATTCAATGATTTACTTTGTTAACTTCTGTCATTGTTTCCGGCTCCTGTAATCTTGTCAGTTGATTCGAGTGAATAATTATTCTTGAGATTTCTCGTGGGGATCGTTATCTCTAAGGAATTGGCCTAGTTTTTACTTGACTTTGTTCGTTACCATAGTATCTGCGAGCCTTGGCCGGTGCGATGTGGGAGATGGGACGCATTTCTTGGTTAATCATACCGATTGTCGGTTATAAAAGTAGATTCTCAGCGAAAAGCTGGGCGTGTCCTACTCCTACAATGAATCATAATGTATGTATTTGTATCTAATGTATATTAATCTCTGTATTTCCAATACCATCCACAAGATCGATATGTGGTATTCTTATCTTGATATATGTGTGTGTGTACATATATTTATAAACGTCTAAATATGTATGTATATTTTAAGCCGTATGTATATGTTAGCTATAATGAAATATTCGATAATTTGTGATTAATACATGTAATATCACGTCTAAAATTAATTAGGGAGTGTGTACTGGCGTGGCCGTCGCTGCCACCATTTGTGTGTGCTGCTTGTCAATACGATTCGCGAAATTGGTGGCTTTGATCTCTTGTGATGAAGCCCGCGGTATGCCGCATGTATAAAATTGTGGACTTGTTCATGAGATAATTTTGAATAAATATGAACAATTTCAGCTTGGAAATCTCGCTTACACATCAATTCAATATCCCCAAAGCATTACACTACCAAAATGGTTCAATATATATACTTCTTTCGGAGACGTTTCACCAACGTTTCCAGCACTGACTTTGGAAACGTTGGGCCCAAACGCTCCCGAAACGTTCCCAGACTGCTGGACTGCGGATACCCTCCATGCCGCTTGCCTGGGCCATTGGAACGTTTCTGAAACCCCTGGGAAACGTTTCGAAAAGTGGACATCTCGACGTTTCTATGATGTTTCCGCAACGTCTCCGAAACCTCCTTACGAAACGTTTCCAGGTTTCAAATGAAACCGTTGAGAAACGTTTCTGAAACTTATGGTGCTACGTGGGCCGTCAAAATTAATGGATCATGCATAGCCCCAGTCAATCAGCGATAACTCTGGCCCATTTGGTCGTAGGAGAATTCTGAAAAACGGAAATTGAAGATCAGAAAAAAACCCATCGATTTATGGGTTCAAAAAATTTTTTCTACTTTTTTATGGGGTCGTAAGTGGCGACGAAAAAACGGTTCTTTTTTCTTCAATCAAACACCTGTAATTTTGACGCGCATCATCCGATCGTGAAAAACTTAACGGGATTTTGTAGCTCTTTTCAAGACCTTCAAATTCCTTTTCTTAAAGTTTTCTCTGCGATTTTTCCCGTCCGATTGGCGAGCTTTAGAAGCATACTTTTTCAAGCATGTGTTCTAATGGAGGCATGGAAGCTCGCGCCGACTTGATTTCTCAATGCTCGTGGTCAATGCAGAATTTCATCTAAAAAAATTTCATCAGGCATGACTTCAACGTGAAATTTTCTGATCTTTCAGTATATGCTATCAGATTGCCAGTTTAATGAGCCCCAAATGTCTTTTTCCATCTTGAACAAGACAAAAATCACACTAGACGAAAAAAGACATTTGGGGCTCATTAAACTGGCAATCTGATAGCATATTCTAAAAGATCAGAAAATTTCACGTCGAAATCATGCCTGACAAAATTTTTTTAGATGAAATTTTGCATTGACCACGAGCATTGAGAAATCAAGTCGGCGCGAGCTTCCATGCCTCCATTAGAACACATGCTTGAAAAAGTATGCTTCTAAAGCTCGCCAATCGGACCGGAAAAATCGCAGAGAAAACTTCAAGAAAAGGAATTTGAAGGTCTTGAAAAGAGCTACAAAATCTCGTTAAGTTTTTCACGATCGGATGATGCACGTCAAAATTACAGGTGTTTGATTGAAGAAAAAAAACCCGTTTTTTCGCCGCCATTTACGACCCCATAAAAAAAGTGAAAAAATTTTTTTGAACCCATAAATCGATGGGTTTTTTCCTGATCTTCAATTTCCTTTTTTCAGAATTCTTCTACGACTAAGTGGGCCAGAGTTATCGCTGATTGACTGAGACTATGCATGATCCATTAATTTTGACGGGTACTGTAGTTTCATTGAGTTGTTGAAAATTCCCTCATAATTTTGATCGGTGAGTTGATTTGTCTGTGGAGTGATGAAGAACGTCTTCACTCGAGTCCCGTCCTTTTTGATGATGGAATGTAATCGGCGAAAATCAGGCCTAGCGTGTCAGTGCAAATGAGTTGTGAGGGAGAATCTTAGAAGTTTTCCTGGTAGACCAGTGAAATTATCCCGAAAAGGACGTCATTTTGGCGGTGAAGAAATAAGTGGCTAGATATGCTGCTGAAAGTCATTAGTGGAATGTTTTCTCACGGCGTTATACGGAGGAGTGACATAGATAGGTTGACGGATCCTTGGCATTTGGTTAGTGTTGAAAATCGTTCGAAACTTGTACGACGAGTACATACCTGAGCTGAGATTTCTCGGGAATCTATTGGTGAAGTGAAAATTGTGATACCTCCATTAGCTCCTGTTTTAGAAACGGATTTCCACAAGCGAATCGTTTCTATTCCAACCAATATTGATCAGAACGGAATATTGATGATTTCATTCGAAATTCACGGAACCAATATGGCGGCATTATACGAAAGCAATATATAGGGGAGAGTGGGGCAAAATTGGACGGATTTTGCAATGGAGCTAATTGACGATTCTTGGAGCTAGGCGAACTATGGGACTTTGGAGTTCAACTTTTGAATAGATTGTAAGGAACTTTTCAGACCCCTAGGTCTCAGCGTTCATACTCTTTCTTGAAGTTGAAGAAAAAAAATCTGTCCAAATTCGCCCCGAGCTTAGAGGCACCTTTGACAAGTTTTGGGGGCAAATTTGGACAGCCTTCCAGAATTGGGGTTACGGCAATATTCCTCACCTATTAAGGTCATCTTTGCTCATTGAAAATGTGAAAATAACTCAGAACTAAGAGTGAAACCCAACTGAGACTTTTACATCCTCCCATAGCCCGAGCAAGCGAGCCATTTTTGTGCCATTTTCCAGCATTATTGAAATAGGCGCTTCATTGGTGCACAACCGTCTCCAGCGAATCAGCAATCGATTCGTTACTTCTAAGAGTCGACATCTTTTCGTTTTCCTTCACATTGGAGGTATTCATTCTCGCCTCTACATCAACGGTCCCGCTAGTAGTGTGTAACATTCAAGGCAGTGTCGCCGAATGCGAGAGTGAAAATTTTCAGATCGAGCAGTGACTCCTAAAACGGCCATTGGACATCGCAACTTTTTCTCTACACCCATCTCCAATCACTTAACTCACCCTCAACCTACCGCGCTTCGAAAAATCTGCCCAAACGCATACGCGCCTCGATATGCGCAATTATCCTCGAAAAACACGACAGAAGTTCGGTCGACCGATTTTAGATGGGATTTAGCATTGTTCGAATTCGCTCCCACCAATTCGCCCAAAAATGTCCCCAGGCATTTTTCCGTAGAATTGTGATCATTTGTGCCCAAGTGAACCGATTTTGGCCCATGATGGCTCAAAATCTTCGTCTTGTGATGTCGTTTTCGACCCTCGAACGGCGATTAAGCTCGTCCACTTTTGTAGAAGTAGCGTGAATTTTTGCATTTGGAGAAAAACCGCGTGAGCCCCTCAAAAAGCACCCTTATGTCAGCGTGGACTCCCAGTATCGTTTCGGAAGGTCTAACCGCGATGAAAACCATTGTCTGTGATGGTATTAGAAGAGAATCTACGCGGCGAAAGCCTAGACTCGCCTCCGACCGAGCTATCTCACTCATCCAATTTTGTCCCCGTCCAATTTTGCCCGACACTTCCCTATTGCTTTTGCATGATGCCGCGATATTGGTTCGAGAACGCATCACCAAAACTAGGGAGGGTAGAGAGAAGGAGAGTGAATTCCGACGCCGTCGTGTGTACGAGAGAATGAATCCACGAAATACAGGGTCAATTCGAAAACCCACCGCTAGAGGCTCTCCGCGCACTCAATGCTAGATCAAATCCAGCTTAGAAATATTATTAGAGTTGGGAGACCCCGCCTCCAACTCTGCCATTCCATTAATACATATAGTGAAGCACCGCCTACTACGTTCACACTCTTACTTGCTGCGGGTCTGTGGACTTCTAGCATTGTGGAGTAATTACATACCCAACATGCGCACTAGATGGACAACAGTTCCAGCTCCTTCCCCGCGAGTGACGGCAAAAGACCTCAGTTAGTATATAAGTGCGCAAATAAGCTTCATCGCCAAGCGTCCAGTGCACCTTCTGCAACTCCAGCCCTGCTGATGAGTCCGGTTACGATGGACCGAGTTGTAGGTGGGGGACGGAACGCACAAGCCTTCTGCTCATAGTGTGTGTAGAGTCATTTATTAGTAGTGGAAACCCCTCAGTGTTCCCTACAAGTGGTGACCTCGACGACCGAACAAGGGTTGCCTAGCAGACGAGGTTGCAGAGGAGTCAGCGTGAGACGACGACGCGCAACGGGGCCACTTGTTGCCACGTGCAATAATTCAATTTCGGAGCAGCAAATTGGAACCCGGAAAAGCAGCCTACGCAAGTAAATGGCATGTCCCCAATAACAACGTGCTTGTAAGCAAGTTGAGAAGACGTTGAGCTGTTAATCTCTACGGCAGCTACCTGCAGAGTGCAGCTGGGCGAATCAGTTAATCGACCAGCCGAGCTCGCCAACACGCTCGTGCTGGATATTAGAAGCAGCAAGGCCACCTGGCCCACCAATGACCAACTGGTCCAACTAAGTTCGTCTGGGCCCACAAAGACCATCTGGTCCAACTAAGCCCATCGTGGCCAACGAGGTGAGCATCGACATCGGAGCCTGGGGACTACTCGACCTGGCGCAGCGCAGCGGCAGCGTGCACATTCACGTGCGAACCAACATTCAGCAGCACCGCTGGTGAGTCAGCGAGCATCCCCAACACGACCAATATCGAGCAACTCATCGTCAACGGCGACCCAACTGCAGTCCTCGAGCATCATCGCCGACGGCATACATGGTATGAGCCCGCGTGCTCCGGAATTTGAATCGGCGTCGCATCTCAATTCCAAAAGCAACCATGCGCTCTTTTCAAAACATTGTCAAACCTCCGCATCGTGCGTGGCGACAACCCCAAACAAAAGTGACTTTCAGGTATAACTTTCAGTCCAAGTCAGTAGCATCAGCGCTACAATTTCGTTGAATTTTATAATACAAAAGTGTCAACAGTGCCACGTAAAGTCTTTCTAGACGCGCACATTCGGGACAAATTTTCAAAAGAGCTCCTGCGAGATCGCTAAAATGTGTTTGTAGGTCTCGTATGTTAGCTGGAATCGTATATCTGACGCCAAAGACAACAGTGACGACACTCTAAAAACTCGACAAGGCAGAAAATACGCTCGCAAAGAATCCGTTCATGATCGTAGAGAATCCGTTTGCAAAAATTTGGGCGAGCAATTAAGTGACAAATTTGATCTTAAAAATTTATCAAGTGAGGAATCTGAAACCGTCGAAATGACGAAAGATAAATCTGACGATAATAGTAATGACAGAACCGATAACGGTGATGGTCAATCAAGGTCGGGTGAAACCCAAACCCAAAAAGTAGATAGCACTTTGAAAGATGAAGTAACTTCCCAAAGTGTAAACTCTCAGTAAAATCTCTTGGTGATATTTCATTGATCCAACTAAAGGACACTTCTGCTGAACAATTCAGAGCTGCTTTGGCTGAAAAATCATTGCAAAACATTGAAAACCAGACTTCTGGCATAGTAGTAAATCAACCAAACAAATTGGGTGAAGCAAGCAGCTCTCCTGTTTTGATTGGAAACGTACGGAATTTAAATGACGATTTACAATCACTCAATAACTCAACGATTCCTGTAGATTATAATCCGATTCTTGTGAATAACGACTCACAATCAGGGTTGCCTTTCAACCCAGCAGCTCAAAACTTGTTGCCTTAAAATTTGTCAGTCCGATCTCAAATTCAGCAAATTTATCATGGCGTACATAAAGAGCCAAAATTACCATAATTCAGTCCTGAAGACCCTATTTCGTGGTTCTTACAAGTAGATGCGGCATTTGAAACGTGCAATGTTGTTAATGAAGAAGCTAAAGCTGATTACGTAATTGGTGCTTGATCTACTGAATTAGTTGTTAGCATTAGAGAATTGATTACAGAAGAGAGACCTGCTGATATTTATACACAAATTAAAAGTAGAATTTTAAAGACTTGATGAGTCTGATGAAAAATGCTTGCGTAGACTTTCGGAAGGTTCTATTCCTAACGAGGGGAAGCCATCTCAAATTTTGTATAGAATCTACAATTTGAACAAATTCGAATGTAGTGAACAAGTTTTAGAAACGATCTCCTTAGAAATGCTTGATGCAAGAACTAGAAGAGCTCTTATATATACAGAGTATACAAGTTTACAAGGACTAGCCAGAATTGCTGATGCTATGCATGCTCACGATGACGAAGTGGCAGGTATATCATCAGCATCGGTATCAGATCATAATTATGAAGAGTTGATAAATCAAAGTGCTTCATTGGAATCTGAAATTAGTTCATCGAAAAGTTTAGATAGGTCACGTTCTGGAGAGCGTTCGGATAGTCAGGATAGATTACGTCCTCCACGTGACCATACTCCAAGAAAGGATTTCAAAGGCAAAAAGTACCTATGCAAAAATCATTCGTTACTCAAAACTCGATGCAAGCATTGCACCGAACCAGGGGTATGCAGGGGTATGTAGGGGATACCACCTTCCTTCGCCTCAGAGATGATAATTTTAAAAACATCACACAAAATTCATTTCTTTCTCAATATACCAAATGTAATAGACTCACTTCAAGCTGTGCTTGGATAAATATTTTATGACCTTGGGTTTCCAAGAATTTTATTTGAGAAATTTAAGCTTGAAAAGGGTTGCATGAAAAGCAATTGAAACGTCGCACTCATAGTGCTCAATAAATGTTGGCAGGAAAAACCGATAGATTCATTCTTTCCATTCTAAGATTATCCTGCGATAGATCTCTTATTAGTTAACTCAGAGAAAGTAGACGCGATTACAAATTTCCCAGAGCCGGAGACAGTTATTGAAATCTGTAGATTTTGTGAAATGATCAATTTTTATGGGCGTTGCCTACCTGAAGTTGCCGAAAAATTAGCACCATTAGAAGCTCTTTTACCTGAATCCGAAAAAAATGATAAGAGAAGAATTGATTAGAATGATTCAGCTCCACAAGCATTAGTAGAAGTCAAAAACGCGCTAGCTTCAGCAGTTTCGTTAGCTCATCCTTCAACTGATGCACCCACTCACATAGTCACTGATGCATCGGATATCTCTATGGGGGGGTATACTTGAACAGAAAATTGATAATGTCTGGCAACTTGCAGAAGCTCGAGCTAATGATGATGAATTGGAGAAAATAATAGCATCACCAAATTTTGAATTGAATTGGGAAAATTTGACACGGGGATCCCAGCAAAGTCGTTTCATTCTCAATCTGACAGGCGAAGCAATTCGCCCCTATGTGCCAAAATCTTTAAGACGAAGAATCTTCAAAGTCTTCCATAGACAGCACATCCCAGTGCTAAAGCAACAATCTGTTCAGTGAATAAGAGGTATATTGGCCTTGGATGAGTCGCGACATAGCGAAATGGACTAAAAATTGTCTAGACTGTCAGAAGTCAAAAGTTACAAGACAAGTGAAAAATAACCCTCAGCCGTTTGTCGCGTATTGGATAGAAGTATTCACATCCACACTAATCCCACTTCAATCCGGCCTTGCGCTCGATTGAATGCAATCCAATCCACATCCAAAGCCAAATTGAGGGAGAACCACAATGTGCCTCTCCGTTTCAATCCAACTTCTGTGTATTGAATGAGAGTATTTCAATCCGGATCAATACCACCACAATCCGGCCTTGTCCTCAATTCAATACGATCCAATCTCCATCTAATGCCGAATGAAGGTACGAGAGCAGCAAAATGCCTATCCGCTTCAATCCAACTTTGGTGCATAGGATGGAAGTATGCCAATCCGGATCAATCCCACTCCAATCCGGCCTTCCGGTGGATTGAATCCAATCCAATCCGCATCTAGAGCTGGATTAAGATTGAACCGCAATATGCCTATCCGTTTCGAACAAATTTCTGTGTACTGGATGATAATACTCCAATCCAGATCAATACGATCTCTGTTCGGCTTTGTCCCCAATCTAATGCGATCAAATCCGCTTCTTTTGCCGAATAGAGGTAGAAAAGCAATGTGCCTATCCGCAATAATCCAATTTAGGTGTATTGCATGGCAGTATTCCAGTCCTAATCAATCCCGCGCCAGTCCGGCCTCGTGCTCGATTGAATCCAATCCAATTCCATCCACATCCAAAGCCAAATTTGGGTAGGAAAGCAATGGGCCTATCCGCTTCAATCCAACTTCTGTGTATAGGATGAGAGTATTCCAATCCAGATCAATTCCATTCCAGTCCGGCCTCGTGCTTGATTGAATTCCAATCCATTCCAATCCACATCCGAAGCCAAGTTGAGGGAGAACCACAATATGCCCATCCGTTTCAATCCAACTCCTGTGTCTTGAATGAGAGTATGCCAATGCAGACCAGTACCACTTCAATCCGGCCTTGTTCCCAATTCAATGCAATCCAATCCGCATTTAATGCCGAATGAAGGTAGAGCAGCAGTGTGCCTATTCGTTCCTATCTAGCATTGGTGTATTTGAAGGAAGTATTCCAATCCAAATCGATCTCATCCTCATCCGGCCTTGTGCCCGATTGAATCCAATCCAATCCACACCCAGAGCCAAATTGAGGGAGAACCGCAATATACCTATCCGCTTCAATCAAACTCCTGTGGATTGGATGGTAATATTCCAATCCGAACTTATACTACTTCAATCCGACCTTGTCCCCAAGCCGAACTCATCTAATCCGAACCAATGCCGGATACACGCAGAGAAACCGACCTCCTATCCGCTTCAATTCAACTTTGGTGTATTGGATGGGAGTATTCCAATCCGGATCGATCCCACTTCAATCCGGCCTCGTCCCCAATTCAATTGTAGGCATCGAACCGGATATATTAGGATCGAATACCGGTATCAGGTATAGGACCGGATTGGATCGGATTGAATGGCGGGCTGCTGAATACAGTTTCTTGGTATTGAACCGGAATCTTCCACAGTAGTTCATCCCGATCCTGTGCATAGAACCGGGAAGGGAAGAATTGAATACCGTTACCATAAGTGATTTTGGTAGATCTTTTTGTCCTTGATGGTTAATATACGAATTGAATATTTGGTCTCGTCGATCTTGAAGGACGGTGGGGAACTGAATAAGATCAACGAGACCAAATATTCAACTTGTATATGGGAACTAAATAAATTCCCAAAATTTCATGATGGAAATTTTATTGCAACGTTTCGTCCACTAGGTTTTGTGGACCTCATCAGGCTTCAGGTTTGTTATTCTTTGGATCGTCATATTTTTTGAACGATCTTGTAATAGAGCACAGACATAACGTCTGGCTCCTGTCAATACAGGTAAATAGAGTGAGTGAGAAGGACTCACTCTATTGACTCGTATTGGCAGGAGCCAGACGTTATGTCTGTGTTCTATTACAAGATCGTTCAAAAAATATCATGAAGATCTAAAGAATAACAAACCTGAAGCCTGATGAGGTCCACGAAACCTAGTGGACGAAAAGTTGCAATAAAATTCCCATCATGAAATTTTGGGAATTTATTTAGTTCCCCACCGTCCTTCACGATCGACGAGACCAAATATTCAACTCGTATATGAATACCGTTACCGTGTACCGGATAGGGTAAGATTGGATTGAATGGCGGGGACTGATTTTAACTGATAGGCATCGATCCGGGTAGAATGGATTGAATATCGATACCGTATATAGAACAGGATAGGATCGGATTCAATGCCGGGGTCTGAATAGAATTGGTGGGCATCGAACCCGATAGATTCGGAATCGATACCGGTACCGTGTATGGAACCAGATAGAAGCGGATTAAATAGCGGGGACTGGATACAATTCATGGGCATTGGAGCAGATGGGATCGGATTGAATGCCTGGGTCTGAATACAATCCATGGGCAACGAACTGGAGGGATTCGGATTGAATACCGGAATCGTGTATACGACTGGATTGGATCAGACTGGATGGCGGGCTGACAAATACAGTTTCTTGGTATTGAACCGGAATTATCTAGAGTACTTCATACCGACCCTGTGTATACAACCGGGTAGAAAATAATTGAATACTGGTACCGTATATACAACCGGATAGGATCCGATTGAAAGCCGGGGTCTCAATACAATTGATAGACATGAAACCGGACAGATTCGGATTGAATACCGCGACGGTGTACAGAACCGTGTAGGACCGGATTCAACGGAGTGGTCTGAATACATATCGTAGGCATTGAACCGGATAGGTTTGGATTAGATACCGGTATTGTGTATAGAACCAGATAGGAGCGGATTGAATGGCGGGGTCTGAAAACAATTCACAGGCACTGAAGCGGATGAGGTCGGATTGAATATCGTCACGGTGTTGAGAGCTGGATAGGATAGGATTCAATGCCGGTATGAGGTAGAGAACGCGATAGGATTGGGTTGATCGACCAGGGCTGAATACAATCTGTAAGCATTGAACCCAATTGGCCGAAGGGAGTTCATACCGGTCCTGTGTACAGAACCGGACAAGATCGGATTGAATTCTTGGTACAATAGTTGGAGGCATTATTATCATTCCAACACCTGCCACTTGGTGGGGTTTCTTGTGCACTTTGAAGTACATACGAGAAATGCGTATATCCCTCCTCTCGCAAGTGACGAACTACACTGAGAGGAGCATATAGTTGTGAGTACTATACGAAAGTAACGGGCACCATACGTCAAGTAACTTTCGCTTTTACTCGCTATCAAGTAGCCCGTACTATTCATAAAGTTGTCAGAACTATCTGAGGAGTAGGCATCTTCGCGGCATCTGAATGTGCATTCAGGGACATATGGGCGTTCCTCTGGAACTTTTACACCGGCTGGAATACAGCTATGGATAATAATATAAGAGAACAATCGAATCTATCGGCCCCAATCGAAGTGGAAATATCATGGTTCAAGTCTCAATATGAGATATTTTTGGCCTCTGTATGATCAGAAGAAGTTGATTCGTTCTAGCTGACTCAAAGAGAGAAAATTTGGGGAACATCCTGTGGAAATACTTGGCACTCTCGTGCAGTCTTACGGATATTCTGGTGATGCCACGCTATTTTTCGGATTCATTCAAGCTGCATTTGGTGGAGGATATATTGAAGAAGAATGGCCCGGAAGTGCGATGGTCTGCTACTAATTCAGCCAAAACTGCATGACTTCGAAAATTGGGAATAAAAAATCAATCATGTCTCGTTCAACTCAACGATGATTACGCCAAGCTCCTGCCATGACTATGAACGCAATTTTTCGGATGCGTATCTAAAATAGATGCAATTGTGAATATTTTGCGACGAGTCTCATGTTGGTGCGATATTTCTGTCTAGAATACGACCGTTCTGAAGTGAGATAGAAAAAACGTGACTCACGAAAAAAATTCAGTTTTTCTCATCCCACATTGGCGGATCGAGCTCCATGTTGATAATACCAATTGTGATCGGATACCCTGACCTTACAAAGCTGCAAAAAACCCAAGGCATTCGTTGAAATTGTGAATTTTGCCAAATAATTGCTTAGGAAATTCTGGAAAATCGGCAAAAAACTACTTTATGGTCGACTCATCAACCTGATTTGGGCGATGCCACTCACTCTATATGAGTTTCAATAGTGGATTTGTAACTTTTAATACTACACAACCATGTGAGCAAAAGGTCCCAGGTGTGCGTTGAGCGGTTTCCATTCTTTGTTTTTCAACGATTTTCAGCAGAGTGCAAAAGTTCCAGAGGAACGCTCATATATGTCGGCTATGCGGGAATATATAAACAATCATAGAAGTTCTCAAGGCGTAGAATGAATGTCTATCTCATCACAATCTTTCTTCTGATGAGGATGAGAATATAAGCGCGTCGCATGCAGGTTCGAACAGGTTATAACGAGGCGTGCATCGAAATGTGTAAACACGGTGCCGCGAGGAATAACTACCTAGTGAGCGCTCCGTACTCTCCAAATAGTTGTCACAACAATATCGCGACTGGTGGCTACTCTCCAATAGCATCGGCTATACTTTCTGCATAAAGTGCTCAAAGCTATATTCTTCTCTCAGTGTATCTGCTCGATTCGTATAAAAGGCAGATCCCATTTGGGATTCTCAGTGCGTTAGTTATAAGTTGCGAGCGTAAGTCTTAAGATGCGATGAGTTGTAAATGAGGGGATATGGTATCCATTTGTATCATACAATATAGTTTGAAATGACCTTCTCGTCTAGTCCTAAGCCCGAATCTGTTCCCCCACTGAAAATGGACGGCCAGTAAGCCGGCCGGCAGGTCTGTCGGGCATATATTTTGTTCGAAAATTTTGGCCGGCAGGGCGGCCGGCAAGAAAAAATTGAAAAATTCAAAAAACTCCTTTTTTTGGGAACGATTTTTTTTGCACAATTTTTTTTCCCAAGAAATTTATCGTCATGCAAAAAATTTTAACCTAATAGTTTCGTTTACTCCAAAATCAGTCGCCGAGGAGAGCACGTGATGATCTCTATCGTTTTTTCTTCTATAGGCCTATATGGCGACTATTTACATAAGAAATTCGATGATCAACACGCAAGTGAGAGTATTAGATTTTTGTTGAAGGCAGTGGATGGTATCTCACGGTGGATGGAACGAGAGAGACAAAGATTACGAGAAGCTGCTCTGTTAGTTCATTGATGGCGTTTGAGCATCCGATAGCAAACTACATCTACAGCTTCGATGAACTACCATTTAAAAAAGCAATGTTCTCTCGCCGCCCTACTCTAGCTTGTCTGTGTTTTGAAAAATTTTGATGTTAGTGGGACTGTATAATATCGATTTATTTGCTTAGAAATATCTTGTGAAAGGTGTTATTACTATGTTAGTAGACAAATTAGTGAACTCTCCATAGGAACTTGACTAGAATAATTGTCGAATAGCCTTCGGGAACTCAATATCCCTCTCAACTTTGATTGTGCCCAAAGATTCTTACCAGTTTATGTTTACTTTTTGTGCTCAAAATGTCTGTAACTGTTGATAGGATTGTGGAAGGATCTTTTTCCTCGATGACAAAGAACGAGAGCAAGTTGCAAAGTTGTTCAAATTCGAAATATTGTTGAAAATTGGGCGATGACTATATGAAAGAAAACTATTCATTTAGTTCGAACTTTTGTCACGATGAATTCATTTCTGTTTTGTAATTATAACTATTTTTCGATCCACCGTTCCCCTCAATCATAGAAGTGGATGAGCAAGGGAATCGATGAAGTCGAATATGTTGTTCGAGAATTCAGAGATACCTTATAAAATGAAATTTATGTGATATTGTAATTGTTTTGACTTTATCAAACGCATCATAATCTAGTGTGTCGTTATGATTCTTCAGAAATTTTTGAATGTGAATATGTTGCTCCATCAGCCATATTAATCTCGTCATAAGAGTTGACCCGAGATTTTTTGATGAATTGATTTGCGACGAGACAATCATTTAGAGACATGATTAATGGGTTCATTATCTCCATTGCAAGACTGATGACGATTCGAGAAAATATAAGTTCCGAGTACATGAGTCTTATCATCTTCAATAGGCCAAGAAATCATGAAACCTCGATGGAAATTTTGATTAAAGGCCATTGATTTCGTGAATATTCCGTTTCCTTGTTCGATCCCCATGGAGAACTTCATCCAATGATATTTGTACAATCTTATGAAAGGGGACAAAACATTACATAGCTTCTAAAATAAGTTTAAGAGGAGGCTACACCCTAATTTCGAAGTCTGGCCTGAACGATCGTGGGGGGGGGGCGGCTAGATATCTGAATTCATGCGTATTTTTCGAGCCAAAAATGATACGTGGTAGATTTCTCATGAAAAAAATTTCGACCAAATTTGTTTCCTGGTTTGCGTCCCTTTCGTCGGATCGTCGAATCCTTACGAGATTTTATTCAAAACCATGGAAAGTACTACCAAAAGGGTTAACAGACCGATCTATCAGATTTTGTGGGACTGGATATATTTTTTCGGGCCAAGAATCCGAAATATCTCGCTGAAATGCCTCAGAACTCGAAAAGATTATTTTGGAAAATTACACTAGTCTACATATTTTGACATATTTGATGTGAATGGAGTTATCAATATCGTTTTTGACGTAATTTGGGATGCAGAATTCAAATCCGTTCTCAGAATTGCTCTATCACGTGACATTTTTGAGAAAATCGATATCAAAGTCGGAAAAAACACGAATTTGGCTGTTTATGAGGGCTCTTATCTTTGTTATCAGGATAGTTGTTGGAATTGTGGAAGGTCTACTCGGTTATCAAAAGAAAGATCTTCAGAATGAGCCTACATAGATCAAAACCGATCAAGGGGTTCCCGAAATACATCGACATTTAGAAATCAAAAAAGGGCCCGAATCAGGCCCCGCCCACGCGATGCCTGAGCATAGGACAGTGGAGGGGGAAGCAATATGCAGGAACATACGATGGGTGGGTCCATTTTCAGGGACTTTTTTGACTTCTAAAGGTCGATGGATCTCGGAAACCCTTCGATCAATTTCGATCTATGTGGGTTCATTTTGAAGATTATTCCTTTGACAGCAGAGTAGACCTTGCAGGAATTTCAGAACTATCTTGATAACAGAGATAAGAGCCCTCAAAAACAGCTGAATTGGTGTTTTTTCCAACTTTGATATCAATTTTCTCAAGGATGTGACGTGATAGAGCAATTCTGAGAACAGATTTGAATTCTGCATCCCAAACTACGTCGAAAACGGTATTAATAAATCTATTCACATTTTCATGTAGACTAGTGTTACAGGTATATCTGTCTATTCAGACCAGGAACTTGGATCGAAATGGTGAAGAAAAATCTGCAAAAGTCGAGAATGTTTTTTTAAAAGATCGGACATATTTATAATTTCATAAATTTCTGCTGATACTTCCCCTTGGTTTGCAATTTTTCGTCCTCTATTTCGATGTGATTCGATCATCAAATCGTCTTCACAGTCCTCGACGACTGATTCTAAACTAAACGAAACTATTGGATTGAAATTATTTGCATGGCGATAAAATTCTTGAGAAGAAAAATTGTGCAAAAAAATCATTCCCAAAAACAGGAGTATTTTAAATTTTTCAATTTTTTCTTGCCGGCCACCCTGCCGGCCGAAATTTTCGAACACAATATATGCCCGGCAGACCTGCCGGACTGCCGCCCGCTCTGCCGGCCACCCTGCCGGCCGTCCATTTTCGGTGGGGTCAGGAGTGTGCTGAAAGGGGTATGGATTGGAACAATTATCAATAGTCGAAATGAGTCGGTTCAATTCAATACTCTGAATCATTATTCTGTTGATTTGATTAGTTGGGAAATGCAGTTCCAATTTAGGGGATCGATTCGGATAGAACCAGAAAGGACCGGATTGAAAGGCGGGGTCTGAATTCATATCGTAGGCATTGAGCCGGAAAGGATCAGATTGAATACCGGTATCGTATATAGAACCGGATAAGAGTGGATTGAATGGCGGGGGCCTGAATACAATTTCTGGGCATCGAACGCGACAGATTTGGAATAAATACCGGTATCGTGTATAGAACCGGATAGGAGCGGATTGAATGGCGGGGTCTGAATATAATTCGAAGGCATTGACCCGGATAGGATCGAATTCAATACCGGTATCGTGTATGGAACCAAATAAGAGCGGATAGGTTCTGAATACAATTTGTTGGCATCGAACCGGATAGATTCGAATCGAATCCCGGTAGTGTGTATGGAACCGGATAGGACCGGATTGAATGGCGGGGTCTAGATACATATCGGAGGCATTAAGGCGGATAGTACCGGATTGAATACCGGTATCGTGTATCGAACCGGATAGGAGCGGAATGAATAGCGGGGTCCGAATACAATTTATAGGCATTCATCCGGAAAGGATCAGATTGAATGCCGGGGTCTGGATACAATTTATAGGCATCAAACCGGATAGATTCGGATTGTATACCGGTATCGTATGTAGGTGATTCTGAGATAATTTATGCATTTGATGTTCTGACCTCGCACTCATATTGAATGACCAAATATGATGAGTCTAACGATGATATCTAATGTATTTTTTTGGAATGAATATTTCCCAATAGTTTTAGGAGCAGATATGACCTGAGCTTATCAAAAGTGATCGAAATGTCCTTAGCGTGGCATGTCCTAAACCGGACTTGCACATTTCAATCCTGTAGTTTACCGAGATATTCATTCAATCTCGGTTCCGCACAACTCAAACATCGAAGTTGGGTTATAACAGGTTATATTATGTACAGATCGAGCATCAAGTCTCACTTCAAAACAGTCAGAACACAGTCGACATTTTGACCTGGAATTTTGCACATTTTCCGAGTCCTTCTCGATAATTTGACTCCGGGTCACCGAATCACTTCAAACGGCTCTATAACTGCAGTAATTAATTCCACCTAAAAGTCTTCTGTTTGCGCATATTTCGATTGGTTGCAAATTCACGTAATGGCGAATTCTTCAAGAACTCCTTGGCTCCACTGTGCGTCGGTCGTGGTGTACGTGTCGTCTGTCTCTGTCTGTCAGTCCTAAGCTGAAACCGAATACGTCGATGGTCACTCAGTGTTTCTGTGTTCAGAACCTCCCACGATCTCATACGTTCCATGAGCGACGCGCTCATGAACGTCAGGTCGAGGACTGATGACGAACCTCCCTCCTTGGACCGAGTGTCGTGCCGGTAGTGGGTGATAGCCCTTGTTCTCTCTCTCAATCTCTCTCTCTTTTTCTTCTTTTCCCTTTCAAGGTTGTTGTAAAGCAAATACGCTGCGACGTACGGAGGAGAGGTACCAGTCAGCTAAACATGGCTGTCCAGCACCTCTCCAACAGTCCCGGGCTGGGATCCGCATCGATACGGCCATCCGAGCCGGGTAAACCCTCTCTTTTGGTTTGATATAAAAATGCGTGGGTACTCTGGACTATCTTCATTTATTTTGGCTGAATTGCCAACGTCTCGCCGACCTCCATGTCGGCCTCTTCAGGGCTTTATAAAAGGTGAAGGTTTGACAACCAAGTCACAAATTGATAAGTAATTCAAATACAAGAAAATTACACTCACCATCTTCATTCGAGTATGACATATGTCCGAGGACATTGCCACTTGTCAGATACATAATGAAAATACAGGATTGCATGGCAAAATCTAGAAAGGGATGATAATTGTTTCTTCAAAAAAGGTTTGTGAGAGAAATTCTCGAGAGAGAGATCGATCGATACTATCAAACTCTCTACGAAACACACAAACACACACGCACACACCCTGGACACACTACACGCAATAGACACACAACGAATGGAATGAAAACCGGTGGAAGTCCCACAGCCTTACCCAATGTACCAGGAGAGCATGTGCGCGCAGAGGCATTGCCCACCTCTCCAGCTAATAGGCACAACGGGGATTCCCCGACTATTAGCATAAGCGCACGGCGCACGAAGGCCTGTGCCACCTCTTTGCCTCTCGTGCAGCCTCGATACAATCTCCGTCCCCGCGTTCGCGCTGCATCAAATTCAGGACAGTAAACGCTGCACAGGTATATAAGGCCGCAGCTGACTAGATTATTCACACATTGCTGGTCAATCACCACCAAAGACAAGCGGGTCTGCAGTCTGCTGCGCCTTGGACCTGTGTGGCGTGCCGTAAGTATACAATTTTTCTTGCATCACAATTTCTCTCACAAACCTTTTCTGAAGAAACAATTAACATTCCTTTCTAAATTTTGCCATGCAGTCCTGTATTTCCATTATGTATCTGACGAGTGGCAATGTCCTTGGACATATGTCATACTAGAATTAAGATGGTGAGTGTAATTCTCTTGTATTCGAATGACTTATCAATTTGTGCCTTGGTTGTAGAACCTTCACCTTTTATACAGCCCTGAAAAGGCCGACATGGAGGTCGGCGAAACGTTGGCAATTCAGCCGAAATAAATAAGGATAGTCCAGAGTACCCACGCATTTTCATATCAAACCAAAATTCTCTGATCCACCTGGACACAAGGAAGCATTCCCAAATATTGAACCCTCTCATCCTCCTCCGTTGGCGCCGGCCATCGGACAAGGAAGAGATCCACTAACTTACCAATCTGGCCATGAGATCGCGTGAGCATTACTTCAGGACCGGCGGCGTCTCGCGCTCAGGCTCGAGCGTCTCTCTTCTCGCGACTCGCGGGTGTTGTCTCTCTTTCTTCGATCTGCTTCCTACTCTTCAGTCTTCTCTCTTCTTACTTCTTCCTTCCCTCTCCAGTCCATCATATTCCTCCTGGATCTATTTGGACCTCTCCTGTTTGAATCGGCCGACTCACTGTAATTCGCCTGCTTCGAGTTGCCTCACTTCCCTCTGTCTCTCTCTCGCTGCGAGTATAAGCGGTCGACGTTCATCAAGCTCTGTTGTTTTCAGCCGATCTAATACAGTTTTTTGTACTTTTTCGAGCGAAAATCTGTTTCAGGTAATTTGGGCACCTGCTGGCTCCTGCATTCGCGAGCATACACGGCTGGACTCGCATATTTTGAGCCAGGGTGTCTGATTTACCTTAGGATTTAGAGGTCAGCTACGAGATAACGTCAGAGAATTTCACCATATCATTGCAGAGCAGCAGCAACCTTGTGTAGCAAGCTATATAGCATCGTCATCACTATAATCGCAGGATAACTTCCATCGCGACAACTTGGTTGAACTACCAACATCTAGATGGCGCCACGTCAACCATTCAAGACTCTACTCCTTGACTGAATGTATCCAGACACCGACACTGTCAACAGCTGATCTACGCGCGAGTGTGAGTGATGAAGTTCGGTGCCGCAAAAAACTCTTGATTACTGTGCAAAATTGTTGTTAAGATCAGGGAGCCCTCAATTCAGTGTATCAATTGTGCCGGTTTAGCTCACCATTCTTGTTGCCCTAATTTCAGTGGAGCGTCAACAAACGCGTACGAGTGTAACACCTGTGTGTCCCGGAAAATCCAGCAAACATCTTTTGTCATTGACATCGTCTGCTCCGCTGCCGACCGCTGGCACCTCTCGTAAACGGTCTGCTACATCACCACCTCAACTGTCCGACTCTTGAATTGAATTTTGACAGACCTTACCATCGACAGAAGTAGAATCACTTGAATCTATAAACATGTCTCAACCTTTTGAGTCTGAAGCGCAAAAATTCCAGGAGTTTCTTCAAGTGGTGAGGAGATTCCTAACCACTCGAAGAAACTTGGTTCTCTGCTCGAGACATCTCACTCATCCCTCAAAACGCAATTAACAACAATAGAGTCACGTCTAACAAATAACGAGGAAGAAGATGCACGTGCATTTGCTAGCCTACGCGCAGATTTTATCGCTACACGAACCCAAGTTGACCCCTGTGAAATTCAAATTCCTGGAATTCCAGATTCAGTTGTTACTCCCGATGAAGTCACTCTTGCTCAAGTTTTAAAAGCAATCCAATGCGTTGACCGAGTAGGAACAATCCTGTCCATACGGCGATGGACGGCACCTCCCTCTCGCATGCCTACTGCTCAGCCTGGTTCCAACCCGCGTGCTACGAACAGTTCGTCTCAGGTACAAAATACTGTGAGAATTGCGCTAGTTGCCGCGTTCTGCTCCTCCACTGTTCGCGATTTTGTTATTTTGAAAGCCTCGGTTCTGAAGGACAAAACCGCTCAGGATATTTTTGGCTCGGGTGGGAATGTCAAGATTCACCTGAATCTTGTTCTGCCTCCACAAGTTTATAAAATTCGGCACACGGCATTAATTAAATCTAGAGAACTTGGGTACCTAAGGCCAATTGTGCAGAACCTGACCGGTATGATGCGACCTGCGCCCCAAGCTAACCTCATTCCCATCGTCAACCAAGATGATTTCATTCCTCTTGTGCCAAATCAGCGCGATGAGCGCATGGATGAAGATGCATGAGAATTCACTGGTCTGTCACGGACCCCTATTCTTCCTGTCCCTCCCTCAAGATCTCATATCACTGTCGGTCACATCAACCTGTACCGCTTCACTGCAAACTTCAAACTCCTTGAGGTGCAGATGTCAAGTCATCGCTATGATATCGTGGCTGTATCTGAGACTTTTCTAGGGCCGAATGACTCATTTGATCCGTATGATATCCCTGGTTATAATTTTTTTCGGCACGAAAGAGTTGGCAAGGAAGGTGGCGGAGTGGGATTTTATGTCAGATCTGAATTCATTGTTACAATCGTACACCAATCTGATCCTCAATTCAATAATACCCCCGAGTATGAAATTGCTGAAATAAATTTGAGTAACTCAAAATTACTCTTCTCTGATGTATACCGGAGACCTTTTGCAGCATACCCACTTGAATTCATGGACGTCTTATCTCCACTTCTCCCTTCTTGTGCACACTCTATTGTGACTGGTGATTTCAATTTCAATATGGCAGCCAATACTTCTGAGTCATTATCATTCAAAGATCTGTACAGTGCCCTTTTACTACATCTTGTCAATTCAGCTCCCACGCATCATGCGATTGGAAAGGATGAAATTTTTCATCACACCTGCTTGGAACTTTTTCGAGTTCGAAATATAACGGCCGTCATTGAACACAGGAAAGCTGAATCCCCCTTTGCTGCTGGACATGATTTCATAGGAATTGACTAGACGACAGAACCCCTGTCTACTGCTGATCTTCCCTCCAAGTCCCCCTGTAAATATTCGACACAATTCCATCCTAAGTCCTAGTAATAATGCTATTCTAAGACCCATAGACCTAAGCTCCCCCGTCAGATTTGATTTTGCTAAGAGCCTCCTAGATGATGCTGTAAATTCGATCTCCAGTGCCACACTCAAGGCCTTCAATTAGCTAGCACCCATTGGAAACTTCAATGGCACCTCTGCAAAAAAACCTTGGGTGGCACCTGATATTCGTCGGGTCATGGATCAGCGTGACAAATTGTTTCGTACGGCTAGTCACACGAAATCGCAAGATCTCTTGTTTGAGTAACGTAGTGAACGTGCAGAAGTCAAAAGTTAATTGGATAATGCCAAAAACGCGTATATCGCTGACGGGGTGTCATCTATTCCAGAATCTAAATCCAGATGGAGCAAACGTCGGAAGCTGGGGATAGTCCCTCTTCCCCGCTTGTCCCCCCCTAGATTTGTTCGATTTAAAAACACTGAATCAACATTATGCTACCGTAACGAGCATAGGAAATGCACCAACAGATGAAGAAGTCAAACGCATCTGTTCCATGCCGTTGCCGTCAAAAATTCCAACATTTGACCTCTCACTAGTGAGTAAAACTAACGTTTCTCAAGCTTATTCTGACAGCAAGTCTAGGGGTATGGGCGCGGACGAGATTTCTTCCTCTATGACCAAGTTAGCTTTTCCTGCCATACAGCCACACCTCACTCGCGTGTATAATGAGTCTCTCATCAGGCTATTTTCCCACTTCTTGGAATCGAGCTCCAATTATCCCTCAATCGAAGATATCTGCCCCCAAGACACCCTCGGATACGCGTCTTATTGCGCAATTATCCGAATTCTCAGAGGGATTGAGGAGGATAGTTCACAAGCAGCTTTCAGATCATTCGTCGACCTCGAACTTACTTTACGACCGTCAGTCTGGCTTCTGGCCTCATCATTCGACCCAATCGGCTCCCCTCGAGGTTCTCGAGGACACCCGAACTGTCATAGATAAACGAATGCTCACGCTACTGATTTCTTTCGACTTCTCCAAGGCATTTGATACCTTGCCACATGCTAAACTGTATATGAAGCTCAGGAAAGTCGGTTGCAGTGACCGAGTTATTCGGTGGTTCGCAAGCTATCTCCGCGGTCGTCACCAAGCTGTTCGTTTTATTGATGGAATGCATGAATCGTGGCTTTCTCTTATAACTGGCGTTCCTCGAGGGAGTGTGCTCGGACCCCTCCTTTTCTTGATATTCATCAATGACCTCCGAGAGACCCTGCTACATACCAAATGTGCCATTTTTGCAGATGACTCAAGCATTCACCTTCATTGTCTCCCAAACGAGCTGCTGGACCTTATTGCTCTCATATCAATAGATGCCCAAGCAGTTGCCCAGTAGGCCGCACAGAACGACTCAAAACTCAACGCTTCTAAAACGTCTGTCATCATCCTAGGAAGCAAACTCTATCTCAGAGAGATGAAATTCGAACAGTTGCGTCAAGTTCAAGTTATGGGTACGGCTATACCCTACTCGAACCGAATCAAGAGTCTTGGAGTGCTTGTCGAGCGCTCGCTTGACTGGGGTAAACAAGTCAACCAGATCAGTCAGCGCGTTCATGGATCTCTGTATTCCCTCAAAATTGCTGCTCGCACTCTTCCTCGTCCATTGAGGCAACAAATTGTGAGTAGCTTGATACTGCCATATCTCGATCATGGCTCAGCATTGCTTACCGGTTTAAGCAGGGAACAAAACTTGAAGCTACATCGTCTACACAATGCCTGCATGAGATTCATCTATGGGAATATCCCTCGACAGACTATTGGTACACCCTATCGTGTTAGTCTTGATTGGCTCTCTGCACAGAGCCGCAGAGAATATTTGCTCGGATCCCTCGCGCTCGCTATAATCAAGTATAACCAACCAACATTCCTTAGGTCTAAGTTTTCTCTTGCTACTGAAAATCCCAGCCTACGTCAGTCCGAGAGGAGAAACAAAGCCCCCTTCGCCTATCACTCTCCCCGAACAATAGCCCTCAACCAGTCCTTCACTATCCGAGCCTCACATCTTCTTAATCAACTTCCATATTTGAACTTTGAGCTGAGCCTGGATACTCTGGAAACCACACTCCTGAATTTTTTGCGAGATCAAGATCGTGATGACTGGTTCAAGCAAGCATCTTGCGAAGGCCTAGAGGCCATCTCCCTACCGTTGCGCGATCCTCTTCATCAGCCTTCATAGTGAGTACAATCAAATTTCTGTTTTGAGAGCTCCCCCTCCGAATTACATCTCGAGAGGACGTTCAATGATTGAAATATTTCCTAAGCACTTCAATGTAATGAATACCGTTATTACCGTTCCCTTATTTTAATTGACACCTTATATGTATATATTTGTATTCACATTCATTATTCTCTATGTATTATGCTTGTACACTTATGTTGGCGAGCTATGTGGGCGAATGGAGTTTTTACCCCCCGTCCTTAATAAAACCTAAATCAATCAATCTTTCTCTCTCTGTCTATATATATATATATATATGTTACGTACCAAACCCGAAATCGTACACTTCGCGAACGGTACAGCCGATTCTGTACCATTCGCGAATGGTACACCACCATTTGTATCGAGCCCGATATTCCGGGTTTGGTACAGCAGAGTCTTGTACCATTCGCGAACTGTACAGCCACCTTGTACCGAGCTCGATTCCGAATCGCGCCATATGGCTCGGATCGTGTTTACAAATGAGAATTGTCTATAAATGATGATTAGCAAATTGATATGTATTCACGAGTTCAGCTCGAGTTCAGTCAACTACAGGTAACTATCGCGCTTGCACATTGGATCCCGATAATACTACTCGTGATGAGTTCAACTCAAAATTAGATGTTCTTGGAACATCCGATAGTTGTAAGTTCATAAAAAGTAAAACAGAATATTCTTACACACGTGACACACAGTTTGATAACCATTAGAATCACTGCACGGGGTATGTTCGCGTATCTTGTTTTGATGACATAATACATCTTGTGGACACCGCCATGCCCAGTTTGATTATGAATTTATCTCCATCTGATATACTTCATCAGTATACCGTAGATTTCGGATTTTTCTACGTAATATCTCACTTCGTCGTCTCACTGTAAGGAGAAACCCTCAAAATCAGTCTCATTGTGTGAATATTAACATTACACGAGGTTAGGGGGTTCGTTGTGATTTATTACGATCTTTCACCGACTTTGAGCATTCCTTCTTACAGTGCTATTTTCATTGGAAAGATCAGACGAGGAATATCGCCAACAGTCAATATATATGTCAAACTATTTCAATCTTCTGTATTCCAGAGAGGTCTTGAATGATTTCTTCTCAATTTCACTAATTAGCTTCACAAGGTCTCGTCATTTTGTCTCACTTTTTTTGAACTTACAATTATCGGATGTTCGAAGAGCATCTAATTTTGAGTTGAACTCATCACGAATAGTATTATCGGGATCCAATGTGCAAGCGCGATATTTACCTGTAGTTGACTGAACCCGAGCTGAACTCGTAAATACATATCATTTTGCTAATCATCATTTATAGACAATTCTCATTTGTAAACACGATCCGAGCCATAAGGCGCAATTCGGAATCGAGCTCGGTACAAGGTGGCTGTACAGTTTGCGGATGGTACAAGAATCTGCTGTACCAAACCAGGAATATCGGTCTCGGTACAAATGGTGGTGTCCCATTCGCGAATGGTACAGAATCGGCTGTACCATTCGCGAAGTGTACGATTTCGGGTTTGGTACGTAACATATATATATCTTCAATGCCTTTGAAAGCTCTCCTCGACTTATTCAACACCTTTTGTACATTTTTGCTCACCGTATTGTTACACCTCATCATAATCAATGTGTACTCACCTTGCTAGTTACCTCAAATGTTTGAAAATTATCAATTGCACTATCTATAAGCACCCTCCATCGTCACATGTTACTATTGGCGGAACTTTTGTTCCATGTAATATCAAATGTACTAATGCCTAGGGGCAAATGGGGTCCAACCCCCTGCCCGTAATTAATTATCAATCAATCAATCAATCAATCCCTCTCCCTCTCTCTCTCTCTCTCTCTCTCTCTCTCTGTCGGTGAGTACACCCACACGCATTACACATCGCTCCGTGTTTGAATGTGACTTTAACCATCAAAACGTTGTCCCGAGTGGCACTTTTTTGCAGATTGGATTTCCTCCTGCAGGCTCATACATCTGGAGCATCGCTGCATGGCTCCTGCACGAGCCTGGGAGGAATAATTCTAATTCTGCAACTCCAACTACAACATCGAGTCGGCAGTGCTTGGCGCCGAAAGTGAACCCTGTGCGCATGCTCGGAGGTCGTCTGCTACGCTGGCCTGCTACGACGCTGTCTGCTGCGCGATGAGCGAAAACATCTGCTGTGTCTGCAATGGCACCTTACGCACAGGCAGCAGAGAATGCGGCATTTGCAATGGATCAGCTCATGTCAAGTGCTCGAGATCATCCCGGGGAGCAGTGACATGTTTGCAATGCCTGCAGGTGAGCGACACCAATATCGCTAATTTAACATCGAGTGCGTCAAAGCAGACGACGGCTTCACAATTCAACGCGCAAACAGCCAAAGAAAGAGAGAAGGAGAATACAAGCCTGCGAAAACGTGTGAGGAATCAGACTATCTCACACACGAGGCTCAGCTCCCGTGGTGCGTCAGGAACATCTCCCACCGCTTCGCAACATACCACCACTGCACGGAGCGCGAAGCCTCCCACCACCAGTGCCTCTCATACCACCGAGAGTCCACAGCTCGCGCTCGCCGGGGGTAATCCACCGACTGCTGTCTCGTCTCCGTCACGTGGCGCCACCAGCCACCAGTCCAGCAAAGTAAAGCCCGCGAAATTTCGAAAGCAGCAAACAGATGCGTGGCCAACTATTGCCTTCCAGTCGCTGCGTACTACACCAACTGTGGAGTGCACTGTCGAATCGGAGAAGATTAGCAGCCCCAACATCTCGGATCGACCTGCAGCATCACCAACATCGAAGCCGTTGAATTCCCCTGAGAACAATTGGGTACTTATATCGCAGAGTACTCTGGACCTCTTTTTCCAACAGAACGAGATGCTCCAGAGTCAGCTCGACGAAATAAAATCCCTTATGAGCCGACGAGACGTTGCCATTATAGATAAAATGCTCCCCCGTGAGAAACATAAGGAATATATACGCTTGAGGTCAGTTACACACGGTTTAGGATTAAAATACGTCTGGCACAGTGGCGGACGTTTCTGGGTTAGACGGAAAAATGGTGAGCGAGCGCATACGTTTGAATCTCTTGCTGATCTGCAGGTCATTCAAACGGCCTGTCAAAGTGTTCCGAGCAGAGTTGTGCTTCGGCAGCAGAAAAGGCGAGAACTCCCTGACTAAGTACGGCTGCTGAGGAGAAACGAGGGAGTGGTAGTTCTTTTAAAGCGGGATACTTCAACCTTAACTCGCTGACAGATAAGATTGAGCATCTTCGCTAGCTCATTGCTAACGATCCCTCCTATCATCTATTTGGGGTCGCTGAGTCGAAGCTAGATGAGTATGTGGATGACAGTCTCGTTCAGATTCCTGGGTTTTCACTGTTGAGACAGGATCGCAACAGGGAGGGTAGTGGGGTTGCTTTGTATGTGCGCAATGATTTTAGAGTAGAGAAACTAGTTTCTTCTAATACTTTCGGCCCAGGAGAACCTGGCGTGCCTGAATTGCTTTTCTGTAGCGTACAGCAAGGCAACTCTCCTCCAATATTAGCCGTGGTAGTCTATAGACCTCCAAAAATCGCCACGCAGAAGGATGATGGGCTGTTTGGCTCATTCCGCCGACTGTGTGGAGATTATAGTCACAAAATTATAATGGGAGATCTGAACGCTGACTTGTTGGATACTGCTCATCCTGACACCAAGACACTGACTGCACTGACAGAAGAACTAGCCCTACAGATAGTGCAGCATGGCCCGACTCACCAACACAACCCCAACGTTTCTCATACATGGATTGATCATATTTACGTAGATGACAATGACACCATTACTGACTTTCAAAACAGACTCCTGCCCAGTCTCGGCAGGCACTCGGTCATAGACGTCACCATCAACGTCTTCACTCCCACTCCGCCAAAAAATTCCTTCACTTATAGGAATTTTCGTAACATCACTCCGGAGATGCTGAATGACCGTCTGCTTCGCTGCGACTGGACAGCTCTTGAAAATGCTGAAACCAGCTTGGAAGACGCAATTCACTGCTTGAATGAGAACTTAAAGACTGTTGTAGATGAATTAGCGCCGGAAAAAACTATCAACCCGCGGAAAAATGATGCTCCTTGGATTGGACCTGAGTTGAGGGTACTCATGAATAAGCGAGATGCGACGCGCAGGCACTGGGAACGAGATCAACGTAACCAGCGCAAGTGTCCTGAGCTTCAAAGTGAGTACTTTCGGCTCAGCGAAGAGGTCGACTTGCGCATGGAACAAGAGCGTAACTCCTTCCTTCAAAACCATCTTTCAGACGCTCTTGATCAACATAAGAACATCTGGAAGGAAATGCGCAACCTCGGCCTCCTGCCTAAAAGCAAATTGGAGGAACTTCATGGTTTCACACCGGATGAGTTGGACGCTCACTTTGCGGGAGTTTCCGTCTCGCCTCACGAAAATATAGATGAAGCAATGGACGACATAAATTCGGCTTCAGAGGAGGGTTTTGAATTCAAGCCCACAAATTTTAACGACGTAGTCCTTGCTATCAAACATTTTTCCTCGCAAGCCCGTGGGTCAGACGGGATGCCCCAAAGTGTGATCGCGAAGGCTCTCCCGGCTATTGGTGATCTCATTGTACATATTTTCAACTCCTCTTTCGCTCATAGCACTTTTCCCACGGCTTCGAAGCAAGCACAGCTGATTGCATTTAAAAAGATTACAGCTCCATCAAGAGTCTCAGATTTTCGTCGTATAGCGCTGCTCTGCTTCCTTGCCAAGGTCCTGGAAAAAATCGCACACGACCAAATCACGGAGTACTTAAAACAAGAGAAATTACAAGATCGCTTCCAGACTGGTTTTAGGCAATACCATAGCACCCAGACAGCTCTACTAAAGTTGACCGATGACATCAGAGTAGGTATTGACAAGAAGATCACCTTGCTCCTGCTTTTTGACTCTAGTAAAGCCTTTGGCACGATATCACCATCAAAGCTGTTGAGCAAACTTCGAAATCTTGGCTTTTCGAGATCGGCACTTCTGTGGATGGAATCATACTTACAAGGTCGCACCCAAAAGTCACTTCAAAATCTGGTAATCCTGATTGGCTCGAAACCAATCTGGGTGTTCCACAGGGTTCCGTTCTCGGGCCTTTACTCTTCAGCTTATATGTCAATGACTTACCTGGTTTGCTAGACGGAAAGTCGGTACATCATCTATTTTATGCGGATGACCTGCAAATTTATCTCCAAGTCGAGAAAACTAAGATCAGAGAGGGCATCGCTCGGCTGGGTGAAATAGGACGACTAGTAGCTGAATGGGCCAAGAGTTCCGGACTGTGTCTCAACGCTGGCAAGACCAAGGCAATCTACTTCAGCTCTGAGAGGAATATCAAAGACCTGAAGGGAATGGACTTGCCAGGGGTTGAAATACAGGATGGAAAGTTCATCCCGTTCAGTGACACGGTCGTGAGTCTTGGTGTTACACTTGACAGGGAACTGACGTGGAGACCGCACATTGACCAAGTAACTAAGAAAGTCAACAGAGCCCTATACGGATTGCGGTTTTTCAGGGCGTGTATCACCAGACCTCTCCGAATTTGCCTAGTCGAGTCCTTGGTTCAACCGCACTTGGATTATTGCACGGTCGTGTACCTCGACGCCACGGACGAACAACGGCAACGGATACAGCGACTAAGTAATTCATGTGTGAGGTACATTTTTGATCTTAGGAGAGACGAGCACATCACCCCGTTTAGGGAACGTTTGGGTTGGTTACGAACTGATTCGCGGAGAATGTACTTCGCAGCTCTGTTAATGCACAAGATCATGCATTTAGGAGAGCCTGGCTACCTAGCTGCGATGTTCACAAGGTACCAATGCGAACGCCCCGCACACGGTGATACAGAAGAGCGGGTACTCAAAATTCCCAATATGAGACTTGAGTACGGAAGAAGATCATTCCAGGTTCAGTGTGCTCATCTGTGGAACTTTCTCCCTCCGGGCTTTTGGCAGCTGCGGAAAACATTACGATTCAAGGAATCCCTGAAAGATTTTCTACTAACCCAGTCTTCGCAGAAGATTGATGTGGAGAAGAGGCATTATTTTAATCTGTAATGGGAAGGGCTCTTCTTTAATTTAGTATTTTCCACATGTGACCTCAGTCACCCAATTGGTGATCTATAGCTGTGATATTAGTGGAAGCCCTTACCCCTCTTTTTATACTCCTAAGTATGCACCCTGACTAGTCACGAATTGTGATAATTATTGTCCTTGACCAAACCAGTAATTGACTGAAATTCAGATTATTATTTTGTTGTACGTATATTATATTCATTCTTATACGTGTTATTACATTTTAACGGGCATATGTAGGTGTATGTAATTGTATTTTTTGTCTTCGGACGAATAAAGGACATCTATCTATCTATCTATCTATCTATCTATCTATCTCTCTGGCCCTACTCATCTCATGCCCAAGCATGCTCGAACCCCTGACTGATATTTTCAACTCCTCTATTACTAGAGCATCATTCCCTGATCTTTGGGAACGTACACTGATCCCACCAATCCCTAAGTCCAACAACTTACATGATTTATCTGACCTACGTTTTATGGCCCGGTTGTCTGGATGTTCGTAAATACTTGAGAAAATCGTTTTTGCACAGCTGAAACAGTACATTGAGGAGAACGATCTGTTCGATCCTTGTCAAACAGGTTTTAGATAAGGACATAGTTCTCAAACAGCTTCACTAGGACTCTTGAATGACATGCGTCATGTCATAGATAGATCCAAGTACACCACCTATGTATTGTTCGATTTTTCCAAGGCTTTTGATGAAATTCCCCACAACATACTCATCCAAAAGCTACGGTCATTCCAAGTTGATGATCATACGATCAAATGGTTACTTTCCTATCTCGCAGATAGATGCCAGGCTGTAATTGACGAGGAAGGATCCATATCTGACTGGCTACACACCACCGCCGGAGTACCTTAAGGCTCAGTCTTGGAGCCCTTCCTACTTCCAATTTCCATGAATGGCTCATCTAGAGTTCTACGGCACTCACGCCACATGATAGATGCCGACAATACACAAATCTACAGGAGCTGCCATCGTCACGAAATCCAAGAAACACTCAAACTTATTGAAAAATACGCGAATGTCATCAACTCTTGGGCTATCTCTGGTGGTCTGAGTCTGAATCTCAAGAGAACAAGAGTCATGATACTTGGTAGCGCTGAAAACCTTCGGTTCCTTGAGATGAGTGAACTTCCCTGGATAGGAATCGATGGCCCCCTCGTTGATTTCGTATCTGAGGCCAAGAACCTAGGCATCTGGATCACATCGAGTCTAGATTGGAGTAAACAAGTATCTCATATCTGCCAACGCGTTTTCGGAACCCCTCGACAATTACGTCCACACCGACGGGCTCTCTCATTTCCACTGCGTAAATACCTAGTTCGATCCTTAGTCCTACCGTTCCTTGACTACGCCTGCCTGGTGTACCATGATCTTTCCGAAAAACAAAACACCCGCCTCCAACGAGCTCAAAATGCTTGTACACGCTTCGTTTTTGGCAATATCCCCTGTCAGGAGCATGTTACACCCTATCGATTGAGGCTAGGATGGTTTACAGTAAGAAGCAGAAGAAAATATTTCCTTGGCTGTTTGATGTTTCAGATTTTAAAATACCACACGCCACTCTATCTCGCGAGGAATGTAATTGAAGTATGTAACACAAGCTTGCATGGGCCTGAAAGGCTCCAAGCTAGAGACCTTGTGGTTCCAAATTGGCGCACCATAACGTACCGGAACTCATCCTGTATCCCTGCCTCAGAATTCTGGAATGGCCTACCACAGAATTTGACTTCTCTCCCTCGCACGACCTCCACGAAAGCTTTCAAAGCCTGTCTCTTGCAACACTTCTCTTTCTTGAATTTTTAACATGTCTAGTAGAGCCATACCCATACAATCCACGAATTCTGATGAACGTTTCTACCAAATCAAGCCATCTCACCGAGGGAATCATGCGAAGAACTTGATTCGAATGTGACATTCAACGAATCCTCTGGCCTCTACGCTCTCGTTTTTTGTTAATTCGCTGGATCGCAGTGTGATGTTTGAAACTCAATGTCCAGTATGTAGCATATCGATGGTGTATCAACAACTCTTATATCACTATTTGTTGGCCTTATTTTATTTTACTTCATCTAGTTTTGAGTATACCTATCATTATCGATTTCAGCCTACATTTTCCGTTTACGCTAGTCCTCAATTATTATTAGGATCTATTATTCTCAAGGAAGTCATGTAAAAAATGTGTTTTATGCCCCATGGGACCTATTGTCTCCGGGCAAATAAATCCATATCAATCAATCAATCAACCTCTCTCACTGGCGGGCTTTCTCTCTCTCTCTCCCTCTTTTTTTTTTTTTTTTTAGGTGGTTGTAGGGTGGATACGCTGCGACGTAGCCACAGAGAGGTTCCGGACGGACAATTACGCCTGGCCGATACTTCTCAAGGCTTCCGGGCTGGATTCCGCATCGATGCGGCCATCCGTACCAGATAAACCCTCTCTCCCTTCCCCTTTGGCGCTGGCCATCGGACAAGGGAGAGATCCACCAACTTACCAATCCGGACCCGGCACCGCGTGAGCATTACTTCAGGACCGGTGGCGTCTCGCGCTCAGGATCGAGCGTTCCTCTTCTCACGACTCGCAGGTGTTGTTTCTCCTCCTTCGATCTTCTTCCATCTCTTCATTCTTCTTTCTTCTTTCTTCGATCTTCTCTCTTCTTCCTTTCCTCTTCAGTCCATCATATTCCTCCTGGAACCATTTGGACCTCTTCTGTTTCAATCGGCAGAGTCACTGTAATTCGCCTGCTTCGAGTCGCCTTACTTCCCTCTCTTTCTCCTCTTTGCGGGTCATCACCAGCTTGATGTATCCGGTGAGTCTATCCCATGTCTCCTGGTTGCGGAGCAAGTACGGGACGAGATTCTCAGGTGTTAGTTGAGCACCCAGCCATTCATCCAGCTCGGCGCGCTCTCTCCGGGTGTCGCTGCACTTGAACAGGGCATGTTCGGCGTCATCCCATTCGTCCCCGCAAGACTGACATGCTGGGGTCGTCCTCTTCTTGAACCTGGTTAGATAGGAACCGAAGCAACCATGATCGCTCAGTGCCTGCGTCGTCCAGTAGTCCATCTCTCCGTGGGTGCGTTCCGCCCACTTGGCTACGTCACGGATCAGCCGGTGCGTCCATCTGCCGTTTGCAAATGGCGAATCCCACTCAGTTTGCCAATGCTCAAGGGTGGTTTCCTTCTCGTTGTCGCGGATGATCTCCTTCATCGTCGGAGTGAGTACTCGTTCGGCTCGGATCACTTTTTGGCGGTCCCAGATCCTCACTCGCTCCGCGACGAGCAAGTGGATAGGCGGAGTACTCGCCAATACGTAAGCCGCATCTCCTGACACAGTGCGGTAGGCACGGATACTCCTCAGGGCCGCTCTTCGGTGGACAGGCCCCATTCTCTTCTCGATGATGGTCTTCTCTACTCTCTTCCCCCACACGGGTGCACCGTACAGCATGATGAAGGTAGTGACGGTGTTGAGAAGTGCGCGCCTCTTTTCCTTGGGTCCTCCGATATTCGGCATAAGCCGCTGGAGCGCCGCACCGACCCTGCTCGCCTTCTGGGCGGCTTCCTGGATGTGCTTCTTGAACGACCACTTGTCGTCGAGCCATACACCGGGGTATTTCAGCTCTGTCTTCCGTGGAATCTCTTGCCCGTTGATATAAAACCGGGGTAAGTCAAACTTCCTACGCCTTGTGACCACGATTGCTTCGCACTTCTTGACAGCGAGCTCCAGAAGCCTGCTAATCATCCACTCGTAGACTCGGGCCAGCGCTTCGTTCGCGCGTCTACCCAAGAGTTCCTCGTTGTCAGCCCATACTATGAGTCCCGCGTCGTCCGCGAAAGCCACTATTATCACTCCTTCTGGCAGTTCGATAGACAGTAAGCTGTCATACTGGGTGTTCCAGTTGAACGGCCCGGAGACCAATCCCTGTCCGATTCCGGCGGACAGTACCCGAATCTCTTGTCCCTCGTCGGTGTCGTACACGAGGGTCCTGTTCCGCAGGTAGTCACTCGTGACGGCTAGTAGATAGGGGGGCACTTTACCTGCTTGGGATTGATAGACTCGCTCCCAGCTCGCGCAGTTGAATGCGTTCTTTATGTCCAACGCAATGATGGCACAGAATCCTCCTCTTCCTTGGTATGGGTTCCCTACCGACGCTTGAACCCGTTCTTGGACCGCCTCGATCGCGTGCACAGTGCTCCGTCCCTTCCGGAACCCGAACTGTATTGGTGATAGCCCACCACCTTCTTCGTAGGCTTTTTCCACCCTGTTGAGCACCATCCTCTCGTACATTTTCCCGATATTGTCGAGCATGCTGAGAGGGCGTTGACCTCCTTGACCCTTAGGTATCAGGACCAGCTTCTGGCGTTTCCACTTGTCCGGGAAAGTTCCCGCGCTCAGACAGATGTTGAAGAGGTCGAGGAGTAGATCTGGCCTGTATTTGAAGACCAGTTTCAGAGCCTTGTTTGGGATGCCATCCAGGCCAGGGGCCTTGCCGTTCGGCATTCTCTTCGCCGCTATGAGTAGCTCTTGCATAGTGAAGAGCGGGATGGGGTCTTCGCTCTCCGTAGGGAATGTAACTCTGGGTTCTCCTGCTGGGAAGAGGTCTTCCACGATGGTGCGCAATGTTGCTGCATCGGTCGGTGCTGGGTTGCCCCTCCGGGGTCGGACCTTTGACATGACCACGCGATATGGCGTGCCCCAGGGGTCTTCGTTAACCATGTCGCACAGTTCACCCCAGCACTTCTCTTTGCTCCTCCGGATGGCTAGAACGAGAGCCTTCTTCGCTTCTTTGTACGCTCTGTCATCTTCCACCAGCGATGGTCGTTGCAGCTTCCTTGATCGCCATGCGGTCCTCCTTTTCTTGTTGCTCGTTCTTCGTAGAGCCTTGATCTCATCGGTGATCCAGTACTCTGGTTTCCTCCAGAAACATGGTGTTGTCCTGCGAGGCATCGAGGCGTCGCAAGCTCTCGTGATGGCGGATGTTACCATCGCCACAGCCTCGTCCGAGGCGGAGTTCATCGGGAGATCTTCGACTGTTTCTATCGATTCCCGGAATTTTCCCTCGTCCAGCTTCCGTACCTGCCACCCCGTTGGTCGCGGTCTGCGTATCGTCTGTCTCTGTCCGTCAGTCCTAAGTCGAAACCGAATATGTCGATGGTCACTCAGTGTTTCCGTGTCCAGAACTTCCCACGATGTCATACGTCCCATGAGCGACGGGCTCATGAACGTCAGGTCCAGGACTGATGATGAACCTCCCTCCCGGGACCGAGTGTCGTGCCGGTAATAGGTGATAACCCCCGTCTCGTTCGCGAGCACTAATCCCAATGCCTCCATGGCATCAGCGAGTATTACCCCCCGTCTATCGCGCGGCCCCCCGCTCCAAGTCGGTTCCTTGGAGTTGAAATCTCCCGCGATTATAACTGGGCCCCCCCCCCCCATTGCCTCACATCCTCTTCTAGGTCGTGGAGCTCGTCTTCAAATTCGTGCGTCTTGAGCGACGGCGAGTAGTAGCAGCTGTATACAGCTGTGCCCCCTATGGTCTTTCGAGCATAACCGCGGCCACTAACAGCTGGTTCAGTCTCGCGGATCGCGGGATTCGTGATCTGAATTACAGCGGTCCCCCAGTGATCGAATGTGGAACGGGAAAGTTCGCGCTTCCGAGGCGGTTCGGAGATGATTAGAACATCGATACCCCCTTCTTTGGCGGCAGTGTGTAGGAGGTCACAAGCGTCCCCGCTTCTCCTGAGGTTGGCTTGGATGAAGTTAGCCATTTCTTCCCCCCCTGCGTCTATATGTCGCCCTCGCGTTTTGGTAGGCTGTGCAGTTGCTGGAGCCCGACCTGTGGTCAGATCTGGTTCCGATAGCCACGCAGCTGAGGCATTTTGGTTTCTCTTTACAGGTAGCGGCGAGGTGTCCTGGTTCACCGCACTGGAAGCAGAGTTTCGGTTGGCGTTCCTCTGCCTTCTCTTTTTTGCAGCCTGAGGCCTTGTGGCCATACTCTAGGCAGTTATAGCAGCGTGGGATGCCTCCCTTCTCGCGGATTCTCACTCTGCTCCATCCCACCTTGGGTTCTTTCCAGTCCAGGAGGCGGTGAGCGAGCCTCGCTGGGATGGACACAACCGCTGTTTGGGTGCCTCGGGAGCCGTTACGCAGGCTCTTGACTATTATGGCTCCATCCTCGTTTTCTGGTAGGGCCTTCGCGAGGTCCTTCTGCACTTTAGTTTTGTCGACATCGTAGTCGTCTCCGAGAACCTCGAGGGTCATGCTATTTGCGAGGCAGTGGACGGCCCCTTCTTGCCCGACGACTGGTGTCAGAGCCGCTTTGATGGCTGCAGCGTCGGTGCCCTTCCTCAGTTCAATGAGGATTTGTCCTTCCTGTGTTTTGCGGATGCCCGTGACTTTAGAGCCCACTTCTTCATTAAGGTCATCCGTCTTTATCTTGCGCAGCATATCTGCGTAGCTCAACCCACCTTGATTCGCCGTGACGAGAACGGCGTCGGATTTCGCTCTTCTTGGCTTCATCTTTGCCTTCTTTCCAGCGGTGTCACTTGATCGACCGCTTTTCTTTGCCCTCTTCGTATTTCTTTTAGAGACCACTTCCTGCCAAGGCCCGTCCTGCTTGGGCCTATTATTAGTCGATGTCGAGCGCGGTGTTTCGAGGGCTCCCGATGGATGTCCGCGTCGCGTCCTCTTCGTATCGTGCTGTTTCCCTTGCCGCGATTCCGGTTTATTCGCCCCCCTCCCCTGTGTGCCGCTTCCCGACGCGGCTGGCCCAGAGGGCTGCGCACTCCTCTTCATTTTTAGGGTCTTCTCCGCTTCGAGAAGTGTGGTCTCGAAAGCCGCTCTCTTCCCTTTGTCTGCCGCAAGTAGGCCCTCGAGAGCGTGGCCAATCTTCTTGAGCTCTTCCATGTCCCCCCGAGTTCCTTCTGGGATGTTGGAGGCAGACTCGGCTATCCCTATGACCAAGTTCAGGTGGTCGAGGAGAAGATGAGTCTTCTCCTCCATCTGTTCTCGGCACATTTTCAAGTCCCTCCATCCTTCCATTAGATCGGGGGCCTTGTCTCCACTTCTTTGTCGACTGGCCTCCTCAGGTGTGGGGAGCCGATCGATGTCCATATCCTCCGGTGTTTTTTGACCTTTTTCGAGTCCACGGTCACAGTCCTTGGATGTCAGGGTGTCTTCTGACTTCTGAGACTCCGTGGTGGTGTTAGAGTCCCCTGAATCCGAGCTGGAATCGGCGGTATCGTCTCCCTTGTTCTTGTCTTGCGTAAGCTGGATCTTGATCGCGGGGTTGATCTTCATAAGCTTGTCTGCCGCCGCTTGCGCTTCTGCAGCAACCTTCGCGTTCTTCTCTTTTTGGCTCAAGAATGTGAGCTTCGATTGTTTCAGCGTTCGCTTATCTACTTCCTCACCCAGAACCTTTCTCTTCCTGCTGTTTGGGGTGAGGTCTACTCCTTTCTGGTGTTGGTCCTTTCCTCCAACTATCTTCGCCAGAGGCGTATTTCCATCGCTTGTAGCTTTACGCGTGAGTCCACCAGCCAAGTGTGCCACTGGTAGCGCGCTTTGCATCGTTGCCCCCCCCCCCCCCAAGATCCGAATGGGGCCCCGCTTTACTTGGGGAATTCTTGCCGTCAATGCTGGACATCTTCTTCTTTCTTCTTTTTCCAGGATGCCTGGAATCGCATGCTGGCCGACCCCGGACCAGACCAGCACGGGTGTGGTGTGTTGTGTGATGCGTGTTCTGTATAATGTTGGCATGTCTGTGTAATGCTTGAGCAAGCGTAAGTATGGTGCGTGTAGAGTGTAGTGTGTGTGTTAGTGTGAGTGTAGGACTCGGGTCCGGAGGGGCGTCACTCCCTCAAGCTCCAAGTACGGGTTCTCTCTCTCCCTCTCTCTCTCTCTCTCTCTCTCTCTTTTTTTTTTTAGGTGGTTAGGGGGCAAAATCTGCCTCAAGATCCTCCGTATCCGTCCCCAGACACCGTCTGGTTCAGCTTACGCGGACTACGCATAGCCCACGCAGGCCATACTAGGCGGGACACGGGTTTGGGTGGGGCCCACCGAGAGGTGGGCCCGGCCTTGTAATATTCCTCGCCCCTTGATGTCCGATACCTAGAGCATCAGGCAATCAAAAAGGAGATCCACCTGCATCTACCATCTCAGCCCAGAACCGCGTGAGCATCACTCCAGGATGAGCGGCATGTCTCGCGCTCGATTGCAAGCGTTCCTCTTCTCCATCTTCTCTCTTCGGCCACTTGTCGACATATTCTATCTTCATTCTTCATTGTTCCCTCTCTTTCTTCTTTCTCCTCTCTTCTTTCTTCTTTCTCCCTCCTCCAGTGCATCTCATTCCTCCTGGAATCATTTGGACCTCTTCTGTTTTAATCAGCAGACTCACTGTGATACGCCTGCTTCGAGGCGCCTTACTTCCCTCTCTTTCTCCTCCTTGCGGGTCATCACCAGCTTGATGTATCCGGTGACTCTATCCCATGTCTCCTGATTGCGGAGCAAGTACGGGACGAGGTTCTCAGGTGTTAGTTGAGCACCAGCCATTCATCCAACTCGGCGCGCTCTCTTTGGGTGTCGTTGCACGTGAACAGAGCGAGTTCAGCGTCGTCCCAGTTGTCCCTGCATGACTAACATTCTGGGGATGTCCTTTTCTTGAACCGGGTCAGGTAGGGCACCAAAGCAACCGTAGTAACTCAGTGCCTGCGTTGTCCAGTAGTCTATCTCTCCGTGGGTGCGTTCCGTCCATTTGGCTACGTCTCGGATCAGCCGGTGCGTCCATCTGCCATTTGTCAATGGCGAATCCCACTCAGTTTGCCACTGCTCAAGAGTGGTTTCCTTCTCGTTGTCGCGGATGATCTCCTTCATTGTCGGAGTCAGCACTCGTTCGGCTCCGATCACTTTCTGGCGGTCCCAGATCCTCACTCGCTCCGCGACAAGCAAGTGGTTGGGCGGAGTACTCGCCAATACGTAAGCCGCATCTCCTGACACGGTGTGGTAGGCACGGATACTCCTCAGGGCCGCTTCTCTCTCTCCCTCTCTCTCTCTCTCTCTCTCTCTCGGTGAGTGTTACAACACGCTTTCTATAGTGCCCATCTGTATTTCGCCACTTTTCCTGCCGCAAGGTGCCTCCGGGCTTTTCTTTTTCAGACTCTTGCACGCCAAATCTTGCAAGGATTCGTTGGATTCATATATCTCTGTGAATCTACTGATCCTGCATGAATTTCACCTGCTTCTCCATCGGCAAGGTTCGTACTTTGAGGTTAGATTGCACGCTTCATTGAGCTTGGATTGCTGGATCTACGAACTCCGCTTATCAGACGCTAGATGGCGACAATCTCAAACAGATCCCTGCATATGCAACTCTAAAGCCCGATTCACACGTGGCCCACTCTATAAGAGTTTTGCCCAAACGAGCTGCCTGATCAACGCTTACACACGTCTGACACCAGTGACAGCTGATTCAATCCTCTGTTGCTCTAGTGCTTCTATCGCGCTACCATGACACGAAATCCACTCACAGTGAGTTTTTCTGAACAAAATCGAGTAATTTCATATGAATCACGTAAATCTGAGGCTAACGCAGAGCATGTTGACCATCCATGTGAAATGCCTTCCTATTTCAAAATGTTTATTTCTCATTTTGATGCATGTCAGCAAAAACTTTTCTCGAAGTTGAATGAGCTCGAGGACAGAATAGAAAATCGAATCACTGCAATTGAAAAAGATGTTATAGATATTCGTAATAAGCTTTCTCAGCTTTCTCAACAAGCAACAATAGTAGACTCAGCTGAAATGATTTTTTCGGACATTCCTCGCGACTTGGATCTCTCTAAAACTGAAATAGTAAGCAAAATTTTCCATGCTATGGATGTACCTGAACTGCAAAACTCCGTAATCAATATTAGAGAATGGAAAGGTCCCCGTTTTCGCAATAAGGATTCATCTGTTTCAACTTCGAAACCGAGTTTATCAAAGAGCCACAATTTGAATCCTCAATCGATTGTCATACAATTATCCTCAACCATAATTCGAGATAAAATCATTTTAAACTCATCGAAATTGAAGAAGAAATCTATTAGAGATATTTTTGGACGTGGAAACGATTCTCAAATGTTTTGTAGCCCACTGTGGCCAAAAGACGTACACAATTTGTTCAAACAAGCTCATTTGGCGAGTGTTAAATTAAAAATGCAAAAACCAGTAGTTAAAAATCTTATCGTGTGTATGAGACCGTCGGAAAATGGGCCTCTCGTCCCAATTTTGTCAGAACTCGATCTTGGTAAATTCCAAAGCTGATATGGTCCTTAATCATATCCTAAAGCTTCAATTTTCTCCACAAAATTTTTCTACTGAATAATCAATCAATATTCTGTCACATCACTGACTAGCAGAATAGTTGCATTGTATTAAGATAACTTTTCTATTTATTCTCAAGTTACGAGTAAATTATTTGAAATGCGCAAGTTCATCGTTTCAGACTTGTATGTAAACTCATCTCACGTAGTCTGAATGTATTACTATATCTCTTGATCAACTGTTTATAGGAAAATATGAACTATTCAGTATATTTCTCATTAATCATATTTTTCATACTCTTTGTATATTTTTGTTGTATTTATTATGTAAACTGTACTTGCTACCTGTACCACATAGGGTAATACCCCAAGGTACCAAATAAAAACTAATCTAATCTAATCTAATCTCTCTCTGGCGGTAAGTGTCTCCGCTCACACCTAACATCAGTCCGTACTTGAACATCTTTTTCAATACACTGTGCGTAAAAGTGCACTTTGTGCACAGTTTGTCGACTTTTACTCACAGTTCATCGAAAAGTATAATTAGATACACGGCCGTAAAACCTATTATTCGCATCCTCGTGATGAGTCCGACCCTCGCCTGCGGCTCGGGCCGGAAACCCATCACTCCGACGCGAGTAAAACGTTTTACGCTTTTGTATCGAAATGTACTATTGAACCATCAAAACCTCGTCCCGAGTGATTGGACTTCCTCCTGCAGACTCATGACACTGGGGCATCACTGCATGACTCCTGCTCGAGCCTAGAAGGAACAATTCTATTTCCGCAACTCCAACAACAACACCGAGTTGGCAGTGCCTGGCGCCGAAAGTGAGCTTTGTGCGCATGTTTGGAGGTCGTCTGCTATGCTGACCTGTTTCGCTGTCTTGCTGTCTGCTGCACAATGAGCGACAACACCTGCTGTGTCCGCAACAACACCTTATGTGCGGGCAGCAGAGAATGCGAGCTTTGCAAGAGATCAGCACATGCCAAGTGCTCGAAATCATCCCAAGGAGCAATGACATGCGGAAGATGTCTGCAGGTGAGCAAACTTCGAGCTGCGCAATTATCATCAAGTGCACCGAAGCAGACGACTTCAACTTCTCGCCTCAGCACGCAAACAGCGAGAGAAAGAAAGAAGGAGAATACTAGCTCACAAAGTCGTGTGACTAATTAGCCCATCTCACACACGCGGCTCAGCTCGTGTGCTGCACCAGGACCATCTCCACCCGCTCCGCATACCGTCGCCGCGGGCCGCAGCGCAAAGCCCCCACCACCAATGCCTCTCTATCCAATTGCGGGGAGTCCACAGCTTGCGCTAGCGGAGGCTACTCTATCACCTAATGCTTCGTCTTCGTCATGTGGTGCCACCTCCCACCAGTCCACCAGTATAGAACCCGTGAACATTCAAAAGCAGCAAACAGATGCGGGACCCACCGCTACTACACAATCGCTGCTCACTACACCTCCTGTAGGCCACGCTGTCAGGCCGATGGAGAGCAACAGCCTCAACATCTCGGAAACTACAGAACCTGTGGGCCACGTTGTTGGGTCGGTGGAGAGCAACAGCCTCAACGTTTCGGAACGACCTGCAACATCACCAACTTCGATGCCGACGGATTCTCCTGACACCAAATGGGTCCTTATAGTGCAGGCTACTCTCGACCTTCTTGTTTTTTCGGAGAGAAAGGGTTTTATTCGTGACAAGAGATTTTTCCCAAAAATTTCCACTCTGTTCCATTTTTCATCCTAAAGATCTCCAATTTCAAGGATTTAGCTTTCACAATTTTGTTCCTCTCACCGAGACCTTCGTAGTATAGGTCGACCTTTTTCTTCCACTATCATCCTTGCTATGCAAAAAATTCATATTAAGTGGTCATCACCGTGTTTGTGTTTGTGCGTTGTTTTTCCGTGCACCCGTTTCCATTGCGATGATTTACTTTATTATGTGTGATTGAAAGAACTCAACAGATTTAATTCCTGGAATATAAAATTCTTGAAACTCGAGAAGAGGAAGAACTCTAGAATAGTATCTTTGGAATTCGGCCAGTAATTCTAGCTCTGAATTCGTGAGTTTTTCTATTTTTTTCAATGCGGGGTACCCAAGGGAACACCCCCCCCCCCCCCATGAAATGTGATGATGAATAGTGCGAAATTTTGTACTTTTTTCCATTACTTTGCATCCCGGGGAGTTGTTATAATATTTGGATTGTTCATTATAGTACCATGTTGTAGGCAATGGAAATCTTTGGATTAGAAAATGAAAGAATCATGGATAAATCAGAAGGTGCGGTAGCGCCTTGCTGGCGAGTACATGTAGAAGAAGAACTTGCAGCGCTGCCGTAGCCTTATATATGTCGTAGCCTATAAGCAGAATTGGGCATTAAGCTTAACGCCCGGGATACAAGCTTAACGCGGGCCGCAAGACGAGGCCACAGCGAGAGCAGGCGGCATCGTCTTGTGGCCTAGGCTGTAAGCTTAATTCCGGGCGTTAAGTTTAACAACCCGGCCGGGGCCAAGCGGCCTGGGCTACTGGAAATATGATCAACGGAATTCGATGATTGCATTCTGATGAACGAGCGCCGATGTAAACTTGACGCGGAAGATGATGCTTTGCGACTCAATGTGATCGAATCTAGATATATAGACTGATGTTGACATTTGCGTTTCCCAAAAGTGAGACCAGCACTTATAATATACCGGCGACTCTCGTCGCTCATCATACAAAATCGAAACAGTGTTCAGTAGTGTTTCTGGAAACGTCCATTTGCCTTGATTTGAATATCAGTTCGTCCACAATCTTCTAATTCTAACACTCGTGCAAGTAAGTAAGCAATTGAATAATTTCGTAAAAAATTCAAAACACTGTATATCATATTCGGATGACTTCAAGTGTAGACAATTATGGTGATTATGAAGAACTATGACGATCATGAAAAATTATGATGATTATCGTGTAAGATTATGATAAAACTGACAATTATATCAATGCTCATGAGCTCTCTTAATCTTTCTTTTTTTTTTCAGATCAGTTATTTACGTTTACATCGGCGCTCGTTCAGAGAGCAATCATCGGATCCCGTTGATCATATTTCCAGTAGCCCGGGCCGCATTGGTTGTTAAGCTTAACGCCCGGAATTGAGCTTACAGCCTAGGCCACAAGACGATGCCACCTGCTCTCGCTGTGGCCTCGTCTTGCGGACCGCGTTAAGTTTGTAGCCAGGACGTTAAGGCCAGGCCGTAGTCCGCCGCCATATTGAATGTAGCCCTGAATCCGTTTGGAGGATAAGTCAAATTTTACTCGACCAAATGACTTGAAATTTTACATACATCTATAGAATGCATGTCTCAATCGCGCTACGAAGCCAAATATGTCAATTTCACTCAAAAAAGTATCCGAACGAGATGTACACAAACGTCGTCTGCTAGAGAGCGGCAACCTACGACATCTCGAGTAAATCTCATCTGGACACTTTTTTCTCAGTAAGATTGACATATTTGGCTTCGTAGCGCAACTTAGACATGCATTCTATACATGCATGTAAAATCCCAAGTCATTTGGTCAAGTAAAATTCGACTTATCCTCCGAACGGATTTACGTCTATTCAGCGGACTACGGCCTCACCTTAGCTTAATGCCCAATTCTGCTTATAGGCTACGACATATACACAAAGTTGGGGTTTTTCAACCTCTCGTTCTGCCTCGATCATAGAGTATCATGGATCCTTGCGCTCATCAGCCACGATTTGCCGGTATAATCCTCAGCTTGATCATTTATCTATCGAAATTCTATTTTGTTTGTCGATGTATGAACTAATAGCATCGTCCCACGACCGACCAATTTGAGACCTTCCCCGACGAAAATCATCGTCGATTTTCGTCTTCAGCCACTTTCGAGATTCGACCCATCTTAAAGTTGACACTGCGTCGGTGTGACACAATCGGCCTCGTGTGCGTGAATGAGCAACGAACGCTATATAATAATGCAAGCCAGAGGAGTGTTTACACTCTGCACGGGTATCGAGTACATAGAAGGTTTAATACAAATTGGTGCCAATCGTCATTGTTAGTCTACTAGTAAAAGGAACCACCTGAAGTATCCTCTCTTTTCCGCAGCAATTCAAAAATGATGATTTGATGGCCAAAATGTGTGCCATTCTTGCTGTTGTGCAGTGCAAGGTGAAGTGTCGAGAATAATCTTCAAATTTATTTGGAGAGTTTGTGATACATGGGTGCCAGCATTAATGCACATTTCATCAGTGAATTAATTTTTACCTCCTCCGATACTTGAGACAGACCTAACTCTGAAGCTATGAATTGTGTATCTTAAGTTCAGAATCCACTTTAGTGAAAGGATTACATTGCAACCAATGTATTATCATCCAAGTTACTTCTTGTATCTCACCAAGAACTTATTCGGGTCCAACACAAGAGGAATCGTCTCTCACATTTGGATGTTGTAGGACTGGTCAGTCCTATTAGTGACTGTCCATGGAACAGTTGTTGTGATATGTGTAGTGATCTCTGATGCTGCTCTAATCAATTTTATATACTTTCATTGCCTATCACTGTACATCTTAGTCCTGGCTACACCTCTCCTTTTGATTCATGGGTCTAAGCCGTCTTGACGTGCCACTCACATTCATGCTAAAAACTCCATCAAGAGCTAGTGGGCATATGTCAATTCCTGAATAGAGTTGTGCTAACTTGACTCGTCCCCTTCAAAAATAATTCCTAAATAGGTCTAATCAAGAGTTGTTCAGGGTTCATCTGATTCATCAAAACTATTATTGAGAAAGAGTAGCATATTCACACTCTTAGAGAGAACTGGTAAGGTCAACTTGGAAAAATTTAGGGCGGAGGAGTCAATCAACATAGAAACTGAATCCATACATTCATATGTATGTACTTTGAGGGTTATTCTGTCTGGCATCGAAGCACTTCTCACATAACGCTATCAAATCTTCATTCTCAAGATGAGTTCCCACGCAGTACTTGAACTTCTTAATGTGTCACAAATAATCAATGTCCTAGTTGAAATTTGTTCGAACTTTTGGTTTTCAAATAGTGTTGAGAAACAGATGTATTGTTATAATTCCATGATTCATTTGTTAGTCACCCATTAGTTGGTGATTTCGGTGGTTGGGATCCTCCACTCTTGGTGAGCGGATGAATCAACTCGTGTAAGGAATTTTCACAATCCAGAAGTTTCTCATCAACTGAAAACCTTATACTATTACAAGTAGAGTTGAGAGTCTTTGCATCAACTCAAGTTGTATTTCATGAACTAATTCCAAGTTTTGCTATCAAGAACGAAAAGTTGTACTGCTCCAGATTCTGTTGCTTGTGATTAAATAATATTCATCTTGGAACATACCTCACTGCTGTTCATTAGGGGGATGATTTTTAAGAATAAGATATGTATAAGTGTCTTTGGTTTCTCTACATGTTACTACTCACAGCTTATTTTTGTCAATCTGGGAATCCTCAATCATTGCCATAGCCAAGTCTTGAAATCTTCCCCTCTTCCGCTTTACTTTTTCCAAAAGTCTAGCTTGACGAGTATCACCATCCTTTCCCACCATATTTTCATCTGAGATCAGAGTATGAATTCCAATTCTGGAGAGTCATGAGATCAAGGGTAACATGTCGAGTAACTTTTTACCAAAATCGAATCGTGAAACAAATATTGATCTCAATTCTTGAGAGTCGTGAGATCAGGAAAAGTATGTTGAGTAATTTTTTTGCAAAATCTGAATGTGAAATGCATGAAAAGTGATTGATTACATTACAATCTGATTATCTCTCTGTGAGTTTGACTCAACTTGAGTTACTTACCATCTTCACTGACTCCCAAACTGGAACGATTAGTGCTAGATAGAATTTCCTTCTGTTTTTTTGTGGTCTGGATAGATTATTATTCGCAATAGATTTTGGGGAAAAGAGAGATGGTGAGTAACTGAAGTTGAGTCAAACTCACAGGGAGATGATCAGGTTGTAATGTCATCAACCATTTTTCATGCATTTCTCATTCAGATTCTGCAAAAACATTACTCGACATACTTTCCCTGATCTCATGACTCTCAAGAATTGAAATTGATATTTTGCAATCTCTCTTTATCCGTTCTACGTTTAGATTTTGGTAAAAAGATACTTGACATGTTTCCTTTGATCTCGTGACCCTCCAGGATTGAAACTCATACTCTGATCTCAGATGAAGTTATGGGGGGATTGGTGATACTCGCCAAGTTAGACTTCCGGGAAAATTAAAGTGGGAGAGTTTTTTACTCAACTCGAGATAATTAGCAACAAACCCGGAAATTATCAAAGATTCCCCTCATTTTACATTTCGAGGAAAGCCAATGGATCGATGTGTACTCGCTGTAGGAAATAGCCCTTATAGACTACTATATCTGAAAGAAAATCAAAGCAACACGTTAGTAAACATTGGCGCTATTCTGATTGTTTATCCCAAATTGTTGTTTTTTGCAATAGCCGTGAAAATTCTTCCAGTGCACTAAAATTGTCGCAGAAAATCAGAGAGCTTCTTGGAAGCCTCAACTATATTCATCTCGCCCAAGCGATTCAGATTTCATCATATAATCATTACCTGAATCGCCGATCCTCGCAATAATCTATGTAGTCCCTTAGTAGTATAGGAGTCACTATGGGCCGTCAGAACATTATCACTGTACGGGCAGGCGTGGAGGCCATGCAGACGACTCATAGTGACCCCCACTCTTTCTCATAATTGTGCAAAATATCCAAATCGGCATTTTCAATCTCTATGCGCTCTTTCCACTGTTGTAGGGATATTTGTCGATCGAATTCATTCATTTTGGGCCATAAATCCTTGGGAGGCTTTGTACGAAAAAGCCGACTTTTCGCCCAGGATTCCTGCACTAAAGGTACAATTGTCAAGCAATCTCCACGAAAATTCGAGGAAATGTAACGAATACCATTGTTTTGCTGACCAATACTCATAATTGTCAAGTGACGGTCATAATAATGATTATTCGATGATCTCGATAGGAATATGCAATTTTGAGATTTTTGATAGACCGTAAAGATGTGATCGATTAATCATAAAATTGAAGAGCAAGGCCCGATCAGTCTGAGCTTCTTCAGGTGAGTACTTACGTGCCTTGAGTAGTTATCAAACTCGACACCAACGAGGCTCTGACTTTTTCCATCCTCGCACACTCGATGGAGAGACCAAAACTACACAGAAACTGCTCCTCCACGACCGCTCTAGTGCATCGTTCCCCCAGTGATCCCCCAGGTTCGCACCGCACCACCGGAGCTTGATGTTCACGACACCGCGCCCGAAGATCGACTGCCACAGTAACGCGCAAGTTCCTGGATCACGAGTGTCGGGATGACTAATTACCTCGTGACTATAAATCTCTGGAGAGGGGATAATGATGAATATACGAGACATTCGCCGCTCTCGAGAATTGCTGAGCATTGCATATGACTCATCGTTTCCTACTGCGCAAGAGAGACGTATCTTCATGAGCATACATTGACACGTGACTGGTGGCGATTTGATACGCAATGCTGACTCGACAATCGTGAGAAGAACATGTTCACGCTTTTGTTGAGTTTTTAGGATTGACACATTACTTTGTCATGACTAATATTTCTGTGAATTTCATATGAACGATTCACGTTGTGCAATGATGAATGTACACCTAATTCGTCGCTTTTGAGAGTTGCTGCGCATTGCATATTGCTCATCGCTCCCCCTCTACTGCGTACAACAAAAGAAGTATTTCTTATGTGCATGCACTGACACGTGACTGACGACAATTTTTGTGTGACATGCTGGCTCGACGAATTAGGCATATGAGAAAAGCAGTGCTTGACTCACCATCCGGCCGGAGATTTCCATCCTGACACTACTTGATATGAATTCTTCCATCAATTGGAAGTGATGAAGATGTGATTTCTATGTACATTGGGAGACATTTATGCGATAACCTTGATCAGGATCTCGAATCTCGATCTGATGATCAAGATGGAAGGGGGCAAACTGATATTCATATGCATGACCAGCTCGTATCGAGGCTTAACTTATAAATCCTGACTCGAGTAGACATTTTCTTAACCACCAGGAAATGATGACATATGTTCGGTGTGACAATAAGGGACTATCCATACATTGATTCTCTGACGGGTATCGAATTCCGATTCGGTGATCAAAGTGCAAGGATACGAAGTGAAATATTTTCATGTGCCCGAACCGCAATCCGAACGAAGATTTTCATCCTGACGCTAGTATGAATTTTTCCATCTTCTTAAACGGAAAATGATGTGGTTTTTATGTGCAGGAAGTGATATTCGAACAACAGTTCCATTTCGGATCGCGAATCTCGATCTATGAATCGAAGTAGAAGGAGACAAAATATAATTTCTCAGCATAATAGACTCGTTTTGTGGTCCAAGTTTCTCATCCTGACTCGAGTATACATTTTTTATCACTTGCAAGTGACGAAGATGGAGTTTTGATGAAGATGAGGCGCCACCCGTGCAACAAATTCTAATCGAATCATGGATTTCAATTAATGAATAAGAGCACAGCGAGACGAAATCAAATTTTTCGGAGTGCTCGACTCACAATCCGACCCGAGATTTCCATCCTAACATAAGTCCAGATTCTCTCATCCACTGTAACTGATGGAGATGTGATCTCTCTGTACAAAAAGTCTTTCGAATGATTCTCTTGAGACCGATCTCAAATCCTAAGCCGTGGATCAAAGTGGAGGGAGGAAAAATAAAATTCTAGCTCATGAACAACTCGTTTCTTGGCCCAAGTTCTGACTCCTTGATACGAGTATACATTTTTAATCAAGTGTAAGTGATGGAAGTATACGGTTTATTCGATTATGCGGGTCGGACCGGTCGGACCTCTCTCTCTCTCTCTCTCTCTCTCTCTCTCTCTCTCTCTCTCTCTCTCTCTCTCTCTCTCTCTCTCTCAGGTCACAATTTCTGATTATGGGTGAGTCATGATATCAGGCAGCGTATGAAACAACGAGATAATGTTTACCAGAGAGCCGAAGAGCTGGATTGTCCCGTCCTGAAGGAGAACCACCGTGCTCTTCGCGCTGAAGTGAAATCAGATTTGAACAAAGCCAAAAATAGTTATTATGCTAGCCAGATCAACTCAGCGAAAGATATGAATAAACTTTGGAGTGCTCTCGACAGACTGGGCATGATCAAATCGCGACTCCCCTCACCACTCACCATTTTCTCGCATAACGCTATGAATAGGCATTTCGTCTCGATCTCTAGTATTCAAGCACCAATTAGCTCTCATAATCCTTTCCTCAATTTCATCTCACAACATCGCCAACCTATACCACCATTCACTTTACAAGAAACAAGACCAGATGCGATCTATTATGAAATGCTCGAAGTTAAATCCAAGTCGTCTGGTATTGATGGTTTCACCATAAAAAATCTTATTACCTCATGCCCTGAAATTCTACTGCCTCTCACAGACATTTACAACTCATCAATTTCTCCCGCATCATATCCCTCGCTCTGTAAACAAACACTCATTACCCCGATCCCGAAATCAGCTGAGCTATCCGAAGTGTCTGACCTCAAGCCTATTGCGCGCATATCAGAGTGCTCAAAGATCCTTGAGAGAATTGCTGCTCAGCAACTCACATGTCACCTTGAAAGAAACCACTTGCTTGATCCTCGTCAAGCTGGCTTCAGAACAGGCCATAGCACCCAGACTGCATTGCTCGGTGTTCTGGATGACGTGAGGCGCGCTATTGACAAATCTCAATATACCGTATTAGTTCTTTTCGACTTTTCCAAAGCCTTTGACCGGATCCCACACGACATCCTCATTCAGAAATTGCGCTCTTATCAAATCGACAATCACACCATCAAATGGTTTCTTTCGTATCTAGCTGACAGGTGCCAAGCCGTTATCGATGGGGGGTACCCTATCAGATTGGCTCGAAATTACTGCAGGAGTTCCCCAAGGATCCGTACTAGGGCCACTTCTATTCTCGATCTTCATTAATGATTTACCTCAAGTTCTAAAATTTAGTCGATACATGATCTATGCCGACGACACACAAATCTACAGGAGCTGTCAACATTTTGAGATCATTGATACGCTAGAAAAAGTAGAAACAGATGCCAATGCCATAAATCAATGGGCTGTTGACAACGGTCTCACTTTGAACTTAGGGAAGACTAAAGTCATGATCATAGGCAGCAAAGAAAACCTTCGTCTTCTAAACATAAGTGATTTGCCCAGAATTAAAATCAATGGCACTCCTGTGGACTATGTGTCTGAGGTGAAGAACTTGGGAGTATGGATAACCAACGATCTGAGTTGGAGAAAACAAGTGTCGTCCATTTGCCAACAAGTTTTCGGCACACTACGCCAACTCAGATGCCGTCGTCACGCACTCTCATTTGCAATCCGGGAAACCCTTGTTCAATCACTTATCTTGCCCTTCTTCGATTACGCCTGCCTAGTGTTTCATAATCTTGATAAGGGACTGGATCTTAAGCTTCAAAGAGCGCAGAACGCATGTACACGTTTTATCTTCGGCAACATCCCTTGGCGCGATCACATCTCTCCATACCGTAAACAGTTAGGATGGCTTACTGTCCAGTCGCGTCGAGAGTACTTTCTGGCTAGTCAAACCTTCCAAATCTTGAAGACCGGAATTCCATCTTACCTATCCTGTAATATCACGGAAATATGCAACGCAACTCTCCATAGATTCGAACGCCTACAGACGGGCGATCTCGTTGTTGAGTCCTCACGTACCAACGCATTCAAGAACTCATTTCAGATTTCAGCCGCAAAATTATGGAATAACCTACCTAAAGCTCTTACTTGCTTCCTCGAGACACAACATCAGTTGAAACGTTCAAGGAACACCTACTTATCTATTTATCCAGTCTCGATGAAGATGAAGAATCATGACTCAATCTCTGCCTGGGTTCTGTGTATGAAACTCCACGACGTATATCTCTTTCATCACTTTTTACTATTTTAACTATTTCAAAATGTTTTATGTTGATGTTCAGTCTTCTAATAAGGCGAGACATAGTCTAGTAGTCTAATATTTGTATTTATATTTATACTGATGAGGCCAAAATCACAAATTATCTATTAGTATTTAAGTAAAGGGTTTGAAAACCTCAATAATTACTGTGATACACTTAACTCTGGGTCTTCATCCCATTGTGTCTTCAATACTCAGCATATCACTACATCCAGATGAGTAATTTGTATATACATTATATTTACTTATTTTGTGTTCCAAGAATGATGTGTTTTTCTAGATTTTTTCGATTTGCCCCATGGGACTCAGTGTCCCCGGGCTAATGAAGTTAAATCAATCAATCTCTCTCTCTCTCTCTCTCTCTCTCTCTCTCAGTCACAAATTGTGATATACTTAAGATTTGTCCTTGACCAAATGACTTCATTATTTTTATTAATGTGCACTATTGATCTGTGATATATATTACCATATGTAACTGATTATTTTTCTTTTTTGTCTTCGGACGAATAAACGGGCATCAATCAATCAATCAATCAATCTCTCTCTTACTCTTTACGTTAGAAAGAGAGGTCCGAATGATCCGACCCGCATAATCGAATAAACCTATAATCTCCACGATGATGAGTAGTTCTCTATACAATAATCCACTATTGGAGCATGAATTTTGAGTCGTGGATCCAAATTGCAAGGACACAAGATTAACTCCTTTAGCGTGCTCGACTCACAATATCGCCTCATATTCCCATCCTGACACTACTTAATATACACTATTCCATCAATTGTTAGTGATGAAGATCAGATCTCTATGTGCATTGGAAGACATTCATGCGATAATCTTGATTCTGAACTCGATCCGTTGATTGGAGTGGAAGGAGACAGAATGATTTTTTTGCATAATCAACTCGTTTCACTGTCCCAAGTCCCTTTCATCCGGTTTGGAGAATACATTCCTCATTATCTGTAGGCGATAGAGATAGTCTTCCACGGAGATGATTAGCTATCCGTACGATAATTCCCTATCGACTTATGAAATTCGATTCGTTGTCCAGAGTGCAAGGAGACAAGATGAACTTTCTTCGCGTGCTTGACTCGCGATATGTTCGAAGATTTTTATCCTGACACTAGTATATATATTTCATCTACAGGAAGTGATAGAGATGCATTCTATTTTTGCGTGAGAAATCGCTCATGCAATAATTTTGATTCATATCTCGATCGGTGTATCAAAGTGGAAGGAGGCAAAATGAATTTTTGCATGATCAACTCGTTACTTTTCCCCAGTTTCCAATCCTGCCTTGAGAATACATTCCCCCGCCAAGTGAAACGGATGAAAATGTATTTTTCACGCGGATCGACTGCTGTCCGAACAACACTTTCCCATTGAATCATGGATTTCGATTCGTGGATCCAATTGCGAGGATATAACATGAAATCTCTTTGTGTGCTTGACTCACAATCCCTCCAAAGATTGTTATCCAGACAATCCAATAAGTTTCTCATCCTCTGGAAAAGATAGAGATGTAATCTCTGTGTTTACGATGAGTTAATCATGCAATGTTCTTGATTCGGATCTTGGATCTCGATTCAGATCAATGTGGAAGGAGACAAAATGAAATTCTCTTCTCATGCTGAACTCATTTCCCGTTCCAAGTTTTTCATACTGACTTTAGTATACGTTTTTTCCCCAATTGGGAAGGATGAGAGATGATCTCCATGGAGTCGAATAGCTATCCATATCATAATTTTCTTGCGAATCATGGATTCTCATCCACGGATCAATGTGCAAGGTGACCAAATGAAATCTATCCACCTGTTTGACTCACAATACGACCAACGATTCTCATCCTGGGAACAGTATCGATTCCACCATCTACTAGAAGTTATGAAGATGAGATTTCTATAAACATAGGGAACCATTCATGTAATAATTTTGATTTGGACCACGAATTCCTTTCTATGGATCAAAGTGGAAGGAGACAAAATGGAATTCCTCTCGCATGTTCAACTTGTCCCTCAGCTCAGGCTTTTGCATCCTATCTTGAGTATACATTCACGAGCAACTAAAAGTGATGCAGCTGTTTCTTTGCGTTAATGAGAAACTATACATACAATGATCGCTTCTTGAATATTAAATTCCGATTCGTGGCTCATGATTGGAGGAGGTGAGATACAATTTTCCTTCCGTGTTCCACTTGGTACTCGGCTCCCAGATATCTTTAAAAGACTTTATCTCTCGACGAGCGGCGAAGCTGTGGAAGCCTACGTCTTAGCATCCCGGTGCTCGTGAGCTTACTTTGGATGTCTCTGCAGTGGCACCAAAACATTGCGTATCCAGTGTCGTCCCAAATTAGGCCAGTTGATCGACACGTGAGAACGGCTCCTTCCTGGACTACTTCCAGGGACCTTATACCGAGAGAGTTACGCGGTACCGCTGATTCTGTGGATCCCGTGATCACTCATAAGTCTTACGGAAAAGCGCCATGCTTAAACGAGAGGGCGCTCCCATGTCAACAGCTAGCGCCCTCTTGCATGCCCATGGCACTTTTCCGTATGACTAATGGGTGATCACCGTACTCACGGAATCAGCGTTACCGCGTCTCTCTCTCGGATTAAGGTCCTTGGAAGTAATCCAAAAAGGAATTGTTTTCACGTGTTGGTCGACTGGCCTGATCTGGAACGATGCTAGACACGCCTCGTTTTGGTGCAACTGCAGAAAGATCCAAAGTAAGCTCACGAGCACCGCGATGCTGAGATGTAGGCTTCCACAGCTTCACCGCACGTCGAGAGATGGAGTTTTCTAAAGATTTCTGTGAGCCGAGATCCGAGTGAAACTCGCGAGAAGAATTGTATCTCACCTCCTCCAATTATGAGCCACAAATCGGAATTCAATATTCAAGAAGCGAAAATTGTATGTATAGTTCCTCATCAACACGGAGAACACAGCTGCATCACTTCCAAGTGCTCGTGGATGTATACTCAAGTTAGGAAGCAAAGGCCTGGGCTGCGAGAGAAGTTGAGCATGCGAGAGGAATTTCGTTTGTCTCCTTCCACTTTGATCCATAGGGAGGAATTCATGGTCCGAATCAAAATCATTACATGAATGGTTCCCTATGTTTATAGAAATCTCATCTTCATAACTTCTAGTAGATCATGGAATCGATACTGTTCCCAGGATAAGAATCGTTGGTCGTATTGTGAGTCAAACAGGTGGATAGATTTCATTCGGTCACCTTGCACTTTGATCCGTGAATGAGAATCCATGATTCGCAAGAAAATTATGATATGGATAGCTATTTGACTCCATGGAGATCATCTCTCATCCTTCCCAATTGAGGAAAAAACGTATACTAAAGTCAGTATGAAAAACTTGGAACGGGAAATGAGTTCAGCATGAGGAGAGAATTTCATCTTGTCTCCTTCCACATTGACCCGAATCGAGATCCAAGATCCGAATCAAGAACATTGCATGATTAACTCATCGTAAACACAGAGATTACATCTCTATCTTTTCCAGAGGATGAGAAACTTATTGAATTGTCTGGATAACAATCTTTGGAGGGATTGTGAGTCAAGCACACAAAGAGATTTCATGTTATATCCTCGCACTTGGATCCACGAATCGAAATCCATGATTCAATGGGAAAGTGTTGTTCGGACAGCAATCGATCCGCGTGAAAAATACATTTTCATCCGTTTCACTTGGCGGGGGAATGTATTCTCAAGGCAGGATTGGAAACTTGGGAAAAGTAGCGAGTTGATCATGCGAAAATTCATTTTGCCTCCTTCCACTTTGATACACCGATCGAGATATGAATCAAAATTATTGCATGAATGACTTCTCTCGCAAATAGAGAATGCATCTCTATCACTTCTTGTAGATGAAATATATATACTAGTGTCAGGATAAAAATCTTCGAACATATCGCGAGTCAAGCACGCGAAGAAAGTTCATCTTGTCTCCTTGCACTCTGGACAACGAATCGAATCTCATAAGTCGATAGGGAATTATCGTACGGATAGCTAATCATCTCCGTGGAAGACTATCTCTATCGCCTACAGATAATGAGGAATGTATTCTCCAAACCGGATGAAAGGGACTTGGGACAGTGAAACGAGTTGATTATGCAAAAAAATCATTCTGTCTCCTTCCACTCCAATCAACGGATCGAGTTCAGAATCAAGATTATCGCATGAATGTCTTCCAATGCACATAGAGATCTGATCTTCATCACTAACAATTGATGGAATAGTGTATATTAAGTAGTGTCAGGATGGGAATATGAGGCGATATTGTGAGTCGAGCACGCTAAAGGAGTTAATCTTGTGTCCTTGCAATTTGGATCCACGACTCAAAATTCATGCTCCAATAGTGGATTATTGTATAGAGAACTACTCATCATCGTGAAGATTATAAATCCATCACTTACACTTGATCAAAAATGTATGCTCGTATCAAGATGTAAGAACTTGGGCCGAGGAATGAGTTGTTCATGAGCTAAATTTTCATCTTGTCTCCCTTCACTTCGATTCATGGCTCAAAATTTGAGATCCGTCTCAAGAGTATTATCCGAATCACTTCTTTCGTACAGAGAGATCACATCTCCATCAGTTACAGTAGATGAGAATCTGTACTTATGTTAGGATGAAAATCTCCGGTCCGATTGTGAGCCGAGCACTGCGAAAAATTTCATTTCGTCCTGCTGTGCTCTCATTCATTAATCGGAATCCATGATTCGATTGGAATTTATCGCACGGGTGGCTCCTCATCTTCATCAAAACTCCATCTTTGTCACTTGCAAGTGATAAAAAATGTATACTCAAGTCAGGATGAGAAACTTGGACCAAAGAACGAGTCTATTATGCCGAGAAATTATGTTCTGTCTCCTTCTCCTTCGATTCATAGATCGAGATTCGAGATCCGGGACGAAACCGTCGTTCGAATGACACTTTCTGCACATGAAAACCACATCGTTTGCCGTTCGAGAAGATGAGAAAATCCATACTAGCGTCAGGATGAAAATCTTCGTTCGGATTGCGGTTCGGGCACATGAAAATATTTCACTTCGTCTCCTTGCACTTTGATCACCGAATCGGAATTCGATACCGGTCAGAGAATCAATGTATGGATAGTCCCTCATTGTCACACCGAACATATGTCATCGTTTCCTGGTGGTTAAGAAAATGTCTACTCAAGTCAGGATGCATAAGTTGAGCCTCGATACGAGCTGGTCATGCATATGGATATCAGTTTGCCCCCTTCCGTCTTGATCATCAGATCGAGATGCGAGATCCTGATCAAGGTTATCGCATAAATGTCTCCCAATGTACATGAAAATCACATCTTCATCACTTCCAATTGATGGAAGAATTCATATCAAGCAGTGTCAGGATGGAAATCTCCGGCCGGATGGTGAGTCGAGCACTTGCTAAGATCACATTTTGTCTTCTCGAACTTGAATCTACGACTCGAAATTCATGCTCCCATAGGAGATAATGATAACTACTTATCGTCGTGGGAAACATATTTCCATCGCTCACGCTTGATGAAAAATGTATACTCATGTCAAGTTGCAAGAGATAAAGCCGAGAACCGAGTTGTTCATGCGGAAAAATTTCATTTTGTTTCCTTCCGCTTCGACTCACCGATCGAAATTCGAGATCCGTATCAATGGTATTGTTTGAATGACTTCTCCCGTACATTGAGGTCACATCTCCATCAAATTCAGTAGGTGGAGAAATTTTTACTAGTGCTGAGATGGAAATCTTCGGTCGAATTGCGAGTCGAGTATACCGAAAAATTTCATTTCGTCTGGCTGTACTCTGATTCACTGATTGAATTTCATGATTCGATTGGAAATTGTTGTGTGGATGGCTCCTCATCTCCATCGAAACTCCATCTCCGTCACTTACATTTGATCAAGAATGTATACCCAAGTCAGGATTAGAAATTTGGGCAAAGGAACGAGTGGATCATGCTGAAAACTTTCATTTGGTCTCCTTCCACTTTGATTTATAGATCGAGATTCGAGATTCGAATCAAAATCGCTGTCCGAATGACACTATTCGTACATGGAGATCACGCCGTTATCAGTTTTAGTAGATGAAGAAATTCATACAAGTGTCAGGATGAAAATCTTCTGTCGGATTGCGATTTGAGCACACGAAAATATTTCAAAAGCGAAATTCTTACCAAAAGCTGTGCGATTAGACATGTTATACGGTCGTTCTCTTTTATGCTTTATCCGGTTCCCTAGCTTCTCCTCCAAGGCACATAGATCTACAGTAGCTGAATTTATTCGTTTTTCCATGGAGAATACGACAAGTATCCTCCGGAGTGTCTCTAGATTACGTTCCACGAGTTGTAGCGTTTGAAGCGACTCAAGAATTTTTCCCCGAAAATCTGTGACACTCACATCTCTATGTGTCACGGCTGAGCACAGTCAGGCACATCTCCCTCCAACAGAGAAATCGTAACTTTGGTTATTAGGAATCAGTCTGAGGAGTTACAGAACTTGATAAAAACGCTCCACTCACGAGAGCCTGCCAAATTTCAAGAGTCTGACGCTGTGACACGTGAATTCTTCAACTTCTGGGTGTTTTCTTGCTAATGATTGACTCTAGTATCTCCCCACATCCACCAATCAAGCTCTAACTTGTCGACCACTTTCAGTTCATTCAAACAAAGAGAGTTTGACAGGTGGGACCTGGCGAAACGTCCTACAACCAGTTTGGCTGAACTGTGACAGCAAAAGTCAAAAGTTTCAGAGATATCCTCATATCCCACGTGTTTGCTGACTCCAAGCTTTTCGCTATATGAAAGGAGAACGCTCACAGATTACTTCGTGCATATTTACGGAGAGTTACTCGAAGTATCTTTGCGACTTATGTTATCTCTGTGGAATATTGAGAAGAACAACATCATCGACCCTCTTCAGGAACACTCCGAATGAAGATATCAGTTCTTGTCAACTTATGATCCTACAAATACTTAGAACCGTACCGAATGAAGATACCACTTGCAATCGACGACCGAATATAGACGTGATTTGAGATCACTATGTCAAGTGAGGTCATGAGATTAACTCGCTCCTTTTCTCAATACGACTATCCATGGAATTGGTATATCTAATGTCTGTGGGGCACGATACATCATACTGTTTGGTTGATCATCCATCAACAACAAATCCTTATGATCATAAAATGTTGCCTTTAGCATCTATTAGAACTCTCAATTCACGAGTTGCACCTACTCTTGCTTTTGCAGTATCACCGAATAAATCATGATATCAAAAAAGTCAATTTTTTCGCTATCGTAAACTCAGTAGATATACAAAGATGACTCACCCTCATGGTACCCTTCAGGGCATTGCTGGAGACATATTGATAAATCCATGACTCTAAGGTAACCGGGAGAACATGACGTACATGTATTTGGTCCAGGACCTCTGCATGACCGACAAGATTCATGGCATGGGAAGCAAAGACCATTGGAATCCGGATAACTGCTGCTTGGACATTGAGTGACACACTTCCTGTAAGGAATAATACTTTCTTCAATACGCAAACAGACCCACAAAAACGAGAGAGAGAGAGAGAGAGAGAGAGAGAGAGAGAGAGAGAGAGAGAGAGAGAGAGAGAGAGAGAGAGAGAGAGAGAGAGAGAGAGAGAAAGAGAGAGCGGGAAGCGCGGGGGAGAGCGGGGGTCCATTTTCCATATTCTCAAAAGTTCTGGTGGAATGGTGTATTAAATTTTACAGTGACAGAGTCTAGATGGTGTACTGTACGTAGTTGGATGGAAGACAATGATTATTATGAACCAAAACAGCAATAAACTCACACGATGGAACCAGCGACCATATCGGTAGCCTCACTCGTATGGGGAATGATTCTCGACCCCTCCGACCATGACTTGGAATAGAGAATCAGAGCCAGTAAATGGCGAACATTGTCTCACGTGTGGAGAAAACGGTTTTAATGAAACTGTCCGAATCTACCTATTTAACAGAATCAGTAAATAGGACGATTGCGGAATTTGATAGGGACGTTGGTGAGCTTATCTCGGAGCTCACCAATAATGTTGGACAGGAGGTTCCGTCGGATATCAGTGATGAGTCTCTGAGTTGATGATCTCTACGAATTAAATCATCCTTATCGATATTCCCGCTGATTTCACCGTGCGTAAAATGTTCGCTTGCTGAACCATCGCTGTTCTTCCGAAGGATGATCCATCGGAAGAGGTGTCGAATTCGAGAAAGAGTGACGGAAAAGAACGAAAGTCAAGAGGTATGATCGGCCAATCGCACTGTCGTGGGCTCGGCAGAACTGACCATCCAATGCATCACACAGAGGATGTATTAAATAGTCACATTCTGCCGGATTAGGCGCTCTTTAGCCTGGACAACGTGCGTCGGACCACGGGCGTATGAGCCATGATTCACTCGCGTTGCATCAAACCCTTCGTAACATATGAAATACACACTTCACACGTCGACTTTTACCTTGATCCTCGGGGAATATGTTCGTACATTATTCATTCAAACCGCGTGTGTCACCTTACGCAACTCCGCTCCTATCATCGACCGTCGAGGTAAGAGTGGTGCTAGCTCAGCACTGCCAGGTGTGTTCGATAGGACGAATAAAGTAGTGGAGGAAGGGAAGTCGAGAAAAAAAGATGACGAGTTGCCGGTGCGAACCATTGAAAGAGGACATGTGCTAACCAACAAACGAGCTAACAACGACGGAGCACAGCGCTACAGCGGAGAGAGGAAGAAACGAAAAGATGAATCTCTTATCCGGCAGCGTCATCAGAACGGAGATGAAGCAGGCGCAGCTGATGTGGTCAGGCAACGCAACTCACCAATAAAATCCATCCATCAACAGTCTGGGTGGACAAAATCGCTAGGCGGGCTATACTCATCCTCAAGTTCAGCAGCGGGTCTTACGATAGACCAACAACAACAAGCAAAGCAACGAACTCTGTACTCAGCATCCATGTGAAAGAATCTGTACATAAGCTTGAGTGATTTCTAAAATTTTAAACCCGAAATTACGATGACTGCTTATGTATTCCAAAAACTCCGATCTGAATGGAAAAATCAGATAAAGCCTACGGGCGAATTCATGAATTATCATACGATACCCAATAGAACTAGATTTTTTTAATTACTTGAGCTGGAATCGTGTATCGTTGGAAAAGAAAATGACCCCGTAATTTCCAAGAGCACGTTGATTTCAATAACTCCAATAATCGATCTAATTGATAACTACTCAAATTGAATTTCCCGGATAGCTCAGTCATTTTGGAGGGAGGAGGGTTTGAATCGCCGTGTTTCCGCAACAATCCCAAGTTTGCCGAGATTGGATTAGAATTCAAAGATGATCGCAAGATGAATCCACGTCTTATAGTCCACGATGTACCAAAAAGTATGACAGGGGAAGGAATCAGAGAGAGCATTGTCAAACAAAATTTGCCAAATGCAGCATTGGATGACGTGAAAATAGTTCATCTATTTCCTGTTCGCGAACAAGAAAAATTTCGCTCCTGTGTAATTGAAATTTCATCTCAAAATAGATTGGTCCTTTTAAGCCAACAAAAGATCAATATTGGGTGGATTAGATGTAATTTGCTGACCATGTCAATATAGTTCAGTGTTACAAATGCAGTAAATTTGGTCACATAGCTCAGAATTGTAAAAATAATGTGTGTTGCGGGCATTGCGCGGGAGAACACCTGAGTAAAGAGTGCAAGTCTAAGAATACGTTGGGATGCATCAATTGCCATGACGCAAAGGTGGGAAATCGTGCCCACTCAGCAATGGATAAAAGGAAATGTTCCATCTTGCAGAAGAAAATTGAGCGTAAGGTCACGTTCATCAATTATGGATAGTAATGAGAACATGCTCAGGTTAGGTCACATCAATGTTCAGTCTCTCGATCCGCACTTCGGAGATTTCGTTTCTTCGGTGATTAGTGAAAATAGTCTTCATGTATTAGCTATAAGTGAAACTTGGCTTAAACCAAAAGATTCTTCCAAGATATATGATGTGCACGATTTCAACCTAGTACGGCATGACCGGCTTTTTAAAGGTGGAGGTGGGGTAGCTGTTTACGTTCATTCTTCGATTCACGTTCGTGTTTTAGATAGTTCAATACAATGCGATATGAGACCTGAATTTCTGCTGGTTCTGTTACATGCTGGCCGTACCAAAGTCCTTTTATGTGTCGTTTACAGTCCTTCTTCGTCTTGTGGGCACTGGTCCGACATTGACGAAGCTATTTTCAACTGTAACTGCTCGTATGATCATCTAATTGTGACAGGAGATTTCAATATTAATTGGGACAGTGTAGGATTTTTGAGGCGGGGGAAACTGTCCAATTCTCTGAAGGCATTCGGTATAGAAGTCATACCTTCCGGCATAACTCATCATGTAAGCAGAGGATCGTGTATTGACTATATATGCACGTCTGATGTATCGAAGATGACTAGTTATGAGAAACGCCGTCACCCTGAAATCTCAGAACACGATCTTATTCTTGCCGAGTTCCGTTTTATTATCCCCACAAAGTGCACAGAGTTGGTTCGCGTTAGAGATTTCAGGAATTTCAATGCAGATTGTTTCCAAGTTGATCTTCAAAATATTGATTGGAGCCCGATTTGTTCCTTGCAAACTGTTGGTGACAAAGTAACTTTTTTCACTGCCAATCTGATTGCTCTATATGACAAGCATGCCCCGTACGTAACTTTCATTGCCAAACCAAAACAACACCCATGGTCTACATTGCATGTAGAAGAACTTAAAAAATCTCGCAATCGTGCCTGGAGCAAGTGGAAGAAGTCGCGGAAGCCATTTGAGCGAGCAGCTTATAATAAACTCCGTAATGAAGTTCAACAGGCAAACTGAAATGCTAAATCACAATATTATAGGAATAAAATAACCCAAGCGAAAGGATCAGCCGAAATGTAGAGATGTGTTGATGAACTAGGACTGAAATCGCGATCTGAAGCGACTGCTCCACTACCACCAGACCTTGATGGCTTGAATAAGTACTTTACTGGTAACGTTAATCCTACTCCCTTGTATGACACACGACCGACAGTTAGAATATCAACAGATGATCAATTTCATTCCACACATGTAGAGATGGACGATATTATCCAAGCAATCAGAACCACGCGAACGAATGCTCGGGGACCAGATGATGTTCCTATGCGCTTTTTGAAAGAATGCCTTCCCGTTATCTTGCCAGTTCTTGCCCACATCTTTGACTGTTCTCTGCAAACTGGGGTATTTCCGGCTCAATGGAAAGAGCCAATTGTAAGATCTATCCCGAAATGTTCCTTGCCTAAGGATTTTAGTGACTGGAGACCGATCAATATTACAAGTGCTATAGCTAAATGTCTCGAATTTGTCGTGTTGAAGCAAATACATGGCTTTGTATCAAATAAAAAACTTCTAGATCCGCTCCAATCTGGCTCCAGAAAAAATCATAGTACGCATACCGCTCTGATCAAAATCACAGATGACATTCGCGAAGCTATCGATAATGAAATGGTTACACTAATGATGGGCATTGACTTTTCGAGAGCATTTGATATGGTCAACATAAGCCTGTTCGTGATGAAACTGAAAAACCTTGGTTTTTCTTACTCAGTATGTCAGTGGGTTCATTCTTTTTTGAGTAATCGAGCTCAAAGAGTTGTTCCGCCGTGTGGGAAATCGTCTACATTAGCCAGCAGAAATTTGGGAGTTCCTCAAGGAACTAAGGCTGGTCCTCCTTTCTTCTCGTTGAGTATGAGTGATCTTCCGGATGTATTGCAATACTGTTACCACCACTTGTACGCTGATGATGCTACTTTCTATTACTCTGGTTCTATCAGTGAGGTAGGAAGTATTGTACGCAAGGTGAACGAAGATTCTAAAAACGTTTATGAGTATGCCGTTTCGAATGGATTGAAAATCAACGAAGGCAAAACAGTAGCTTAATGGTTCGGTTCTCCGGCGTTCATCAAACGTCTCAAAGCTCACCCACCTTCACCTGTTTGCGGAAATGGTCAAGTCATTCCATACAGTGATACGATCCTAGGTGTTACACTTGACAGCAAATTAATGATGCAAGAACAGTGCAACGTTACTGCTCACAAATCATTTGCAGCTCTGGCTGAATTGAGAAAATTTAAGGATAGTATACCACGTGACACTAAATTGATTCTTGTCAAGTCACTCGTGTTCCCTTATCTTGACTACTGCGTAGGTCTTCTTTGGGATTTATCGGATCAACTTGTTATGAAGTTGAGTAGATGTAAGAATGCAACCCTCCGAAACGCAACTGGGCTGAGGAAGTTAGACCACATTACTCCAGCGTATGCGGAAAATCAAATCATGTCATTTTCTCAAAGACGTGTATATTTGAGCCTGTGTTTGTTAGCTAATATTTTGAAGTCAAAAGAGCCCGATTATCTCGCACAAAAGTTCAGTTTCCGTCCACCGTGCAAGATTGGCTCCAAATGCACGTCCAATCTAGAATTAATGAGCCCCTTTGCCCGTACATCCACTTTTGGAAACTCATTTACCATGTCAGTTTGTCGGGAGTGGAATAAAATCCCTTCCAAAATCCGTGAGAAGTTTTCCAAACCGTGTTTCAAACTGCTGTTAGAGATTTATTTATCGGGAGGTGAAAATTGGAACTAGTCTCGTTGGGCTAAATGTATGGATCTGTTATTATTACGGGGAGATGTATAGATGAAATTATCATCCTTAGTGCTACGTCTTCATTTTATGTACAAGATGACTCTATCTTAATAAGGTTAAGTTTAGCTTCAGTTTATTAGGTTGAGTATATTATATTTTTATATGAGTACTGCGCTTCAGTGGAATTTTGATTCCTCGTGCTATGTCACGTGAATATTTTTGTAACACGACGTTTATGTACGGACTATCATGGACCTCTGAGCCCCTAGTCAGAAATGAAGACATCCATCCATTCATTAAATTCCGTGAGTCTCATGGATATGGTTATTAAAGATCTAGGGATTTACTTCGACTCATATCTAAATTTCAACTATCATACAGACCACGTTGTTGGAAAATGTTCGAAAAAAGTTGGTATGATAAAACGATACACTTCCCAATTCACAAATGTGAACAGTATTATGAGTCTTTATGATGCTATCGTACTCCCTCCGTTCTTATATGGCTGCCAAATTTGGTCTCCGTTTCAAGAGTCGCAATGTACAAAGTTGGAAGTTGTCCATCACAAAATCCTAAGGTTCATATCTTTCAAACTTGGTACGCCGATGCATTATTATGATCATGACTACAGTGCTATTCTGCAGTCTACTGGACTCATGTCCATACAGTCCTACTCCCGTTATCATGATTACTTATTAGCTTATAAGATAGTACATAATATTATTGATGGAGTTAAAGAAAGCATTACTTTTGATGCTAGATCAGTAAATTATTAACTACGGAAAAAGAGACCATTGGTTGAAATCTTATCAACATGGAAACCTCATTTGGATTCGTGTAGTATAAGGTTGAAACGTTTTTGGAACAATTTACCCGATGAGACTAGGAATCTGAAAATGGGTGCTTTCAAGAGATATATTCGAAATCCGATTGTATTAGATAATTGTTGGAGTTCTTAGACATGTACAATATTGATCGATATGAGTCATCTGTTGGTTACCAAGGGCCGTGTTGATGACAACGACGTGGCGCCGCCACCTTCACTTCTTGTGTGGACACGGACGCAAAAGCATCTCTGCTGAGTCGTGTAAAATACGAGAATCTATCTAAGTTAATAAACGTGTTTAAATCTACTCGGATCGCTTCCTGTGTTTTCGAGTATTTTCACAGGTTATGGACCCAAATCGCGCAACCATTGTGTGAGCGAATTTTTATCGGTGCGGCGGCGTACAGTTTGTGGTAGCCGTGCTGAGAGCAGCGGCGTGCAGTTTGTTTGCAGCCGTGCACATAGCAGCGAATTCGCAGTTTTCAACGGAGTTTGACTGAAAAGGATTCGAGGTGAGTCTATCATTGATTCATGGTTGTGCGGGACTTGTAAATCCGACTCGATTCGAGGTGTTTTTTTTCACTCTCGATTCAGAAGCGTGTGATTCTTGATTCGTATAGATATGTTTGATGGGCCCGCCGGAGCAGCAATACACACAACAGTGCGGTCAGTTGTGTGAGTGCGTGAGCTGCTAGGAATCTAAAAATCAAGCATGAATCTTTTGTCGCGGGCGATCGGCTTCCTAGTGGACGTTCGACGACGAGCCTGCTTATCGCATCGAAGTCGAGGTCATCATCGGGCGTGCACGTGCATATATTGCCGGCCGGCAACGCGGGCGCGTTATAACATGTTTTCGCGCTATCTCTCTCTCTCCCTTCTCTTTCGCTCTTTCGCATTCTTCGCTTTCTTGCAAAGATTCAGCATACGTGCGTGATGCTATAGTATTGACTCTCGTTGAGTGCGCGATTCTTCTACAATGATGCGTTAATACGAGCGGTTGATTTTGACTCTATGATTTCTGTTCATTCTTTTTTCGTCTTAGACTTGATTGATGGCAGATTGCTAGTATGTGTAACCTCTCCGTTCGCGCGCAGGATGCTGGTTGGTTTGTCCTCAAACCGCGTGTTGTTCGCGGATAGTACAGCCCGGAACGCACAAACTTGCATTCTCGTTGCGAGGGAATTTCCGCTGTTTTTTTGTTCAATAAGTGAACAACAGAGGAGTTGTTGTTGTTCATTCTGAGGTTGGGTCTCCTGTTATGCTTCTGAGAATTGAATGTGCGATTGTAAGGATAAATTTTTTCGGGGTTCAATGATGGAATGAAACTTGTGTTCGGTGAATTTTTAACATTGATCGGAAAAATCTTGATAAATTTGTTAGTTTCGCTCGTGCGTGCATGATCAACCCAAATCTGGACTATATTTTTGCAGTGCAAGGTATAGTTTTGGAGAGTGGTGTGCGCATGGGTTACTGAACCTGCAAATGAGGCAGATTTTTCGCTTCTTTGATCATGAAATGTTAGCTGTGCTATATTTTTCTAGTCTAGAAGTACGAAACATTGATAATTATAATTATCACAATATCTGGTTTTAGATTTCTTGAATTTTGATTGAATCAAAAGGAATCTTGCAATATTTTTTTTTTTCACGTAGAGTGAAAAATTGCTCCATGTTTCGTAACCTGGAACAGATGGCTGATCAAAATGAACAACAAAAAGGGTATGATGGCCAGTCGCAGGAAAAATCCGCAGATGGAGCCGATGACACTCTTAATCTGGAGGTTGATCCTAGTGATGTCTCTAATTTGAAATCAGAGATCCAAAGTACTCTAGATGAATGTGAGAAAATATGCTCATATCTTCCTACGATTTGGAATCTAGAATTTTTTTTGTTGTACTATACTTGACCGCAAGAGGAATATTCTTATTTCTTGATTAGTATAGTGGATCAAAGCCATTCAAAAAAAAAAAGCTGTAAAGTTTTCTCGATTTTCTAAATCTGAATTGATTCAAGTCATCTTTAGAATTTTGGAATTCTGAATTTTATGAGCAACGAATCGTCAGGCCTGACATAAGATCGAATTAATTCCAGATATTATTCATTGAAATTTTTACAGCACACAAGAGTGACCCAAGGACTCAAGCAATCAATATGGATATACAAGTGCCTTCAACTTCGAATCAGAATCAAACACAACCACCTAGAATCAATCTACCCTCGACTCTATCAAATGTGACTCCATCAAATTCGACTCAATCTACACAACAGCATCCTGGACTCAATACAACACCATTGAGTCATTCGACTCCAATCCAACCACGAGCACCATTGATTCAATTATCACAGAATCAAATAGAATCTCCATCCGTAATTGCCAAACTCCTTCAGGATTCTTTGAATTCTCTGACGAACACTATGATGTGTCACCAGAATGTCTTAGACATCACATTACAGAGTGCAAACGTAGTGGACCAAAACATGAAGATGACACTTGAATTGGAAAGAGTGAAACTCCAAAAAATTCAAGCTGAGAAAGAAGTAGAAGAATTAAAGAGAGTGAATCTCGAAAATCAACTCAGAATCTAAGAGTCTCGAAGAGGGCGTATAAATCAAAGTACCCCTCTACAATCACCTCGTTTGCCAGAAGAACGGCAATTGAATCCTCGTGTGAATTCTGTGTCGACTCAATCGGACTCTATAGCCAATGGTGCAGCAGCAGCTAGTTCGACTCAACGCTAGGTAAACACTGAGAATCTAGACTCATCACCTTTTATTAACAATCAGAATGAATCACAAGCTCCTGATTCTTTTAATTTAGAACAAACATTAGCTACACTCCTAAAGAATCGAGTTGATAATGAATCAATTGGACCAAAAGATTTCAAATACAAATTAACTAAGAATTCGAATTTCAGGTCATGGTACGATTGTTTGAAATCTGAATTGATTGGTTACAATTGCCTAGACATTATTGATGAAAGTATTCCAGGTCCTCAACATTTTAGTGAGAGTCGAATCTTGAGTCGAAAATATAGAGTCCGGAATCTGATTCTAAGTAGAGTTGATGAGAAGTATCATAGTCGATTCACGAATATTCAGGATCCTAAAGAATATTTGGAAAAACTACGAGACATGAAAAGGAAAGAGATGAATCTTGATCCTACGTCTGTAAGAGAGCAACTTTATATGATTCGAATGAAGAAAAATGAAAAAGTGTTCGATTTTTGTGAACGATTCGACCAACTTTTACGAGAGTATCATGCCTCGAATGATCTGGCTCCTCTAGAGCCGATAGAGATTCGTGCTGCGTTTTATAATGCTGTTATAGGAATTGATCCTGATTTATTGCAAGCTGATACTCTCATGAAGCAATCTAAATCTCTAGGCATGGATATTGGAGAGATGAAATCTTACATGTTTCAGTCCGAATGCCAGAGAAAGCTCAATTCTGTTGTATCTCAAGCCAATGTGGCGAGCTCATCTGAGCTTGAATGTCACAGATGTGAAGAGCCTGGTCACTGGGCAAATGATGCCATTTGTCCATTAACCGATACCAATCTATGGAAGCACTATAAATGTGGTCAGATTCATGACAAGAATGGACCATGTCCTCAGCGTCGAAATGGTAAGAGTCATTTTGAATCTAGAATGAATAATAAGAAATCAAAATCGAAATCTTACAAATCTAACAACAAATCAGAATCAAAATTTTCTGAAACTAACAAATCGAAAAAACAAAAGAATCATTCTGGAATCAAAAATCAAGGCAAAATAGTCAAAAGGACTAAATCTAAGACTCATAAGAAAAATCTTAAGCAAGCTGCTGGAACGGTAATTGACTCTGAAAATTCTTCTTCTGACGAAAATGAAGAAATGGATCAAGGTGAGAGAATTTCAATTCATAAAGCTTATCAAACTGAGAATTCTATAGATTATCATCGCAGATTCTGGAGCTACCGATCGTATCGTGAACCAATCTCTGATTTTATCTGATTGCAAAGAATATAAAACTAGAATTATCAAAAGTGCTGAAAAAATGATTTTGCTGATATAGTAATTGATGATAAGGCACTTCAGTTCTCAGACATCAAATTTCAAACGATAAAATCATTAAATTCACTAATGTAATAGCAGCAAAAGATGTATCTGAAAATCTTCTTTCTCTGAGAAGACTTGCTGATTCAGAATTTTCTATTGACCTAGATGATAAGATTCTGACAGTTTTTGATGAAAATTCAAATAAGACTATTTTCAAGGGAATTTACGAAAAACCGAATTGGATTATTCGATTCGAAGTTAAGAAAACTGGTGTTGTAAACCAAAACAGGTTTTCATTTAAGAATTATTCTTGTAATGCGCGTTTAGTTTCTCATTCTGAATCATCAGATCAATTGAAGACAACTTCGGATAATTTAGAGACATCAATTTCGGAGGGAGCAATAAATGATCCACCGAATTTGGGGTCTTCAATTGGGAGAGAGATGGTTCTAGATTCGAATGAGAATCGAGTTGCTGAGAATGATTCGATGGAAAAGCTTACAATCAGTCCTGAAGATTTAATATCTTCTGTAGAAGTAGAAGATTGTTTTCAAGATTCTACCGAATCCAAAAAACTAAGTAAAGGTCAATTATGGCATGCTAGGTTGGGTCATGCTTCATCAGGTTATCTGAAAATGCTTCAAAAGAAAATTGAGCTATTGAAGGATGTAGTTTTTGATGAGTCTATTTTAGAATGTAAAGTTTGCATAATGTCAAAGATGGAAGAGTTACCCTTCGAAGAAATTAAAGCTGAATCTCAAAAACCTCTTGAAGTTAATCACACAGACATTATGGGGCCTATCGGTCCTATGTCATTTCCTGGCCATATGCGATTCATCATTTTTTTTTGTGGATGATTACTCTAGGTATGCTAAAACCTATTGTTTGAAACGTAAAGATGAAGCTGGACAAGCATTAGAATCTTTCCTTATCTCAGCTAGAAATAATTTGGGATCAAATGAAAAATGTTGTTTCATCAAATCAGATCAGGCTTTAGAATTCAAAGGTGGCAAATTCTCTGAGGTAATGAAACAAGAAAATATAGAGTCTATATTCCCTCCTCCTCACACGCCTGAACACAATGGCACAGCCGAGAGATTCAACAAGTCAATTCAAAGAAGGATTCTAGCCATTTTACTTGATTCAGGTATGCCAAAATCGATGTGGGGATTGGTTTCAGAAACTGCAGTCATTACATACAATAGAACTCCACACAAAACAATTAATTATGAAATTCCCTTGAGAAAATTTGCACCATTAGCCAGATGTCATTTTGAACAAATTAGGAGATTCGGATGTGTTAGTTATATAAAAGTATCAAAACTCGAATCAAAGTTCGAATCTGAAGCAATCAAAGCTTTCTTAGTCGGCTACGAAGATACTAGCCATATTTTCTGGCATCCACAATTGCACAAGTTTATCGAGTCTAGGCATGTTCGATTCAATGGAAGATTAGTTCATGGAGATTATCACAAGAAATATTCCATAGCAAATTCAAATTCGAGTGAACAGATTCAAGGAGTTCTTGATCCCCATAATGAGTCTATTGAATTTGACAAGGTTGATGAAGAGATTGATCTTGTGAATAATATTGAAGCAGTACAACCTAAAAAACGAGGTAGACCTCGAAAAGTTCAGAATACTTCGAATCAAATTCAAGTTTCCAAAGATTTCCAGGGACCCTCAACTAGAAGTAAGACAAAAAGGAAACTCGAAGGATCAGAACAAGCACATCATGTTTCAGTCGAGAAACCAGTCATAGACATTAGTTATGCTAACTACTCGAGTCTACCCAGGTCAAATCTTTCAAACGAATCTGGAAAAAGAATCAATGATGACATAGTTTGTCATATTTTACTTGCTTCTATACAAAAAGATCCAATCACTTATGAGGAAGCTATGGCTTCTCCTGACAAAGAATTCTAGCAGAAAGCCGTACAAGAAGAATTAGATTCTATGAAATCAATTCAAGTTTGGACTCTAGTTGAAAAACGACGAACTCAGAGTAATGGTTCCAAAGCTAATATCATAGATACTAAATGGGTTTTTAAGAAAAAAGTCGAGTCAAATGGAGGAATTAGATACAAAGCAAGGTTAGTCATTAGAGGATTCAAAGATAAAAATACTTATGATTTGAAAGAGACATATGCTCCAGTAGCAAGACTTTCCTAAGTCAGAGCCATTCTCATAATCACAAACAAATACAATCTTCATGCATGTCAACTCGATGTCAAAACGGCACTTTTGAATGGCGAGCTAAGTGAAGAGATATATATGGAAATACTGATAGGATAATGAAGAACGAGGAATCGAAATGAATTTAGGAATCTATGAATCTACGATTCAAATTCTCAATATATATTTGATGACTCATACATTTCCTTGTTTGTTCTTATATGTTCACAGGAACTAGTTCCTCAGACCAAGACTGAAGAATTTATTCATGAAAATCTTCAAATGCTTGTTATACTTCAATTCTAAGAAGAAGAATCTATCGTTTGAAATGTTCAAGAATTTTAATGTTCTATTTTCTTCCGATTTATAACTTTTGATTTAATTGATTCAAAGATAAATGTGTTTATGTTAGATTCAAATTTTAGTTCATCGATTCTATTGAAATTATAATCAATATGTAACTTATCTAAGAGAGGGAGTGTTGGAGTTCTTAGGTAAGTGCAATATTGATCGATATGAGAATCATCTGTTGGTTACCAAGGGCCGTGTTGATGACAACGACGCGGCGCCGCCACCTTCACTTCTTGTGTGGACACGGACGCAAAAGCATCTCTGCTGAGTCGTGTATTATTCAAGAATCTATCAAAGTTAATAAACGAGTTTAAATCTACTCGGATTGCTTCCTGTGTTTTCGAGCATTCTCACAATAATCTTGTTACCAATTCTATGATTCACGTTTGAGACTATTTTCTATTGTTATATCATGATTATATCTTCTTTCTATTAAAAAGATTTAACTCCTCATTCGTCATAATTCCTACCTTAGTGAAACGCACCAAATGCGCCTTTTCTTACCATGTAATTGAATTTGTAAAGGGTTATTATAGCCCGTATACTGATAAAATAAAATGAAATGAAATAAATATGAATAAAAAGTCGGCTCACTGCAGAGAATGGATAAAGACCTGTTTGACTCGAGATATGAATGAAGAATTTTGTCAATGAGGGAAGGGATGGAGAATCACCCTGTTTGACTCGGAAATATCTCCTTATACCGTATAGTCCTTCTCAAATTGTCCGCCCCATACTATCGAATCACAAAGCATCCGCCCCACCCCGCACCACACAACTCATGCCTTGCCGCACCACTCAATATATATATACGGCCCACATTTCAATTTACTGTCCGAGTGAATCCAAATGTTATTTAGCTTAAACTGAATATTTTCGTTTAATCAATACGTTGCGGGCTATAAAATTAATAAATTATTATTAATCATCCGAAGGTTCGAGAAGAAGACCACCCTACACTCCATTTTATCGTCCGCTCAACACTCCACAATACTGTCTGCTCTACACCACCTTTGAAAATCTGCGCCACATCGCACTCGAAATCCGCCTCACACTGCCTCCTATAATCCGACTCACACTGCCCTCAATGATCTGCCCCACTCCACCCCACGACACCTTTTATAGTCGAAAACGCCTATATGCACTGCTTCCGTGCGTGAACCCGTGTCAAATGTACGGGAATCGGGTAATGTACGTCCATGACCGTGAGCTCCCCGTGTCACTTCCACCAGATCTGCCCGCTCAACGGGTGGCGACCGCAGTGGCCCCGTTTCACTGCAAGCTCGCTCCCCGTGGCTTCCCGTGGATGTAGTTTCTTCGTAGCTATTCCCGTTTAAACCATCGCGACTTCGATATGAGGGATGAAGAGAGGGATGGCGGCCTGTGCCTACCGGTTTCCCGTTCTCCACCCGTGTGACTCGGTTTTGGCAAGGTGGCCGAGGGTGATCGACCGCGCAACCAATCCCCCGTTCACCACCCGTGTGACTCACTTTTGGCAAACTGGCCGGGGGTGATCGACCGCGCAACCCATTCTCCGTTCACGACCAGTGTGACTCGGCTTTGGTGGCGTGAGCGGAGGTGATCACCCGTGCAGCCCGTTTGGCGTTCACCACCCGTGTGACTCAGTTCCGGGGGTAATCGCCCCTGGCTACCCGTCTTACCATTCATCATCCGTGGGATGCAGGTCTAGTAGAACGTCATTCATGGAAGCTCCCATGTTATCGAGAAACAGAGAGACAGAGATACTGGTTGACCACTTGCCAGTATGATAATGACAGACTGGAACCGATAGTATGTATCTGATATATACTTGTTTGATGTTGTAATCAGTTCATCTATGCTTTTGTTACCAATGTCATATCTTAATTCGATCATAAAACTTGGACGGATCCAAATATCCGGATAGCCGGATACCATCCGGGTATTCGGATCCGTCCGAATTTTTTCCCGAACCCGGATATCCGATTATTGGGATAGTTCGGATAGTTTGGAGATCCGGATAAAAGTTCCAGCCCTACTAGTCAGATAGGTGAGAGAGTAATTACCCGCGCGAACCGTTTCCCCGGTCACCACCCGTGTGACTCGACTTCGGCCAGATGTCGATAGGAGTGGTCACTTTTGTCTACCCACTTTCCCGTTCACCACTCATCTGACTTGATTTCGGCCTGATGTGCATGGAGATGATTACCCGCGGGTACCCGTCTCTCGTTCACCACCCACGTCACTCGGGTTCGGCAAGGTGAGCGGGGGCCATCGACCGTGCAACCCGTGCCCCATTCTCTGGTTTTGACGGGGTGTGTGGGGAAAATCACCCGCGCAACCCGTTTCCCGTTCATCACCCGTGTGAATCGGTTTTGGCTTGATGCGAAGGGGAGTGATCACACTTGGCCACCCGTCTTTCTGTTCACCACCCGCGTGGATCAATTATGACAAGGTGGGCGAAGATGTTCACCCATGCAACCCTCTTCTCCTTCATGACTTGGTTCCAGCCACGTAAGTGGGGGAGTGATAATCTGTGCCTCCCCATTTTTCCGTTCGCCACTCGTCTGACTTGACTCCGGACAGATTTCTATGGGCAAGATCACCCGTGGCTACCCGTTCCCGTTCCGCTCCCGCGTGACTCGGTGTCGAATTCAATACGACATCCTCTGATCTTCCAAGGAACTGAATCCTGACCTCACAACACTCGCGAGAATGCCTTGGTTATATGGTTATCAATCAACCACTCGATCAGTCAATCAAGCATTCAATCGATATAACAATCTATCAATGTATCAATTCCTGTTCCTCTCTCTCTCTCACTCCCTCCCACCCTCTCTCTCTCTCTCTCTCTCTCTTTAAAACGGAATTCCTTTACGCTCGTCTGAGGAGTGAAATCGCGCGTGATGAGCTGACCGACACGGCCCCGTGGAACGAGATTCGATGCAACCCGCCATACGATGCAACGAAAAAGCGACACTCCTGCGATATAGGTATACTGCTTGAGCTGACGGACCGCGCTTTATACTCATGAGCACACACACAACACACACACACACACACATATATCACATCATCAGATGCCGAGATTGCCGAGATCCGCGTCTGTTATGATGTGCCATTTGATGCTATGTATACAGCACGACTGACAGCAACATATTTGATTATTATTCATGGTATTGCTAGATATAGGATGGTGCTGAGTCATGCCCCCTGCCGTCATGCCCCCTGCTGCTATCTTATTTCTAATTATGCGCGGATTTATACAGATCCCGAGTGTTTGGTGGTGGTAAAGAAAAATAAGTGCAAATAGTATCACATGTGCGTGGTGAGATAGATTCATTGCTGCTCCATTTCAACATAATGAAGAATTGAACATAATAGTGTTAATCTGCTCTGAACCCTATTTTGTGACGAGTGCTCGTTAATAAGCAACCAAAATTTTGCTAATAATGGGATCTTTAACCAAAAATTCCTGTTATTCGTGCCACCACTCTCACTTTATACATGTCACTGCTTGGCATCAAAAATTTTCTTTCAAAACTCTATCACACTCTAAACAAAATGAAGCATGAATTGAGAAATGATTGCATGAGAAGGAGAGGCATTCATAGCAATGTCTTCTTTAGAGTTCACAACAAACGTGAAGAGTTTCTGATCGATGTATCTCAATCTAAGTTACAGAAGATTGTTGAGAAGCGTCTCAATTTCAACTTGTAAAACGAGAATACTTGTTGTCATCACATCCCATAATCAGCCTGGATCAGAGCAGTGTGTATTCTGTAGATACACTGTGATTGCGCTCATTAATATCACGCTATTTTTAACCCCATTCAGTGAATACAGGAATGCATCAAGTCATGAAAAACTACTTTCAATCTCAAGTCATATTTGACCAAAAGTTGCAATAATGGACCTTGCGTATCATCACCCCATTCTACCCATGTTGCTGGCACTATCCACATGGGCATATACCCAATATTCATTCGATTACGAATTAAAAATACCAACAAATATCCCCTATGCCCCTCAAATAGAGCAAAAGTTGTCCAAGAGAGTAGATCACTCCATTGCAATGTAGTGCTTTGCCGTAGAAGAGCGATCACTCTGTCAAGAATTTGAGACAAAAGTCAAAATTTTCCTGTAAGTTGTAGTCATCATTGTCAATTTCAACACTTTATATCTGATTCATGGATTTGATTTATTGATTCTTATCGACTTTCTAGAGCTCCGATTGGGATAGACCGAGTAGTGAGAATGAGACACTCTGGTTCGAAATTCACATTCATCGTCGAAAGCCCCAATCAGTCCAAAAGAGAAATCTATGTACTTCTTTGGGCAAAACTTGGAGTCTGAATGAATGAGATATTGATTTCATACCTGGGGGATACGAAGATTCATTGAATCATGACATCTTGAATTCAATATTTCAGTGGATTCCGATACATTTTATCATTTCTGATGCATTTTATGAACCTCAACTATCAATGATTGAGAGTTGAATTCGAAAACTTTTTATGCCTCCCACCAAGATCATCTGAGTAGTGTACCCAAAGCCAAAAAGTCGTCATTATGCCCGGATAATTGTGCTACTTATAATTGTTAATACTTGTGAAAATGGAGCATACTATCTCGTTCACTCACAGGCTTATTGGCGTGTATCTTTATGAGTATGGTTATATGATGAGCTTTAAAAAGCTTGAAACTCAGTTCTAACTCGACCAAGGACTTATGTAGTTCATATTGATATTTCCATGAGCCACACCAAAGACGATCTTGGAACTCCAGCCCTTACGCGTTTTTCAAACGAACACGAATTTTTTTTGTCTTGCAAGGTGGTTGTGGGGCGAATACGCTGAGACGTACGATGGAGAGATACCGGACAGACAAGCACCGCTGCCCAGGCAGCTCCCCACTATTCCGGGCTGGAATACGCATCGATACGGCAATCCAAAACGATTAGACCTTCTCTCCCTTTCTTTTCGAGGGAGAGCCCCACCAAACTCACCAGTCCAGGCCCGGGACCGCGTGAGCATTACTTCAGGACTAGTAGCGTCTCGCGCTCAGGACTGAGCGACTTTCTCCTCATGACTCGCAGGTCTTGTTGCTCCTTCTTCGATCTCCTTTCTACTCTTCTTTCTTCTCTCTTCTTTTTTCTTCCCTCCCTGTTCAGTCCATCATGTTCCTACTGGAACCATTCGGACCTCTTCTGTTTGAATTGACTGACTTACTGTGATTCGTCTGTTTCGTAGTGCCTCACATTCCTCTTCTTCTCCTTTTTCCGAGTCATCACCAGCTTGATATATCCGGTGACTCTATAGAGTATCCCATGTCTCCTGGTTGCGGAGCAAGTAAGGGACGAGGTTCTCAGGTATCAGATGAGCACCCAACCATTCATCCAACTCGGCGCGCTTTCTTCGGGTGTCGTTGCACGTAGACAGGGCGTATTCAGCGTCATCCCAGTTGTCCCCGTAAGACTGACATGCTGGGGATGCCCGCTCCTCGAACCGGGTCAGGTAGGCACCGAAGCAACCTTGGTCACTCAAAGCCTGCGTTGTCCAGCAATCAATCTCTCCGTGGGTGCATTCCGCCTACTTGGTTACATCACGGATCAGCCGGTGGTTCATCTGGCATCTGCAAATGGCAAATCCCACTCAGTTTGCCACTGCTCAAGGATAGATCGGGAGCTCGTGAACTTTTTTGTGCCGTATTTCAGAAAAGCTGGAAAGGTACTTAAAATATTGTCCTTGATGTACCTAAACTAAACCCACCGTCAGCCCTCTCAGCGCCTGGGCGTTTTTGTAAAATTAAATTTTCAAATAATCTTTTCGCCAATTCATGTGCTATATGACTTAAAATCTGAATCTTTCAGGGGTGATAGATCATGATCCAAAATGATCGAAATCAACCGTCAGCCTCTCTCTAGACTGGGCGTTTCCGAGACTGACGATTTTTCCCGATGTAAACAAAGCCCCGCTTCGAGGCCGCGATTTATATATTAGTTTTGTCTCACATAAATGCACTCCGTGGTCTAGTGGATATGGTTCCAGGGTTGGAGCTGGAGGGCTCGGATTCGTATCCCGGCAGTTCCAATTTTCAATTTTTTTTTTTTTCAATCTTTCTCCGATGTTATTTCAACGCGAGAAAACCATCATCCTCTGATTAGGGAACTTATTTATCTTAGTACCGTTCATTTATTCAGTGTTATGATAATAGCAATAAGGGGGTATACACAAAACGTTTATTGAAGAGACAGTATTGTTCAATTTTATCCATGTGCAGCACTCATTCATGTTGATAGTCTCCCAATATTTATGAATCATTTGCTCCATCACACCCTGTACTATTCAGAAACCATACAAGTATCAATACAATTTTCGATTTTGACAAGTTATATATTAATTTTTACAGCTAACACTGCTTTCCATTCCTCGTCGTATTCTCAAAACGTTCGTGTACAAGAATCGAATATTCGTTCATAGCACGAATATTTGATTTTTGAATATTTCTTATGAATTCGAGCTTCATGACGCGAGGAACCTCGAATTCATTTCATTTTGTGGGAGTTCGCAGTTAAAACCTTGAATTAAATGCGCTCTCGAATGAACGGTACTAAGATAAACAGGAGTTCCCCAATCAGAGGATTATGGTTTTCTCGCGTTGAAATAACATCGGAAAAAGATTGGAAAGAAAAATTGGAACTGCCGGGATACGAACCCGTACCCTCCTATCATTAGACTAGAACCGTATGCACTAGACCACAGAGACGATACCTTTGTGTGAGACAAAACTGATATATGAATCGTGGCCTCAAAGCGGGGCTTTGTTTACATCGGGAAAAATCGTCAGTCTCGGGAACGCCCAGTGCAGAGAGGGGCTGACGGTCGATTTCGATCATTTTGGATCATGATCTATCATCCCTGAAAGTTTCAGGTTTTAATAAATATAGCTCACTTACTTGTCAACATTGAATATTGAACAAAGGGCTGACGGAAAACGCCCAGTCTGCGGAGGGGCTGACGGTTGATTCAGATCATTTTGGATCATGATCTATCACCTCTGAAAGATTCAGATTTTAAGTCATTTAGCACATGAGCTGGTCGAGGAAATTATTTGAAAATTTGATTTAACAAAAACGCCCAGGCGCTGAGAGGGCTGACGGTGGGTTTAGGTTAGGTACATCAAGAACAACATTTTCAGTACCTTTTCAGCTTCTATGGAATATGGCACAAAAAAAGTTCACCAGCTCCCGGTCTAGGATGGTGTCCTTCTCGTTGTCGCGGATGAACTCTTTCATCGTTGAGGTAAGCACTCGTTCAGCTCCGATCACTTTCTGCCGGTCCCAAATTCTCACTGACTCCGCGACGAGCAAGTAGATGGAGGGGGGCGTCCCGCCAACACGCAACCTGCATCTCCTGATAAGGTGCGGTAGGCACAAATGCCCTTCAAGGCCACTAAGACGGTGTTGAGCAGTTTACGCCTCTTCTATATTCGTCCTCCGATGTTCGGCATCAGTCGCTGAAGCGCCGCACTGACCCTGCTCGCTTTCCAAGCGGCTTCCGGAATGTGCTTCTTGAACGACCGCTTGTCGTCAAGCCAGACACCGAGGTATTTTAGTTCCGTTCTGCGGAAGATCTCCTGCTTATTGATGGAGAATCGGGGCAAGTCGAACTTACTCCATCTTGTGACCACTATGGCTTCGCAGTTTTTGACAGCTAGCTCTAGGAGCCTGCTGATCATCCACTCGTACACCGTGTCCAGTGCCTCGTTCGCGCGTCTACCCAAAAGTTCCTCGTTGTCGACCCATACTATGAGTCCCGGGTCATCCGCGAAAGCCACTATTACCACTCCTTCTGGCAGTCTGATAGTCAGCAAACTATCGTACTGTGTATTCCAGTTAAACGGACCGGAGACTGATCCCTGCCCGATTCCGGCGGACAGTTGTCGAACCTCTTGTCCCTCGTCAGTATCGTAGACGAGGGTTCTGTTCCGCAGGTAGTCGCTCGTTACGGCCAATAGAAGGGACGGCATTTTCCCTGTCTGGGATTCGTGGACTCGTTCCCAGCTCGCGCAGTTGAATGCGTTCTTGATGCCAATGCAATGATGACGCAAAAACACCCTCTCCCTTGATAAGGGTTCCCTACCGCCGATTGTACCCGCTCTTGCACCGTTTCGATTGCATGTACCGTGCCGCGACCTTTTTGGAACCCAAACTGCAAGGGCGATAGCCCGCCACTGTCCTCGTAGGCTTTCTCCACTCTGTTGAGCACCATGCTCTCGTACATTTTCCCGATATTGACGAGCATGCCAAACGGGCGTTGGCCCTCTCGACCCTCAGGTATCAGGACCAGCTTCTGGCGTTTCCACTCATCCGGGAAACTTCCCGCGCTCAGACAGATAATGAAGAGATCGAGGAGTAGGTCTCGCTTGTATTTGAAGACCAGTCCCAGAGCCTCGTTTGGAATGCCCCCATAGTATCGGCGAGTATGGCCCTCGTCTTTCCCGTGGTCCCCTACTCCAAGTCGGTTCTTTCGAGTTAAAGTCGCCCGCGATTATTGCTGCCCCCCCCCATTGCATAACATCTTCTCTTAGATCATGCAGCTCATCCTCGAATTCATGGAGCTTGAGCGATGATGGAAGGTAGCAGCTGTAGACTGCTGCGCCCCCGATGATCTCCCGCGCGAAGCCGCGGCCACTAGTGGCTGTTCCAGTCTCACGAAAAGTGGGATTCATGATCTGAATGACAGCGGTCCCCCAGAGATAGGTTGTGTATCGGGAGAGTAGCGCCTCGGAGGAGATTTGGAGATAATCAGAGCATCGATACCCTCTTCTCTGGCAACAGCGTGTAGGAGATCGTTTGCGTTCCCGCTCTTTCAAAGGTTCGTGTCATGTATCGCAACTGTGAAACACATACTCGACAGTTGCTTGAGTGAAGTATGATAAAGTGTATGGAAGCTTGCAGAATGGGAAACTGCATTTCCTCTTACGATGATAAAAAGATTATCAGCGGTTAGCGCTTCTATTCTGTGTGCCTACGCATATTCATATGGAATAGGACATATGCGATAGTATATAAGACATGCTTCCAATGGTGGAACTTAGTGCTTACTGAGCCGCCGCTTGTAACATCATATTGAATAAACTACTGAACTTATTATAGAGAAATATTCACAAGTCTACATACATTACAATTGGCGACGAGGATAAAAGAATTAATCTGACGAAGATTGATGAAGACAATCGACGAGGATAACACACTAATCTGACAAAGATAAGGGGAATCCGACGAGGAAACCTACAAGTACTCAGCGACGGGTAAACAATAAACGACGTCTGGAAAGGATGAAGAAATCTTCATGACTACAATCGACTTACCACCAGGTGACTTTCCAGATCTCACTGAAATATCGATACAGACACTACAGAAGCTGGAATTGATTGATCTATTGGATCAATTTCCAATGAGGCTACATCTCAATCTGCTATCGCTGGACATTTTACGCAGTTTATCAAGGAAAATTCGTGATATTCAACTCGAAGCGAAAAGAAGAGAAGTCGACATTTCACGAAAATCACTCCATGTACAGATATCAGCGGAAACTGACGAGAGCGATAGAAGCACTCCAACATCGCTTGGTAAACAACCACTTCAAGAAAAACAATCAACAGTAGGAGTCAGGGACTCTGGATCAGAAAGTGCATCGACTTCTGTAGAAAAGATATATCATAAATTTCGTACATTGGATGATTCAATTGGCGAGATTTCAAGAATATCCGATTTACAATCAGACGAAATGGAAACTATGGAATTCCATAAGAATAAACAAACTTGGGATGACTACATCGACCGGATGGAGTTACGTTTTGTGGGAAATGACATCACGACAGATGCAAAGAAGGTAGCCATACTACTAACAAAATGTGGAATTGAGACATTCAAGCTCATCAAGGAGTTATGCGCACCAGATTATCCGAAAGACAGAAAGTTGGACGATTTGAAAAAACTTGTGAGTGAACATTTATGCCTCAAGAAAAGCAAAGGGATGGAGAGATGCACATCCCATCAAGCTCGACGGAATGATGGTGAATCAGTCTCGGACTACATCGCAAGACTGAAGGAATTGGCGCTCCATTGCAAATTTGATAATCTCGACGATGCAATGTGTGATTAACTGGTGAGCGGCCTAGCAGATCGGAACACTAGAATTCCTCTATTCAGCAAAAAGAACCTTATATACAAGAAGGCGGTGGAAATTGCTACAACCAGAGAAGCAGCAGCACGGAATGCCAATGCTACAGAACGTGTTCACAACTCTACGGTTCAACATTTGAGGCATCAACATTAGCAGAAACAAACGACATACAATAAAGGTAAATCTAAGTACATGCGAGATTCAAAGTCGAGTAAATACAATAAAATTTGTACTTGTTGCGGAATGAGAGATAGTCATTTCACAAAAGATTGTAGATACAAAGATAGAGATTGTAACTTTTGCCATAGGAAAGGACATTCAGAAAAAGCATGTATCAAAAAACATGAAAAAAATGCAATTTTTGGCAGTATAAGCAAATCAGATAGCACCAAATCGATTGATTTGGTGTTATCTGATTTGGAGGATAAGGAAGTAAAACATCTCGATACGAATACAGAACTCAATGATTCAGATTCTGAAAAAGATTTTTATTCAATTTCTCAAATGGACTCTGATGGAATCTGTCACAAAATTGTTGCGGATCCTGCATATTTTGACGTAGTTATCAACGATGTCTCGGTTCGAATGGAATCAGATAATGGTAAGTACGTAACAGCAATTTCAGATTTTGATCGGAAAAGAATTTTTCCAAAGGTCCCTTCGAGTAAATCTGACTTTATTCTGAAGAGTTATGGAGGGATTCCATTAAATCCAATAGGAATTTTGGAATCGATGCATATCAAATTTAATGGTCCGGAACAGCACCTTGACATGTACGTAATGGGAAATAAAGGGCCTATATTGTTGGGACGCCAATGGATTGCAGCTTTTGGACGATGGCCATTGAAAGTTTTAGGAAATACAAACTCCGCGAACATATTGAGCATACAAGGGGACAATATAAGGAAACAAATGCTCGAAAAATTTCCGAATCTTTTTTGTAACACGCAAGGGTGTTATAAAGGGAAGAAGATACATTTAGTTCCGAAAGACAACGTTGAACCAATACAAATGAAACCTTATCACACTCCTTTTGCTTTAACAGAAAGGATATCAGAAGAAATACAGAGGCTAGAGGAACTAGGGAACTTAGAACCAGTTTCATGCAGTAAATGGGCATCACCCATAATCCCAGTTCTAAAATCGAATGGAGAAGTCAGAATTTGTGTGAATTTTAAGCTTACAGTGAATCCACAATTGATAATAAAGAGACACCCAATCCATTAAAAGAGAAAATCTTCAACACGTTAAGAATCGGAAATAAATGGTCACAGATTGATTTGACTCACGCTTTCATGCAATTTGAACTAGATGACGAATCTAGAGATGCACTGACTATTATTTCTCACGAAGGTTTACATAGATATATACGGTTTGGAGAAGGTATAGCATCAAATCCAGCAGAAGTTCAAGATATTTTGGAAGATATTTTAAAAGAGATCGAACAAATAGAAATTTACATTGACAACATTTATTGTACAGGAGAAAATGATCACGAACACTTTCAAATCCTGATAGACATTTTTGAACGGTTAGAAAACGCGGAATTAAGAGTAAATTTGAAGAAATGTGACTTTTCCAAAAAAGAGATTGAAATATTAGGTTTTGTTATAGACAGAGAAGGTCTCAAACCGAGTAAATCCAGAATCAATGCGATAAACGGAGCTCCCATTCCAAGAAATACGAAGGAATTAGAGGCTTTTTTAGGACTTGTAAATTCCTATGAGAGATTCTTGATCGGTAGAGCAGATCATATCTACCCATTGTACGATCTACTTGAAGATAGAAAATGGTCATGGACACTCAAGTGTCAAAATGCATTTGAATCGAATAAGAAAGAAATCACATCGGATAAAGTACTAGTTTTATACGATCCGAACGTCAAGCTTGTCATGGCATGCGACGCCAGTGACGTGGGAAATCAGCAGTCTCATCTCATAGATATGATAATGGAACAGAGCGACCTATAGCGTTTGCTTCAAAAATAATTCCCAAAAGCGAGAAACATAGAGCCATAATAGATGAAGAAGCAGGTGCAATTATTTTTGGATTCAGAAAATTTCATCAATACGTGTATGATAACAACATAATTTTGAAAACAGATAACGAAGCTCTGAAATTTATTTTTGGTAGTAGAGACTTCTCGAAAATGCTCAACAGCAGACCACTGGGATGGGCATACTTCCTTTCGGGATACACATATACTATTGGAGTCCTGAAATCAAAATCAAATGGCAATTGAGATGCTTTATCACGTTTACCAATCAGAGATAATACGCCTATTTTTGGAACTAAATTCACAAATATCAATTATATTCAAGACGAATGCTCTATAGTGGATTTTCAGAAAGTTGTGAAAGCAACTGCAATTGATAAGAGTTTGGAGAAAATTATCTCATACGTACAGAGTACATGGCCGAAAATTGAAACCCTTACACCTTTTGAGGAAAACTTGTTCAGCAAGAGAAATGAATTAGATTTCGAACAAGGATGTCTCTCATGGTGATACAAATTGATTATTCCAGAGACTTCACAGAAAGACATTTTGAGAGAATTACACTCTCCACACTTAGGAATAGTCAAAATGAAACAGATAGCTCGTAGCTATTTTTGGTGACCGTATATCGATGATGACATTAAACAAATAGCAAATTCTTGTCAAATTTGTCTAGAATCGCGCCCTGATCCGCGAAAGACAACACTAACACCTTGGCAGTGGTCTAGCCAACCTTGGTCAAGAATTCATGTTGATTTCATGGGTCCATTCCATGCTTGTATGTTTTTAATTGTAATAGACGCACACTCAAAATGGCCTGAGGTTATCAACATGAAAAAAGATACGACCTCTATCAAACTGATAAAAGTCTTGGATTGAATGTTTTCGAGATACGGGTTACCGCATCACTTAGTAAGCGATAACGGACCACAACTGACGAGTCACGAATTCAAGAGATTCCTGGAACAATATAAAATCAAGCATACTTTCCCAGCTCCTTATCATCCTGCAACTAATTATGCAGCTGAGAATTTTGTTAGGACTGTGAAACATAAAGTAGATAAAATGATACGCGACGGTCATTCTTCGGATTTTTCAATGAATAGATTCTTGATTGATTATAGAAACTCAGAACATTGTACAACCAACAGAACACCAGCAAATTAATTTTCCAAACGTAATTCACGAACTCGATTCGACTTACTGAAAACAGATTTGACCAAAGAAGTTGAGCGAAATCAATTTAATCAGGAAATAAAGAAAGGGTAACAGAAAAGTAGATTTTGTTGAGAATGAGATTGTTTATGTCAATGACTACAGAGTAGGTTCTGAAAATAAGAGTGGAGCAAAGATCTTGAAAAAATTGTCTCCAGTCATGTATGAAGGAAATTTAAGGATGGTATTATCATGAAGAGACATGTAAATCAAATTATAAAAACAGGATTGAATTAAAATTTGAGAGGAGGGGAAATCATATGTGATGATGATCATGAGAAACAACGAATTGCGATTCCTGAGAATTCATGTAAAGGTACGAATAATCCCTCAAAATCTAAAGAAAGAATGATCAATGCGAACAATCTGAGTGCACCAAGACGCTCCGCACAAACAGCCAAAAAATTCGCAAACCGATCCCAAAATTGAGAGGAGGGGAATTGTAATGTATTGCAAATGTAAAGCGCATACTCGACAGTTACTTGAGTGAAGTATGATAAAGTGTATGGAAGCTTGCAGAGTAGGAAACTGCATTTCCTCTTACGATGATGAAAAGATGATCAGCGGTCAGCGCTTCTATTCTGTGTGCCTACGCATATTCATATTAAATAGGACATATGCGATAGTATATAAGACATGCTTCCAATGGTGGGACTTAGTGCTTACTGAGCCGCCGCTTGTAACATCATATTGAATAAACTACTGAACTTATTATAGAGAAATATTCACAAGTCTCCATACATTGCAGTTCGCTTTGATGAAATCAACCATTCCGACCTCCTCTCCGTTTGTAAGTGCTATCCGCCTTCTTCTCTTCCTCTCTCTCTCCGTCTCTCTCTCTCCCCCTCTCTCTCTCTCTTTTTTCTTAAGGTGGTTGCAGGGCGAGAAACGCTGCGAAGTTCTGCCGGGAAGCAACCCTTCTGCTTCTCCGGGTTGATGAGGTCCCGGTCAATACGGCTTCTCCGTGCCCCCCCCCCCCCCCCAACTGTACCGGGCTGGGATCCGCATCGATACGGCCACCCCTTCCGATTGGAAGCCTTTTCTCCTTCTCCATTGGCATCAGCCATTGTACAAGGGAGAGATCCACGGAACTCACCAATCCGGCCCCGGGACCGCGTGAGAATTACTTCAGGACCGGCGGCGTCTCGCGCTGTGGATCAAGCGACTCTCTCTCTTTAAGACTTGCAGGTCTTGTTCCTCCTCCTTTGGTCTTTTCCCTGCTCTTCATTCTCCTTCCTTCGATCTTCTCTCTTCTTTCTTCTTCTTTTTTGCCATTCCCAGATTGTCACTTGCTCCGCGACGAGCGAGTGGATGGGTGGCATCACCGCCAACACGCAAGCTGCGTCTCCTGACACGGTGCGGTGGGCACGAATGCTCTTCAGAGCCGCTCTTTGGTGGACAGGCCCCATCCTCTCCTCGATGACGGCCCTCTCCACTCTCTTCCCCTACACGGGTGCACAGTAGAGCATGATGGGAGCGCTCACGGTGTTGAGCAGCTTGCGCCTCTTCTGTTTCGGTCCTCCGATGTTCGGCATCAGCCGCTGAAGCGCCGCACCGACCCTGCTCGCCTCCTGGATATGCTTTTCGGACGGAATGCCGTCCAGGCCAGGGGCCTTGCCGTTTGGCAGCCTCTCCGCCGCTATGAGTAGCTCTTGCATAGTGAAGAGTGGAATGAGGTCGTCGCTCTCCGCAGGAAATGTAACTCTAGGTTCTTCTGCTGGGAAGAGGTCTTCCACGATGCTACGCGAGGTAACTGCATTGGTCGGTGCTGGGTTGCCCCTCCGCGGTCGGACCTTGGACATGACCACGCGGTATGGCGTACCCCACGGGTCTTCATTAACCATGTCGCACAATTCACCCCAGCACTTCTCTTTGCTTCTCCGGATGGCTGAAACGAGAGCCTTCTTCGCTTCTCTATCCGCTGTGTCCATCCATATTCAGCGGGAAAAATTCTGACTGGTGGCCAAATACGACCCAAAAGAACGAAGGCCAGTGACGGGCGGGAGGGATCACGCAGGATCGCGAGCCACCGAGCCACGACAGCTGACAACAGCTGAAGTGTTCTTGCCTGATGAAGGCTGTTTGTTCGAATCTATATATTCCACGCCACTTTTCATCCAGTCACATGAGCAGTTTGTGATTTGAAACAACGTAGACGTAGTTTTTTTAGTTAGATCAAACTACTGCTTGAGAAGCAGAGATTTATAACCGATGGGCATTCAATGATACTTACGACTTCTGTTATATGTAAGCTCGACTAAGAGCTTACAAACTCATTGCAGAGTCTTCAACGGGTTCACATCACTTCAATTCTGCGGAAAATTGAGGGCTGCAGAGAAGAAAAGCGTGCGGAGTCGCCGACAATCGGTCGACAAGGTGACACGGCACTTGCGTGTGTGTGTGTGTGTGTGAGATCTCTCGGTCATGTTCTTGTGCCCCCGTTCTCTGATGCGCGGCAGAGCCGCTAGACGGCACTCGCAAGCAACTTGGACATAGTGAATACGCCCTGTGATCTTCCGCCAGTGATGGTCATTCCAGTTTCCTTGATCACCACGCGGTTCTCCTTTTCTTATTGCTCGTTCTTCGTAGAGCTTTTATCTCGTCGGTGATCCAGTGCTCTGGTTTCCTCCAAAAGCATGATGTTGTCTTGCGAGGCATCGATGCGTCTCAAGCTCTTGTGCTGGTGGTCGTCATCATATCCACAGCCGCGTCCGCCGTGATGTTCATCGGGAGACCCTCGGCTGCTTTTATCGATTCCCGGCATTTTCCCTCGTCCAGCTCGCGTACGTGCCACCCCGTCGGTCGCAGTCTGCGTGTTGTCTGTCTCTGCCTGTCAGTCCTAAGCCGAAACCGAATATGTCGATGGTCACTCAATGTTTCCGCGTGTCCAGGCCCTCCCATGATGTCATACGTCCTATGAGCGACGGGCTCATGAACGTCAGGTCGAGAACCGATGACGAACCTCCCTCCCGGGACCGAGTGTCGTGCCGGTAACAGGTGATAAACCCCGTCTCGTTCGCGAGCACTAATCCTAATGCCTCCATGGCATCAGCTAGTATTACCCCCCGTCTATCGCGCGCCCCCCGTTCCAAGTCGATTCCTTGGAGTTGAAACCCCCCGCGATTATAACTGCCCCCCCCCCCCCATGAGAATTTTTCGGCGTACATTCAAACGCGCGCGCATGCAACGTGGAATCCACAGCCTCCATTGTAAGAGCGCCAAGGCTTGAAAAAGAGAGCGTCATAGCTTTAGAAGAATATGTTCGGAAATCTACGAGGGGAAAAGCCCTAGTATTTTTCCAGCCCCCTTGCTTGTGTCATTTACACATATCATCATTTTCTCCCACACTTGCAAGTAACGTTATTCGCTACGGTCACGAATGTGCTATATAAAAAAAACTAGACTCCAGCGCCGGCAATGGCAGAAAATAACCTCAAACTGTGGTGGGCTTAGCGAGTTGCGTGACTGCTGCTGGGGGAGATCGGGGAGACCGAGATAACACGGATATGGAAACATCGAATGTCTGTGTGAGGCCCACCACGGCGTAATGCGCGAGCTAGCCTCGAGATGTCTCGCGCAAGCAATTTGACCATAGCGAATAGAGAGTGTTCATCTGAGAAGGTTTTCTGCTAGTTTTCCTGTCATATAGAGTTCGACGTTTGTGCTGTCGAGGTGCAGAATTTTCCGGGAGCATTTCAAAATCGGCTGCTTAGTTTTCACATGGATTGCATTCGCAATATTGTCAAAAAAATTGTTGTATTAGTGGAATTGAAATTTGTGTGTTAAATTTCATTTAAATTATGAATAGTATAATAGTTTCTCACGTTCCTTTGGAGACAATTGGGAAAAGTAAGTTCATTGATTATATTCTTTAGAACATAATAATTGAACATAAATAAATTGTGGGAATATTGTTCCAGATGAGATGGATTTTCTCATTCATTTGGTGAGGATGGAAAGGATATTATCTAGTCAACGTTTTCGAGGCATGTGCATGGCATTCAGATTGCGTGGACTAGGATGTTCAGATAGACGCATATACTCCCTAGCATATAAAGTTCGAGGCGTTCCCCCTCTTCCGCCAAGGGCGAATTACGCCTTATATGTGCCAGATATATATCCGATGTTTAGGAGAAGTTGTGACCATCGACATTCCAGCCAAGAAATTCTTACATATATATCTCGACTTAATATGATGGAGATATGTTTATTGTTTAGCGACTATGACTTCGATGAAATGGAAATAATGAAAGAGCACGATTCGTAAACATGATATCTGTGAATAATAATCATTATATAATATTTTTATGCTATAATTTTGAGAATAAATGATAATATTTCCAAATTAACTCTGATTTAAAATTTTTGTGAGCAGGTTTGATCAAATTTGTGCCCAGAGTACTGTAATGATTCGACAAGGCTTCGATTATTCGTGAGATGAGAGCATCATTTGAATCGGCCTCCAAGTTCTATCCTATTGATTGGAAAGATATGTAGCATATATTAATTTGAACAGGAAAATGATATGTTGAGGTTATGATGAAAATACAAGCAAATATTCATTCACACACGCAAGCACGCCTTACGATACCTCCATCCATTCAATTCTTTCAAGTAGATGAGATGATCATATTTCCGATTTTTTTGGTATCTTGATTTTTATAATGTTCTTATTTATTAAAACAATTATATCTTCTAAAAACATCAATTTTGATATAATGATATTCACAATCGTCTCGCATTTTATAGACTTCCATTTTTAACGTCGAAACGTATCCACTCTTCACGATTTTGTCATATTGATATTTACAATATTCATAAAAAATGCAGAGGCATATGATTACAATTACAAAACATCAAATGCATTTAATGAATGAATTCATCGTTTTTTCGAGCAACTTATAATCGTCGCGCTCAGGCGGCGATCACAGTTTGACAAATGTTAAACTGCGACCTTCGAGGCTCCACTTTCATAGTGGCTGCATCACGGAGGGATTTTTTATTTTTTTGGATTTTTCAATTTTTTATTGAAAAATTGACCGAGAGATGAAAAAATTATTCCTCGGGCGGGACTTGAACCTCGCAATCTCCGGTACTCCGGACCGGCGCGTCAACCAATTAGACCACCGAGACGATTGCGTATTGACTCGTTCGGGGAGCCTTCTCTCATCTCTTGTGCCAATGTTTCGAAGCGGTCAATCAAGGAATCATGACCATTCAGAAATGAGTCTTTGATGATCAGCAATTTTTTGCTGGTCCATTTTCATATTCAAATTATTCGGTGAATTTCAATTCACCTCTCTTCGAACAGATTGAAAACACTCTATCTTTCGCGATATCTCCGTTGAGATCGTCTAGTATTGTTTTTATTCCTCCGACCGAGTGGTCGGGGAGAACTGTCGTAAAAATATCGCGTGTTGTTGTGTCGCGAAGTGTTGAGATTGCAAATTCCCCCTCGTTTTTTTTCGATTTGACCACATTGGCGTCTGTGATTTTGTATTTAACACCAACTAATAACTCCGAAAGATCACACGAGCGAGGGTAGAACGACACTGTACGCATTGCTTTCCACGACATAACTGCGTATGAGAGCTTGAGTAATCAGCCGCTCGCCCTCAAACCCGATCTTTCCCTCCTTACTTTCAGTATCAGCTCACACAACCCTCATACTATCATTGATCGAGTAGACAATCTTTAATGCGCCTCAACAAAATCTCATATCTACGCGCTTAGTCTACGGGATCGTGCGTTGCGCCGAGACGCATACTTCGTTATTTGTGCTCCCGTGAAATGAATAAAGTGAAAATGGCTAATTTGTACGGTACGATTCAGGTGATGGAAGATCAAATACGCGAAGAATACCAACGTTTTCGAAATGATGTTGCATTCTCACAAGACAGTGCGCGCATTGGAGAATTGGAGAAAAACATTGCAAAGTGACACAATATTGTAAAAGAGGCGCTATCAGCAGGAAAATCCCACGGATGGAGCACGGGGCGAAAAGCATTCCTTGAGACAACGCTACATGGTACAAGGAAAATAGATTCAGTTATTGGATCTGCCAAAGCAAAGGATCGGCGACCCCGCGTCATTTTTTCCGAGGCTGAATCCGCTTCCAAGAAAAGGTACAGATCTACTGTGGTGGGTAATATCAATCATCTGGAGCCCGAATCGTTTTTCTCAGATGCCAAACCATACGTTATAGATCATCTAAGATATTTGATTCAAGAATTTGGATCGCTCGAGGCAGATCGAACTTTTCATGCATATTTCTCGCTCAATAATGGCAAGCGAAGTCTCAAACACTTCAGAATACCATATCAATTATTTTTGAGAACAACCAGTGTTGAAAAATGGTTTGATCAAGGAATCAAAATCATTCTCGAGCGAATGCATGATTTCAATGAAATGGAGTCGGGTTGAGCACTCGAAGAGATTGTCGGTATAAAAAAAAATATTGTCAAAACTAATCCTATAAGAGGATCATCGTTTATACTGACTCCAGAGTCCACTCGCAAAGGAAATGCGGTGGTTCATATTCGATGTAAAAGGAATGATTGTTTCGCGTGTGGTGTTGTCGCCGGATTGGAGCCCTGCATCAAAAGAAGTTCGAAGCAGAATGAGAGATCATCATATCCAACGTGGAGACATATGTGAATCAATTTTGGTGAGGCGGCCGGCACTACCAAGCGCCATTTTTCATGCGATGAGGTGATTGGATCGAGCATTGCGTCCGTTTTGAATCTATATAATTGTCCATTTTCCACTCTCCGATTCCTCCATTCTTCTGAAGCGGCCTGGACTTCTTCCATTCGTTTGACATACCACGGATCTGATTCGGCCTCGACTCCGGCGGTCTCTAGCTCGTTTTCTAATTCGGCCTCGGCAGGATCATGCAACTTTGATAGGGCATCAGGCGCCCTATGGAGTCCGCCTGAGCGGTGGGAAATTCCAAAGTCCCACTGCTGGAGCTTAAGAGCCCAGCAGGCTAGACGAACGGTGGGGTCTTTTAGGCCTCTTAACCACTTCAGTGCGCTGTGGTCTGTGATGACCTTGAAGTGTGTCTCTCGATATATGGCCTCATCTTCTTGATAGCCCATAGAACGGCCAAATTTTCTCGTTCTGTGGCAGTGTAGTTCTGCTCTGCGGCCGTGAGTTTACGGCTGCAGGAGATGATTGGGTGCTTCCCATCTTTATCTTCTTGCGTCAGCACCGCTCTCAGGCTAAAAGCACTCGACCCCACTGGAAATGCGCGGCCGCCGAGGCGGGCGGCGGGGCGGGCGGCAAGACCCGCGTACGACCGGTAACAGGTGGCCTACGTGGGCTATACGGGGCATACAGTGGATAATGGTACATCATGGGGTATGACGGCCATTGTCCGGGTGTCGGCGCCCATGGGGCCAAAGCGGCTGGGCTGGCTCTGCGGTGTCGGCGTTGAAGCACTCGGCTGGGGGGAGGTACTCGGTGCTGGCATGGCCTTTGGTGGAGTTTCGGGTGGAGCAACGGGTGGACTGTTCTGAGCAGGCTTGGCACCATTCTTGCCACCTTGACCTCGATTGCGATTTTGATTCGCGTTCTGGGTAGTTGGGGCTGGTTTTGGCGCCTCAGCTTCGTTTGGTTCGGTTCCGGACATTTCATTTCGCTCTGGTTTGCTCTTCGGTGGCGGCTGCGTGGATCCCTGATATGCGGCCCCAGGGATCCGTGATCGGTCCTGGGGTGGTGGTGCAGTATATCTTGCATCCAAGTCCTTGCTTCGCTCATACTTCTGGCCATAGTGTTGAATATCACCCAGAGCTCTTATTCTCTTTGACTCTAAGTACTAACGTAGTTCCGGCTATAAATTACGTCTGACTAACTCAAATACATCTCGTTCTGAGGCGGCCTTTCGAGATGTCCCAAGATTATCATGACGCAAGTTAGGTATTTAGCAATCTTCTCATCCTTGGCCTGTGTGCGATGCTGAGGCTCGTCCATAACATCTTGGCGATCTAGATGGCCAACGTACTGTTTCCTAAACGCCTGTTTAAAATCTGGCCAACTTTTGATTTCATCTTGGTGAGTTCTATACCAACTGCGAGCGTCACGCGTTAGTGCGTCCGGAACAGCTGAGAGCATCTCAGCATCGGTTACAGGCAGCATCCTTCAGGCCGCCGGCAATCCTTCAGGTTGGCTAGGAAGTCTTCTGGGCCATCTCGTTCACGTCCACCAAAGCTGATTTTCATGCTTTGTAACATCTTAATCACCTGGAACGTCTTTCCATTCACACGACCGGCCTGACTCCAATTTGAATCATCGTCTGAGGTATCTTACTCCGATTCGCTGCTATCACCTCGTCTGCGATTGCGACGGCCTGCTCTACGCCGGGAGTCTCGTGAATCCCGCGATCCACGTCGTACGGTGACAGATTTTTTAAAAATCCCATCTCATGATCAGATGGCTTTCGCCCGTCGAGAGGTACAAACATGTATTTTTTTTGGGAAGAAAGGTATTTCAATTCCGCGTCTCGTGAAACTATAGGAAAACTTGAAAAATCTCATCAGTTCTCCAGTGATTTTCTCCCAAGATGAATAGTTTTCGAGTGAAAAATTGAATAATTGAGAAAATCCCAAACCCCCCTCAAGCATGAATTCATACAAGTGGGGCCTAGCTTGATAAATGATTCCTCAATCTGAGCCCGGTACTTGTATCCACCTTTGATGCCTAACCAACATTTATCCGTATTCAGATTTGAGAAGAACGAAATGGCGGCCACAAAATGGCGGGTGAGCGAATAAAAATTCATTCTTTCACGGTCGAAAAAAATACCACATCATTCATGACCCAATTTTATAAAGAATGTCTTGAACAGATTTGCTCGCAAAATCTACAGTTTTGCAGTCAGGAAATCAACAATACAGATATTCTCAGACCCTCCCCTAATACCTATGCATGAGAGTAGCGCCTAGCTCGATATATGGTACCCGAATTTGAGCTAGGCACTTCTATTTTCTTTTCACGGCGGGTCGGAACGGTGAAGAAGTGTTAGGTGCGTGATCATGAAAAATACCATTCGGATATGTTTCGGGCTAGTCTTTGGGTCATTTTCCAGTAAGAATCAAAATCATCGGTCGGGGATTTTTAGAATAATCGTCATTTTTGTGTCATTTAAATTCACGCGTTTTGATACTTCAACGATCCTTCCCCAATCATTCGAGCTATGATCGTTCAACTCAGAATAACTCTCAGAGCTGAACAGACAACGACATTCCCACGTATATTCATCCATATCATTCGTTGGTTTGGCTTCAACCCGCCAGAGATGAAGCTGTGGTGATATACCTTGAGATTAGTGTTAGTGAGGAGGAATACCCCGTTATTTTGATCAAAAGTCGTTCAAAACGAACATTCAGTCAGGACTCAGAGCCATTCCAAGATAATCCATATTTGTAACACTTCATGTCATAGTCGTGTACATTGAAATGCATGTGTGATGTCAGAATCCCCGTAGAGCGGTGCATATTACAGATATATAGGCGAACATTCGTTTGATCGAAAAGAGATTCCAAGAGGTGAATCCACAACTGATCTATACTTTTTGAACAAATCATGCATTATTTTTCAATTCACTAAGATGATAATCGTTTCCCACAGTCATGTTTGAACATCAATGACATCCTCCAATCGCCAATTGGGATATTAGAACTTTTCTTGCGTCGCTTTCTTTATTTGTTCTGAGCGCTCTCTCGACTTTCCCCAGTTACCCCCTCCCCCCTCCTTCGTGGCAATCCCGAAACTCTCTTGGGGTGAAAATTCCACTCATGCTCGAGTCAATCTCACTCTTTCCAATTTGCCACAACGGGGGGGGGGGGGCGGGGTGGCGGGCTCATTCGGAAAGGTTGAGAGCGGACAGGGCTGAGATTACAACCTTATTGAGACAAAATTATATCACTCTCCCTGTTCAATCAATAGGTAAATCAATTCCAAATGTAATCAATGCATCGAACTCACATACAACTTGTAGTCTGCGATTTGGTCATTCGGGATGATCGTGATGAATCTTATCCTCCGTCGACATTTGAAAAACACTGTGATGTATGAACTCAAAAGTCTGCTCGCTATGACAAATTTGGGCTCTTTTCGAAATTAAAATCCGAACTCAACGAGTATTGGGCGCTGATAATGAACTCTCGAGATCACTCTCAACCTTAGGAATTCGTGATGATTTGTGGATATGATAAAACCTAGTCATTCAAGAAAGATGGGATACAGAAGTCCAGTCTTTTCCATATCTACCGTGAATCTTCGTGAGTATTTTACATATTTCGCATATCAGTGAGTCTCGAACATGCATGGACATTACATGCGCGTGTACTGTTGAATGTGATGTAACTATCATGGACCATATTTGTGAATGAATGGCTCTGAATCCTGACTAAATGTCCGTTTTGAACGACTTTTGATCAAAATAACGTGGGTATTCCTCCTCACTAACACTAATCTCAAGGTATATCACCACAGCTTCATCTCTGGCGGGTTTAAGCCAAATCAACGAATGATATGGATGAATACGTGGGAATGTCGTTGTCTGTTCAGCTCTGAGAGTTATTCTGAGTTGAACGATCATGGCTCGAGTGATTGGGAAAGGATCGTTGAAGTATCAAAACGCGTGAATTTGAATGACACAAAAATGACGATTATTCTAAAAATCCCCGACCGATGATTTCAATTCTTACTGGAAAATGACCCAAAGACTAGCCCAAAACATATCCAATTGGTATTTTTCATGATCACGCACCTAACACTTTTTCATCGTTCCGACCCGCCGTGTTTTGATACCTGGCCCTCAATTATCCGTAGTCAGGTTTTGGGAAAATATAATGGTGGTCTTAACATGGCGGCTATGTAAGTGGGAATTTGTGTTCCCAAGATCAGAAGCAATACCTCAATGTTTCTGACCTGATTCTAGTTGAATGTCCTGAAGAGATATCCTCCCAAAATCCATAGTTTTTGAGTGAAATATTCATCAGCTTGACGATTTGGAAGTCCCTCTCAAACATTTATCGAGAGTTTCACTATACGAGTGGAACCCAGCTACATTGGTGACTTTCCCATCTGAATGAGGCTTTTCTATGTGGATATGATATCCGATGGATAAGACGAAAGCCATTTCTACACGGCTCGGTTAAACACCATGGCATGTCAGAATCTATCTTCAGTTCAAAAACGAAGGGCTCTCGAGTAATCTCCCTCCCCCTCTTTCCATGCGCCAATTCCGAGTGAAAAAAATACTCTGCTAAATAAGATTAGTGTAACGCTTCGTTATTGCAAAACGTGCACAATGATCATTTGGGGACAAAGATGAGAATTTCTATCCATGACAAGATATTTTTTGATTATTTCTTCGCTCTAATCCATTTTTCACTCTCCAAACCTTGGTTAACACAACTTCAATTTCGACCAATTCGTTCCCTTTGCCGAGATCTTCTGATTGTGGGTGACACATCCTAGTCCATGGTCATAATTGCGAGACGAAAATGGAAAATCGTATCCGTAACAAGAAATTTTTTCCTAATTTTTCCACTAAAATCGATTTCTTATCCTTCAATCTTGGCTAAGAATGCCGCGAGACGAGATGAGACGAGGAATTGAAAGTTATCGTCTCGCTCTCGAAAAAATCGAAAAATTTAGTTATCGTCTCGTTATCGTCTCGTCCCGTCTCGTTATTGAGCGAGACTCTCAACGAGACTTGTTAAAAAATGATGATATATCATTACTCCTTGGCTTCATATGCGCTAAATAGCCAACAAGTGATTGTAATACCACAACTCAAGTTGAAACTCAGCAAACCAAAAACTTGTTGAATCTGAAATATCTATGGCTTAGGACTGATACGTCTGAGTCCCTAAGTTGGAAAAAAGAGATAAACGAGTATTTGAGAGCTACCAGAGCTACTGAAGGAACAACGGACATCCTTTCATCGTGGAAGGACCACTCATACACGTATCCATCACTAAGCCGAATGGCTAGAGATATCTTGAACATACAAGCTACGTTAGTACCAGTCGAACGTATCTTCTCTGATGTTTCGTTGATAATGACTTATTTAAGAAATCGGCTGAGCCATCAGAGTGTCAGAACATCCTTAAGTCCAAATTCATGGATGAAATCGAGTCCAAAAGTGGCCATTTGTGAAGTCAATATATAGGGAAAACGTTAAAGGTTGTTGCTTCGAAATAAATATTCCTGTCGGATGTCAGAAACACAATTGAACAAATTTGTTATTTTGATCGAATAAATAGATGAGCTACAATTTAGAGTGTTTTCGTCGATATCTCGACGAGAGCCTCGGCGAGAACGAAAGTTCTTAACGTCTCGAGCGATAAATTTCTGATACCCTCTCGCCTCGATCTCGTCTCGCCATTGCGAGACCAGATCGAGACGAGAGCGAGAAATCTCAAGAATCGCGGCATCCCTAATTTTGGCTTGCGCGGATGCAAGTTGACCTAGTTTTCTCCTCCCGCCCAGATCTTTCAATTGTAGGTCCCACTTCCTTGTCCATATATATTGGGTAACGAAAATGTTGATTTCTATGGGATCGTCTATATTCATGCGCGTACTATTCATTCGTCCATGGTTTCTTCTCAACCCTTCGACCGATATTTTCGGGATCAATTTAGATGATGTTGATGGACCACTCAAAGATCTGCCAAAAGGATTCACAGCTAGCTCCATAAGACAGCTTTTGATGTATGGATCTTAAAAAGTAATATTTCAAAATTTCCATAAGATCAATTAGATTTTTCATCAATATTTCCTAGAAAAAAACTAGAGAGGAACATGGAATAACCTAATGAAATGTTCACTGTGAACACTTTTTTCAATAAACTCCAACCAATTGGTTGAATGAAAAATTCAACCAAATGGTCGAAGAAACTGGTAGAATTTTCAACCAAATTGGTTGAATTTTAAACCAAATGGTTGAATTTTCCATTCAACCAGCTGGTTGAAGTTTTTCAAATTTTTTTCTTACAGTGTTCGTTGTCCCATAATTGAAGAAATTCTTGCTAGGAAGGTAATAATTGGATGAACTTTGACGTTGACTAAGAATTTCTGCATCGTAGTTTATTCAAGAAAGTCACCTCGGTAGCGCGGTAGTCAAATTGATCGACTTTTATTAAACATCGCGAATTCGCCTACATGTCTGCCTTGTGCGTTGATTAGATCTCAAACGACCCACACATGAATTTGCATGAGCATCCAACGCACGAACTATGAAATATCAGTCCTCGATTATCAGTAAATTTGTCTCATCTGTGACTTTACGGTGAAAATTGATCAGAGTTTTTATCCAAGCCAATTAGAGCGGGAAAAAGTTTACGAGCACCTTTTTAATGTAGTCATCTACAAATGAGAGTAATTAGGACCCAAAATGATGGGTTACTCTTTTACAGTTGTACAATGAACGCAATGCCCATTCAGGTATCGTGCTTCACCTCCAACAATGTTAATGCAGATGGTTTGACTCAGGAACGACCGAGTCTCGTGCAATTTCTACTGCCTTCAGTTCACATGCAAATACACATCTCTACCAAGTTCGACCGAGGTTCTTACCTTAATCTTGTTCTCGATATTCCGGGTAGGAGAGGATCATAGCATTGGCTATGGCATTAATCGAATGATTTTTGTATTCCTTGTTCTCATGCGATTATCAGGCATTTTTTCCAGCCGATATGACATGGAAATAATGGAAGTGATTTATATCTACATGAGAAATTTAATATTACCAGTCATATACCCTAATACTGACTCTGTTTGTTTTCTGTGAGAATGACGGGGAAAAAATTTCTCTCGTAGTGAGACTGCGGAATGGGGTGATGAAGAGTCCATCAGTGAAGAGGAGTGAAATGAAACATGTGACTGTGCTGTCTCATACATTCTTTGGCAACTATTCAAGAGAGAATTTAATATTCAGTAGCCTATAATTGATCTAGTCTTTATATATCTTATATCGAAAATTCTCTCATCATCCAAAACTTTCGTTTTAGCGTTGGTAAGATTGTAAGCATCATATCGAAAATGAATATTTGTGTCCAGAAATAATTCTGGATATCTGATATTGTTTATGCTCGTGAGTTCATTGTGTGAACGAGTGAAGATGTGATATAGGATACTGTATATTTGATCCAAAGATGTAATAGTTTGAAGATTTGTTCTCGAAAAATTTTCCGAAAATAGTTCTGTATCTACTAAAATCGAGGGAATATCAGGATATCAATGGCTCCAGATATTTTCAGCTGTAGTTATGGATGATTACATGAACTTTTGTTGTTGAATCACTCAGGCCATCGAACTCATGTGCGTTGAGTGGGACAAGTATAAAAAGGAGCTTCTTGACTACTTGCTCATACAATATCTCAAAGGAATCTTCCTTTTGCATAATTGTTCTCTCCGTTACATATGGTGGCAGTGTTGAGAAAATGGTGTATAAGTAACGTGGGACACGTTTTGTATAATCACGAGACAAGCCCCCTCTCCCCTCCCCGAATACATACTTCGTGAAGTATTTCAGATTTCCCAGTTGAATTATGAAACTTCCTCACAAAATCTGCACGTTTCAGGGGCGGTTCGTTGGGAGGGGGGGGGGGGGGTTGGAATACCCAAAAAACTATAGCGAGAAAATCTGTACAAGACAATCCGTATAAAATTGGGTCATAGATGATGTGGTATTTTTTTCCACCGTGAAAACATGAATTTTTATTCACTCACCAGCCGTTCTGAGGCCGCCATTTTGTTTTTCCAAAATCTGAATACGGATGAATTTTGTCTAGGCATTAAAGGTGGATTCAAGTACCGGGCTAAGATTGAGGAATCATTCATCAAGCTAGGCCCCACTTGTATGAATAAATGCTTGAGGGGGGTTTGGGATTTCTCGAATTGGTCAATTTTTCACTCAGAAACTATGCATTTTGGGAGAGAATTCCTGGAGAACATTTCGACTTGTAATCGGCTCATGAATATCGTAGAATTTTCTTCGATCGTGAAATCATGAATTTTTATCCACTCACCCGCCATTTTGAGGATGCCACTTTGTTTTTCCAAAATCTGACCACGGATTCTCATTCAGCAGGTCTCAAAACCACAAGTATGGCCTCGACCTCAATTCACAATTCCTTAAACAGGTACTGAGTCAAAAGCAAATGAATAACGATCTACACTTTCCCGCTTCCCCAATTTTTCACGGATGTTGATGAGATTTTCCGAGTTTTCCTATAGTTTCACTAGACGCGGAATTAAAATACCTTCCTCTCCAGAAAAAATACATATCTGTACCTCTCGACGGGCGAGAGCCACCTGATCGTGAAAAGGGATTTTTTGAAAATCTGCCACCGTGCGTCGCGCCGCCTACCACTGCGGCTCGGCCGGTCTGAATCTGAATCTGACCTCCTATTCCGTTGTGAACGTCGTGAGGGTGAACTATCCGATGAGCTATCGCGCTCTCGACGGTTGTCGCGCCACCTATCAGCATCCCTCGGCCTGCGGTCGGGACTATGTCTCGAATTACGACCGGTAGGGCGGCTTTCCGAAGTTCGGTCTCGACGAGGTCGAAGGCTACGCGATGAGTATTGTCAGCCTGGAGATTCCCGAGAGTGATCATTCGCTCTTCGAGTACGAGCATCTCGAGGTCCGGTGCGGCTATGACGGCTTCCCCCAGAGCGGTTTCGTCTGTAAAGTCGATTGTCTGACTCAACTTGTTCATCCTAATGTCTCCGAGAACGTTCTGGAGTTACGCGTGTTGGCCTCGGAGCAACGCGGTCACCACGGCTATCACTCGATCGATCGCGTGGGGGTGATCCACGTAGGCCTTTTCGTTCTGGCCTTGGCACTGCTCGAAGCGCACTCTATTCACTGGCTCTGTACGGCTGGGATGGGTGTCAGCTACCCGCTTCTCGGCCTGACCTCCACGGTCACGATGGCTTTTACCCGCTCTGTCGTACGGCCTTGGTTTCCCGTGGCCAGTTGGACTCCGTCGGGTGTTATAGTTCGTATAGGCAGGAGGTGGGTCATCGTCACTAGAGTCGTCACGACGATCACGTTCAGTGTCGCAATCTCGACATCGACCGCGGCTTCGGTCCGGTTTTCGTTTTGGAATCGCCCCGGAACCTAGTTGTTCGTGATCTCCGTCCCAGCAATTAGTCTCCCCGCGTGATAGTTCGGGGTTGGACTGCAAAAACCTTCCTATTGACCGGTAATCAGCTGCTGAGCATCTCTCGCTTGGTGACACCGGCGCGGCGCACAGTGGGCCAAGGTGATCTTGAATAATTCGCCTTTACATGAATTTGCAACGAATCGACATATGGGCGGCTCCGGATCAGAACGGTATGAGTCCATTTTTTCCATTTCTGAAAAATTCGCCTCAAAGTTTTTGTGATATGGAAAATTTGAGTTATCATTTGTAGTGAATATCCTTGTTCTACCATATAGTGAGTGTGTTTCCAAGCAATTTTTTACGTGGGGCGTATGAGTTTTCAATGCTCTATAGTTTCCACATCTCATTTTGCGATAAAAAATGGACTTATACCGTTCTGATCCGGAAAATTTCTCAACTTTTTCTCCGGATCAAAATGGTATAAGTCCACCATTTCTGAAAAAAATTTACTTTTAATATTTTAGATCGTGAGAAGTAGTCAATATCATGGATTTCTACCGTCTCAAGTAGGAAAATGTCAAAAAACTATGAGTTTCTACCAGCAAGGTCAAAAAACGTTGTGAATCCATGGACTCATACCAATTTTAGCGAGAAAAGAGGTGGAGAAATTCTCCAGATCAGAACGGTATAGATTGAGAATTTCTTAGGCTTTTAATAACCAAACTCGAATTTCCCTCTCAGCAAACAAAATACCTCGGTAATTGAGGATGACTTTTATTGAATCTCACCGACAGTCGAGACTGGTTCTTGCAGAGAGATCTCATTCAGGATTTCATGACTAAGAATATATTTCCAACATTGAGGTGAACAATAAGGGTCTATTTGGAAACGGCAGTCCGGTGAAGACGAGTTTACTCAACCAGCTCGGTCCAAAATGTAGTTTTTTAGGGACCACAGAGTACCGCGCAACTTGAGTTCAAAGAGTCAAAGGCAGTTCGAGTTTGTATATTAAGATAAGTCGTAATGGAGAGACTTTAATCGACCAGGGAATCCAATCGGTGAATTTGGATTGATCCCCACTCAACAACCAAAAAGAATTCTTGATCAACTGTAGAATGAGGTTCAGATTTGTTGCAGCTAGCTGAATTTTGGGAAGCCAGTATCGTTACCTACAAGACTCACCCAAATGAGATCCACTCATAAGGAGCGGTGGAAGGATCGAACCGACAGCCGGATGACTGTTCTTAAAAAAAACTCTAGTCGATGGATCACAATCATTTATAGTGAAATCGTAGCCATATTATTGTAATGAAGCTAGGAATTCTCCACCTTCGGCATTGTTCCTGAGAAGAGTGAGTGTACAGCTTAGTTGAGTTTGGCGTATAACAGACGCAGTTGATCTTTCGTTCGATAAGATGCCTGAAAAAAAGATGCAAAATCAAATCTCTTTGCAAGCTCAGTACCTATCTTTCTCACAACTGTGCTTTTCGAACCATCATTAAACATCTCGGTTATCAATTATGATAAGAGATGAGAAAAAAAGACTTCAGATATTTCAAGAGAAGGATCCCAGGCCCATGGGATTACTGACCCGAGGTTGCTCATCTTCGTAAGGGCTTGCCTGTGTCCAAATGCGTCAAAAGGAAGTGATCGGACTTCGACCCACTTCCTTTGAAACCACTCGATGCAATCATTTGGACAACATAGCAAACCTAATTTGTAGTTTCTGGGAGTAGCTACGACTTCTAACTACGTACAAAAGTACGACAGCTAAACGTGAGAGACCCAAAAGCAATATTATTGAGCGGGAACATGGACTTATACCGTTCTGATCCGGAAAAAAGCCGAAACTTTTTTCCGGCCAAAAATGGTTATGTGACTTGTGATGCCTCAGAATGGATTTTTACTTCCGGGGTTGTACGTACATGTTTCCACATGCATCGTCTATCGTTTCCCGTCAAAAACTCAATTTTCACCAAAATGGACTTATACCGTTCTGATCCGGAGCCGCCCATATACGCAGATGCAGGAGGTTGTTCTCATTAATCCAAAAGTCTTCTGTTCGCGCATATTTCGATTGGTTGCGAATTCACGTGATGGCGAATTATTCAAGAACTTCTTGGCCCCACTGTGCGGTGGTTGCCTCGGTACGTACGCTTCGGGGATTACGCGCTCCCTACTCAGACGGGGACTCTCACGGTTTGAACTTTCGCCTCCGCTTTCCGATTCAGACCGCTGGTTCATGGAATTCCTCTCTACTCCTCGAAGATCGGACATGGCAGTGTTCACTCTTTGCATAGCAGCTCGCGATTCAGTGATCAGGGAACCGAGCAAACCAGCTCTCATGATGCCTTCCCCCGGTGGCAAGTCGTCCGCCATAGGTGTTGGCCTATGAGGCTGTCCCCAACTCGGCAGTGGCCTATCAGGTGTAGAAGTTCCGGCCGGCAGAGACCCAGAATGGTCCCGCGGTCGTGGCATCAACCGAAGGCCCAATGGCGCGAACTGGAAGTGATATCCAGTCGACAGTGGAAATGAGACTCGGCCAGCAGCGGGTGAGGGAATCGGGCCTGATATACTGTTAGTCATCCGGAGTGAAGATACGGAACTGGTGGTTACCGGAGTTGTGACCGTCGTGCTGACTGAAGTTGGTACGAAATTCGTTGCCAACGAAGTTTTTGCTATCACGACGATATGAGTGACACTGAGGTGACCCCGATCGCTGGGCTCGCGGATACGAACGGTCCCACAGGTAGTCCGGCCTCAACCAGGTGGTGCTGAGCAGAGGTGAGGGGTATCGATTTTGCTGCGGCAGTGTCAGGTATCCTCCACGGCCTTGAGGATTCATCCTCCGCGCCCGAAACGCGACGCGAATCCCTCTGCGAAGCCCAAAACCAACGCCAGGCTCTTGGGTCTTTATGTGGGATCAGTCGACCGGCCTTATCTAACTGTGATCCCAGGGCACCTCTTCATCTGGGTAACGCTCCCGTAACTCTGCTCTCAATAGCCTCGAACGAGTTCTCCCTCGCGTTCCACTGTCATTCAGGCCTTCTTCACGAAGCCGTTGCGTGATCTCGTCACCATCCCATGCGAAAATCGCTTCAGCTAACTCTCCATAACGTTGATCGCGACTAATCAGTTCGATAATATCCATACCAGCACCTTGAAGCTCACCCGGTAACACGATCATCGGTGCCTCGGCCTTCTCCTTACCTTTGGCCATCGTTACTCATAATCCGTGCTTCCAATTTACGAATGAAAGAACTTCAAATCGGCCTAAAACTCCCCAAAGTCCCCCTCTGCGGCCTTCTGTTTCCCCCAAATTTCACGGCAAGTTCTACACAACCGGCCAGGAAGCGTCAAATTCCGATCAGAATTCCAAATTTCGCGTTCACGGCCTGTTATTCTACACACCTGCAACGGTAAAGTCCACCTGAACTGTGAAAATCGACACAAAGGATCCTCGGAAACCCTGAAAAGTCACGTGTATGCGGCCACCCACAATTGAATGAGTCTCGGCAATTTCCATTCGAATAATCACGGCCTGAATTCTATAAAGAAATCCCTTCAAGTCCCTAAAACTATCTACCAGAGTCCACCAGGAGTAGGGGTGAACAATAGAAACTCCGTAGAATTTCTTCAGCCGGGTGATAGGTGCTCAACTGGGATGTGGTGTGATTAGGATAGGTAAAATTCCAGAGATATTCGTGGAGAAAAATTTCAAAGAGGCCAAGGTATGCTCAGAAAATTTTTCAGACGGCTAGGATGCGTTAAGAAATTCTTCAAATCGGCCAAAGGGTGATCACAAATTCTTCCGAGAGGCTAGGAGCACTCAGAAAAATTCCAGAGTGGCCAAAGTACGCTCAGGGAATTTTTCAGACGGCTAGAATGCGTCCAAAAATTTTCCAAGTCGGCCTAAGAATGATCAAAAATTTTTCAGAGTGGCAAAGTGCACTCAGAAAATTTTCAAAGTGGCCAAAGTACGCTGAAAAAATTTTCAGACGGCTAGAATGCGTTCAAAAATTCTGCAAATCGGCCAAAGAGTGATCACAAATTCTTCCGAAAGGCTAGAAGTACTCAGAAAGATTTCAAAGTGGCCAAAGTATACTCAGAAAATCTTCCAGACAGTTATGATGCGTCTATAAATTTCTCAAATTGGCCAAAGAGTGATTACAAATTTTTCCGAGAGGCTAGGAGCATTCAGAAAAATTTAAGAGTGGCCAAAGTATGCTCAGAAAATTTTTCGAACGGTGAAAATGCGTTCAAAAAATCTTCAAATTGGCCAAAGAGTCATCACAAATTTTCCCGGGAAGCTAGGAGCACTCAGAAGGATTTCAAAGTGGCCAAAGTATGCTCAGAAAATTTTTCGAACGGCAAAAATGCGTCTAAAAATTTTCCAAGTCGGCCTAAGAATGATCAAAAATTATTCAGAGTGGCAAAGTGCACTTAGAAAATTATTAAAGTGGTCAAAGTACGCTCAGAAAATTTTTCAGACGGCTAGAATGCGTTCAAAAATTCTGCAAATCGGCCAAAGAGTGATCACAAATTTTTCCGAGAGGCTAGGAGTACTCAGAAAAATTTCAAAGTGGCCAAAGTATCCTCAGAAAATCTTCCAGACAGTAATGATGCGTCTATGAATTTCCCAAATTGGCCAAAGAGTGATCACAAATTTTTCCGAGAGGCTAGGAGCATTCAGAAAAATTTCAAAGTGGCCAAAGTATGCTCGGAAAATTTTTCAGACGGCTAGAATGCGTCCAAAAGTTGTTCTGATCGGCCTAAGTGTCGCGTACTTAATGCAACGGCCAGAAACTAACACAAAAAATTCCCTCAGAATCGCGTGGGTCCTGTCACGGTCGCCATTTGTCACGTGGTATCTTGATTCACCTATCACAACTCATTTATATTAAGGACTCGTAGCCTAGGACGCGGGTCTCGCGCAATGGACGGCGAACGCAATTTCGGAACTTAACAGCAACTCGGTTTCACTGCATCACTTACCGTGACTTTACCTGAAAATCGGAAAAGAAGGGGGGTGGGATAGGGAACGCACACACTCTCGAAATGATCAAATCCAGATTTACAACAAATAATTGGCCTCTATTCTGAAACGCTGCTTCTACGCGGACGATACACGGAATTTGACATATTATTATTATCTTCGCGACAATTAACGGCCAAGATTCAGAATAATTCAAACATCAGTAAATGTCTCTCAAAATTCCAAGGAAACTCACCGTACAATATCCTCAAAATACAATGTATAAAACATTTCACTAACGGCATAGTTATTAGCTGTCAGCCTAGTCAATTACGCAATCGACTTGCTCCAATTTCAAGGAGCACGCTGCTCCGAAATTCACCCCAACAATGGCCGCTCCACGCTCACCGAATTTTCCTAGACAGGTATTTCGCGATTACTCGGGGTGGCGATCTACCTGGGGTACGGCCTTGCTCGTCGTCGTGCGGACGACAGCAACACTGAATTTCCTTGCGATTCTTCCCCAAAAACACTATCCGCTACGCGCACTAGGTCTTCACAAGGGGTTACCTCGTTTTGTCGGCCTCTGGTCACACAATTCCGCGGCCCCCAGGGTGTGCTATTTATCTCACCACGTTTCAGCCTTAGCACGTGTCCCCCCAGGAGTCCAGATCGGCTGGGAGTCGGCTGGGATACGCGCGCACGAGGCTCAAGTTCGGCAGGGACGAGGGAATTCACAATATCAAAAATGAGTGGTTGAAAGACTCACCGTTATTATTTTCCATTATGCTGGCAAATGCTAAAATCCTGGTCCCAAATTCTTCCACAGAATAATTATCTCGACTCAATAGTCACTGTGCCACGGCCCGCACTCCTGGGGGGCGCACACGGCACGTTTTATAGTGGCTGAAAAGAGCGAAGGTAAGAGCGCGTGCACTTCAGGCAAAGACTATCTAACAAGTTGCCTAATGGCCGACTTCTTCTTCAAGTTGGAGTTCCGTCTTCTTCAACGAAAAAGACGCTCTCTGATTGGCCGAATAAACTCTGTCCGGAAAACTGGCAGCACCCTCTGTAGGGGCTGCGTGGCAAAATTTGAAGTACCTAAGGGCATATTGCGGCCAGTATGCGCACGGAATTCACGGAATCACACAGCCAAACAGCACGGGAATATATGTACGGCACTGCCTCTGGCCTCCACTTGTACCGTCTTTCATCTCTCTTGCACCTATAGTAAGTATCGGCCGGCGTGGAGGCGCTGCGCAGCTCGCATCACCTCCACTTTCGGCCTTTCACTGCATCCGATATTCGCTACATGGCCTTGTATATCTATATCTATTCGCGGCCTATGGTACTATAGCTATATAGTACTTCCCATACACCAGTACATCTATATGGGCCTGCGCATATTCACAGCATGTTCATATGTGCCTAATATACTACTACCAGGTAGTATCTCGGCCTCACACACACATATGTATATATGTGTGTCGTCTGCGAGGTGGATTTTCACCTAGAGATCGACGTCCGGGTCCCCATAATTTCCCATGTCGGCCTGCTCAGGTATACCCACCCTGAGCCATGCTACACCATCAGGTCGCGCCATCACAACGGCAACAACAAGTTGTCAGTGCGTCGTCGGCGCGGCCGTGCATCAACATCGGCTCCGTGATCCTCGTCCTCTGGTGAGCTACCCGGGCTCACTCGCGTCGGCTAGCGGGTCACCGTTGTCGTGGGTGACCGCTTATGTGGTGGTGTGATGGTGCGCGGGTGCATTCTCGGCCAGGTTATGGGTGGGTGCAGGCAGCAAGTGCTGCATGCACGCATAACCTCACATAGTCTAGATGCAGCTGACTCTGGGTTGCTGCGCATGGGCTATGGCAGGCAGCCCAGGATGTGCCGCACCAAGTGCAGCCTCACCACCAGGCCATCATCAGCTGTGCTCGTGTCATCGTCATCGTCGTCACCCTGACAAGGGCACCCCGGCCTGACCGCATCGTCGTCAGCTGGTGCACGCTGGGTGCATCGGTTTGAGTTGAGTGGAAGCGGATTCACTCTCCCAACCGGGTGCATCAATTGCTGTATGCTGTGATTCGCGTGTAATCACTAGGGAATGAGCGATGGATGCAACACGGGGTCCGCGGGCACCGGTTGTTGCCACTAAACATCCTCTAGCCATCCGGGTTCTCCGTGTGCCAATATATACATATATACCTACCTAGGTAGGTATATGTGCGAGGGTGTCACCCTTACCAAGGTGCCACGCTGGGTGCTCGGGTACACGGTATCTTCGCGTCCCGGTGATCATGTATGCAATGGCACTCGCTTACCCGGGTAAGCGAGGCCTCGGCCTATCTCTACGGCGATCATCCGGCCGTCGGCTGGATAATACGGCTGGGAGTGAGCTCGAGCCTCGTATGCAGGATCGCGAAGGGTCACGGGCGTCAGGTGCGCATTTCGGGAATGGATTCATCGCGTATGCCCAGGGTAACCCACCCTGGGCATCATCTGTCGTCTGCAGCAATTGTTGTGGTCCATCAGTCTCCTATGAGGCTAATGAATGCGGTGGACGTTGATGCGGGCCACAGTGGGGCCGAGAAGTTCTTGGATAATTCGTCTTTACGTGAATTTGCAACCAATCAACATATGCGCAGACGCAGGAGGTATTTCTCATTCATCCAAAAGTCTTCTGTTTGCGCATATGTCGATTGGTTGCAAATTCACGTAATGGCGAAATATTCAAGTGCTCCTTGGCCCCACTGTGCGGGCGTGGTTGCCCTTCTGCAGGCATAACTGCATCCGCGGCGCCCGGTTGCCTCGGCCGTCGTCGTCGTCGCCTCGGGCAGCAGCACCTCGTCAACAAAGAGGAGTATTCTTCGTGAATACATGGCTTCGAGGCTGCTGCCCGAGGCCTGACGAGAAAATTACTTTTCAAAAGGCCAAAACGCTTTGACGATCTTATCGTCACACCTTATGAGTCGATGATGCCTCCAAAATTTGTGCATATTTATGCAAATCTTCTTGAGTATAGCCGCCGTGTTCGGGGATTTTCTCGAACAACAATTCAAAAAGCCCCGTCGTTGCCTGTAGCTTGAGATTATTGCCTATGACAATTTGATTCAAGCCCTGGACAATCCTGAAAGTTTTGCTACCAATCTTGAACATTTCCCCATCATAATGGGGTCCATATGTTTGATCTTGATCGACATGCTTTCCAATAAAATCATTGATGTATATTTTTTAAAGAGGACCAAACTGCTGCTGAGCGATATAATCTTGGACTTGACTCAATTCCCCGGGGGCTTCTGCAATACGATGTATCGATCTCTCTAGCTCGTTTCGACGTCCTACCGAATCAAAAGAGAGATCGATCGAAATTCTCTGGGCTCCAAACTTTCTAGGCGTGGAACTTTTTGGCGTTTCCATGAGCCTAATCGCATTCTAAGCCGCAGCAGCCTCATCCACCTCATTTTTGATTCCAAAATTATCCTCCTCGTTTGACTGCAGCTGAGCAGCGGCTTCTGTTTTCACAAGCTTCTCCAAAGGATCTACAATAGGCCTCAAATGTTCCACATTTTTCAGCTCTCAATCAATTTCACCGATCTTGAAAGCTCGATGTTTCTTCCCAATAATATCGTTCACTTTGGCAATTTCCCGTTTTATAACACTTGATGAATTTTCCTTTGAAGCCCGTCTGCCGACTGGTATTGCAAGTTTCCGCTTACCTCTTTTTTGATTCGCAAATGGCAATGCTCTTTCCCGCTTGCGTGACGACTTCTTTTTTCTCCCCATCAGGATGTTTCTCGACGAATGCTCGTCGTATACTAATTCTCATCAAGACAAATGGAATGATTAAAACCATTCCTATACCTTCCTCCATTCAGGGGAAAATCTTTCACTATGGTCAAAAATCCGCATTTTTCATTCCAACAGTGCGCACAAATTTCACGAAATTTTGCTAAACTCGTGTCAGGCTCAACGTGATTATGATACGCGTGCTCAACATGATGAAAATCTCGTCTAAATAGGATCATCATGTTGGCATTGTCGCGTATGAGATTTTCAGGCACTGCACTGTACGATTGGCGAAGATACAGATAATCTATGTCGAGATGACGTGCCATAGTAAAGTATATGGATATTATTTCTTGATGAGCCGTTGCTACGTCATCAAATATCGATAGTGAATCTTTTTTCGCTTGATTCGGCTCTATCAGTCCCTCGTCATTGTGGAACGTGTGGAATTTCATCCCATCGGGCTCCGAAGTCTTCATTACTGCGCTTAAATACTGATGTTTTGGTCATCAAGAGATTTGGAATACAGATATATATTCTCAAAAGCTAGACCATTTGGGATGATTATCAGATTGATTAGTGCATTCGTCTGAGCAGCAGAAGATGGCCCAGGTAAGATGCAGCGTATTGAATTTGGTGAAAGTTTGCCATGTCTTCCGCCCAATTTACAGCAAGACAATTCGCAGCCAAAGGTATCTTCGATTTTTCGATCAATGTCCAAAATCTCGATACAATGTTTCTGTTCTACGATTCTCGTGTTTTTATTGACAATAATTGACTGGAGTATGGAGCGTATAAGAATGGTGTTTTATGAAACCTTCAGACAGTATTCCAACAACTGTTGAGTGAGCCACAATTGAGCACATTTCCCCACATGGAGCGAGAGAAAAATCTGGTAAGTAGAGAATTCGTCAATACTGTTATAAATGAGCTGCCTTTTGAGCTGCATTTGCCGGGCTACAATTTTTGCGGACCTGGTACTCAATTAGATCTCCTATTGACTCGTGGAGACCCTGCTAAGAATAGGTTGGATCAGCATTGTAAGACTCATGATATCGGTTACAGATTGAGTAACGATTTGAAAGAACGTCATCGTGCCGATTTGCAGCTGGAAGAAGCGGCAAAAGAGCGCGTCAGAGCGAAAAACGCCAAATATTCGGGGAAAATTGCTGCATTTGAAATTTCCAATATCATGAAGTTGAAGCGCAAACTGGGCATGGGATTGAAGCGAAATACTCCGAGAGCGGCGGAAAAATCTCAGCGTCAAGGACAGCGACGGAGTAAGGCTTATCGAGAGCTGATGCTTGCGAAGCGCGGCGGATTATTACCCGCAGCAGCGATCCCTCTACTGAGTGCATTGGGTGCGACTACATCATTAGCAGGTGGTGTCACTAATATTGCAGAAAATATTCACGAATTACGTGCTAACCAGAAGAATGTCGATGAAATGATTCATGATGCCAAGGCTTTGGAGGGTAGAGGTCTGTATTCCAATCCGTACAACCCCTATACTCATCGCAAGGAGCGAAAGACTCGTTTGTATGCCCTCAAGAAGAAGAAATCTAGGAAGACTCGTATTTCAAGAGAAAAGAAACGACGAATTCAATGGCTACCGAGGAGTTACAACAGGTGAACAATTACTCCGCGCTGCTTGCAATATTTCCTTTTTCAAAGGTATATTCATGCGCACCGATCTCTCGAATCTCGCGGGCCCAAAGTCAATTGAATATTTCATACTCAATCTCGATTCTGAAGAGGGCACTCATTGGAGAGACGTGGTGATGCGCGGTAAATTTAAGAAGTTCTTCAACGGGTTTGGCAACCTCCCCCCACCATTGGAATTATTGCAATATCTGGGTCCAGAATTCCATATTACATATAATCGCAATCCATACCAATCGTATAATCAGAGTAATTGTGGGCAGCCCTGTATTGCATTCCTCAAGGAAGAAATACTCAAAATTGCTTGATTCGTTCATACGAATCAAGAAATTTTCAGTATTTCTTGCGACATAACTGATTGAGAAATCAGTTATGTCGCGAACATTCACCGTGACGGCAAATGAGTCAGAGCTTGAAACGGATTCTTCCCCCCCGATTGAGCTGAAACATCGACATCCAAATACGGATTTTGAGATTGGGCTAATTGATTCTCAAACTTACAATTCCATACCAAACATTGGTGCTACAAATTATCATTTCTACTGCGGAGAGGACAAAATCATAACCATTCCAGCGGGAGCCTACGAGTCACCAGATATTGAAGAATTTCTGAATAAGAAACTTGGCGAGCTAGTACACGTATCAGAAACCGAAATTTTGAGAAATCCTCTCATCCAATTACGCGGCAATCGAAACCCATTATAGTACGAATTATATTGCAACTCTGAGGTTAATTTTGAGAAAGAACATAATATTGGTCATCTGCTAGGATTTTGCGATCAAAATCATCAAGGAGGTGCGATGTTAGAGGCAAAAACCTGGCATATTTCACTTCATCCCGTAAATATTATCCAAGTGAATATTATTAGAGTCGGATGCAATTGAGTTTCCGGAGCATACGTCAATGGCCAAGATAGTCACGCAATTTTTGAATTCTTATCACACGTTCCATCCGGCTAAGACCGATTCCAGACCGAGAAAAATCAATGAGCACTGCGTGATCGTCGGAGATAGTGGTTTTTAGATCGGAAACCTCTCTGCTGCTACCAGGAAAACCCGTCTTGTGCATTCTACCATCATTCGCCGGGATTTTGAGCCCGAGCTGGCCTCTGAGAATTACCGCGGACCAGTTCAGAATCGACTCCCTTCTCTTCCGAGTCGAGAAAGTCTTATTAGTACGGGATTCGATCAAGAATGCCCGAAATTAGCTCGGATTTTGATAAGCTGCCGAGTCATGGGAACTTCGAGTGAATTCCTCCAGTGCTGATCAGAATTTTGAGCCTAATCCAATGCCCAGAAATTGCTTCCGAGAGATTCGAGAACGATATTCGTCCAAGAAAAGCTGTTCAGTAATGCAGATTATTTGAGGAATGCTGATTCTAAGGTGAAAAAGCATCATACTGCCAATCCACAAAAACTTGCAATACATGCAGAAGATGTTAGGCAATATCCCAAGTCCAACCCCTCGTCTGAGAATGACTGCAATCAGCTCTAGATTGAGTCTGAGCAAAGGAAAGGCGATAAATGGCGCGTATTAGTCGCGAATAATGGTTTATAAGTCGGAGACAGTCCTACTGCCACCCCAAGAACCTGTTCGATGCAATATACTACAGATCTTGCGAATTTCGAGCCCAAACACGTTTCTGAGAACAGCCGTGGTTCAGTTTGACAGCGATTCTGATCCACTTCCCCTGTCAGGCGCGTCTCTTGAGCACTGAGATGAATCTGAGATAACCGATTTGAGCTCGGGAATCGATATGCTGCCGCTTCCAAGAAAGTTGGAGTGAATTTGTCGAGTATTTAGCAGACCTGAATCCGTAGGCCAGGAACTGCCGCGAAAAAATTCGGGAACGATATTCGTCCAGGAAAAGCCGTAGAAAGATGCAGATTATCTGAAGAATGATGATTTCTAGGTGAAATAAGAGTATACTGCCGATCCACGAAAACTTGCGATACATGCGGAAGATGTTAGGCAACATTTCAAGCCCAACTCGGTGTCTGAGAATCACTGCAATCAGCTATGGATTGAGTCTGAGCAAAGGAAAAACGATGAATGGTGCGTATCAGTCGCGAGTAATAGTTTATAAGTTGGAGACAGTCCTAGTGCACCCCAACAATCATCCGAATAGACTCGGCTATAAATTCCCAAAATATCGAGCTTGCACACATTTCTGAGAATCATCGTTGAGAGTTGCGAGATCGACATTGGACGATGAAAAAAAGTCGAGTGGTGCAAGCCCACCGGGAAAGCATACGTTTCAGGGAAAAGTAGTTCTTCTGACAGCCTGAAATAATTCGAATCACGGTCTGGGGGTACTGAACAAATGTCGAGTCACTTTGAAGTCTAGCCATTGTTGCATTGAGATTATGGAGAGCTGTCATGGCCTCAATACTCGAGTTGTCCTTGTGGTGAATGGAATCATCGAGTCATAATATCACCCCTAGGACCATCTGATTCCTGGATATGTTTGGACGATTCACTGTGTATCCATTGGAAAAGTTTTGTGTTTCATGTATGTAGCAACACCTAATAAAGGCTTGACGGTTACACTTATTCATCCGTATCCTGGTTTGGGAACACTCACGGGTCATAGTTCGACCTCAACATCGCCAAGATACAGCGGCAGAGTTGATGATTTTCAATAGATCCATATTGTTTCGAAGAGAGTAAACTCATGAAGCGGCGTCTTGGTATAATGATAAGATAGTTTCCAATGATCCTCTCGGTCTTATTACGTGTAGTACAGGTGTACTAAATAACGACAAAGACTGAGATGATCATGAAGCTAGGCCTCAATTTGTACTTATTGTGTAATCATATGAATGATATCTGAAAAATCTCATATTCTCACACGAATCCTCGCATAGAAAGTGAACATGTCCTCAAAGAACAATGGTTTTTCAGCGGATTTGCACCACTCAACATCTTTCCATCGTCCGATGTCGATCTCGCAACTCTCTACGGTGATGCTCAGAATTGCATTCGAGCTCGATATTTTGGGAATTTATAGAAGAGCCCATTGCAATGATTGTTGAGGTGGCAATAGGACTGTCTCCGACTCATAAATCATCATTCGCGACTGATACGCACCATCCATCGTTTTTCCTTTGCTCAGACTCAATCTAGAGCTGATTGCAGTCATTCTCAGACGAGGGGTTGGACTTGGGATATTGCCTAACATCTTCTGCATGTATTGCAAGTTTTTGTGGATCGGCAGTATACTTTCTTTCACCTGGAAATCATCATTCTTCAATGAATATGCATGACTCGACGGCTTTCCCCGGACGAATATTGTTCCCAAATTTCTTCGCGGTAATTCATGACCTCCGGATTGAGGTCGAGAATCTGCTGGATACTCGATGAGTTCACTCCGAGTGTTTTGGAAGCGGCAGCATATCGATTCCCGAGCTAAAATCGGCCATCCCTGATTCATCCCAGTGCTGAAGAGACGCGCCTGAAACGGAAATTGGATCAGAATCGATGTCAGACTGAACCACAGCTGTTCTCAGAGTCGTGTTTGAGCTCAAAGTCCGGAGGATTTGTAGTATAACGCATCAAACAGGTGCTTGGGGAGGTACTCCGACTCATAAACCGTTATTCGCGACTGATAGGCACCACTTATCGTTCTTTCTTTGCTCAGACTCGATAAATAGCTGATTGCAGTGGTTCTCAGACACCGAGTTGGACTTGAAATATTGCCTAACATCTCCCGCATGTATCGCGAGTTTTTGTGGATCGGCAGTATACTCTTCTTCACCTAGAAACCATCATTCTTCAGATAATCTGCATGACTCGACGGCTTTTCCTGGACGAATATTGTTCCCAAATTTTTTGCGGCAGTTCCTGGCTTACGGATTCAGGTCTAAATCTGCTTAATACTTGACAGATTCACTCCGAATGTTTATGAAGCGATAGCATATCGATTCCCGAGCTGAAATCGGTTATCCCTGATCCATCTCAGTGCTCAACGCGCCTGTTAGGGAAAGCGGTTGAGAATCGCTGTCAAACTGAACCACGGCTGTTCTCAGAAACGTGTTTGGGCTCGAAATCTGCAAGATTTGTAGTATATTGCATCAAACAGGTTCTTGGGGTGGCAGTAGGACTGTCTCCGACTTATAAACCATTATTCGCGACTGATACGCGCCCCTCACCGCCTTTCCTTTGCCCAGACTCAATCCGGAGCTCATTGCAGTGACTCTCAGACACGAGGTTGGGCTTCTCGTATTGCCTAACATCTTCCGCATCTACCGCAAATTTCTGTGGATTGGCAGTATGATTATTTTTCACCTGAGAATTATCATCCCTCAAATAATCTGCATTACTTAACAGCTTTCCCTGGACGAATATCGTTCCCAAATCTCTCGGCAGCAATTTCTCGGCATAGAATGAGGCTCAGAATTCTGATCAGCACTTGAACGATTCACTCAAAGTTTGCAGGACTCGGCAGCATATCAAAATCCGAGCTAATGTCGATCATTCTTGATCGAATCCCGTGCTAATAAGAATTTTCCGACTCGAAAAAAATGAGTGCCGATTTCAAACTCGTCCGCGGTAGTTCTCAGAGGCCAGCTCGGGCTCAAAATCCTGATGAGTGACGGTAGAATGCGCGAGGAAGCTTTTCCTGGTAGCAGCAGAGCGGTTTCCGATCTGAATACCACTATCTCCGACGATCACGCAGTGCTCATCACCTTTCCTCGGTCTATAATCGGTCTCAGAGCCGATTGCGGTGACTTTCTGACCTGAGGTCGGGCTCCAAATATTGATTCGTATTCCTAGAATAGACCCCGAGTCATTGTAGATCGGCAGTATACTCATTTGCTACCTAGAGCTCACTATTTCAAGAATAATCTGCACTGTTCTGCAGCTTTTTCTTGATGAATATTGATCTGGCATTCTTCTACAGCAATTTCTAGACTTATGATGAGCCTCGAAATTCTATTTGATTTTCTGAAATCAGACTCATAGTGTTCCTGGCCTGGCAGCATATCAAATTTTGGGCTAAAATCGATCATCCTCAGCTGTCTGTCATATCTGTACAGACATTTTTGCCACAAAATAGATCAGAATCGTTCTCAATTTCTCCCCCACCAATTTTCAGACCTGTGGTTGGGCTCATAATCCTTGAAACTTATGAGAGAATGTGTTGGAGCGGGGTCTGAATCGGCGCGGCAGTAGAATTGTATTCGACCCAGAATTCTTTATTCTCGACTAATTATCAAGGCTCGTCACCTTCTCACGGCGCAGAATCGACCTCAGAGCTGATTGCGTTGATTTGTATACATTAGGATGAACTCCAGATAATGCTTCTCACTCTCAAAAAGTGCTCCAAGTTATTACAGATCGACAGCACACTCTTTTTCCACCTAGAAATTACGATTTCTCTAATAATCTGCGCGGTCAGACAGCCTTTTCTTGACGAATATTGATCTCAAATCTCTCTGCAGCAATTCCCAGACTTGAGACCAGGCTGAAAATTCTGTGCAATACGCTAGAAATATACCCCAAGTGTCCTTAATCGGGCAGCATATCGTATTCTGAGCTCGAATCGATCATCTCCAATGTCTCTTTATATCTGAAGAGACATTCCCGCCACAATATGAATCTGAAACGATCTCAAAATCCCCACAGCAATTCTCAGAGCTCTGCCCAGACTCAAAGTTCTGAGAATCGATGAAGGCATGTTTTGAAAAAAGTTGAAAGTTGGCAGTAGAATCATTTTCGACTCAGAATTCAGTATAATCGACTAATTCGCATCATTCATCACCTCTCCTCAGCTCAGAATCGATCTCAGAGCTGATTGCGGCAATTCTCAGACTTGGCGTTGAGCTTCAAATACTGCCATCCACCTTTGGAAGGTACTTCAAGCGATTGCAGATCGGCAGTAGAACTACTGACTCGCCACGCGTGAGTTTCATTCCGGCGAAATATCGATCTCCAACCCCTTTTGCTTTCAACACCTCCTCGCTCCTACCCCCTCTGTTTGAGACGAAATCAGATTAGCTCATCTCCCAGCCCTGTCGATTACGAAGAGAATGCCGATTGATTCATCCCGATAGCTTGAAACCAATTCTGAAGTGATTTCTGGCCAGAGTTGGAATGTCACGACGATAGTGAGGCGCGAGGGGAGCAGCTTCAGAAGCTGCTTCACGGCGCAAAGATTCTTGTAGTGCGTCCCGGCGCTAACAAGAGCCTGTACGAGCATTATACCTTATTGCATGATAGTATACCTATATCTATGAACTCATACATCTGTTAGCTCGATGCAGGCTGGATACATAGAATAACACGCTCATATGTGCTTGTACGAAGCCCTGACGTGTAAAATATGAAAAATATATTCAGAACGCTCATATTTCCCGGCAAGAACTTCGACGCGAGATGCTCGCGAAGCTTGCCAGAGAGCATGAAAACCGATTCGCGCACGAGGAAGCTTTACGCATAATCTAGCTCTACAAGTTGCGCAACACGAGCGAAAACGTGCAAGTACTTGTACAGGACTTGCGCGAGGGGTGCTTGCTCGTCGCGAGAGCTTGCGTCAGCGTGAGCTTGCAGCGGGGGAAGGCCACGAACTCGCGTCGGCGCGATCCGATGCGCGAGCGCGCTTGCATGGGGAAAAGCTTGCGTGCTTGCAGCAAGGAGAGCTTGCGTCGGCGCGATGCGCGGGAAAGAGCCGCTTGCATCAGCCGAGCCGCGTGGTAGTATCGATCACGGCCTTCCCGCTGGGGGCGCCCGATGCGAGAGCATCTCCGCGCGCGTGGTGATGAGGGGGTGGCAGGGGTGGAGGATCCTGGTGGAGCACCTGGTGCGGCGCCAGCCTCCTCCTGGGAAATTGGAGCTGTCATCGGAACCCTATCCAGATGACCTTCACGTACACCTATACCGGGGTGGGGTCTTGGTCGACCTGGGTAGGGTGGCCGATGATGCTCTCCGCTATCTTTGATTTTCGTCCCAGGAGGAGAGCAGAAAGTATCCGCGGTGTGCTTTAATTAATCTATTACTAGCTCGGTTTCGTTCGGTGTAGTTAGGTTCAGTTTGATATAGTTTGGTCTCCTGCATCCTAGTTTTGTCTAATTCGGCTTAGTTCGGTCTAATTAAAACTAGCTCGTCACCCGAGGGTCAATATCAATGATGCAGTCACCGTGGGCTGAGAATCAGTCCGAGTCTCTGGTTTTATGCAGTGTCTTCAATTCATTCCTACGCCACAGAGACAACAGCGCTGAACCCGCGGATTAACTCTCAACCTCCAGGTTACCAACGACTATTAATACCAGTGTTGATAGTTCGGGCCTTCAATTCAGCCAAGACTGCCGTTTCGGAAATTTACGAAATCCGAAGTTGAGAACCATATAGTCGAATTTTTCAATTCCATATATCTCTGAGCAGGTATAACTCAAGATAATTCCTGCAAACTTCATGAGAAACTTCTACCTGGCGTCTTGAACCAATCACCAATCATTATTCTACAACCATCATTATTGAACTGAAGAAGCACTCCAGGAGCCTCTGACTCATCAAGGACATTTACAAGCCGAACGAGCGGCAGCGAGTGCGGCAATAACGCTAGTTATTGCCGCACTCGCTGCCGTTCATTGATTTCCACGAAACATCAGCATATCATTTTTCACGACAATGGTCGTAGATTCCATGCATGGTTGTCAAGCCGTGTGCTTACAAGGCCCGGTGCAGTCAACTGGTACCGGGGCAGAGTATATCGTCGAGCTCTCGGAGCGCGCGTTTCGTCCCTCATCGTTCAGGGATTGTTGTGTACCACCCCGAGTGAGACCATGCATCTAGTCATGAAGCCTTCGGGGATATTTTAGCAACGAGTGCTCCAGTACAGGGCTCCTAGAAGTGTATTCGTTGTGATGGTTGATTTCATAACGGGAGGGGAAGTATATGTTCCTCTGATCCAGGTAGGGTTGGCGAGCAGAGCGACCAGTGGGGCTTGCCTCCTAGTTTCTATACATTCATGAACTAGGGGAGCAAACCCCCTGATTTCTCTACTCGCGAACTTCCACCTCGATCAAACGAACCCATACTCCTCCTTCCTTCAGAGAACTTATCATTCGGATAAATAAAGATTGAAGAGATTCATCAAGATGCCACGAAATTCAAACTCCCATGAATCTTCGCACCCACATTATCGTGGAATTCTTCAACCTACTGCAAAGAGGAATAGATAAATGGAATGACATTCTTTACATACAGTTTTGATTTGAAGTATCCGTGAATGAGTAGTTCGAGTTAGCGCTACGGATGGCGTATCGAGCGTCAAGAGCTCATTGTTTCCGCTCGCTCTCATCAGTTCACCGCCGACCGACGACAAGCTCATTCCCTACTTCGCTATTCATCATTGAATTTTCCAATCAGTTAATGATGGCGTCTCTTCAGTGACTTCGCCTAGCCCCCAGCAGCCCACTATTCCTATCTTAGCCCTATCGAGGGCACATAAAAAAACATTGGTCCTTCAAGCAACGGCTTTTCGCAGCTGTGGACACATTTTTGAGGGTGGAGCACGCGAACTATTGAGGACGTACTATATTCCGTGCCACCATGTGCGCGAACCGATTGAGGTCATGCGCATGCTATCGAGTATGTGCGGGTGCGGGATTCCCCGACACTAGTCTTGCTGATGGGAGTGAGTACTTCTACGGCGGCTACAGGTTCATCACTGATGACGCCGCACATTAGCCGAAAACTACATTCTTCCAGAGAAGTCTCGCTTGACCTGAATTTTTGAGATATTGGAATGATACAAACGGGATTCCCCTCGTTTTTGATAGAACTTTCACATGTATTGGGTCGAATTTGCCCAAAGATCGAAGGGATTACCTGTACTTCTCTAGAACACCGGATGAAAATCATATCGCAGCTGCATGGCGATAGCAACTCATAAATCAATGTGGGGTGGAAGCTGTGATATTCATAACGACTCCTCATTACGAGAAAGACAAGTTCCGATATCTGCTCATCCAGCAAAGTCACTATCAGAGCCAAGAATGTTGTCACTATTCAAATCATCGAAGAGACAAATATTGAGCAAGAGTCGAAAAATGAATATTATATTCACCATTCGTGGCATGCGAGAGAGGAGGGCTGAGATATGGAACTTCTGATGAATTTGCTAGTTGAACGGAGATAAGGATTTGTCTTTCTTGTGATGAGGAGTTGTGAGAGTTTCGAACATCACAGATCTCATCTCGCATTGATTTGTGCGGCCTCCTCGGGATGCAGCGAGCACATGATTTCTATTCGGTGTTCTAGAGAAGTACAAGTCATCGCATTGATCTTGGGGCAAAATCGGTCTTGCACATCCAGAAGTTCTATGAGGAGCGGAGAAAATCCCATTTGTGTCATCCCGATCTCTCAAAGATTCAGCTGAAGCGAGATTTTTCTGGAAAAACTGTAGTTTTCGGCTAATGGGCGCCGGCTCGCTATTCACACGGCTATACAGAGGGTGAATCACGTCACAGCATACGTGCACGCGCTCAACAGGTTCTGGAGTTGAGCGTGTTCATCGCGGCGTCCATGCTGGGCTACGCTACAGCTTGACCATTCATCAACGGCAACCGACGCTGTTGGTGCTTCAGAGCGACTATCTTGGACAATTGGCGTGCCACGCCAATTCATCAAGCATGCCTGTCATCATACGCTGATGTCAACATCAAGCTCGCCTGGCGCACACAGGTACCGTGAGAATATTTCTCGCTCCAATTGAGGCTCCTCCGCTATATTTTCAAGGGCTTCGGAATCAAACCCCATGGGTGTACCTATATCAATTTTGTACATGGATATCAACATTGGTCACTGTGAGCTCCCCCCCCCCTCTTTACCCCTCATCTACAGTACCTTCCATGAAATGGATCATGTGGAATCTCAATGAAACAGTGATATTTTCAAAATACTTTAACGTACGGGAATTTTGAAGAAAACATCTCAAGAATCACGAAAGAGTCCATCGGTTCACATGTTTGAAACATTCCTCGCGTCCTTTTTGATCACCCGTAGTCAACGATGAGAATCTATAAGATTTCCCTTTTAATCAATCACCTACAATTTTGGCGAGAGTGATCTGATCACAAACATACTCACGGGATCTTGTGGATCTTTTCTAAACCTACAATTCCCTCCTCCTGGAGTTCTCCCTACGACCTTTGCTGTCCAAGTAACGAGCTTGGAAAGGAGACTTTGTGTTACATCGACTGCTGACGGAGATACCAAAGCTGCCTACTGTCATATTCACTCTTGCGCCACTCTGGTGCAAGAATTCATCGGAAAAATATCATGACACATGATTTCGACGTCGAATGATTTTAACTTCCAAGATGTCTCAACAGATTTCGCCTCAAATGTAATGTATAGGGACGAAACATGGAATTAATGAATCTTCCCAATGAAACTTGAGGAATCGGGGTTGCCTCCAATCCCAGATGGAATCTGATCAAATTTCCTGGGAGATGAGTTTATTTGGCGTCAAAGTCATGTACCATGATAATTTTCTGATGAATTTCCGCGCTAGAATATAACGAGGCGAGACAAAACAGACGCCAGCCGCAGTATCGCCATGAGCATTCCATGTGATACAAAATTCTCTTCCCAAGCTAGTTACTTGGACGAAGAAGGTCAAAGAGAGAACTCCAAGAGGAGAAAATTGTGGGTTTTGAACAGATTCGAAAGATTCTGTCAAAACTTTTGTGGTCGGACCACTCCCGCTAAAATTGTAGGTGATTGATCGAAGGAAACAATTTTCAGATTTTCATCGTTTACTGCGGGCACTCAAAAAAGACGCAAGGAATTTCAAGCTCATGAAACAATAGATTTTTCTTGATCTTCGAAATGCCCTCTCCAAAATTCCCATACGACAGAGTACACTGTCGGTTAAAAGTTCCAGGACACCCGGAATTTCCTTTTCCAATTCTGTGAGTGGAACAACAAAGTTCTACTTGACCAAAAGAGACTTTATCAGAGCTCGTTTCGAAGATCTTTCCACGTACTTTGGGGTGGCATTATTCATTCGCATCAAGACGAATCTAGATTTTCCCAATTTGACCTCAGAAAAGTACCAATTTCAATGATTTTCAGGAGAATTTCCTGGCTGCAGTAGCTCAAAGGTACAGGAATATTCTGGAACGTATTCAAAAAGACCTGGAAGTTCAAGTCTAGAGCTCTAATTTCCGTTTTCCAACAGCCCTCTCCATTACCTCTACCCTAGCTTCTACCGTAGCTATGATATGTACTGTAAAGGAAGATTTCCTGCGAAATCTAAAACCAAAATTCGGAAGAGAAAGAGAAATGCATCTTGAGGGGAATATAGTATATGATCCTAGTATCTGTCTCTCATAGATGATTAAAGGTACAGAGCACCTTTGGAACATGCCCCAAAGAGTGAATTTCTCGTTCATTTTCTAATAAGGGTGCTTCTTTTTTCGGAAAAACTCTCTTCAGAGAAAATGTCATAGCTCGAAGTACGAGTAACATAGGAGGATGTTGGTAAACGAATTTCAAAACTCAAGACTGGTACTTCCAAGTCTCCTAAGATTTATTCCAGAATATTCCTCTACCTCTGAACTACCGGAGCCAGGAGATTCTTCCAAAAATCATCAAAATTGGCACTTTTTGAAGCTCAAATTGTGAAAATCCAGATTGATACTGATGAAAATGGATAACGCCGCCATCTTAAAAAAAGTGAATAACCCTTCAAAATGAATACTGATGAAATCTGTTGATAGAACGTTGATAGAACATAATTCCTCACCGTCCTTCAAGATCGACAGGACACCAATTTTGATATTTATCATCGAAGACAAAAAATCCACAATACCCCTCATGGCTGATAGAATCCTTCCTGGTCAAGTAGAGCCTACTACTCCCACTTACAAAATTGGAGAAAAACCTGGGTGTCCTGAAAATTTTGATCGGAAGTGTATATCGAGTATATCACTCTTTTAGTGAAACCCGACTTGATCCAATACTTATGAAAATCACTGTACCCCTCGTACACCACCGCGCAGTCCACGCGTGTGCGTTGAATCTGAAGACGTATGGCAAACAATGCTCGCGTGGTGTATTTCCGGTTGCCTATTTTCCAGGCGTTATCTCCGTACAGGCTCAAACATAGTATTGTCACGGGTGTTTTTTTTTTCTCGTGGCTCTTAATCTCAGATGGTTGTTATGCAGATTTTGACTCATCGGTAATATCTGGAGAGTTCTTAGATCTATTCAACTGCGAGTTCACTCCTTTTCCAATGATTCCATCAGTGTCGATATAGATATATAATTGATAAAATCAGTCATCCTCCTTGATGTAACGCGCAGTACGTCCAGCGCATTCCGGTTGTAGCTCTGTATGGCCAGCACTTACGAGATTTCTCCTCATCTTCGTATCAACCAGGGAGATCATTTGGAGGGTTATCTTTTCAGTTCCCTAGCTAGCTTGGTTATAAGACCATTATTTCATGATACGTAGATATATGTATACCACTCAATCTTGAGAATATATAGCTTACGTATTCGGAGTAACTCTCTAAATATTAGTAAGTTGCTATTTTGATATTTCTTCTCTGAATTGTTCTCATTCGGGGATATCTTGGTATGTTCCCACAACTCGCAGTCGATCGAATTAACTTTTTTTGTTACCATTCCAGTGATAGGTAATGCAGTGCTCCGTACATATTTCTCGGCGCCGAAGTTGACGGAAAGCTCTTGGTTCTTCGCACTCTCGTCTCGCACGTGGGAAAATTCTTGTTATATCTGACAGGAGGTCGATATATTTTTCGAGTTCTCTCTCCCCATTTTCTCAAAGGTTCGTCCTCTTTGAGTCTACTCGACTATATTTCGGCTTTTTCGACTAGAATATCGAATACAAAATGTCAAACTGGGCCAAATCGCCTAGTTCGTCAGATTTCCCCATATACAGCGCCAGGAGCGTACTGGAACTGGGAAGGGCATTACAACCTGCGCGCGAGCTTTCTTGGAAGCAGTAAGCGGAGAAACTTTGATACAGGGATGACAAGCGTAGTGCGTACCCTTTCCTGAAGCCACTCATGTCAACCGACCTGCAGACGATAGTCAAAGAGACTTCACCTTTGCCGCGGCGCGCTCTGCGCATGGCTGGAGGGGTTTGAGGGGAAGGTAAGCACTACGCTTGTCACCTCTGCTTTGATAGTCAATCCATCGGTGGGAGGATCTTAGATCCAGCCATGAGAGAGTATGATGCTCGTGTCATACTCAACCAAATCGACCATTGATTACAATCATCCTGTCATAAATGAATAGAATCGATACAGGTTTTTCGTGTATCCACATCGGAATTCAAGGTGGGTAAGGAGTATATCAAGTTGCAAAATGGACCTATACTCACTTATCAGATTGATAGTTTCTACAAGTAAGACATCCAAATGGTCCTTGCGAGAGACATCCACTGGAATCACACTCAGGGTCACAGTTATCCCGGGAGATAATTCGGATGGAATGAGTGGAGGAACTGTCTGTATTCACTTTACTATGTGGAACGTCTCCAGGTAACAGATTGGTCAAGAGTGGACCTGATGGAGGGTCAACTGGAGACATAGATGTTCTTACTAGCGGAGCAGCCCCAACATATGACCTAGGATGATCTTGAGAATCGTTGGGAGAAGAAGATTCTGAACCCAAAGGGTCTACTACAAAAATCGGTGCGCTATGTTCCTTTTCTTGAGTCCATTCCTCATATGTGAGGCTCTTGAATGAGGAAGAGGGTTGCAGTTCATGCAGATGTTGACTTGGATTATAATGATGTCTTCGGATCTTGATTGGATTCGACGCAGTTCCATAGAAGATAAGTTGCCATTTCTTCAAAATCCCTAGGACCAAAATCGGAATACAGATGGTGAGTGCACCATCAGCAATCTCCTTGCAATGGAGTTGGGATGATATGATATGGAGATGTGGGATAGACGTGCCACTGAGGGACTCTCTCACTTGACTCGATTCCACAAAAAAACACAAATTTGCAGATGGGATATGATCCGTTATCAGAGGATTCGATCCAAAACACCACAGCCGAGAGGGATGGGAGGTGGAAAAACCGAGGAATGAGTCGTGTAACGTCACCTGTTCCACAGTTCCCGTTTTCTCCTTTCTTTGCATTGAGCATCATCATATAAATCTATCACCTCGATTATCAGGTTGACCATGTCCTCTCCAAAGGAATAACAACCACTAAATGTTTGATTACCTCCGCCCCATTACAGTTACCGATCATTATTTGATCGAGAGTTCGTGGTTGGAAAAAGCAATGATAATTGCATTTCAAGACTCACGCTCCATTGAAGAGAGCCATATACTCAATCAGAATCTCATCGAGTGATGATCTTCCAATCAATGAAACAATCCCAAGATTCTTCTGAATAGATATTACTTTTTACGCAACATAAGAAGGAATATTAAGATCAATCGATCGACAGATTCCCAACCATTGATAAGTTTTGAATGTCTCATCAATAGACCAAAGTAATCCAAATCATTGAAAAAAATAGAAGCTTGCAGGAAGGAATCAGACGAAAATGTTGACAAAGCTGATTACTACTCACAAGGGAAGTCCGGAGTCTCCGGGTCTTGAAAACTCACCAAAATTTTTCACAGTTTCGTACCACCTAGAATACGAGGAATCTGAAGCAACTCTGTCAAATGGGCCTCCTGTTTTGAGCTACAGCCAGAAACGTCAACATTGCTAGTATATATATATACATATATATATATATACATATATATCACTTTTCAACATGGGCATATATGGGCAATGCTAATGTCATAGGTTGCAGCTCTGAACGGGAGGCTCATTTGACAGAGTTGCTTTGGGTTCTTCATATTCTAGGTGGTACAAAACTGTAAAAGAATTTTGGTTGAGATTTCAGGACCCGGAGATTCCGGACTCCCCTTGTCAGTCTCTAACGGACTACTTCTTCGAAACGTTCCATCTTTCATAGTACCATCCAGACCAAGCAATAATAGGATCAATGTTTTCATTCTTTTCCTGCTCATCCGATCTTCCAAATATTGTATTCATTCTTTTGAAAAAATATATATACATAGACACTACCGGTCAAAAGTCTCAACGCACCTGGGAATCAAACTGATGGTCTTCAGAGCTGAATATCTCAGAACCTATTGGTCGTAGAGAGCTCTGCGAGGTCATATTTTGCAGCTCATGACAAGCACTTTCAAATCATCTTCCTGTGTTTCCCGTCCCGCGTATTATACTAGAGACACACGAGTCAGAAACACTGCTTTTTTGCAATTCTTCAGGCAAGGTACAAACGCCTGCAAATTTTGGAGGGATTGTTGGATTCCTATGAGACCAATGACATTTCCAAGCCCATGGAAAGACCTCCAAAATCTTCTTTCGAACGTTTCTCAAAGTGGTTCTAGTCCCGAGATCTGGATGATTTAGTGAGGGCGTTTTTCTCTCGAAGAATCACACGAAAATCCAAAAATGATGAGGAACAGCCCACTTTGGGGCACGTGACCCTGATTTCCACAAGAGTTTGACTCAACGTCGAGATAGTCATCGAAAATGAAGGCTACGGACCTTGAACTGGGCTGTTTCTCATCACTTCGGGATTACCAAGGGATTTTTTGAGAGAAAAACTCCCTCACTAAATCACTGAGATCTCGGGACTAGAAGCACTTTGGGAAACGTTTAAGAGCGAACTTTGAAGGTCCTTTCATGGGCTTATGGATCTCATTGGTCTTATAGCAATCCAACAATCTCACCAAGATTTGCAGGCGTTTGTACCTTGCCTGAAAAATTGCAAAAAAAAGCAGTTTTTCTGACTCGTGTGTCTTCGGTATCATACGCGGGACGGGGAATACAGAAAAAAGATTTGAAAGTACTTGACATGAGCTACAAAATGCGACCATGCAGAGCTCTCTCCGACCAATAGGTTCTGAGATATTCAGCTCTGAAGATCATCAGTTTGATTCTCGGAGACTTTTGACCGGTAGTCTATATATACAGGGTTGTCGAATTGAATATGAGATTCCTCAAGTCATACAATATTTGAAGATATAATCGAAGGTTGTGAGAACATTACGGAGTGAATAAGAGTGCTATGCACCCATCAAGCTAGGATTATCGAATGGTAGCGAGTAAGCTAGTTATTATGTGTGGTTATTTTCATCAAGTAAGTTATGATTGTCAGGCAAGAGTGTATACGCAATCGTCTCGTCGCAATTCATGTAATCGATCTGTGTAGGGTTGTTAACATGACTTGTGGATGCACGGTGGGTGAATGTCGGATCTTTGTTTGTAGAAAAAAGGAAAATCACAAATAGATAGGATACTGCTCAATATGATGAACGACTCTCATATTTTTATGTGGTGACCAATTACACTGTGAATTATACTGAACTAATTTACCTCCTGCTCAAGATATTCAAAATCATCCGAGATATCATAGAATCAACTACGAATGAACTCTACTACTGGATTGCTTCATCCTATAGCCTCCCTGCACGATTATATATTCCAAAAAGAGAGAAACCAAATATAGTATCTTTCTTTCATCCAGAAATAGTTGGAAGGAATTAGTCTCCCCCGAGTCCAGAATCAGCTCTGGGAATTCTCACGTTTGTAAGTTCGAATCCGAATGTCACAACAACCCGTAGTGATCACGTGAATGCATGGCACCAAAGATGCTCGGAACCCTAGTGAAAGGATTGATTTAGTCCTTGCCTCGGGACTCAAGTCGAGATTATTCTACATGAATCTATAAAACGACCTCTTCTACAAGTTTCTTTCTTTACCATTGTAGTGATGTTTCAAAGGAAAATTTTTGGAATAGATACTCGATACGTGGAAATTCAATGCTCATAACCGCGCCTTGATTGTATCTATTATGTGCAGCCTGAACTGTCCTGAAAAAGTGCTGAAAGAGCTTTGGGAAAAAAAAGATCCTAAATATCCTCCAGCCTCGCGTTCTCGGTCGGAACCACGTGAACAGACTGTTCACCGTATAATATGAAAATGGCCTTAGAGTTACGGAGAGTCGGGAAGATGCTGGGCAAGTCCGAACTCTGCGGAGGCGGTTCGCCAGCACCACTGAGTACATGTGCTCATTCCGTATTTGTGACTCTCGGTGCTCTTACGGTTCCTCCAAGTTTTGGAGCTTTCTCTACATAGCAAAGTCATTGCTGGACAATAGGCATTATATCCATCAGGCCAATACAACGTTGATTCACAAATAACTTGCACAATTTCGCCATAGTTTCAATGGAATGGGAGACTCATATCCAAACAGTTAATTTGTTTCAAGTCGCGCTTTAGATGATTCTATCCTTGCAAATTCTCAAACTGCTCAGTCTGACACCCACTGCTAATACTTCACTTTGGTGCCTGCTCAAAAAACATCATAATCGAGTTTATTCACCGACGTAGAACAAGATACTGTCCATGGCTTATGTAGTCTATTTCATTGACGGTGGTTTCGAGTCGCGAAAGGAATAAGATAATCATAATTTGCGAGGTAGGGGTATGTATGAATATATATATATATATATCTATCCGAGCAAACGAGTGGCGTAAAATATTATTCGGCACTGGATCTCAGCTTGGCTGCTTCCTCTCGAACGTCCGAATATACCCACGTTTTTGCTGCTTGGATCGATTGAAATCCTCGTACTTTCAATCGATCGATCGGAGACTGGAACTTTGGGAATACGGCACTCTAGCTGTTCAATGCTAAAAGAGCATACTACGGCCACAAGTTACTTATATCAAAAACTATAAGCGACTAAAAATGCACAATAATTAAAGAATAAATGAATAAAGCATGAAATCGGTCGATTTCATCGGTTATGCGATTCCATCGATCAAATCACTTATTCTCAGGCATTTTACGAGTGAATCATATGTATGTTAGCTCGTTTTGTTCGTAATTGATTCTATTACTCGATTGAACCGTGGCATCAGACCACTGCGTAATGTCGGCCTCTCGTGAGTCTTAACCCCATCCTGGGTACAGAGACGATCGGTCCGGCTTGCCCAATTGGGTCTGATGCATTCACTTTTGCCCACGTTTACGTAAAAATATTAATTTCTGTCCCGCCCTGGATCATAAATAGTCGCCAAGTTGCCTATTTATCCCGATCCAAAGAGGGTCGCGATATTTTAATCCGCGTGCTCGCCGAAGCGGTCCACTTGGATATTCGAAATTTCAACTTACATTTGGTCTTGGGGAGACCTGGGTACGCTCTCGATACAGGCGTATATGTTCCAGCTTGTTGTAGTCTGCTGTCGTTCCAGCGCAAGTGACCGCGCACTCGTCCGTCGGCTAACTATATGCCTGAGCTCGCCAAATCCCCACTTCAAGACCAATTTCGGCGGCTCGACTGGACGACCTCATAGACACGCGTTTTCATGCATACTAATGAAAATTTCACCGCAAATTTGAATTGATTGGTCAGCTATTAGTATTGATATATCGGTGATCGTTCGTCGTGGAAAGGGTGTGAAATATAGCTGACCTGACACATATATATCGAGTTCCCCAATCGTCGTGTAAAAGCAGTTTCTAAGTATTAGTACATTGATTAATTAACAATAATTCACTATACAATTGTTAGTATTAGTATTACCACACCGTACATGCATGAATCTACTTACACGACTGGTCTGATGGTCATCTGCGCAAGTGGCTGACTGGAAATTCTTATTTCTAAAACTTTTAAGATCATCTTAAAATTGCAGACGTTGCAAATTAGAATCTGGGAATGGATCTGATTGATAATTTATCCATTAACGTAGGGTAACATGCGAAATGGAAGAAGAACCCAGGGAGAAAATGTGTGCGAAGTATGATAAGAATCATAGTATAAGTGGAGTGTGATTCTGAATAGTATACCTCATGACAGGATGTTCAAGAATCTATTGGAGGGAAAGAATAACAAGAATGAATTAAGTAATGGGAAATGGATGATAGAAAAATTGTTGAAAAAATGGGAAAAAATCATTATACTACAAGAGAATTGAAAATCTGATTATTTAGTCTACATTGACAATGGAAGACATTTGTGTGAGCGTTTTAATGAAAACACTGTGTATGAGAGATCAGTATTTTCCCGATCTCAAGATGGATAAGATATTATGCCAAATTCGTAATATTGTACAGTAGAACCTCGCAATAGCGGACACCTCGTGTGCCTCGAAAAGTGTCCGCTATTTCAAGGTGTCCGCTATTCCAAAGGTCTTGGTAATTTTGAATCAGTCATGTCAATTGTAATATACTTATTCAAGTGAAATTCATAAAACCTTCGCGAACGTGTTTCATACTCAACAGAGCCATCTGGAGTCAGTCAACATAGAAACATACGTCTCAAAAAATGAAGTTATAGACACACTTATGATTATTTTTTAGATGAGTACTCAGATATAGATTTTTGCTCTGTTCGTTTACCTTTTATGTAATTTTCATACTTCATTTCAATTCCTGACATTTTTGACAAACAGACGATGAATCATTTTTCGCAAAAAACGTTTTCAAAGTAGACAAGCGTTTTTGCACATCAACATGAGAAATAGGGACATCATCAGAAATTTCTTGCGTATTCTCATCCTCTAACTCATAGTCGTTCTCTTGCGATAGCTCCTCTTCAATTATCTTTTGTATACTTATTTAAGTACTTTTAATGGGCAAAGCGCTGTCAATATTCACATACCGGTCAGCTGGATATCCGAATCCAGTCAATAGCTCATTCATTTCGCTCATATCATCATGAATTTGCTTAGTTATACATTGTCGAATGCATTTGAATCATTGGATGTTTGAAGAGGAAATCCTAATAATCTCCATGATTGAGAATGACTCGAATTTTGGACGGAAAAGTTGGGTGTCCGCTATTGCAAGGTAAAATTACAGGGTAATTTTGAAACATCAGGATTGAAACATCAGATTGAACACCAGGATTGAAACATCTTGCCAGCAAAAATTGTCCGTTATTGCAAGTGTCCGCTATTCCGAGGGTTCAGTCCCATAAGAGCCAATGAGAATCAAATCGAGCGTCGAAAATTGTCCGGTAGATCGGGGTGTCCGCTATTCCAGGGTGTCCGCTATTCAAGGTTCTACTGTATAATGTATGTGATGATTTCATTTTCCAGGTTTGAATATTCTAGTTTTCATTCTCAGAATTGTAAAACGAGTTATAAGAATTGATGTTGAAGTTTCGTTGGGTAATTTATTTGATGAATTTTCTAGATCTAACGCGGTGTGCCTGAACGAATCTTTTAAAGTGAAGCTCCCTCTGAGATTATTTTGGTTCCTGATTCTACATATTTGGGGCACCATTTTCCCACAAAAATTAAAATCGCGGGCTGAGACCTTTTGAACGAATGTCGTTTGGAACATTTTTCGGACCCAGTCTAGGAACGCCCAAGTGATATGGCTCATCCCTCGTTGGATATGAGCCCAAAATCAAGTTTCTCCACTTTCTAACTCTAGTTTTCAAAAAATGTGACCGCTTTGGATACTTCTGAGGCTTGTTGAGGTTGGGCATGTACCCTAAAAACCCTTCAAAAATGCAAAAACCAATCTCTCGATGTCTCATTTGAGAAATGACCATCTACCGTTTAGGCTCTCCAAGACGCCCTATTGGAAATAATCTTGTGATGGACATTACAATATTCATCACGATGTCTTTTGTGATAGGAATTGTAATGTACATTATAACGAATTCCAATAGAATCATCATGTTTTTGAGTGATGTTCAGGTCATGGCGAGGAATTTGCCATGTCCATTCATCACTATTTCACAGTGAAGAAACTGGAGAAAACTCTTCTACGTAACTCGTGAATTTTGCCGACAGTGGGATGCGAACCCACAATCTTTTGGTTACGAGACCAAGCACATGCCTTGGGGCCAGGAAGTCATATCGAAGGTAGGCGTCTAATAAGCTTACTTGACGTTTGACTGACCGAAACAATCTGTTCATTCGCTCAAAATCTGATCATTCGTTTACTCAATCCGTCATACGAACAACTCAGAGTGGATCAGGTGGATGCTTTGAAATGGTCCGGTTTCAATGAAAATCGACGATTTCGACTATTTTGGAAATCTCATCACTACAACGTGGAAAATGATTGGAGAAAAAGAAATGACTCGTTTCACATCCCTAAATGTGTTATGAGGTAAGTGTGCCTAAAATGCCCCCATTCCCTAATATGCCCCGACTCAAGTTCTCAAATTTACCAGCTTGCAGATCTCGACACGCATTTTTTCCATGTTTGTTATTTTGAAATGAGAGAGAATCAACGGTTTGGGCCGACCCGAAATGACCCGCGCCTTTCCCACAACATTACTAGCGATATTCGGTACTTTCAACTTATTCCATCTTAATCACTGAAAGCTATGCCATTGATTCAATCAATTTTCAACGTAGTTCTCCTCATTCTCTTTGTCTTCGTCCGAACTTCGAGATACTTCTCACAAAATATAGAAAATTCGATTTCTAGCCGATTCTACGCCTATACTACTAAAAAAGTGCATTTTTGACACCATCTACCCAAGGGCTCTTAAGGTTTGTCTCCGAGTTTTTTGAAATTCAAAGAATCTCCTGGGAATTCGTGTGGTGGTTCAACTATCCATAACACACCTTCTGATGAAATTCCAAGGAGCCTCTCCATTTTGTTTTCGAGTTTTCGATGTCAAAAGTTCGAGCTCGTAACACGCGGAGGATAGGAACGGCGCAGCAGAAAGCAACTTTTTTGGGTCGTTCTCACGAATACTTTGACAATTCTTCAGAGAACTCGCTGAAGAATTGATATGTCATTGATTCAAGTCTTTTCTTCATCCTTGCCAAAAATAGGGACCCGTGCTAATTTATTTTGTCCACACGAGGGCTCGTATGTTTGTGATTTTCGTCTGCGCGCGATGTTAATTTTCTGCCTCGCGGAGAGCGTTCGTGTGTGAGCGTGTGCGTGTACGAGCTGCTTTGTTGTGTATACGCGATTGTATATAAGAAGACGGCGAGGTCGCGTTGCTATCAAAACAACACGGCTCGCTCAAACTTACGATCCTGATTGTCCCAGGAGACATACCTTAAATAAGACATCAAGAGATTGATGTTTTGCATTTTTGAAGGGTTTCCAGGGTACATGCCCAACCTCAACAAGCCTCAGAAGGATCCAGAGCGGTCACATTTTCTGGAAACTAGTGTGAGAAAGTGAAGAAACTTAATTTTGGGCCCATATCCAACGAGGGATGAGCCGTATCAATTGGGCGTCCCTAGACTGGGCCCAAAAAATGTTCCAAACGACATTCCTTCGAAAGGGCTCAGCCCGCGATTTTAATTTCTGTGGGAAAACGATGCCCCAAATATGTAGGATCAGAAACCAAAATAATCTCAGAGGGAGTTTTTACTTTGAAAAAAAATTCGTTCAGGCACACCGTGCTAAGTAACTGAAAAAATGTTAGGGTTTCACGGAAACTTCAAGTTGATTACCTCCTTTCTTCCTCAGTGGAGTATGAAGGACAATACGAATGACTTTTGTTGTATGAGTGACGTTTTTGGATGTGTAAGCATTCTTCAAAGAAAACCAAGGAAAGCTTACTTTCCAGCTGTCATGTAAAACTTGTCAGTCAACGCCTCAGGACATGTAACGAAGATAATTCATCATGCTACAGTCCCAGGAGGTGCGACAACTTTTCCGACGAATTCAGATAATCATCAGTGAACGTTCTGATCTCGAAATCGACTCCGCGTCAGTGGGTGCGACAAGTTCCGGGATTTCGAGTAGTAGTACCAGTTGCCGCGATATTTTGCGACCAGTTCCGCGACAGTTGATGTTCTGAATCCGGTACCGACTCCGCATCAGTAGGTGCGACAAGTTCCGTGACAAATTCAGAGAATCAGTAGTTCTAACGGGACTGAATAATATACATTATTGTTATTAAATCACCGTTGTTATCCAATATCTTGGCTGCATTGTCCAAGATATATTCTTTATCCTTGTACAACGCGTTTTTAGTAAAACACATACCCATCATACAATAACAAGCTCTCCGAGTGGCTCGATGATCATGCACATTATTTAAGATCTTCCGGCCACAATAGTAGCTTAGCCTACTGGTAGAGTTGTTGTTCAGCACGCTGTAGCTCTGGGATCAAATCCGCCTATGGTATTTGATTCTCTTTTTTTTTAAATTCTTTCTCTATTGTGATACTGATTTTTGTATAGCACAAGGTTAATTTTTCTGCTGGGAAGAGTTGGTATTTAACTCGATGAATATCAATTTTTATTGGGTTCTTGGGACTCGTTGAGCATTGATGGGATAGATTCCTGCATCTTTTTAGGAATCAATCTGATGGTAAATGCCTTCAGAGTAAAAAAATCTCTCGTAGAATGGAGAACAAGTCGCGCAATATTCAGCTATTTATATTGTACATTACACATTTTGAATGCGAGTTTCGTGGCTGGTTGTCATGATGTACAGTAATAATCTTGCTGAATTGTACACATACAGATAGTATATCATAATTTCCATACCAACTATGCATAACGTGTACCTAATACCAATATTGATACTGGGTTGATTGTGAGCGATAAACCAGGGTGTCTACCGGATTTTTTGTGGGGCGATAAAGGATTTTTCGAGGACTAGAATGGATCATTTTGATGAGTGGGATTTAAGTTAACAATTTTTCCAGAGTTCAAATGAAATGTCGAATACAACATTTCCAATACAGATATCGATCTAATAGTTCGATTATTAACTAATCATATCATAAAGCTCACAAATCGCCATAATTATTGACGAGTATAAGATATTCAGGGTCAGATTCCTGGCTGTAGAGTTTTTGTTGAAAGATCTCCCAGTCAACAAAAGAAGGAAGAAATGAATTCGATCTTATGAATATTGGCAATAATCAGTCAGTGATTGAGATAGATCTGGAGATATTTCAGATCGTCCTCTAGTTGGTACATGAAGTAGTATGAAATCATTCCAATCGATCTTGGAGGACTAGGGTTGTGGAGATGGAAAAAACACATTTCTTAGTCATCACATTTTAGGGTTGATGACGCCGTCAACTTGAGCTCAGACTCGAGCGAGTCCGACTCCACTATAGGGTCCCAGGGGAACGGAACAATCCTGACTCCCGGAATCGGTGCGCTCGATAAGAAAGTACGCGATGGGATGGAGATTCACCCTATCCTTTCATCCGGAGATGCGGCACGACAAAAGACTGGAAACGAGGCAGGCGATCTCATGGGGAAATGGGAAGACCTGAAAATGTGCCGAAAGGAGATGGAGGAAAAGACATATCTCCTCCTCGAGCACTTCATCTTGGTTATAGGGATAGCCGAGTCTGTTCCCAGCAACCCAGAAGAGACAAAGGGTGACATTAAAAAACTCAAGAAGATAGGCCACGCGCTCGAAGGCCTACTCGCAACAGACAAGGTGAAGCGGGCTGCTTTCGAGACAACGTTCCTCGAAACGGAAAAAACCCTGAAAGCGAGGGGAAATGTGCAGCCCTCGGCCACAAAAGAAGCGGCCGCGTCGGGTGATGGTTTCCAGGGGAGGGAGGCAGGGAAACCGGAATCGCGACCGGGGAAGGAACGCGGTTCCAAGGGGACGCGATACGGACTTCCACCGGGAGGTCTCGAAACACCGCGCTCGACACCGACGCCCGATCGGCCCGAGTAGAATGGGCCTTGGAAGAGAGTGTTGTCGAAGAAAGAAGCAAAGAAGGCGCAGAAGAGCGGTAGATCGAATGATACCGCTGGAGAGAAGGCGAAAATGAAGCCGAAGAGAGCCAAGCCTGAGGCCATCCTCGTCACGGCCAATCAGGGAGGGCTCACCTACGCAGACATGCTGCGGAGAATCAAGACGAATGCTGCCGACGAGGAAGTAGGCACAAAAGTCATGGGCTTTCGCAAGACAAAGGAGGGCCAAGTCCTCATCGAATTGAGGGAGGGTACCGACGCCACAGCCGTGAAGACAGCATTGGCACCAGTGGTCGGCGAAGAAGGAGCTGTCCATTGCCTCCTGAACACATCTACTCTTGAGGTGCTCGGAGTCGGCTACGACGTTGACAAGGGCCAAGTACTCAAAGACCTCGCTAAGGCCCTGCCAGAGAGTGAAAGAGGGAATATCGCAGTGAAGTCTCTCCGAATCGGTTATCGGGGCACCCAAACGGCGGTCGTCTCGGTCCCAACAGGACTGGCCCACCACCTCCTGGACTGGAAGGAGCCCAAGGTTGGATGGGGCAGAGTCAGGATCCGCGGAAAAGGTGGCATTCCACGGTGGTACAACTGTCTTGAGTACGGACACAAGGCCTCGGGCTGCAAGATGGAGAAAACGGAGGACCGGAGACGGAAACTCTGCTTCCAGTGCGGCGAACCAGGATATCTCGCCGCAACCTGCAAAGGGAAGCCGAAGTGCTCGAGCTGTGCGGCGATCGGGTCCAAATCTGATCACAGACCTGGAGCGAGCAACTGCACTGCCTACCAGAAGGCGAAGAGCACGTATAAACGGAGGAGAGGTCGAAATGGCTAATTTCATCCAAGCCAACCTCAAGAAGAGTGGCGACGCAAACGATCTTCACGCGCTGTTGCCAAAGAAGACGGGATCGATGTTCTGATTATCTCCGAACCGCCTCGAGAGCGCAAATTCTCCCGGTCCACATTCGATCACTGGGGGACCACTCTAATCCAGATCATGAATCCTGCGATCCGTGAGACTGGACCAGCTGTGAGTGGCCGCGGTTTCGCTCGGAAGACCATAGGAGGCACGGCAGTCTATAGCTGCTACTATTCGCCATCGCTTAAGACGCACGAATTCGAAGACGAGCTTCACGACCTAGAAGAGGATGTCAGGCAACGGGGGGTTCCAGTTATAATCGCGGGGGATTTCAACTCCAAGGAACCGACTTGGAGTGGGGGGCCGCGCGATAGACGGGGGGTAATACTCGCTGATACCATGGAGGCATTAGGATTAGTGCTCGCGAACGAGACGGGGGTTATCACCTACTACCGGCACGACACTCGGTCTCGGGAGGGAGGTCCGTCACCGGTCCTAGAGTTGACGTTCATGAGCCCGTCGCTCATGGGACGTATGACATCGTGGGAGGTTCTGGACACGGAAACACTGAGTAACCATCGACATATTCGGATTCGGCTTAGAACTGACGGACAGAGACAGATGACACGCAGACCGCAACCGACGGGGTGGCAGGTACGGAAGCTGGACGAGGGAAAATTCCGGGAATCGATAGAAACAGCCAAAGATCTCCCGACGAACTCCACCGCGGACGAGGCTGTGGATATGGTGACGACCACCATCACAAGAGCTTGTGACGCATCGATGCCTCGCAAGACAACGCCGTGCTTCTGGAGGAAACCAGAGTACTGGATCACCGACGAGATAACGGCTCTACGAAGAACGAGCGATAGAAAAAGGAGAACCACGTGGCGATCAAGGAAGCTGAAACGACCATCGCTGGCGGAAGATGACAGAGCGTACAGAGGAGCAAAGGAGGCTCTCGTTCGAGCTATCCGGAGAAGCAAAGAGAAGTTCTGGGGTAAATAATGTGACATGGTTAACGGAGACCCCTGGGGCACGCCATACCGCGTGGTCATGTCAAAGGTCCGGACCCAGAGGGGCAACCCAGCACGAACCGATGCAGCAACCTTGCGCAGCATTGTGGAAGACCTCTTTCCAGCAGGAGAACCCAGAGTGACATTCCCTCCGGAGAGCGAAGATTCCATCCCGCTCTTCACTATGCAAGAGCTAATCACAGCGGCGAAGAGGCTGCCCAATGGCAAGGCCCCTGGCCTGGACGGCATTCCAAACGAGGCTCTAAACTGGTCTTCAAATACAAGCCAGATTCACTCCTCGACCTCTTCAACATCTGTCTGAGCGCGGGGACTTTCCCGGACAAGTGGAAATGCCAGAAGCTGGTCCTGGAACCTAAAGGTCAAGGAGGTCAACGCCCTCTCAGCATGCTCGACAATATCAGGGAAATGTACGAGAGGATGGTGTTCAACAGGGTGGAGGAAGCCTACGAAGAACGCGGTGGGCTATCACCAATGCAGTTCGGGTTCCGGAAGGGACGGAGCACTATGCACGCGATCGAGGCGGTCCAAGAACGGGTTCAAGCGTGGGTAGGGAACCCATACCAAGGAAGAGGAGGATTTTGTGCCATCATTGGACATAAAGAACGCGTCCAACTGCGCGAGCTGGGAGCGAGTCTATCAATCCCAAGCAGGTAAAATGCCCCCATATCTACTAGCCGTCACGAGTGACTACCTGCGAAACAGGACCCTCGTGTACGACACCGACGAAGGACAAGAGATTCGGGTAATGTCCGCCGGAATCGAACAGGGATCAGTTTCCGGGCCGTTCAACTGGAACACCCAGTACGACAGCTTACTGTCTATCGAACTGCCAGAAGGAGTGAAAATAGTGGCTTTCGCGGACGACGCGGGTCTCATAGTATGGGCCCACAACGAGGAACTCTTGGGTAGACGCGCGAACGAAGCGCTGGCCCGAATCTACGAGTGGATGATCAGCAGGCTCCTGGAGCTTGCTGTCAAGAAGTGCGAAGCAATCGTGGTCACAAGGCGTAGGAAGTTTGACTCACCCCGGTTTTATATCAACGGGCAAGAGATCCCACGGAAGACAGAGCTGAAATACCTCGGTGTATGGCTCGACGACAAATGGTCGTTCAAGGAGCAGATCCAGGAAGCCGCCCAGAAGGCGAGCAGGGTCGGTGCGGCGCTCCAGCGGCTTATGCCGGATATCATAGGACCCAAGGGAAAGAGGCGCGCACTTCACAACACTGTCACCACCTCCATCATGCTGTACGGTGCACCCGTGTGGGAAAAAAGAGTAGAGAAGACCATCATCGAGAAGAGAATGGAGCCTGCCCACCGGAGAGCGGCCCTGAGGAGTATCCGTGCCTACCGCACCGTGTCAGGAGATGCGGCTTACGTATTGGCGTGTACTCCGCCCATCCACTTGCTGTCACGGAGCGAGTGAGGATCTGGGACCGCCAGAAAGTGATCGGAGCCGAACGAGTGCTGACTCCGACAATAGAGGAGATCATCCGCGACAACGAGAAGGGAACCACTCTTGAGCAGTGGCAAACTGAGTGGGATTCGCCATTTGCAAATGGCAGATGGACGCACCGGCTGATCCGTGACGTAGCCAAGTGGGCGGAACGCACCCACGGAGAGATGGACTACTGGAGGACGCAAGCACTAAGTGATCACGGTTGCTTCGGTGCCTACCTGACCCGGTTTAAGAAGAGGACATCCCCAGCATGTCAGTCATGCGGGGACAACTGGGATGACGCTGAACACGCCATGTTCACGTGCAACGACACCCGAAGCGAGCGCGCCGAGTTGGATGAATGGCTGGGTGCTCAACAAACACCTGAGAACCTCGTCTCGTACTTGGTCCGCAACCAGGAGACATGGGATAGAGTCACCAGATACATTAAGCTGGTGATGACCCGTAAGGAGGAGGAAGAAAAGAAAGTGAGGCACTCCGAAGCAGGCGAATCACAGTGAGTCTACCGATTCAAACAGAGAAGGTCCAAATCATTCCAGGAGGAATATGATGAACTGAAGAGGGAAGAAAGACGAAAGAAGGAAGAAGGAAGAAGGGAGAAGAAAGAAGAGAAAAGAAAGAAGAGAGAAGATCGAAGAAAGAAGAGTAGGAAAAGATCGAAGAAGGAGCAACAACACCTGCGAGGCGTGAGAGAAGAGAGTCGCTCGATCTTGAGCGCGATACGCCTCCCACCCTGGAGTAAAGCTAACGCGGTTCCAGGGTCGGTTGGTTAGATAGTTGTTAGCTGCCCCCAGTTCTCCAGTGATGGTTTGCCGACACTGTAGGCCAGAGCAGAAGGTTTTAGCCCCCAGGGCACACGGGCGCTGAATTCATGCTCATCTGGTTCACCGGGTGGGCAAAATGGAAGCGCTCATAGTCTGCCGGTGGGACATCCAATAGGGCATGTCCTGTCATCAGATTTCTCCTTGTATTCCACTTTAAACAAAAAAGAAAAAAAAGAGAGAGGGAGAGAGAGAGAGAGAGTGAGGGAAAGAGAAAGAGAAGGGAGAAAACCGAATTTATGTATGTATCTTGTATCATTTCCCGAACTCCGCTTCATCTTCTGCTATGCGTACGCGCAGCCTCCATTCCCTATCATGTGCGGTTGTTATTCTACATGCTGCCACCACCGGAAGAGCGTCTAGGAACGAGTCTGTTTGATTTTAATCGTATTTTCGTGATTCCGAGGTCCAAATCTGAGTCGATTTCCTGTGATTTCTCGTCTTATCGGCTGAATGCCTTCTTTCGTGTTGTCTGCTGTCCTTCGAACAGGTAGCTCACGTGAATTCACCCGATATTCTCAACCAGGCCTATTCATGATATCTCAAATTGTATCACAACGGTTTTTGCTTTCTCGAAGAGAAAGTATTGTATCGGTGCGGAAATTTCCGCAAAATTTTTTTCCGAATTTCCCATTTTTGACCCCTTAATTGGAACAATAGCCAAATGAGAGTCGGTCTATCTTTTTCTTCTCGCCAAGGTCTATAAAATGGTACTCCTATACTTTCCTCATCTAGAATACAACGCTCTCTGTGAAATATTTTCAAACACGCATTGCTTATGTCCGTGTGTATGTGTGTCTGTATGTTGTCTTCCATTTGTCACGCGATATCTCCTGAACCCCTGGATCAATCTTCTTCAAACTTCAAGGGTTTGTTTTAAATTAATCAGCAATGAGCCCAGTCCATTGACAGCTCTATACTCTTGATACCACCTCTCCCACGTTCTACTGATTGCCTAAATTCCAACACCATTTTCAGACCCTGTTGGTCCAAATGTTCTGACACCTCCGATTCTCAATATAAACGGTCACTCATTGTTGTACAAATACTCCTATATCGTTCTAAAGAGATTGGTTAATACGGAATTTTGATAAAAATTCTCATTTTTTCAAATTGAATTTTTTTATTTCACGTTCTATGTCACTCGAAATTTGGCGAACGCCTGTATGGATCTCTCTGAAAATTTGACACATTATTTAGCTTCCTTGGGTAGTGGGCCCAGTCATTTTTGACGATTATCTGCCGAACCATATTGATACAAATGGTCGTTTTGCTTTCTCTAAAGAGAAAGGGTTGTTTTTGGCACAGAAAATTTTTCGCTCAATTTTCCATTCAAACCAATATTTTCTTCTGAAAATCTCTTTCCATCTGGATAAGACCGATACCTTCTTACTCCTCTCGCCATAATCTATCGATTTCAGGTAACGCTTTTTCCCGTTGTAGCTCCCTAAACCAATGAGAGACTCCTCTCTCTCACTCTCTGCACGTGTGTATGTGTATGCGTGTATGAGAGGTTCTACAGAACTTTTGACATTTGGGTTACTGCAGAATGCGATTTTTTTCTTCATGGCACGCGTCTGGAATCAATTTGAGTGGTAACTAGAACCTCAAAAAGGAGTGGAAAAGTGCGTGCCCACTAATTTGGGGGAATGTTATTTCTGTACCAACCAAAAACGTTCACAGACGTCCAAAGGACTTTTAGATACTCTCAGTCGAATGTAAACCCATTGGATCATTCGCGCACTGCTAGATGTGGTTATCGGTCAGATTTTTGAGTAATTCTGACTGAAAAGCAACGATTTTTCTGCCTCGCCAGCTCGTTATCACACCACGAGGGGTATTAAAGGAAAATGACTCTGGAAACTAGAATCATTTCAACGCGTCTTTGTATGATTCGGGATCGTGGTAATATTATATATATATATATATATATATATATATATATATATATATATATATATTGAATACTAAGGTCCCAGAGTGTTTTTCGATCGACAGTATATGGGTGGTGCTGATGGCGAGAGTAGTGATAATCACGAGGTGGAGCTCCATATTTTAAGCAGATATGGCAAATGCTATTTTTTTTTCTTTTTTCTTCTCCAATTGCTCCTCTTGCTCCTCTCGTTTAAGTCTCGATTTTTTCCTCTTGACTCGAGCATTGTTTTCACTATTCTCCATGAATCAATAATATTGAATATCCTGTCACAATCGACGATCTAGCACCACGCAAGCTATTTCCCATGTATCTAATTTTAAAATCCTTTCAAAATGGTCATAATAGTCGATTTGCACAGAGTTGTCGTCAAATGCCCGAAACCGATGTTGATAGTAGAGCTCAGAATCAGGAAACAACTAGTTGCGCGAATAACTACAAGCCCCCCTTGCGGTACACAGTCGTCCAAAATTCTCTACAATGTTTACCGGTGAGCACAAACATACACATCTACAGCGTAATGCTGTGTCTATGTTTGATAAGCCTGTACGACAAGCCGGAGCTCTGAAATTCCTTCTGCTCAAGATCTGGCGCTTCGTCCGTAATTCTTCAATTGACTGTAAAATTTTTGAATAAAGTCTATGGTGGCATTTGAAGGTAGAATGGGTTTTCTGGTGTGATTAATCTGTTTCCAAGATGATATGAGCGATTGCAACCTCATAGAAGCGCTGAGACGGGCTCGATCACATCGACCCCTTCGATACAAATCTTGTAATGCTTCTCACTCAAATAACATTCCATATCAGGACATGAGAACTATGGGATATTGTTCAAAAATAGGTGGAGAAGAATGGGCAAAACATTCCAGGAGCGTGCCCCCCTTCTCCCCCTCGTGCCGTGGAAATTTGACCATTTTGAGTCGAGTGGGCGCATGAACTGACCCATCTTCTTGATGCTATCATTTAAACGCAATTGGTCGCACGCACCCGAACCAAACGGGATATTATTGGTGTTGTTTCAAGCTATTGAAATCCGTTTCGATCATGTAACTATCGCAAATGTTATTTTTTTTATAAGCTCAGTACGGGAGATCTCAACTTTTCGTGAAAACACGGTTACGCGACTTCGACGTTTGTTCATGAACGCCACGTTGAAGGCACGCGTCTGAAACCAATCTTTTCTCAATATACAGGGTGCCTAAAATGTCACTGAATTTTGGCAGAATTTTTCGAGCAATGTTATTTTTGCAGCAGGCTGAAGAAATCAAAAAACGGCGCGAGTACGCTAAGAGATACCCAAAGAATGAGGGTTGCGGGCCGTGCTGTGGATAAACAGATTCTTTTGACAGAACAGCGAATAGAGTACACATTCCGAGGCCCTCGTACCTATTCAAATCAACTCCGACACTTTGATAATCTTTTGAAGGTTCAGAGATAGCGTGCAGTACGCCTAATGTCAAAAGTTCTGTAGAACCTCTCGTATGTATAATGTTTATTCGTCAACGCTTTCTCTTCTCCCCTTCATTCTAACAACTTCTGCTCTTCTACGAGTTTTAGAGGATCACTCAAAGATGAGACCAGTGATTTGGCAGCTCTCACCTCCCAGTCAAATTTGATTCATGGGCTTTCGAGAGCAAAATTGATGAAATTTCGTCTTTTAATACATAAATATCTTTTTCTAACAGAGTCTAACGGGAATTTGGGTAACCTAGAGTATACTTTTCTCGGCATAATCTATCGATTGGTTGATACCGAATATCTATTTGATCTCTACAGAACTCGAAATTCTGAAAAAGTCAAAATTTTCACCAAAAACTCCAGATTAATCACATTTAAACCGATTTTAATGGAATTCCGTCTCAACCAAATGATGGAAATCGTTGGAAAATTCTGAGTTTAGGTACTCCTAATCTCTCGAAGATGCTTTCTCAGAAGAATAACTCAAAATATATGGAAATTCTCTCATGACTATTCATTTTCTCCCCATATCTTCCTCTAAAACTCGTTTATCTCGCTTTCAATGATCCAAGGGCATACTCTCCGGCGTTCTAAATCAATTGGTTGATATCGAATTCTTTCGAAATTCGTGAAATATCATTCAAATAGAGTTCTTCTCGGAAGAATCAAAATTACCACCAAAAACTCCTGTTCAATCATATAAAAACCGATTTTAGCATAATTCCGTCTCAACCAAACGATAGATACTGTTGGAGAGACCTCACTTAGGATGCCTCAAATCGGTCTTACATACTTCCTCAAAAGGATAACTCAAAATTTATGAAAACATTTTCATTGATACTCATTTTTCCGCGTATCTTTCTCTACAACTCATCTATCTCACTTCCGATGATCTACGGGCATATTTTTTCGGCATCCTAAATCAATTGGTTGATACCAAATCTTTTTGAAATCCGTGAAACATCATTCAAATTCAGTTATCTTTCGAAAAAATCGAAAATTTCCACAAAAACTCCATTTCAATCATATTCAAACTGACCGTACCAAATTCCATTCCCACCAAACCATAGATATTGCCAACAGAACTTGAGTTTAGACTCTCTGAATCCCTCGCAAAAGCTCCCTTGGAAGAATTGATCAAGATATAGGAAATTACTTGAGATTAGAATGCTAGTCATAGAAACTTCTTGCAAGATAGAGGAGATTATCTGCAATTAGAATGCTAATGGATGCGGGATTTGTTATAGTTACTATCATTCAACGCTGTGAGAAAGCATTCTGCTAATCACTTTTAGCAGCGTATTTATACGAATTTCACTTTTCGTCTTCAAATTTCTTGATGAAAAATTTTTGAACTTCCCTTTTTTGACCCCCTAGCTGAATCCCTACCTAAACAAACATTGATTCACTTCATTGTACTTGCTGAGATCTATCAAATGGTACCCCTATACATCCATTTCCGATTACATAGCACATCTAGTGAATTATTTAAAAGTAAACCTTGTGAGTGTCCATATGTATGTGTGAATGCATGTTGTTTTCTCATTGTCATCGCATCTCTCCTAAACCCTTCTACCAATGTCCATGAAAATTTCAGGATTCGTTCTCAATGTATCAGTGATGTCTCCATTTTAATGTCAGCTCCTTACTCCTTATAATTCGTATATCAAGAAAAATTGACTCCAATACATCAAGAATTATTATTGGACCATATTTGTACAAACGATCCAGCATCCAATTATCAGCATATAAGCCTTTCTGTGATCGACTTAGAACATCTCTCTCATTCTGAATAGATGAGTTGATACGAAATCTCGATCATAGTTTACTTTTTCAAAAAAAGTAATTTTCTAATTTCTAGTTTCATGATACTTGTAATCTTAAAAGGGCCATTCGTGGATCTTTTGGAAATTCTGAGTCGTCATTCAACTTTCTCGTTCCATGGGCTCTGTTGCTTTCAAGAATCAGTTTTAGGTCCAAATTTACCCCAGAAATATTCCTCACTTCCAATTTGGAATTTTCTCTCACTACAAAATTAATGCGTAGTCATTTATTGGAAATATTAGGATCTGGTGTGATAAGTGAATTCGCATGCGAGTAATTGATATCAATATAAGGTTTATGATTGTTATCCCAAAGGTGAAAGAATTATATCCAATAATAAAAGTTAATGACAAAAAGTTGGATTTGAATTCGAATAAATATGAAAAATTAACCGATACAAGTTTTCATGGTATTAAATGATTGAACGGTTAAATGATGAGGAAGTGAGAAAGCGTTCTGCAAATGTCTTTTTGCAGCGTATTTTTCTACTAATCTCACTCCATTCTATTCTGCTATACGTATATTACATTTGTATGCCCGATGACACGGAACTCCCCGTGTCAATTACTCTATGTGAAATTTCTACGGCCCCTTCTTTAGTTTCCCAACACCGATACTTGGGTTTCTATAGATCGTGTTTTGAGTTCGACCGCAATAGAATCACTCTGATCCATGATTCCCGTGATATTTGTTTTGACAATTACAAGATTTGCAATATATATATATATATATATATATATATTATATAGATTGATTGACTGACTGATTGATTGATTGATGTCCTTTTTTCTCCCGAAGACGAAAGTTCTAATTACATACTCTTACATACGTCCTTTTGAGATTTGAATACACGCAGGGATAGAGAATACCTGTGAATATAGTTACTGATTTGGTCAAGGACGCTAGGTATCACAATTTGTGACTAGTCAAGGCAAATACACTCATGATACTCATTTCTAAAGTGCAAATCGCTGGAAGAAAAGGGGTAAGGACTCACAGTCATATCACAGCTATGCTCCATCAGGCAGGTGACAGAAGGTCACATATGAGAATCTTCAATTCGAAGTAGAGCCCGACCCATCACGGATTAAAATAATGCTCCTTCTCCACATCAATCCTCCGAGGACATTGAGTCAACAAGGAATCTCTCAAGGTCTCTTCAAATGAAGATATTTACCCCAGCTGCCGAAAGCCCAGAGGGAGAAAGTTCCACGAATGAGCGCATTGAACCTGGGAAGATCATCTCCCATATTCAAGTCTCATGTTGGGGACTTTGAGTAACCGCTCCCCTAGATCACCACGTGCGGGGCGTTCGGATTGGTACCTGGTAAACATCGCAGCTGCACGGCCAGGCTCACCTAGATGCATGATCTCGTGCATCAAGAGGGCTGCAAAGTACATTCTCCACGGATCAGTACGTAACCAACCCAACCGTTTCTTAAACGGGGTGATGTGCTCGTCTCTCCTAAGATCAAATATATATCTCACATATGAATTGCTTAGTCTCTGTATCCGTTGCCGCTGTTCGTCCGTGGCGTCGAGGTACACGACCGTGCAATAATCCAGGTGCGGTTGAACCAATGACTCGACTAGGCGGATTCGGAGAGGTCAGGTGATACTTGCTTTGAAAAACCGCAGAACCTATAGGGCTCTGTTGACTTTCTTGATTACTCGGTCAATGTGCGGTTTCCACGTCAATTCACAGTCAAAAGTAACACCAAGACTCACGGCCGTATCACTGTACGGCATGAATTTTCCCTCCTGTATCTCAACCCCTGGCAAGTCCATTCTCTTCAGATCTTTAATATTCCTCTCCGAACTGAAGTAGGTGACCTTGGTCATGCCAGCGTTGAGACACAGGCCGGAATTTCTGTCCCACTCAGCAACCAGTCATCCTATTTCTCTCAGCCGAGCTGTGCCTTCCCTGATCTTATTTTTCTCGATTTGAAGATAAATTTGGAGGTCATCCGCATAAAATAGATGATGTGCTGACTTCCCGTTTAGCAAGCCCGCCAAGTCATTCACATACAAGCTGACGAGGAGAGGCCCAAGGACGGATCCTGTGGAACACCCAAATCGGTTCCGAGCCAATCAGGTATACGTAATTTTGAATTGATTTGTTGGGTGCAACCCTGTCAGTATGATTTCATCCAAAGCAGAGCCAGAGCCGATCTTGAGAGGCTAAGATGTCGTGGCTCCCTCAACAGCTCGGATGGTGAGATTGAGTCGAGGCTTCACTGAAATCGAATAGTAGGAGCAGAGTGATCTCTTCCCTGTCAATACCCACTCTGATGTCTTCGTTCAATCTTAATAAAGCTGTCTAGGTGCTATGATGTTGCCTGAGACCAGTCTGGGAGCGATCGAGTAGCTCCTCGATTCACAAATACTCCGTGGAATCAAATACTCCGTGAAGAGAGAGAGAGAGAGAGAGAGAGAGAGAGAGAGAGAGAGAGAGAGAGAGAGAGAGGTGCGGCGCTCCAGCGGCTTATGCCGAATATCGGAGGACCCAAGGAAAAGAGGCGCGCACTTCTCAACACCGTCACTACCTCCATCATGCTGTACGGTGCACCCGTGTGGGGGAAGAGAGTAGAGAAGACCATCATCGAGAAGAGAATGGGGCCTGTCCACCGAAGAGCGGCCCTGAGGAGTATCCGTGCCTACCGCACTGTGTCAGGAGATGCGGCTTACGTATTGGCGAGTACTCCGCCCATCCACTTGCTCGTCGCGGAGCGAGTGAGGATCTGGGACCGCCAGAAAGTGATCGGAGCCGAACGAGTACTCACTCCGACGATGAAGGAGATCATCCGCGACAACGAGAAGGGAACCACCCTTGAGCATTGGCAAACTGAGTGGGATTCGCCATTTGCAAACGGCAGATGGACGCACCGGCTGATCCGTGACGTAGCCAAGTGGGCGGAACGCACCCACGGAGAGATGGACTACTGGACGACGCAGGCACTGAGCGATCATGGTTGCTTCGGTTCCTATCTAACCAGGTTCAAGAAGAGGACGACCCCAGCATGTCAGTCATGCGGGGACGAATGGGATGACGCCGAACATGCCCTGTTCAAGTGCAGCAACACCCGGAGAGAGCGCGCCGAGCTGGATGAATGGCTGGGTGCTCAACTAACACCTGAGAATCTCGTCCCGTACTTGCTCCGCAACCAGGAGACATGGGATAGACTCACCGGATACATCAAGCTGGTGATGACCCGCAAAGAGGAGAAAGAGAGGGAAGTAAGGTGCCTCGAAGCAGGCGAATCACAGTGACTCTGCCGATTGAAACAGAAGAGGCCCAAATGATTCCAGGAGGAATCTGATGCACTGAAGAGGGAAGAGAGAAGGAAGAAGAGAGAAGAAAGAAGATGAAGAATGAAGAGATGGAAGAAGATCGAAGAAAGGGAAACAACACCTGCGAGTCGTGAGAAGAGAGACGCTCGATCCTGAGCGCGAGACGCCGCCGGCCCTGAAGTAATGCTCACGCGGTGCCGGGGCCGGATTGGTAAGTTGGTGGATCTCTCCCTTGTCCAATGGCCGGCGCCAACGGAGAAGGAAGAGAGGGTTTACCCGGTTCGGATGGCCGTATCGATGCGGATTCCAGCCCGGGACTGTTGGGGAGGTGCTGGCCAGCCGTGTTTGGCTGACCGGTGCCTCTCCTTCGTACGTCGCAGCGTATTTGCCCTACAACCACCTTAAAAAAAAAAAAAAAAAGAGAGAGAGAGAGAGAGAGAAAACAAAAGAGGTGCAAGCTGCTCAACACCGTGATCGCTTCCATCATGCTCTGCGAGGCACCCGTGTGGGGGAAGAGAGTAGAGAAGGCCGTGATCGAGAATAGGATGGGGCCTGTCAACCGGAGAGCGGCTCTGAGGAGCATTCGTGTTTACCGCACTGTGTCAGGAGACGCAGCTTGCGTGTTGGCGGGGATGCCACCCATACAGTTGCTCGTTGCAGAGCGAGTGAGAATCTGGGACCTACAAAAAGTGATCGGAGCCGAACGAGTGCTCACCCCAACGATGAAGGAAATCATCCGCGACAACAAGAAGGAAACCACCCTTGAGCAGTGGCAAACTGAGTGGGATTCGCCATTTGCAGATGGCAGATGGACGCATCGGCTGATCCGCGACGTAGCCAGGTGGGCGGAATGCACCCACGGAGAGATAGATTAATGGACGACGCGAGCACTGAGTGACCACGGTTGCCTCGGTGCCTATCTGACCCGATTCAAGAAGAGGACATCCCCAGCATGTCAATCATGCGGGGACAACGGGAATGACGCTGAACACGCCCTGTTTACGTGCAACGACACCCGTAGAGAGCGCGCCGAGTTGGATGAATGGCTGGGTGCTCATCTGACACCTGAGAATCTCGTCCCGTCCCCACTGAAAATGGGTGGCCACCCGAACGGGCGCCGCGAAGAATCTGTTCTTTCCAAAAATTCAATTTTTATATTTCTATTTTCCTGAAAACCCTGAATTATTTTATTCAATTTTGTTTCATCCAATTTATGAAGAATTACGTCCCTTGACTATATTGATAGAAAAATATATGACAGACGATTATTCATGGATCTTGTGTTTTTCTTTCATTCCAACACCCAATTTTCCGGCGTTGATGAATCGAGCAGTCGCGACAATCATCTCATCATATAACTCACCTAGGATGAGTGTCTCATCATTATATTTCAGTTATCTCCGGATCAAGCAATATATCCAATTTGAATGAACAAATGTAGGTTTAAGAGAGTACTAGCGGTATTGATAAGTCCGAATGCAGATTAGACCCGCGCTTGACCCGTTTCCACCCGTCTGTATAGGTATAGTAATGTACACGGCAGACGATTACCTTACCCCGAAAATGCCGAGAGTAGTGACATATTGGCTCAGATCTTTTTTGGTAGACTCCTAATCGTCGATCTGTTCATTGCTTTGTATTTGTCATGCACTCTTACACTTGTGTGATCTCTCACGTGAAAATATGATACTTAGAGACGAGTGTATCGACCGTTACCCGTGAGACGCCGTGTTGAATGGCTTTTACGAAATTACCCAGAACTTTTCTCCCCGACTCCATGCTTTCAAAATTTTGTCTATTTGATACACTAATCTACCATTGTGCCAAATTTCGTGATTTTCTGATAGTTAATTCGATTACCGCTAGAACTACCTCAATAACCATGGCCTGCACTCCCGTATGGAAAATGGTGATAAAGATACTAGAGACAGTTAGTCAGATCATTTTTTTGCTTCAAATATAGAGAACATATTAGTGAAGAACTGACTTATGGAACTTCGATTTGGAGAATTGGTGTTTCAGACTCGCACGAAGTGAAGATTCGACATTGGAATCTTCTTCTAAGTATTTTTGTTCACACCACTCGCATCGATTCTTGATATTCTCTAGTGTTCTCCAAAAATTTCCTATCAGTTGTAAGAAGGAGGAAGTAAGTAGGATGAATCTGAAATTTTTCCAAAAGATTATTTCGGGTTTTCGGGAGACGAAAATATAAAAATTTAATTTTTACGGAAAAAAAATTTTTCGCGTCTGCCGCCCGGGCGGGCGACTTTATCGTCGATTTCGTGCTACCGTCCGGGCGCCCGCCACGGCGCTCCCCAGGGCGGCCACCCATTCTCAGTGGGGGTACTTGCTCCGCAACCAGGAGACATGGGATAGAGTCACCGGATACATCGAGCTGGTGATGACCCGTAAGGAGGAGAAAGAGAGGGAAGTGAGGTGCCTCGAAGCAGGCGAATTACCGTGAGTCTGCCGATTCGAACAGAAGTGTTCCAAATGTTTCCAGGAGGAATGTGATGGACTGAAGAGGGAAGAGAGAAGAAAAAAGAAAGGAGAAAGAAGAAAGAGAGGGGGGAAATGAAGAATGAAGATACAAGATGCCGACAAGTGGCCAAAGAGAAGTTGGGGAAGAGGAACGCTCGCAGACGAGCGCGAGACATGCCGCTAATCCTGAAGTTATGCTCGCGCGGTTCCGGGCTAAGATGATAGATGCAGGTGGATCTCCTCCTTGATTGCCCGATGCCCCAGGTATCGGACATCAAGGGGAGAGGGATTTTACACGAACGGACCCACCTCTTGGTACTCAAACCCGTGTCCCGCCTGGTATGGCCTACATGGATTATGCGTAGCCCGCGTAAGCTGAACCAGTCCGGTGTCTGGCGACGGATCCAAAAGATCTTGAGGCAGATTTTGCCCTCTAACCACCTTAAAAAAACACATCGAGAGATTGATTGATTGATAACGGATTTATTAATGCCTAGGTCTTGGTAGACCGTAAGGCAACAGTATATACAAGTTAAAATGTGTAAAATTCCAATATAAAAATATAGCATTCTTCTTGATATTCAAATACTAGGTTCAATACGATAGAATATACATTTTTTAGCATACGAGAATAGGTAATACAGAGTACAACAGAAGGTACAGATGAAATTATACATATTACTGTGCGTTTGCGCACCAACAAAAGTGCATTCTCACATTCGTTTCTGAGTTTTTCAATTTTTGGCTCAATTTTACATTCAATGTCGCAATCCTTCAAATCGCAATAAGTGAACATACATTAAGTGACATCAATTCCTTCTCTTACATACAAATATTTTAACAGAGTAGATTTGAATGAATCCAGTGGTGTTATAATACGAATGCTCGGGGGTAATTTATCCCACGCGAGCTTAGCTTGAACCGAGAACGCACCCTGATACGCAGTAGTACGTGTGGTAGGGATGATCAGTCTGGATGATTGATTCCTATCGGAACGACGAATTTCGTTGTCTATAGGGAAAAGATCATACAAGTACTTTGGCTTGGACGTTGTGAAAATCTTGTAGAGGATCTTAGAGAGAGAGAGAGAGAGAGAGAGAGAGAGAGAGAGAGAGAGAGAGAGAGAGAGAGAGAGAGAGAGAGAGAGAGAGAGAGAGAGAGAGAGAGAGAGATACATCAAGCTGGTGATGACTCGAAAGGAGGAGAAAGAGAGGGAAGTGAGGCGCCTCGAAGCAGGCGAATCACAGTGAGTATGCCAACTCGAACAGAAGAGGTCCAAATTGTTCCAGAAGGAACATGATGCTCTGAAGAGGGAAGGAAGAAGAAAGAAGAGAGAAGAGAGAAGATCGAAGAAAGAAGAATGAAGAGCAGGAAGAAGACCATGGAAGGAGGAACAAGACCTGCGAGTCCTGAAGAGAGAGCCGCTCGATCTAGAGCGCGAGACGCCGCCGGTTCTGAAGTAATGCTCACGTGGTCCCGGGGCCGGATTGTTGAGTTTGGTGGATCTCTCCCTTGTCCAATGGCCGATGCCAACGGAGAAGGAAGAGAGGGTTTTAATCGGAAGGGGTGGCCGTATCGATGCGAATCCCAGCCCGGTACTGTTGGGGGGGGGGGGGGGCACGGACAAGCCGTATTGGCCGAGACCTCACCAACCCGGAGAAGCAGAATAGTCGCTCCCCGGAAGAACGTCGCAGCGTTGTTCGCCCTACAACCACCTAAAAAAAAAAAAAAAAAGAGAGAGAGAGTGAGAGAGAGAGACAGACAGACAGAGACAGAGATAGCAGTGAGCATGGGTCACGATTGTTCTTGTTATCTGCATTTTTGATCTAGCACTTCGTTACTCTTCATTTCAGTGTATCACACTAAGAAGGATCCCTCAAATTATTCATCTCCCTACGCCAATTTTCTCAAAATGTATAATGTATCTAAGTCCTGGATTGAAACTCATCGCTCTGAATGAGAATCATCACCCTGCGTATGAGAAGAATCAATGCACGGAGAGACGGACGAGAAACACCAAACATCTACCGAACCCTTTTCTGAATTGATAACACATAAGTTCTTATGTCAAGAGAGAAAGAGTTGCTTGAATTTCGATATCATGTTTGTTTATAAACTCCTCTGCATCCTCCATAGGTTACCATGATTAGGAAGGAATATACACGTTCATTTTCCCGAATTCGTGGCTTTATCGGTATGGCCTTGAAGGCATTGGTGAATTTTATGTGAACCAAACATTGATAAGATTCAAAATCAATGTGGAAACAAAATCTTGTTAGATTACATTCGCTCCACGTGAGTGAAACTATCACCCTCTCGTAGACATCCGATTTCTCTCAAGATGCATTGAATCTTCCGATTCTTAAACAAGCCATCATAATCTCTCAAATATGCTTGTATTTGTATTGAATTCTGTTTTTCGTCGAGGAACTCTCCCTGCAGTGTACCCACTGCATGTCTGAGAGTCTTAATGACCCCTCTGGTATGAGCACTGGAGATTATTATTCCTTTATATTATGTCGCGTCACGACTGTTGTGGTGTCCGAAGTCACTAGATGCTCCCCTAGATGCTAACCTCACCCTGTAAAAATGTCACCAAGCCTGTTTTTACCTAACCTCACCTGTCCTGTCGAGGTGGAAAATGTCCCTAGACGTGTTTTGACCCAATTTCTCCCCACTTTACCCCTAGGGTTGGATATCCCTAGAATTCGCTAACCTAATCTTACCTGACTAAGAAACTGCGCGTAGCGCGGTGACTATTTATGTTTTCCTTTGAGATTTTTTCACTTACCTAGGTGAAAAGTTTTTTGATTTTGCACCTGTTTACTACTCGATACAGGTTAACCTGAACGGTCGTGGAGAATGCCCCTAGACGCAATTTGACCCAATTTTATCAGATTTCACCCCTAGGGTAGACAACCCTAGATTTCGCTAACCTAACCTTACCTGACAGAAAAATTGCGCGTAGTGCTGTTACTATTCGCGTATTTTCTGAGATTTCTCCCCTTACCTTGGTATACAGTTTCCTAATTTTGCCTCTGTTTACCACACAATACAGATTTTTTACCTGATCCCGGGCTTGACGCCCCTGTTACCAGATTTTGATTCGTATTGTCTCAGTATTTTTCAAATGTTGTTTTCAATTTGCTACAGCTTTTCAATCCGATTACTCTTTGACCCACCCCCTTCTTATTATGATTAACTGATTATGATCAATGATTAAGGATGATTAATGAGAATGAATCAGTTTTCAATTAGTCGGAAGTCTGTTCGTTGCACACTTGTCTTGTGTTATCATTCTTTTAGCACCAAGTTCTTTAGAGCTCCCGCTCACCACACTTTTGTGTGATGTCAGGTACAGGAACACAGGCTCCTGCAATGTTTCTAAGCGTTTTGTGGGTCCCTCTGTTTTTGTCTGGATTTATTTCATTTTTGGTGTGCAATTGTCTATAGTCTGTCTGTTAAACCCTCCCCCCGAGTCACCGTTGAATTCGAACCGACTTTTGCACTTACTCATCATACATAGGTATTATGATGTCGCAGGCGCGGGAATACGGATTGTCTCAACGATGGGAGTTCGGGTTCTTCTGTCTTTGTCTCGAGATGGAATGTGATGAATGGAGAGGATGAGATGAATGGCGTTGATGTAGAAAATGGAGAATGAAAATGAGAAGAAACGAGGAAGGGTAAAGGAATGGAGTGAAAGTGAATGAGTTGGTGTTAATGTAAATATTAGTTGGAAGATGCAATGAATGAATGATTTGAATGAAAATGTGATACGATGAGCAAGGAAAGAGTAATGAGATGAATGAGAATTACCGACTCATTCTCCTACTTGGTGCTGAATTCGGACGCAACCTCTGCACCCGAGGGCGGCTTACCTTCGTGCAAGAATTCAATCCCAAGTAGGCGATCATTGGCGTGTATGAATGTTGTAACGAGATTGTGTGAATGATCAAAGAATTTGATGAAAGAATAATGTAGAAAAGGAGATGAATGGTGTTGATGTAGATGATGGAAAATGGATTTGAGATGAAATGGGGAAGTGGAAGGGAATGAGCTGGTCTTGATATTGATGTTGATGATGAAAAATTAGTTAAAGATGTAATGAATGAAGGACTCGGATGAAATTGAGATAGAAAAATGAGATAATGGAAAGAGTAATGAGATGATGAGAATGAAAGATAAATGTGGAAAAGGAGAAGAATGGAGTTGATGAAATGAAAAGAATGAGAATGACCGCCTCACCCTCCTACTTGGTGATGCGTGCAAGAATTCATCTCCAAGTAGGCGATCATTGACGTATATAAATGTTCTGACGAGAAGGTGTGAATGATGGAAAAATTGAATGAGATATGAATGTAGAAAATGAGATGAATCGTGTTGATGTAGCAAATGAAGAATGAAAATGAGAAGAAACGAGGAAGGGGAAGGGAATGGAGTGAAAGTCAATCAGTTGATCTTAATGTAGAAAATAAGTTGAAAGATACAACGGAGCAACGATTCGAATTAAAATGTGATACGATGAGCAAGGAGAGAGTAATGGGATGGACGAGAATAACCGCCCGACCCTCCGAGTTGGTGATGAATTCGGACGCAACCTCTGCACCCGCGCGCGGGCGGCTTACCTGCGTGCAAGAATTCAATCCCACGTAGGCGATCGTTGGCGTGTATGAATAATATGACCAGATGGTGTGAATAGTGGAAAAATTGAATGAAAGAAGAATGTAGAAAAGGAGATGAATGGTGTTGGTGGTGGTAGTGGTGATGTAGATGATAGAGATTCGGAATGAGATGAAATAAGAGTGAATGAGTCGGTGTTGCTGTAGGAAATTAGTTGAAGAATGCAATGAATGAATAATTTGGAAGAGAATGAGATAAAATGAGCATGGGAAGAATCATGAGATGAATGGAAATGACCGCCTCACCCTCCTACTTGGCGATGAATTCGGACGCAACCGCTACACACGAGGCCGGCTTACCTGCGTGCAAGAATTCGCCTGCAAGTAGGTAATCATTGGCCTATATGAATCATGCGAGCAGATAGTGTGAATGATGGAGAAATTTGATGAGAGAAGAATGTAGAGAAGGATATTGCACAATTGAGACTTTTGTGAAAAAAGTCGAATATTGTATAGCTACGAGTAAAAATGCACTCTCTGATGGACCATATAATTTATGAAACCGAATTGATTTGAGTCAAATGATTATGTAATTTGGGACAATTCAGAGTTGTTGCGAGACATTATATTCTTCCATTCTCGTAAAAGACACTAAATAAATTACTGGCTCCCTCATATAGTCATTTTTTCATCTAAAATTTTTTCATAGCCATCGGGTATTTCCAATTAATTAAACAATTATGACGGCCAAAAATGATAAACTTGAGGAAAATTTCCGAAAAAGATGCTATTTCGGCAACTTCGCATTCTCAGGTGTCTCCATCGTTGAGATGTAATTTCAGTAGTTACAACAATTCCCATCAAAAGAGCGAAATTTGGACCAAACTTTATTCAATGTCGAGTGGTTTGATTTATTGGAAATTGATATTGATATTCATATATAGGTAGTCGTATTCGATTGTAATATTACCCACAATAGTTCGTATTTTCTAATTTTCCAAAGTATTCATCCCGATATGCGAGAGATTCGAAAATTAATCTCAAAATGTCCATATTTATCAATATTAGCATGAGCTTTCTGGAACTCCTTTAAAAAACGCGCAGGAATTCCGCTAGTCCAAAATATTTCGGACTCGAATATATTCATTTCATACATATACCCATACATCTCGAGAATCGTTCCAGTTCCCCATCTCCTCGTATAATTTTCCAGGTTCACAGGTGTTCAAGGGCCGTGATTTGGCTGGATGCTGCTATTGTTTCAGCGCTTAATTCGAGGTTAACTAGATGATTCACTCCATTGTCTACGAGAACATCGAACACGGTTCTGTCAACCTCCGAGATCAGCATGTTGCAGTTTGAATTTTCTAGATTGCCCTAGCTTGTACTGTTTTTGTGAGAAAAAGACCAATAAACATGATCATCCAAATTCTGTTGCCAATCTTCTACATCCAAACAAGATCGCAAAATCTTGATTTCTCACATTTAGATAACATAACAATCTAAATTTGGCTCGGAATGTAAAGTATTCACGGTGCGTCGGAAAGACGGGGAAGTCGAGGGTGAAGGGACTTGGGGAATTCTTCCGGGACTATTTTCGAGGTACCTCCACGGCCATTTTCCCGAAGGAATCGGAAAAATCGTCGATGGAATTTGAAATAAAGTCGATTCTACCATTTGGAATCATAAATTTTGTTCCCGCCCATTTTTGATTTAGAATTCATTGAACTGCTTCAAGTTTATCTTTGCCTGAAGTCAAATTTTCCACTTAATCTTAAGAAGTGAAAAGTATATTTTTCAGTGATGAAATGCAAGTTGAGTTGAGTTTATCAAAGTTTATCAAAAGATCATAAATATTGATCAGAAAGGGAATGAAAATATTCAAAAGAAATCTGACATTTTTAGTGATTATTTATTGAATAAAATGGGATTTTTAGTTTGTAAGTATTGAATATTCAAAAATTGTAAAATGATCAAATTTAGTGTGTTCGCTTCAAATCTTGAAATCGTCCAAAATTTCGATTATCGAATGATATTTACATGTATTACTTTCACTAGGACGTGAGGGACGCGGTCCTGGTATCCCCAGCCGTAGCGCGGATTTTTAACCTGTGGCTAATTTTCGCTCCTCGTGCATGAGGGTCCCGTGTCGCGGACAGTGTGTCTGTGGGCAATTGGCTACCAGTGAACGTAATCGAATTCAAACTCAACTGTTCAAAATTTCCTCAGCAACGCGTTATCAAGCAAACGGAAAATTGAATCGTTTTCTCAGATCCGTTCAGGTTTTTGGAGCGAGCACACGTACTTCTAACCTAACGATTTTTCCTCCTCCTCAGGTCAATTCATTTCATTTTCAAAGTTTAAATAAAAATCAGTCCAATTTCTAAATTTGTTTTGAACTCATTCATCTCCCTGCGCGATACTCGCGAAGCACGCGAGCACATTTGGCGACCGTGACAGGACATTCAAATTTGGATCCTGCTTGAAACTCGCGAGGGAGATTGTCGACCATGCAGAGGAGGAGAGGGGCCAGCAAACAATCAGCTCCGCGCAAGAGTCAGTGCACTGGCACCGAGAACGAGAGAAATCGTGCAGCGCAAGGAGAGGAGGAGCCGGCAGAAAGCGACGGAGAGTTCGAGGTACCGGCAGCGCAACATAACCAACACCAAGCGCGAGGTTGGCCTCCTGTGCGCGCGGATCATCAAGCGCGGAGCCGGCCTCCAGTACAAGCGGATCATCAAGCTGCTGTTCTCGAAGATGAGTACGGAGAGCCACAATTCCAAGGAGCGGACCTGCAGCCAAGGCCGAGAGCTCGCGGACCGCAAACGCAACGCCCAGCACGACGCCACGCATCATCGCCGGGGGGACAGATCCCGGCACGTCAGCGAAGAGGTAGGCCTCCAATAGCTACAGACAATGACGCCGCACAACAAAGACCAGGCGTCGCTCTCTCTTCCCCGTTACCGGCTCCTCCGATGCGAGCTCGCGGTAGACCACGTGCCGCAATCCAGCACGATATCCAAGCGGCTGATCAAATCAAGGAAATACAGCCCCCTACGCCCCGTCAACGCCGAGGCCAAGGCAGAGACAACACGCCCGCGCCCGAGCCTGAATTGCCAGTGCAGCAACTGCAGCCTGTTCAAGAACATCATCAACAGGGCCAGGATGAGTACGAGTTTGTACACGAAAACGACATAGGTGAGCATCACATTCTACCTCCGCGTCGTCGAGCCAGACAGAGACAGAGAGAGGAAGCCGCCGCGCAGCCGCAACAAAATGGCCTCGGTGAAGGCACGAGCCCGAGATCGCACTCACACCACCACGCCGGCGTCGCAGTAGACGCGACTATATCGACGAGCCCGACCACGAGGCTCTCGAATTGCTGCAGCCACCATCACCTCGCCCGTGCCTAGGAAGGCGCGCGCGATCTGCTGCCACACCGGGGCAACACGTGCAGCTCCCGTTCTCTCTTCCACGTCGAGAAAGACACGGCGATGCTGCTTTTCCTTCGGAGCAGCGTGCGCAGCTCCCGCCCCCTCGTCCACGCCGAGAGAGACGCGGTGATACTGCTGGAACACCAGAGCTGCCTGCGCAGCCTACATCACATCTCCCGCGCCGACACAGACGCGGCGATCATGCACCTCTCCGAGAACATCAAGGTCGAGCCACACTGGCTCCGACAGAGCAACAATCTTCACTACAAGCACCAGCTGCGCGACGAGCGATGAGTCGTCCGCAAAATCACCAGAACCAGCGCCCTGCTTTTACAACAAGATCGACTGCGGCTGATCGACAGGTCGAATATAGGAATTTTTCTCAGCAGAATTTTCACGATGATGAGTTTGGATATTCTAGTGATGATTCCGAATTTGACGATATGCAAGATCCTTCTGATCCTCCAATAACTAGCTATCCCCAAGCAAATTTTATCAATTTTTCTAGACCAAATCAATTTCCTGCAGCACATAGTACTGAATATCAAATAAATCCTAACCAGAATTTTCCAAATTCAAATCAAAATGATATTGATAGATTGGCGAATATATTGACAAACACTTTTACAAATTCTCAATTGGATATTACTGCTTCGAATAATAGTAACAATTGCGATAAAATTTTGAAAAAGCTGCCTGAATTTTCTGGGAGTTCCTCTGATTGACTCCATTTCAAAAATGCCGGTGATACAGTGGTGAATGGAAATCAATGTGCAGACAGTGAAATTGTTTTGAGGTTATTTGAATGTTTGAAGGGTGAGGCACGTGCATGTGTCACGAATCTTTTCGCATCAAATGCTACAGCTAAAGAGATCATGGCATCTCTCAATTTGCGCTTTGGAAATACTGATTTGACTTCAGAAGATATTGTTTCTGATATAAGAGAACTTCCAGATGTAGATTCAGGTGGCCTTGGTCTAGTTGATTTTTCGACCAAGTTAAAAAATGCTGTAGTTGCCATCAAATCATTGAAAGATACTGATTATCTTCGTAGTCCTGAATTTATAAAACAAATTTTGAGGAGAATTCCAACAAATATGCATCGGAGTTATGCTAAATATTCTGCTGAGTTTAGCCACTTGAGTCCCGTAGGAAATTTAGCTAATTTTATGATTAGAGAATCTGAAATAGCTGTCAAGGCGGGGATCACCGGCACACAAAATAGAAAATAGTATCCGTACTTTTGATCAGACCTACTTTTCTTCATGTATTTTGGCACGCTGAATCCGAATCCGAGGTCGGTTTGACCCGACTACTTCTTGTTTTCGAGAAAATCCTGAAAAATATGGAAATAGCGCAGAATAGCACGATTTTCTCGAAAACAAGAGGTAGTCGGGCCAAACCGACCTCGGATTCGGATTCAGCGTGCCAAAATACATAAAGAAAAGTAGGTCTGGTCAAAAGTACAGATACTTTTTTTTTGTGTGTGTGTGCCGGTGTTACATTACACCGGCATACAAAAAAAAAAGTATCTGTCTTTTTGACCAGACCCACTTTCCTTCGTGTATTTTGGTACGCTGAATCCAAATCCGAGGTCGGTTTGGCCCGACTACCTCTTGTTTTCGAAAAAATCGAGAAAAATTCTATGAAAATCGTAGAAATAGCGCAGAATAGCACGATTTTCTCGAAACAAGAAGTAGTCGGGCCAAACCGACCTCGGATTCGGATTCAGCGTGCCAAAATACATTAAGAACAGTAGGTCTGGTCAAAAGTACAGATACTTTTTTTTATTTTGTGTGCCGGTGTAATCAATCTAGGTGAATCAGATCAAAATCAAAGTTCAACCAGTCAAAACACCAAAAATGCTAAATCATCTCGCACAAATTCACCAACACAAAAGGTAATTTTCGCTACAGGAGCGAGTGATTCCAATCAACAAACATCTGATTCAAATAATGTTGTCAAATGTTCTCGTTGTGGATTTAGGCATTTGATTGATGTGTATAGGAGTTTTGCTAGAGAAACGGTTAATGAGAGATGAAATATTGTCAGAAGACTTAATTTATGTTTTAAATGCTTGAAAGATGATCACTCAAAAGACCAATGCCCAAGTCCTATACAAAAACCGTGTGATCAATGCACTCGCAAACATGACAAACGTTTGCATTTTACTAGAAATTTTTATTTACCTAGAATGCCAAGATTTTCCGAACGGCCAAGTGAAGGTGGTGCTCTCTTCGGAGGAATTGCTCCGAGGAGAGCTCTACCTTCACAGCAAGGTCAGGATCAAAGCGCGAATGTTGATCAATCTCAAAATAAGACTGCATGACTAGATATGGTGATTTTGAGGATAATTCCTGTAATATTAGTAGGACCAAGAGGTTCTAAGCTGGTTCATGCTTTGCTAGATGGAGGAGCTTCCGTCACAGTCATTAATCAAAATATCATAAGAGAAATTGGATCTGTGATGAGTAGCCATGCACGTACTGCTATTAGATTAGTCACTAAAGACGAGCCTATTGCGATTTGCTCTAAGGAAACTACTTTTTCAATTCGAACTGCCACTGCTTCGTTCTCCTTAAAAAGTGTCATTGTTGTAGAAAATTTAGCTCTACCAAAGCATACTTTGCCTACAAAAATTTCAGATCTATGCTATGAGAAAACAGGAATTCGAGTCCAAACCTATGATACTGTACCAGATATGATAATTGGCCAAGACAATATCAATTTGATTGTGGTCAGAGAGTTGATTGAGTTAGCTAAGCCAAATTTTCTTCTGTCTCGTTGTACTCTAGGCTGGACTCTTCATGGAAAAGTTCCCAAATTGAATAATAGTCGAATCAATTTAGTAGCAGTCAACTTTCTACAACAAGATACCTTGCCTATCACATCAGAAAGTTTTGATCATTTGTTCGAGGAATTTTTGAAGCTTGAAAACATAGGGATAACCTCTCAATCGCGAGTCCACCCAGATGATAAATTAGCTTTGCGAATCTTAGACAAGACGAGTAAACGTGTGAACGGAGTTTGGCAGGTTGGTTTGTTTTGGAGAAACAATCTTGAATTCATTCCTCACGGTCAAGCAACAGCTTTGAATCGTCTCAAAATCCTACTAGAAGAATTTCAGCTAGACCCTGCATACGCTACTTTATATAAGGGTGAAATGCAGCGCCTTTTTGATAACGGCTACGCCACAACAGCTACAGGACCACCGCAAGACCCTCATTGGTATCTGTCACATTTCGGTGTTATCAATCCAAATAAGCCTGGCAGAATTCGAATTGTTTTCGATGCTGCTATGCGATCCGGCTCAAAGAGTTTCAATGATTGAATGTTGAAAGGACCTGATCTGCTCAAACCTTTGTTAGGTGTTTTGATGCGTTTTCGACAATCTTTCATAGCTTTAATAGCAGACATTCGAGACATGTATCTTAAAATCAAAGTTAGAGTAGAGGATCAAGATGCTCAACGATTTCTCTGGATCAGTGAGTTATGTAAAATCATTTAATGTGTCATAACATCAGTATTTTTCGGATCTACATCTTCGCCTAGCACTGCTTTATATATCAAAGATAAAAATGCAGATGAATTCGTAGGTAAATATCCAAAAGCTGTCGAAAGTATTGAGAAAAATTCTTATATGGATGACTGGTTAGAAAGTTTTGATACTATAGAGGAGGCAAAAGAGATAATGGATCAGGTAATCGAAATAAACAAAGCAGCGAATTGGGAAATGCATGGATGGGCAAGTAATGATACGAATGTAGTACAGCACTCTCGAACGGGTGATTGTAGACAAAGTTTAATAAGTCTTGTAGAGCCAAAAACTGATGAAAGAGTCCTTGGAATTCAATGGTTGATGAACACAGATGAACTTTGTATCAAATTTGAACTCACAAGATTGAAACCTGAGATTTATTCAGGAATTGAGATTCCAAGTAAACGCCAGTGTTTGAGTATAATTATGAGTATTTATGATCCTTTAGGTTTGATATCTTCATTTACTATTCAAGGTCGAATTCTCATGCAAGATATTTGCCGTAGTAAAATTGACTGGGATGTGAAAAAGAATTTTCAACTTGGAAATGGTGGCTCATAGAACTGTCAAAGATAGAAAATTGTCGAATTCCACGGTGTTATAAAATCAGAGATCAAATCGTAGATACCGAAATGCACATTTTCTGTGACGCGAGTACCAAAGCTTATGGTGCAGCAGTCTATTGGAGATTCAAATTATTGAGCGGAAATCTGCATACAGCCATTGTTTTAGCCAAAAGTCGAGTAGTCCCACTCAAATCTCAGACCATTCCTCGTCTTAAATTGCAATCCGCTCTTTTAGCTGTTCAGCTGGCAAAAACAGTCGCTCAAGAACATGATATCAAATACTAAAAACGCGTTTTTTGGTCAGATTCTCGAATTGTTGTGCAATGGATAAAATCAGATCGTAGAATTTTCAAATGTTATGTTTCAAGTCGTTTGGGTCTTATCGATGGAGAAACCGAGGTGTCTGAGTGGAGATGGACTCCGGGATGTCTAAATCCAGCAGACGATGCCACAAGATGGTCCAAAGGCGTTCTAGAAAATGATAGCCGATGGTTCCTTGGCCCTCCGTTTCTCGAAATGTCTGAAATACATTGGCCAGTCGAAAACAACGAGGAAATTTCAAGCTCTCATGATTATGAGCAGGAAAAATTGATTACTGCAATTACAAGTAGCAAGGAAGACGAGGTCTACCCTTTTTTGCCTGATTGTAGTAGGTTTTCTAATTGATCAAAATTGATGAATTCCACTTTTATGTGATCAAAGCTTGTGACAACTTCACTCTCTTTCTAACCAAAAATTGTCAATTGGGGGATTATACTGACTCAGAGCCATGGGATTATGCAGAACAGCTGTGGTTTCGTCAAATTCGAAAATCTCTCTTTGAGAATGAGATTAAACTGTTATCAAAATCTCGAGCTCTGCCAAAGGATTCCAAGTTAGCAACACTCTTTCCAATTTTGGATGAACAAGGCTTGATACGCGTGAATGGCCGTGTAGAGTTCTTACCTCGCAGTAGTGTAAAATTTGAGCCAATAATTTTAGATGCCAACAATCCCGCTGTCCAACTCTTGATAAAATATCATCATGAAAAAGCTTTTCACAAGAATCATGAGATGGTTTCAAATGAATTGCGACAAAAGTTTTGGATTTTAAATGTCCGTCGGTGTTTGATATCAATTGTAAATAAATGTGCTGTTTGCCGACTGTTGAGAGCTAATCCATACATTCCAGAAATGGCAAATCTTCCAGACGTGCGTCTAGGCTACAAATTTAGAGCCTTCACTTACACAGGACTTGATTATTTTGGGCCAATCATTGTGAAAATCGGACGACGTTGCGAAAAACGTTGGGGCGCAATGTTCACATGCCTCACAACTCGCGCTATACATCTTGAGTTAGTTCATACACTGAGTACCGACTCTGCAATCATGGCAGTCAAAAGATTTGCTGGAAGGCGCGGATTTCCTCTGATTATGTACAGCGATAACGCCACCTGCTTTCGAGGAGCAAGCTTAGAGCTACATAACGTAATCAAAACTATAGATAAAAGTAAACTCTCAAATTATGCACTAGTAAACAGCTTCCAATGGAGATTCAATCCTCCTGCTGCATCACACATGGATGGTGCGTGGGAGCGAATGATTAGATCAGTAAAAGAATGTTTGACAAGTGCTCTACATGGGCACACCCCACAAGAAGAACTTCTTCGCACTGTTTTAGTAGAAGTAGAGCACTCAATCAACTCTCGGCCACTAACTCACGTATCTCCAGATCCAAATGATCTAGAAGCATTGACTCCCAATCTATTTCTGATTGGTTCCACTTCTGGAATGGCCAGGTCAGTAAGATACGACATCAGCTCGATAGATCTCAAAAAGCAGTGGCATTTAGCAGAACAGTTTGCTGATGCATTTTGGAAGCGTTGGCTGAGAGAGCATTTACCTACTTTGGTTCCTAAAAAGAAATGGTTTCATTCTGATGACCCATTAGAAATAGGTGACATTGTATTGATGATAGGAAATAATGTTCCAAGAAATGAATGGAGAAAAGGTGTGATCAGTGGAGTTTACCCAGCGAAAGACGGGTGTGTGCGTGTAGTAGATGTTAAGACAGCCAATGGAATTTTAAATAGACCAAGTCATAAAGTTATTAAGTTTGCTAGAGTATAAAACGCATGTTTTCTACGGGGGGAGGAATGTTCCCGCCCATTTTTGATTTAAAATTGATTGAACTGTTTCAAGTTTATCTTTGCCTAAAGTCAAATTTTCCACTTAATCTTAAGAAGTGAAAAGTATATTTCTCAGTGATGAAATGCAAGTTGAGTTGAGTTTATCAAAGTTTATGAAAAGATCATAAATATTGATCAAAAAGAGAATGAAAATATTCAAGAAAAATCTGACATTTTTAGTGATTATTTATTGAATAAAATGGGATTTTTAGTTTGTGAGTATTGAATATTCAAAAATTGTAAAATGATGAAATTTAGTGTGTTCGCTTCAAATCTTAAAATTGTCCAAAATTTTGATTATCGAATGATATTTACATGTATTACTTTCACTAGGACGTGAGGGACGCGGTCCTGGTGTCCCCAGCCGTAGCGCGGATTTTTAATCTGTGGCTAATTTTCGCTCCTCGTGCATGAGGGGCCCGTGTCGCGGACAGTGTGTCTGTGGGCAATTGGCTACCAGTGAACGTAATCGAATTCAAACTCAATTGTTCAAAATTTTCTTAGCAACGCGTTGTCGAGCAAACGGAAAATTGAATCGTTTTCTCAGATCCGTTCAGGTTTTTGAAGCGAGCACACGTACTTCTAACCTAACGATTTTTCCTCCTCCTCAGGTCAATTCATTCCATTTTCAAAGTTTAAATAAAAATCAGTCCAATTTCTAAATTTATTTTAAACTCATTCATCTCCCTGCGCGATACTCGCGAAGCACGCGAGCACAAATTCAATTCCCACGTGATCTCGGTAAACTTACCCTTTCTGATCCTCATTAAAAGCTTTGTGAAATTTTTCACAAGCATTGAAAAAAAAATTTTTCTTTCGTAAAATCGTCTGAATCCTTCAGAATTTGTAGTCAGAATTTACCTACGATGACGAGGGAAGCACCAACCTTGCGGGTCTTGGATCTTGACGAAACTTTGGGGAACTCCTCGTTTTGGTGAGAAATGAATGTACACAAAAGTCTTCGTCTAATGGGGCTCCTATCCTGAGATACAGTCATGGAGGTTAGCATTGTCAATAAATCTTTATATGTGTCATTCGGACACGAGCCTATATGGACAATGCTACTTTCCATAGCTGTACCTCGTGATAGGAGGTCCATTGGACAAAACCCTTGTGGGTACCTTCATTTCTCACCAAAACAAGAAGATTTCCGAAGTTTCGTCAAGATCCAGGACCCACAAGGTTGGACCTCTCGTTGTAAGTCCGGATGACTTAATTACTTTGCATTCAATCCAGAAGACTACGTTTGCCAATAATTACCAATTCAAAATTCTTTGAAAATCAACGCTCAGAACTAACGGGTATGAGTGTGAATTTTTGTTGATGGTTCCTCTTTTGACTGTACCAAATCATGAAATAGATTTGTAAATCGCAAATTGTTGGGCATCGATATGAAACAAGCATGTTACATCGCTATCTGATGGTATGAAGCTTCCATTGAGAATAGTAAACAAATCATCTCTTACGAACTAACAAGCGAGGGACCACGGAGTCCGGGCCGCCAATCATCCCAAAATTCCTTTCACAGTTTGGTATCATCTAGAATATGGAAAATCTAGAGCAACTCCGTCAAATGGGCCCCCTATCCAGAGCTACAAGCAAAAACGTTAGCATTACCAGAATATCTATATATATCACTCTTTTACATGGTCCTATATGAGCAATGTTGATCTCAGTGGCTGTATCTCTGGACAGGAGATCCATTTGACGGAGTTACTCTGGATTCTTCATATATTCGATAGTACAAAACTGTGAAAAAATCTTGGGGGAGATTGGCGACCCGGCCCCCGTGGTCCCTCTTTGTGAGTTGAATCTTCGGTGAATCATGGTAAATGAAACTAGTGATGAGAGTATTCATCTGTTATTGGACGACATATCGATGGATTTCAACCACCAATAATGAGGATATTACAAGAACACAAGTGTGGCTAAGTGAATTCATTTCTAAATAATAACGCTATCGTATCTGATCCTCGCATGGGAATAGTATATGGGTGATTCCGCCGAAAGTCTGATTTTTTGGGGCCAAAATCGTCGTAGGGAGTGATTTGAGTAAAAAAATTATTTCAGCCCCAGACGAGTTCTGGTGTCTCGTTGCAGTAGGTTTCTACTTTTTTTGGCACAAAAGGGAGTACCTAGAGCTGCGTAGCTCAAAATTGAAGCCGGACAGAGATATGTCGAGTTTAAGGGGTCGTAAAGGGGACGGAATTGACGAAGACGGAATTGACATTTCGCCTCAGAAATATTCTCACGGCTCGCCAACTAATCGGAGACTCTTTTCCGCATAGATTCGATCCAATGCAACCAAATACTCCAAGAAAATGTGTTCCACAAAGCGAGACAACGCGTTGGGGAGGAGCACAACATGGGGACAGAATTGACCGGAAATTTTGTACGCCATCTGGAAAACACGTTTATGTGGTGCACTCGGCCGCGGATTCGAGTTTTCGGTTTATGTCGCGCAAGAATTAGGTGTATTTGGGTGTCTGGAAACCAACCTTATTGGTTAGAAAGGCTCATTAGACGATCGGGGACTTTGCCGACCTTATTAGTGCTGTGCAAGCAGTTTCGGTGCAAACCCGTCTTCAGAATGTCGGATGCCCGTTCGCGAACTAAGCAAGTAATTTTGACTCGCAAAGTGGGGGAATATGTTGTTCGAAGTATTACAAATTGAAGTGCATAGCTACACATAGGGGTTCTTGACTCTGCATATGCGCTGCAGTGAATGCAAGAGTCGAAGGTGGGTTTTCTACAGGGGACGGAATTGACATTTCGGCCCTTTATGAGGCACTACAAATTACGGGGACGTCGAAATCGACTCAAAAACTATTAACATAGTTGCGCACCAATAGAATACACCCCAGAAAATTGCTACAATACACATTCAAACCCTTGGAAACTTAGAGGAACTTGGAACACGGAAGATCACACTTTCAACGGAATCACTGATATAACAAAAGACTTTGATTCTTTACGCACTGCTGGAAATTTTTCCACACGAACGTAACAACTTCATGAACTGTTGAGATTTCCTCACGCACGAGCATCAGCGAGTGCGTAAAGGATCTCAACAGTGCGTGAAGTGTTACTCATTCCTAGAGTTCATTCAATTTTGTTGAAGGAATATATCATTCGATCAAGCGTGCAGTCGACATCAGAATCTCCTTGATATAGTCCTAGTGTATCGTCGGATATTGCATCCGATGAGCGACTGTTTTTGAGCTCCGCGTTCCCGGAAAGAGCTCGGGGCCAGTCTTAGGGGAAGGCGAGTTGAGATTCTGAAATTTTCAAAAATAATGACACGTTCCTTGGGGCCACTCTGGATATGGGCATTTCTCAGATTCATACCTCACCTAGAATTCTCCATGACCTCTGCTCGATTCAAATGTGGAATCGAAAAATGATCTGGTGATCCGAAAAGAAAATAACTTTGCGATTGATGAAATTGGTTAACGTGACTTGAAATAATTATACAGATATAGAGATTCGGAATTCTGAGATTGAGTCTGATTTTGAAGGATGAGAAAATGAGAACTCACCACTAAAGGCGAGCGCACCTGAGCGGCTCGTTGCCGTTAAGAAGACTGCCCTCCTTGAAAGACGTACAATTTTTTCATAGCTTGAGCGATTTTGGAATAATGGGGGAGGGACTGTGATATTTGGCTATCATAACAGCTTGAACTCTGAGGAAGAGAATGAGGAAATATGAGCATCCAATCATTACTGGGCTCGCCACGCTTACCGTCGCCTCACGGATTTGGTACCTTGAATTTTTTCCCCTCTAAAAATTGGTATATCCCGGGTTCTAATGCATCAATTTGACTCTGTCAAGTGGTCATTTCGAAGAAAATTACACTGGCTATCGATTAGGAATAGTTTCGAAAGCGTAGATTGATGCGCATGCGCAGGAGATGCTAAACACTGAATCAGAATTTGCTTCGAAAATGATTTTCGTCAATTTTGACCACTTTCCACCACTTGGGAATGTCTGAAAACACCCATATCCGATGTATTTTTCCTGGCAAACACGTTGGAATAAGGATTTCCCGTTTCCCCGGCTAATTTCTATGAGAAAAATTGATTTTTAGTTTCCGAGAATGTTTTCTGGGGCCTAAATGGAGAGTTGACGATACCCAAATACTTTGTTTCAAATTGTCGATGTTTCAAAAGTATGTCAAAGAATTTCTAGAAAGATCCATCGAGATGCGTTGAAATGCGATTCAGTTGATGGAACATCGATTTGTAGCCTTTTTTAGAGTCGTTTCAGGGTGTTATGAAAAATATAGGCGACCTCGGGACCTGATGATCCTTTTCTCTGACTCACTCTAGTGTAAGGAACTGGGGAAAATTAGTCCGGGGGCCATACCCGACAAGAGCCGATTCGCCATGCTTAACCGCTTAGTCCCTTTGAATTTCAACTCCAACGCACTATCAAAGCTCGCATAAAGAATGAAGGTAACTACTAAGATACAATACATGTACTCGCGTCTAAATTTGAATTCTCTAGCAACTTTTTCCCTCCCATACTACATATGAGCATTCGTCTCACCAGCCTCAACTCATTTGTAGTACGACGCATCGCCCACGTTCTATTTTTTGGATTCTTTCTGCAGACCCGCGGAATGAGCTGACAAGAAGTAGTCATCATAACAAGCCAAGGAGATAAGATGATTGTTTATCCATCAACGCTAGAGGTTTAAGCCATCGATACGATGAAAAAACTTGGATTGAGAATCTGAAAGAAAACTCCTGGCTGCGACACCTCCCAAGTCGGCTGAAATTGTTATCGCTTCGTCGCTCAATTCTCTTGCCAATCAAAACGCAGAGTCGGGATTACCTACATCGATGAAACTCAGAACCTCTGTTAGGCCTATGAGAGTTGTTGTTCATGCAAATTCAAACTCAAATCCTTCGGTTCAGATTCCTGCGAGTGTTATGTTAACGATGCAGAATGATCTCAATTTGTCTCAGAACAATACTTTGGAAATAGCAAAAACTCTTCGTCGAGTTACGAATGAGAGAAATATAGTCGAAAGTAATTTGGAACCTAAACATAGTGAAGTCATTCATTCAGTAGATGACTTTTTCAGTACAAAAAATTGAAGTTTACCGTCAAGAAAGGCAATTACGTCGAAGAAGTCGAATTGGTAGTTGTTTATTGTAACGATTCACCACGGTCCCTAGAACTTGTCAAAGAAACCCGCAGAGTGACTGATGTAATGTTAAAATGTGGCCTCGATTACGGAAGAGGATCATTGGGAATTCGTTTATCCGTGCAAGATTCATCCAATAAAAAAGTCGGACGGGATCTTCCGAAATAATTTTTAGATTCTGGAGTGAGGAAATTATTCATTATGGGTTTAGTACAGAATTGTCAAGAGAATCACGAGAACATTGCCAAGTTATGAGAGTTAATTGGGTTGAATAAAGCTCCTGGGAAATATTCTGTTGATTTAAAGGTGACTCATTTGATCGCTGGTATAATTCCACGTGGATCAGCATCTCCATGTACATGGTGTTATGATCCTAGGGATAAATTATCACAGCAGTGTCTTGAATTGAGAACAATTGAGAGAATGCGTTAATGACAGGAAAAAAAATCTTATCTAAATCACAGCGTGGTCATATGATGATTTGAATTCCATTTTTGATAGCTAGATAATAATTTCGGATTCTTCTTCACTAATATGCATGGAAGTAGTCCATGTTTACAAAATTCAACATAGTTTTACATGCATTCAATTTATTCTAGTGTTGAACTCTGAGTTCCTGCAGCACAAGTATTTGAATATCTTGATCGTCGTCAATCTTCTGTCATGTAATTCGACGACGAATTTTTTCATAAAGTCAATTTTTGCATGATCGGAATTTCTCATTTGATACTTATGAGATTTTTTCTGGAGTCAAGAAGCTTGCACATAACGGCTAATACTAGTAAATTTGAGAATGGAGAACTATACCTTCAAACGAAACGGTATCATACAACATGTTACAGAAATAGTGTATATCCCAGAAAAAATAAGTAGCGTGGAGTTTGTGATTTCGATTGGTGAGATTGAAATAGTTTGTAACGGATTCCTGAGTTTGTAACTTTGACGAGAAAAATGGTATCCTTTAACATTGTTTCAGTAATGCTCCGAGTGTAATGTTTAACGGCTAACCATTAGACCCAAGCATTACATTGTGTATCTGCCAGGTTATGGCGTAGGGGGGTATTGTAGTCAGCTGCTCTATCGTTGATCAATGATTAGGATTTTCTGGGTGAGCAGTCGCAATATCATCAAATGATGCATTGTGCTATGCGTGTTGGAGAAAAGTAGCAGTAGCTGCGGCAGCGTCGGCGGTGGCAGTGGCATAATTCGAATTGAGTTGGTGCTCTTGCGGAAACAACCACATAGTGATGTTCTCAGTATTGATGTGAATTTATGATGGGGCGGGGGTGGTGAGGAGGCAATCGGACTACCTTGAAAAATTTCGCATAATCGAGCCAGGTTTGATTGCCGTCGAGCAGACAGCTGCTACCCCGGCCGCTGCACCAGAAGGTCGAGATGCCGCATTGCAGCCGAAACTCGCGTTTTCAGCAATTTGAGTTCATAGTGCAGATGCGGTGGACCAGTGTGAGCGTATTGGGACATGTTTTCGGTGCACCGAAAGCATGCACCACGATCATCGTGTGCGTGACGGTACCATGGGCATTTTCGAAGTCAAGGTGATGGATGGTTATGTTGTCAGTCACCACGCGTGTGTTTGTTGCTTGTCTGCTGCGCACGTTGCGGCCAACATTCGGAGCGTGGTCGGTGGTGATGAAGATTCAGACTGCTTCGGTTCAACATTGGTGGTTTAATCGTTTTCAGGTCACGAGCAGTTGGTGCAATATTGAATATGGGGCAGCAGTGCGTTGTGTTGAGTGTTCATATGAATCCGCCGCGCACCGCGCATACTGCAGCAACGTGACACGGAGGCAGCTTTCTGTGTACTCATCACCAAGTATCGTGTAATTTTATGAACTTAGCTGTAGGCAACGTGGATTTTTTCCAGCTTGAGCGGTCAGACATTATTGTGATGCGACGCCAGTTGGATGTACGACTCTCCATCGATGTGTTGTCGACAGGCTCCAACGGAGAATTTTTCAGTGCAGTGATGGCGTAAGGCAAAATGCTCCGCAGGCATACCCGGCATTCGCACTGCCACATTTGACTGTGCGAGCAAGACGCGTTCGAATGTATTTGGTAAGTAATCCTATCACAACTCATTGCGCGTTTCTAGACTGCTCTATCTCATGGAGATCAGGGGATATCGTCTGCTGGAATGCCGATCAGCTGTTCCGCACGCATGAGATGCGTGACGAACGTGCACAGCTGTATTTTTACGTCCCTCCCTCTCTCTCTCGTTTTTTTCGTCGCTTACGCTATTCTTTCCAGTCGGATCACACAAAATAGATTCCGCGCAATTGGACTGCAAAACATGTGCAGCCGCTGCAGGGTATGGGGCACACGCGCATCGAGTTGGGCTGTGCGACGAGGAGGTGCGCTCATGCATTATCAATGCCAAAATCGACTTTTCGTTTGCTGGCATGTTTTGTACCTCAGAAATATTGATCCTCTAGTTTTTCCTGTCACAACTTATGGTGCGTTTCTAGACTGCTTTATCACGTGGAGATCCAGAGATATCGTCTGCTGGGATGCCGATCAGCTGTTTGGCACGCATGAGATGCGTGACGAGCGAGCACAGCTGTATTTTCACGTCCCTCCCCCTCTCTCTCTCTCGTTTTTCTCGAATAGAGTTCGCGGAACTGAACTGCAGAACATGTGCAGCCGCTGCAGGTTATGGGGCACACGCGCATCGAGTTGGGCTGTGTGACGAGCAGCTGCGCTAATGAGTTATCAATCTCACATCAATCTAAAAGATGTATAACCTATGTAGAACGAGCCTCAAATATCTGTCGCGTACGCTCAAATGTCTCTCGCGTACGCTAGATTATCCCTCGTGTACGCTAAAATACCTCGCGCGTACGCTAAAGTGACTCTCGCGTGCGCTTGGATATCTCTCGCGTACGTTCAAATATATATCGCGTACGCGAAATCATCGCTCGCGTGCTCTACCCCCCTTGATTTCATGATTCATCCACATTCTTGCGTGCGCTACGATCCCTGTTCAAAACAACTCAATTCCAGCGTACGCGAGAGTTGAATTATGGGAACAAGGCAATCAACGCTCGCAGAGGCTCGTTCTACATAGGAATCCTACATAGGATGCGCTCAGCGCGTGAGCGTACGCGCATAACGCTTGCGCTCATAGCATTTGATGCAGGGAATTTCCTGAAGCAGCCTTACCAGCCATTTTCCATTCGGAATTACCACAAGTGAAGAGTTGGTTGATGATTAGTGGGCTTCGAGCGACATTATCAAATCAACAAAACCAAGTTCCTCCATGATTTTTCATGATTAATAGAGAACAACATCAGCGGTGGCCGCGTGAGCCTTTTTGGAAAAAAATATACGTTGAGCAACGTTTTCGCGATTCATTATCCGGATTTGTGACTGCTCATCTTGCTCTTGCCTAGTTTCTGATCCCAAACAAAGTTACAGTCTCCGCAAAGTGAGACGGGTGGTCACCAATGCCGATACTGAGTTGTGAAAACGTTGCTCAACCTAGGTTTTTCCCCGAAATGGCTGGCGGAACCACCACTGCTGGTTTATCCTATTTACTCATGAAAGAAAAAAAAAAAAAAAAAAACGAAGAAAGTTGTGTTTCTAACCCAAAAATGTCGTCCGGAGACCTCCGTCATTCAATGTCATGGGCCGCGTATTTAATCGGTAATGAAAGAGCGAGTAATTCTTAGGGTGGCCAACGTTGATCTTTTTCTCTATTTTATTGTGGAAAAACACGAGGAAACTTGATTTTTTGGCTCAATTATGTCACTCGGAGCCCACCAGGCATCAACTAAGTCTTCCCTTGCGGAAATTCTGCACTGGAAAAAAAATATTGAAATTCATCACGTTTTTCAGTACGATTTTGTTGAATATTCAATAAAATTCGAACTGAATCATTGATTCAATACAAAATTGTCTGAATTTTCAATAAATCTTATCTAAAATCAGATTCAATACGAAGTTTCATGACTCTAAGGACGATGATTGATGATTTCCAAAAGATCGTACTGAACATTCAATGACCTCAACAATTTTCCATTCAATTCGTATTGAAAAGTACACTCAAGTCACAAATACTCTGATTTCTAATACAATCATTAGTTAAATCCTCCGGAGAATTCTTGCGCTTATCTGTTGTATGTTTCTGATAGATACATCATAGGATGGTAATTCGTAACGGTCGCAGATATAGTCTCAAGTAGTATAGCTCTATAACATTTTCATTTCCATGTACCTATTTGAAAAACTATTCGGCAATGAGCACTCGAAGTTCTCCGTGTACGGCCTTTGGGAAATTCTGTAAAAGTTCTGAATCGTTTGCAGAAAACATCCCCAAAACTTGCACAAGTCGAGTGATGTATTCAAGTATAGAATTCATTTCATCTCATTGTGTGACTCCGAGAATTTTCCTCGGAAAAGCTATTGCTTTTCACCACATGCTCAGTCAAAGGATTCTCACTCAAAATGTGGAAAAATGCGAGAAAATTTTTGCATCGATGGCGTGTTTTGCAATTGTTTGTTGATAATAATTCTTGGCAACTATGTAACACTCTACACACTTGCAAAATGTATTGAGTTGAATTACTTACGAGTCATCAAGTTTTATTCACAAGAAGCCAAAATGGCACAAAAACCTTGGTGTACACGCATTTAGGTAATAGAGGCCTTTCGAGACCGTCCTAGATATCTGTTTCAGCAGCGCAATGGTCATGCCTCCAGACTACAAACCGAAGGTTCTCTGGTTCAAACCCCATCATGGACAAAATTGCAAAATCAAATACGTTTTTACTCAGCAGTATTGGTGGGGTATCATCCTCACTTGAATGAGTGTTGAAGTTCGGATAGTCTTAGCCAAGAATTATTTTTTTTTTAACATTAAAAACTTTCATGTTACTAACGTTTGGAATATTCAAGATGCTGTTATTGAATATTCAATATTAGTTATTGCCTTTCAAAAGCCCTTGCTGAAAAATGATTCAATACCATGTATTGAATATTCAATACACCCTTGTGAAAAAATTTACAATACGATCGTACTGAAAAACGAGGAGGAATCATAAGCGCACGAACCATACGCTTGCGCCCAAAGTATTTAACGCAGGGAATTTGATGAAGCAGTCTTATCAGTCTTTTTCTACTCTGAATTTCCCCGAGGGAAGAATTGATTGATGATTGGTGGGCTCTGAGTGACATTATTGAGCCAAAAAGTCACGTTTCTCTATATTTCTCCACAATCAATCAGAGAAAAAGATCAACGTTGGCCACCTTGAGAGAATTACCCGCTCTTTCATTATCGGTGAAATACGGGACCCATGACATTGATTGATAGCGGTCTCTGGGTGCCATTTTTGGGTCAGGAGAACAATTTCCTTCGTGCCTTTTCATGAACAAATAGAAAAAACTAGCAGTGGTGGCCCCGCGAGCCTTTTCGGAAAAAAATTCAAGTTAGCAACGTTTTTGCAACTCAGTATTCGCATTGGTGACCGCTCGTCTTTGTTTGCGAAGACTGTAACTTTGTTTGGGATCATGAGCGGTCACCAATTCAGATACTGAATCGCGAAAACGTTGCTCAACCTATATTCTTTTCCAAAAAGGCTCACGCGGCCACCGCTGATGTTGTTCTCTATTAATCATGAAAAAGCATGGAGGAACTTGGTTTTGTTGATTTGATAATGTCGCTCGAAGCCCACTAATCATCAACCAACTCTTCACTTGTGGTAATTCCGAATGGAAAATGGCTGGTAAGGCTGCTTTATGGAAATCCCTGCATCAAATGCTTTGAGCGCAAGTATATGCGCGTACGCTTGCGCTGATAGCATTTGATGCAGGGAATTTCCTGAAGCAGCCTCACCAGTCATTTTCCACTCAGAATTTCCATAAGTGAAGAATTGGTTGTGATGATTAGTGGTCCCCGAGTGACATTATCGAACCAACAAATCAAGTTTCTCCATGTTTCTCCACGAACAAATAGAGAAAAACATGAGCTTTGGCCGCGCGAGCCTTTCAGAAAAAAAAATAGGTTGAGCAAGGGTTTCGCGATTCAGTATCCGGATTGGTGACCGCTTGTCTTGCTCTTGCCTAGTTTCTGTTAACAAAGTTACAGTATTCGCAAACTAAGACCGGTGGTCACCAATGCGAACACTGAGTTGCGGAAACGTTGCTCAACCTGGGTTTTCCCCCAAAAAGGCTATCGAGGCCGCCACTGCTGGTATTTGTATTTGTTAATGGAAAAACATGAAGGAAGTTGTTTTTCTGATCCAAAGATGTCACGCAGAGACCGCCATCAATCAATGTCATGGGCCCCGTATTTCACCGATAATGGAAGAGCGGGTAACTCTTAGGGTGGTCAATGCTCATGTTTTTCTCTAGTTGGTTGTGAAAAAACACGAAGAATAGTATATTACGCACCTGCGTCCGCGAGGGGCCGAAAGTGACACATTGCGGCCCGGGTGAGTTGCCGCACGAGCCGCCAGGCGAGGGCGGCATACCCGTGGCCGCAATGGGTTGCTTTCGTCCCGAGGTGCGTGTAGTTCTATTCAGTTTAGAAAACGTCGGAGAATGCATTGTAGCAAACCGAGGGCGCAGCCCGAGGTCTGATGCGCATGCTCAGTCGTTTTCTGCCCTAGTGCCCTGGGTGGCAATGCGGGATTTTCTGCCCCGGCATCGAGGCGGAAACCACAGGCTTTCGATGCAAGTGTACTGAAAACTTGATTTTTTGGCTCGATTATATCATTCGGAGCCCACCAATCATCAACCAACTCATCCCTCGGGGAAATTCTGTGCGAAGAATAACTGGTAAGGCTACTTCATGAAATTCCTGCATTAAATGCTCTGAGCGCAAGCGTATGCGCATCCGCTCACGCACTGAGCGCATCCTATGTAGAACGAGCCAGAGGATATTCTAGTGAACGAGAACGTTCAATCCTAGAAGCCGGGAACGTAGCGCTCACCAGAAGTAATGTGACCGTATGCTCGATTCGAACCAAAGGAAGTATCGAACGCAAGAAATATTCTTATGCAATCGAACATCTCCTAAACACGGATCGTAGCGCATGCTGTGGATGTTGGCCGCATGTGCGTAGGTTGAATTTTGGAAACAAGGCAAGTAGCGCGCGAGGGAGATACTTGAGCGTACGCGAACATTAATCCACGAGCTGGGAACGTAACGGATGCGAAAGTTGATCTTTCTGTAGGCAAAGTCAAAATTAAGAAGAAAGACACACGCGGAAGATATTGTAGCGTACGCGAAGATCAAATGGGGGTAACAGGGATCGTAGCACAATCGAGAAAGGTTCGTGTATCCTCAGCCAGACAGATATTCTTCGCGTACGCTGCATTGAAATTCAAGGGGAAAGCGCGCGCGAGAGATATTGGAGCGTACGCGATTCGAATGCCATTTTGTGTGCCCCAGGAATATTGATGTTCTTGTTTTCTTTTATTCTAGAAGCTCACTCATCGTAATGCCAAGATAGAGTACGCGTAACTGAACTGCAAAACATGTGCAGCCGCTGCAGGGTATGGGCACATGCGCATCGAGTTGGGCTGTGTGACGAGGAGCTGCGCTCATGCATTATAAATGCCAAAATCGACTTTTCGTTCGCTGGCATTTTTTGTGCCATAGAAATATCGATCCCCTAGTTTTTCTCGTCTAGAAGCTCACTCATCGCAACGCCAAAATAGAGTCCGCGCAACTGAACTGCAAAACATGTGCAGCCGCTGTAGGGCGTGGGGCTCACGTGCATCGAGTCGGGCAGTGTGACAAGGAGCTGCGCTCATGCATTATCAATGCCAAAATCGACTTTCCGTTTCCTGGAATTTTTTGTGCCTTAGAAATATAGATCCCCCAGTTTTTCCAGTCTAGAAGCTCACTCATCGCAACGCCAAAATAGAGTCCGCCCAACTGAACTGCAAAAAATGTACAGCCGCTGCAGGGTATGGGGCACACGCGCATCGAATTGGGCAGTGTCAGGAGCAGCTGCGCTTATGCGTTATCAATCTGAAATCAATCCGAATGATTGTGAGATAATAATTTCTCGCATCAGGAATTTGGTTCCCCGTTGTCGTAATACTAGATCTCAGAAATCGCAAAGCGAGTTGAAAGTCAATTATGACCAGCAATAACGAATTTTTCTTCCGTATTGGAGCATTCGAAACCGAAGGTCGAATAATCTTGAAAATATGGCGAGTTTTGAGAACCACAGTTCTCGATCTGACTCAGAATCATAACAGTGGAACGCTGGGAGAGAGCCTGCGCAAAAGTGATGCGCAACATGTGCAGCCGCTGCAGAGTATGGGGCACACCCGCAACGAGTTGGGCTGTCTGATGAGCAGCTGAAATCATGCTTTATCATTGCCAAATCCGACTTTCGTTTGCTGGCATTCCTTGTGCCTCAGAAATATCGATTCCCTGGTTTCCTTAGTCTAGAAGCTCACTCGTCGTAACGCCGGGATAGAGTCCGTGCAACTAAACCGCTAGACATGTGCAGCCGGTGCAGGGTGTGGGGCACACGCGCATCGAGTTAGGCAGTGCGACGAAGAGCTGCGCTCATGCGTTATCAATGCCAAAATCGACTTTTCGTTTGCTGGCATCTTTTGTGCCTCAGAAATATCGATGGCCTAGTTTCTTAGTCTACAATCGCTCTCATTGCAAAGCCTAAATAGAGTCCGTGCAACTGATGTGCAAAACATGCGCAACCGCCGCGGAGTTTGTGGTGTACCCGCGCCGGAATCGGTGATGCAATGAGGAGTTGCCCTCATCATTTCACATACGCTCACGCTGAATTCAGAATTATTTGCGTAAGATCGATTGAAAGTGATCTGCGTATGCTGAGTTTAAGAATAAATGTAAATTGGGAGGCATTCGCGTACGCCATCGGTGGTGACAGCGTACGCTGAATTGGAACTCATTGCATGGGCTTGGTATCCCCGCGGCTGATTTTCACGAACACCACGATGTGAGGATTCTGCTCAAGATAGGTTTGGCACTCGTATCCGCGAGATATCACTGTGATGTAGATTCGAGTACTTTGAATTGGGCAGTAACACTCACGTGCCTCAATTAATGCGATATTCGCGTATGCAAGCTGTGAAAATATTTTCAGCCTAGTAGGACTAAAGTACGTACTTCAACTACTACATTATGAGGACTGAACCGAGGCTTTTCCTCCCGGCTCCTTTCACTTTAGTCCCGGCGACGGAGTTATTGCGGAAAGGAATTCGAAGTAAAAATTTGCTATCAGAAGGATTCGAACCCCAGCCTTCCGCGTTACAGTCGAGTAGCCTATCGACTGCGCTACGGAGGGAGATGATTGAGATGGACGTAATACGTGTACATAACTCACACATAGTAACTTATGAGTAACGGAGAGAGGAATGGAGATCGGGGATGAGAATGGAGAGACAACGCGTGGCCTGCGATATGAGCATGCGCACACCGGCACTTGCATCAGCAGATGCATGCGGTAGAATGTTGTTGTCTGCTATCGCGAGTATTTTTCCGATCAATGAAGGACCTTTGTGAATATCATTCGAAAATTTGATTGTATGAGATTAAATAGAAACGTAATATGGAATCAATTTTAGTTCAAAACTAAGCAAAATCAGTATGAACTTGGGAAAAGGAAACTTTTTAGACCATTTTCAGAATTTTTCCTCAGTGGGGGGGGGGGCGAGGGCTCTGCTCCTGCGCCTCCGCCGGGGCTCCGCCCCGGACCCCGTCCTTCTACACTACATCAGTAAACATCCCGAGTTCCCTGTCTCAATGCCAGGAGCGAATGGGTGGATGAAGGGAGGGGCGGCGTTCTTTAGTCCCACAAGGCTAAAAAATAGCATACACTATTCGGAAGTGGATGTGGGCCTCAAACTCTCGTGTGTTCATCGCTCTCGGCTTCGCCTCGAGCGATAATACACACCCAGGAGTAAAAGGCCCACTTTACTCCCTAGTTGCGTAATATACTATAGCGTACGCGAATAAGATTCCTATGCACTCTAAGCTTCACGCGTGTGTGCTATTCTGCAGATTATGACTCGCGTGTGCTGATCTGATTCCCCTTGCGCGCACGAGCCTTATCTTGGAGGTTCAGACTCGCTCACGATGCGGAGAATTGCCTATTTGAGCTGCTGAGCATCCATTAAACGATTCGCCTACGCGAGAGCGAGGTGCCTTGCGTACGCGAATGAGTATAGATTCTTATGCAATCTGAGCTCCAAATGTGCTATTCTGCTGATCATTATGCGTCTCCACCTCTTTGATCTTCTCCCGCGCGCGCGAGCCTCCTCTGACAGCTTAGACTCACTCACGATGCGATAGTTCTCGCCTACGTGAGAATTTCCTACTTGAGCTGCAGAGCAGAAGTCTAGAGGAATAGCGCACGCTAAAGAAATTGAAGCGTACGCGAACATTGAATTTAGGCGCGAGTACCGGGGCGTATTCGGAGAGTATCCTTTGCGTACGCTAAAGTATTCCTCGTTGTCGTGAAAATACTTCTCGCGACGCTAAATCATCTGTCGCATACGTTCAAATACCCTTCGCCTGCAGGAATATCTGTCGCGTACGCTCAAATGTCTCTCGCGTACGCTGAAGTATTCCTCATATACATCAAAATATCTCCTCGCGTACGCTGAAATATCTGTCGCGTACGCTAAAACATCTGTCGCTTACGCTAAAATACCTCTCGCGTACGCTAAAATACCTCTCGCGTACGCTCAAATACCCCTCGCATACGCTAAAATACACCTCGCGTACGCTGAAATACCTTCCGTGTACGCTTGGATATCCCTCGCGTACGCTAGGATATATCTCGCGTACGCCGAATCATCTCTCGCGTGCTCTAACTACCTTGATTGCGTGATTGAATCACACTCTTGCGTGCGCTACGATCCCTGTTCAGAATAATTGAATTTCAGCAAAAGCAAGAGTTGAATTCTTGGTACAAGGCAATTAGCGCTAGCGGAGGATATTACAGCGTACGCGAACGTTAATTCCTAGAAGCAGGGGTCGTTGCGCTCACCAGGAATAATGTTACCGTGTGCTAAATTCAAACCAGAAAAAAGTATCGGATGAAAGTATTTTTTCTGCAATCGGACATCTTCTAAACACGGATCGTAGCGCATGTGGAGAATGTTTTCCGCATAGGCCCGTTCTACATGGGATGCGCTTATCGCGTGAGCGTACGTGCATACGCTTGCGCTTGAAGCATTTGATGCAGAGAATTTCATGAAGTAGGCTTAGCAGTCCTTTTTACTTGGAATTTTCACAAGTGACGAGATGCTTGATGATTGGTGGGCCCCGAGTGACATTATCGAACCAAAAAATCAAGTTTCTCCTATGTTTATCCATGAGCAAATAGAGAAAAACATCAGGGTTGGCCACGCGAGCCTTTTCGGGAAGAAATTCAGGTTAAGCACGGGTTTCACGATTCAGTATCCGGATTGGTGACAGATAATCTTGCTCTTGCCAAGTTTCTGATCCCAAACAAGGTTTCAGCCTTCGCAAACTAAGACGGTGGTAACCAATCTGGATACTGAATTGCGAAAACGTTGCTCAACCTAGATTTCCTCCCGGAAAGGATCGCGTGGCCACCGCTGATGTTTTTCTCTATTTGTTTGAGGGAAAAGATGAAGAAATTTGATGTTTCGGCTCGATATAATGTAACTCGGGGTCCACCAATCATCAATAACTCTTCACTTGTGAAATTTCCAAGTATAATACGACCGCTAAGGCTGCTTCCATGAAATTCTCTGCATCAAATGCTTCAAGCGCAAGCACAATATGCGCGTGCGCTCAGCACGTGAGCGTACGCGCATACGCTTGCGATTAGGCATTTGATATGAGGAATTTCATAAAGCAGCCTCACCAGTCGTTTCCTAATCAGCTTGGCTCTGAGTGACACAACTGGGCCAAAAAATCAAGTTCTCTCATGTTTTTCTATAATCGATCAGAGGAAAACATTAGGGTTGGCCACCCTCAGAATGACTCGCTCTTCCATTACCGGTTAAATACGCGACCCATGACATTGAATGACAGAGGTCTTCGGGTGACATTTTTGGGTCAGAAAAACATGTTCCTTCGTTTATTCCATGGATGAATCAGCAGTGATGGCCCAACGAGCCTTTTCGGGGAAAAAACCAGGTTGAGCAACATTTTCGCAACTCAGGATCCGCATTGGTGACCACCCATCTCAGTTTGCGGAGACTGTATCTTTGTTTGGGATCAGAAACTAGGTAAGAGCAAGATGTGCGGTCACCAATCCGGATACTAAACTAGGGAATCACTATTTCTGAGGCACAGAAATGTCAGCAAACGAAAAGTCGATTTTGGCATCGATAATGCATGTGCGCAGCTCCTCGTCGCACTGCCCGACTCGATGCGCGTGAGCCCCACACCCTGCAGTGGCTGCACATATTTTGCACTCCAGTTGTGCAGACTCTATCTTGGCATTGCGATGAGTGAGCCTCTAGAATAAAAAGAACATCAATATTTCTGGGGCACACAAAATGCCATTCAAATCGCGTACGCTCCAATATCTCTCGAGCGCGCTATTCTCCTGAATTTCTATGCAGCGTACGCGAAGAATATCTGTCAAGCTCAGGATACACGAACAACCATTTTCGATTGTCCTACGATCCCTGTTACCCCCATTCGATCTTACCGTACGCTACAATATCTTTCGCGTGTGCCTTTCTTTTTAATTTTCATTCGGCCTACAGGAAGATCATCTTTCGCATCCGTTACGTTCCCAGCTGATGGATTGATGTTCGCGTACGCTCAAGTGTCTCTCACGCGCGCTACTTGCCTTGTTTCCAAAATTCAACCTACGCACATGCGGCCAACATCCTCCGCATGCGCTCCGATCCGTGTTTAGGAGATGTTCGATTGCAGAAAAATATTCCTCGCGTTCGATACTCAATTTGGTTTGAATTTAACATACGGTCACAATATCCCTGGTGAGTGCTACGTTCCCGGCTTCTAGGATTGAACAGCCCCGTTCACTAGAATATCGGCTGCGAGCGTTAATTGCCTTGTTCCCATAATTCAACTCTCGCGTACGCTGGAATTGAATTGTTTCAAACAGGGATCGTAGCGCACGCGAGAATGTGGATGAATCACGGAATCATGACAGGTAGAGCACGCGAGCGATGATTGCGCGTACGCGATATATATTTGAACGTACGCGAGAGATATCCAAGCGCACGCGAAAGTCACTTCAGCGTACGCGAGAGAAATTTGAGCGTACGCGACAGATATTCTAGCGTACGCGACAGATATTTGAGCGTACGCGAGATACTTAAGCGTACACGAGAGATATTATAGCGTACGCGAAGGATATTCTCCGTATACGCTCCGGTACTCGCGCCTAGGATTCAATGTTCGCGTACGCTCCAATTTCTTTAGCGTGCGCTACTTCTTTGGCTGCACATGTTTTGCAGTTTAGTTGCGTGGACTCTGTTTTGGCGATGCGATGAGTGAGCTTTCAGACGAGAGAAAGTAGGGGATCGATATTATTGAGGCACAAAGAATGCCAGGAAACGAAAAGTCGAATTTGGCATTGATAATGCCTGAGCGCAGCTCCTCGTCGCACACCCCAACTCGATGCGCGTGTCCCCCTTATCCTGCAGCGGTTGCACATGTTTCGCATTACCTTTGCGCAGTCTCTCCCAGCTTTTTCTATTATAATCCTGAGTCGGATCGAGAGTTATGGTTCCGAAAACTCGCCATATTTCCAAGATCATTCTACCTTCCGTTTTGATGGCTCCAATACGGAAGAAAAATTCATTATTGACAGTCACGATTAACTTCCAACTCGCTTTGCGATTCCTGAGATTTAGTATTACAACAATAGGAAACCAACGTTCCTGATGCACGAAATTATTTTCTCACAATCATTTGGATTGATTTGAGGTTGATAACGCATAAGCGCAGCTGCTCGTGGCACTGCCCAACTCGATGCGCGTGTGCCCCATACCCTGCAGCGGCTGCACATGTTTTGCAGTTCAGTTGCCTGGACTATATTTTGGCGTTATGATAAGTGAGCTTCTAGACAGGAAAAACTAGGGGATCAATATTTCTGAGGTACAAAACATGCCAGCAAACGAAAAGTCGATTTTGGCATTGATAATGCATGAGCGAACCTCCTCGTCGCACAGCCCAACTCGATGCGCGTGTGCCCCATACCCTGCAGCGGCTGCACATGTTTTGCAGTTCAATTGCGCGGAATCTATATTGTGTGATCCGACTAGAAAGAATAGCGTAAGCGACGAAAAAAACGAGAGAGAGAGGGAGGGACGTAAAAATACAGCTGTGCACGTTCGTCACGCATCTCATGCGTGCGGAACAGCTGATCGGCATTCCAGCAGACGATATCTCCTGATCTCCATGAGATAGAGCAGTCTAGAAACGCGCAATGAGTTGTGATAGGATTACTTACCAAATACATTCGAACGCGTCTTGCTCGCACAGTCAAATGTGGCAGTGCGAATGCCGGGTATGCCTGCGGAACATTTTGCCTTACGCCATCACTGCACTGAAAAATTCTCCGTTGGAGCCTGTCGACAACGCATCGATGAAGAGTCGTACATCCAACTGGCGTCGCATCACAATAATGTCTGACCGCTCGAGCTGAAAAAAAATCCACGTTGCCTACAGCTACGTTCATAAAACGCACGATACTTGGTGATGAGTACACAGAATGCTGCCTCCGTGTCACGTTGCTGCAGTATGCGCAGTGCGTGGCGGATGCATATGAACACTCAACACAACGCACTGCTGCCCCATATTCGATATTGCACCAACTGCTCGTGACCTGAAAACGATTAAGCCACAAATATTGAACCGAAGCAGTCTGCATCTTTGCCATCACCGACCACGCTCCGAATGTTGGCCGCAGCACATGCGCAGCAGACAAGCAACCGGCACACAAGTGGTGACTGACAGCATAACCATCCATCACCTTGACTTCGAAAATGCCCATGGTACCGTCACGCACACGATGATCGTTATCACTTCAAAGTATTCCTGCAAATCTAGCGTTATCACTTCAAAGTATCCCTGCAATATTCTACAAACTGACATTCCAGCAATCATGATCCGGAAGATTTTTGGAAGATTCCTGGAAGATTACTGAAAGATTCCAGTGTAATATTGCAAAAAAATGACTTTTGAATATTTCTGCAATATTGCACGACAACATCCAAGCAATCTTGCATCGGGAGATTTTCGATGAAGTTCCTGAAAGCTTTCTGGAACACTGTTGATCGGTACCTGAGTGCTCTTTCAAAGATCCCAGTGCAATACTCCAAAAACATCTTATTATGCCTGCGATAATCTACTGGCAGTCTGTCTTCAATTTTCTCCCAAAATATTCGGGCCAAGTTCGTGGAGGTTTGCTGAAGGATTCCAAGGGATCATCCAAAAGTAGTATTCCGAAGTTTTTCTCAAAAATTTCATTGTAAATATTCCAGCAATCTCATTCCGAATGATTTTTGAATGCTTTGTGACAGATGTCAGTGGAATATAATGTTTCGTGAATCTCATGATCTCCATATACTCCTGCTGTACTGTGAGAATCTTTCGAAAGATAGAAGAAAGGTTTCAGTGCAATATGCAATAGATATTTCTGAAAGATTTCAGTGCAATATTCAATAAATATCTTTCTGAAATATTTCTGCAATATCTGGTTGGGCTCAGATCACACCTGCCTTCATGATATGCTCAGGTTATCAAGTGATCTGGATTTTCAGGCTCTTGAACAATAACCCAAATTATCAATAACCGTGTGGAGGTTTAGAATGGGAGTCCTGAAAGGTCCATCCTCTTCAAGCTCAGAAGAGTATTTCTGAGACGAAAATGCATTGCTATAATCAGATTTCAAGGTGCTGAATTAATCCAACTATATACTGTGGCTCCGCGAGGGTTAGTTCATCATTCATAGCCAGACACCTTGAGTATTCCGAAAATTCTTCTGACTAGACCGGAGATACGCGCGTGATTGGGACATTTTCCATTTCCATTGAGACCGTTGAAATGGATGAAATAGTTGTATTCAATTTAATTCACGAGACTAACCAATTAAATTCTGACCAAAATAAACATTATACTTTCTATAAGAAAGTATCTCCACTTTTCTGCAGAAAACAAAAAGGTATCCAGCAATCAGTTCATGCATGTATCGATTTAACATCAATAATAATAGAATCAAATGGATTGAATGTTTGATGGAATGATATACTTCCGTGATTTCCGAAGATGGTGGTTTATTTGATCTTTTAGATTCATCATCGAGATTAGTTGGTTTGGATTAAAAGAATTCATCTAATAACAAAATTATGAATGCTCGATATCCGGATATCCTTCCAAACCCAATGAAATCAACAGACATTGAATGTTTGATGGATTGATATTCTTGGGGTATCATCCATTCATGGTTCAGTTACTTCTCAGTGAACAAAATAGATGGCCATCATTTGATTTCATGTATTTCATTCGGATGATTCTATATTAGAGTTCAGTTAGATCTCAGCAAACAAAAAGATGGCTATCAGTCAAATTCTTGTCAGATCAAACATGTTGATTACTTGGATATCCCTTGGGATCCAATGAAATCTACAGGAACAGGGCGAATCATTCACATACCCTACACCGATTACGTTCAAATCTCGCGCCGACACCGCTCGGAGCGTCGCAGCTGACGACTCGTCGAGTGAAATTTGCCGCGAATCATCAAAGCAGAATCGAAAAGATTGCGCGGGGCCTCGCGTTGAGAACCCTTTCGATTACAGTCGATTCCCGAGACCGTACGTTGAGACTCGCTGGAAGCCGAACAGAGATACCTCATAGATGTCGGGGTAGTGTGCTCGCTCATCTAATTTTATCTAAATGACCATTTGATGTTACTCTGAAGACAAATTTCTCCATGATTCGATATTCGAGAGATATCTGGATTTGCCATTTAATTATATGATGAACAAAATTGGCGTTATTTGGATCTTTTACTAATTTGATCCTCTGTGAATAATTCTCGAGGATCTCGTCTTAGGAAGCCACTCGAAGCTGGTCAGATCAGGTTAGCAAGTCAGTGCCATTTCTTTAGTTTCTGTCGTTTCTGTTCTGTGCCAGACAATGCTTGGCATATCGGCCACATCCCAGCAGCTGGCCGGGATAGGCAGGAGGAGAAAAAGAAAATTGCTGGATATCGTGCGGGACGAATCTCTGCACGCGGAGTCGTCTGAATATCATCAACTTGTGTTCTTCGTGGCGAGTCTATAAAGGGAATTCCTATGTATTTCCCAACGTTTCCTTGTTACTCATCTCTTAGTGATGCATCAAGTATTGTCAACCTGATGGAAAACTTTACGAACCTGCGGTCTTACAGTTTTCAAGTGACCGGCATGAGCAAATATAACCTATGCCCTCGTTGTCGGAACTTTCTTAACCCATAGAGCTGATCTGTATTTATTGCTGATACTTGTATACCAGATGAGTATTTCTGCCCAATAATCTTTCTGAGTGCTAGTGAGCAAAGAGCTAGACACTTTGTGTTCAGTCAAAGATATATTTGCAGGAAAATGGGTGTGAGCAAATGGACGAAATGCTATATAAGCAGGATCACTGACGACACCATCATTTTTCACTGCGAGATAGAGATAAACCATCAATGATGATGAGAACAATTATCTCAACATATACAAGCTACCCACGCACCTTCTGCAACTCTTCATCCCATATCTGTAGGTGAGATTCTATCCTCAACTAGATGGTGATTGGAGGATTCTGTAGACACGAGTCGTACACATTACTCCTCAAAGTCGAACCAATTGGCGCGAATGGGTTTTCATCCAGTTCTTGAATGTTTCAATCTACATATTAGGTACATGACAATGCTCATTAAGAATGGTGATTGCAAGACATTCTTAAGCGTTCGTTAAAAGTATTTGTAATAAAACAAAGAGACATCTCTTGATCTCAAGCATATGTTTGTGCAGCATCTATATACCCAGGCTTATGTTCAAGGTCCTTCCTTAACGGATGTATTGGATAACCAATTAATGAGATTCTGATATCAGTAAAAGTATCAATTGAACATCCCATGAGAGCTTGGAGTATTTCAGCCATCAGACTAAGTAAAACATTAAGTATCCATATAATCCTTTGAAAGGAAACGAAGTAGAGTTTTGGGGATCATGACTTTCAGATTTTAACTTAATATGATCTTAACTTAACTTAGTTATCCCCAAATGGTTCTCGAATGAATTGAAAATTAGTATAAAATTGAAAAAACAGCTTCATATTACTTATAAAATCACCGATTCCTGTACAGATTATTTTGAATTCAGCAAACAAAGAGCTGTTTGTAGAAGGTTAGTTAGTAGAGATTATCGTGATTACATAAAGAAGGTCGAGGGATCAATACGAAAGGATGCAAAGACTTTTGGAGGTTTGCCAAAACCAAATCAGAGTCTTCAATTCCAGAGAGACTTGAATATCATGGAGGAAGTTCCAATGATTTACAGGGTGCTGTTAATCTCTTTGCAAGATTTTTTTCGGGGTTTTTTAGTGAGGCAAATCCTCCTTCTGGATTTGAAAATTATATCTATTCTAATGAAGCAATAGCTTTAAATCAAGTTGAAATTGAACCAAATGATGTTTGGAATGCCTTGTTGAATGTAGATGAAAAATTAGGAATCGGACCGGATGGAATCCATCCTTTGCTAGTTAAAAATTGCCAGAATCAGCTGGTTGAACCTCTATTTCTGCTTTTCCAAAGGTCATTGGCAAGCGGAGTCTTTCCCAAAGAGTGGAAAATCTCATGGATCTCTCCTATACTTAAGAAAGGAAATTCACATGAAATTAGTAACCATAGACCTATTGCAAAGATCAGTATATTTCCGAAAATATTTGATCAGATAATGGAGGAAAAAATGGCTAAATACCTGCACAAATTTATTATCTTTCAGCAACATGGCTTTATGCCAAAGAGATCCACATCAACGAACCTCATTTCCAAAATGGAATATATTGTTGAAGCTTTGGATGATAAAGACCAAGTTGACGTGATTTATACAGATTTTAGGAGGGCATTTGATTCAGTATGTCATATGATACTTTTGGCGAAACTAGCTGCTCATGGGGTTACTGGAGCTCTATATGAATGGTTCAAATCTTTTCTGATGAATAGAAAGCAAGCTGTGTGCATAAATGGTAAAATTTCTGATCTTTTTGAAGTTAAGTCGGGAGTTCTGCAAGGTTCTCACACAAGTACTTTGCTATTTAATATATTTTTTAATGATGTCCATAGGTGGATAAAGCACTGTAAAATTTTATTGCTTGCCGATGACCTCAAAATCTTTCTGAGGATCAGGAATGGTAGAGGAGGTGAGATGATACAAGAAGATCTTTTGAGCTTTGATCGGTGGTGCTATTGGAACTGTATGGACTTGAACTTATTCAAATGTTTTGTAATGTCATACTTTGTTGGAAGAGCTCCTACAGTCACAAGATCGTACGAAATAAAAGGGCATTATATAGAAAGAGTTGATCAAATAAGAGATTTAGGTGTAATTTTTGATAGCAATTTATCATTTAAGCACCACATTAATATGGTCAAAAATGAGGCTATAAGAATGTTTTCATTCATTAGAAGGAAAACTTCCAAATTCAGTGACTGGGAAGCATTATGCGTTTTGTATCAAGCATTAGTAAGATCTCATTTAGTGTATGCAGCGTCTGTGTGGTATCCATCAGCAAAAGGGCTGATAAAAAAACTTGAATCAGTGCAACATAAATTCCTTCGTTTTGTCTCATTTTTCACTGAAATCCCAATGGACCGCTTTTCCCACGACTATTCACAAATAGCAACTAAGTGTAGAATCAGGAGTATAGAATCTTTTGTTAAATATCAAGATATGTTGCTGCTGTTTAAAAGTTTGAGACACTATACTGATGCCCCTGAGCTTCTTGAACGTATTAACATCAGAGTGCCGGATAGAAGACTTCGAAACAATATGGACCCGTTTAAAATCTCATACAAAGTGGAGTCTTGGTCTACAAAATCTCCCTTGAACAGGTGTATGGTGTTAGCGAATGAAAACAAGGCAGCACTTGACTTCTATAGTGGTTCCATTGCGCAATTCAAGAAAGCCGCAAAGAATATTATTCTTAAGTTTGAATGAACTCAGAAGACTGCCTTCTTCATTGATTAGGTGCAAATTATAAAATTATGGAGGGAATTGGAAAGAGTTTATGACTTAGAGTAGGTCTATTTACAGATGTCAGTTGTTATTTTTTCTTCGAATAGCTATGATTCTTGTTGATTTTGGTTCTGAATTTGTTTTGATTGTGAATAAGGTGGTTCTTGCCATACCTGGAGCGAAACAGTGATTATTGATTTTTTGTTTTGAACATGAATTTAATGTTGACACCTACATCAGCGCCCTAGATCATTAAGGATTGTAAGAGGTCTATCGACCGTACATTCATATAATGAATAAATAAATAAATAAATAAATAATATGACCATGAACAGACAACTTTTCTAAGAGAATATTCGCAAGAATCGAATGGAGAAATTCCTCATCAAATAAAATTATATTAGAGACTTTGCTGTAAAACTCTGCATTGGTTCCTCGTCTCACTTTTGAACCCTCCATACAGTTATGAATCCTCCATCTATCCCACGTGGGATCCTGGTTTGTTTTGTTGAAGCTGATCTTATCACTTTCTTCATTGAGGACGAGATGAACAAATCCAAAGTAAGATTAGATTTCAGAGGAAATGATTCTATTACCATGCACTAATATTTCCATTTAATATAGAAAAGTTTTGTTTGAACCGAGGTTGTCAGTCCTACCAATTTGAACAATGAATTAGTTCTGAACTAATGAAAGCACACTGTGAATACACATTACATTGTTCAATCTACTCAGATGACAACTGTTGAGTTGAGAACAAAATCAGGTGATATTCGCTGGCTCTTGTTTCAAATCGGACATGAGATGATACTTCTCACTCAGAGGTTTTTCTAGCCCTATTCCTCAAGGAAACTACAATAAATTTACTACTAAGCTATTGGTAGGAGATTTCAGGAAACATAACTACTGTGAGGAATTCCATGAAATTTTTCAGGAACCCAGATGGAACATGATTGAATTTTCAGAGAAGAAGGAAACTTGTGAGACATTCGAACAATACACTGATTTCTAACTTGTCTCCAATTTAGAGTAACCAAACGTCCCTCTTTTTTGAATGCTATTTTTTTGAGCCTCTGATGGTAAGTTTAGCGTGAGTTCTGAAGAGAGTTTTTCAACTAGATTCTGTATTATCTCCAAGTGATATCTTCGGATATTACCTTATTTAATTTATGACCTAATTTAGGTTATTACCTGAAAACATCTGGGATTTTTTGTGAAAAATCCATCTGTGAGTGAGGAAAAGTTCTTCCAATTCGAACAAGTTCCAGAATCTTTCCATCCTTTTGTCTGCAAAAAACTATACTGAATATCATTGAATGTTTTTGAAGTATTTCAGAAGGATGAGATTACAGTAAGAGACCCCGGGCAATCTCCCAAGAATCCAGATGGAATGTACCTAGTAATCAACCTGAAATATTTTAGAAATATTGTCAGAAATCTTTCACCGAAGGTTCCAGAGATATTTCCAACCGCAGACATAGTATTGCCAGGAATCTTTCATGAGATATTTCAGAAATATTTCATGGATGATTCCAGGAATATTCCCGACCGCGGACATAACTATATTCCCGAGAGGTTTCAATGAAATCTTCAAGAGATGTTTCATGGGAAGATTCCTGGCAATGTTACAGGAACGTTCGTTCCAGTGAAATATTTCAATGTAATATTTCTGGAAGATTTCTGCAAGATTCCCTGGAATATTCCAATCTTCCAATGTAATATTCCTGGAATATTCCTGAAAGATTCTCATGCTGTGTGGGTACCCGGAGAACGTGCAAAGAATTCCCAGGTTTAAATGATCAAGTGTGAACAAACCATCAGTATACTCAAAATTCACGCAGTCCTGCAATATTACTCTGCATTATTTGGAAGCCTTCCTTTCAAGTCCAAATGCGTAAACTTAGTGAAAATTCATTAGCTCCATTCGCTCTTTCGAATGGCTGTGCTCTAACACGTTACACCTTCAAAGTCTCTCAGGGCTCAAAACCCGCTTCCATGGGCATCTCCCTCTCCTAGAACTAATTGAATATTCTTCAGTCTGGGGATAATGGAGACTCCCCCGCGCGCTTCTCGATCTGCAAGGGTCGAGTTTAATTATGTGCATGATTCGGGAGAGAAATAGGACGTTTTCATCTGAGCGCCAGCACAAGGCTCTTCAATCCTATAAAACCTCACCTCACATGAGGAAATCATGCCTTCTGCGTGAGCATTATGATTTCTATGTGTGAACGTTGACGGATTCGTATCGCTTATGTCATTATATATTCCTTGTGAATCCGTGAGAATCATTCACTTATATGTCTCACTTCCAGCTCTCGCTACTACTGAAGATCTCGCGTTTTTCTTGGACTCTTAAGAGGAACGATGCAATCTATGTGGCGGTTTTTTCTCTTCTTCTGGAATGCATCCACGCGCGCTCAGTTGTGACGCTAAGCCGTTCAAGTGTGCCGTTTGCTCACGCACCTACATGCGTGAGAGGGTCATGGGAACGCACATGGGAGCCGCCCATCCTGCTGGACCATCCTTGCAGTGTCAATTGTAAGTTACTAATCATTGTCCCAATAGGGTAAAATACCCCGAATTGAAAATTCTTGTTATCTCTTCGTTTCAGGACCACCTAATATTCATGAAGCAATTTCAGTATTCAGCAAACGACTTTTATACTTTTTTATCGATGCTCTATTCTAGAGAAGATTTCGCTGGATCCGAGTCTCAACTGTATCATCTCTAGAATACACTGTTAGCCTATATTTGGATATATTCGTCTCTGATCGCTGTCGGTCTCCGTGGTGGCCGTGCCAAGGGGATTGTGATGGCCAAAATATCCCGTAACCGATGAAGATGTCATTCCTTGTATGATATAAGATGTGGTGTAAATCATAATCCACGCGTATTCATTCTAATTTCCAAACTGAAGAAAGAAAATAAAATGATACTCCTACAATTTTGTCCTATAATTCCTGATCTCGTCTCGCGAGAGAGTGAATATAGGATGAACATCTACTGATCGCCTCCTAAACCCCTTTTACAGTATTTACGTATATTTACGTGTTCAATGCCTTGATGATTTCAATTCCATATCAATCCAGACCCACTATACGATGCTGCGACAATCGGGATCCCACCATCTTCAGATCAAGTGATCCTCGATCTCCGGAGCGGCTGCGCCACGGGGACCGTCTAAGATGTATATCTACATATTTTTTTGATTGTTGTCGGTCTCGGTGGTGGCCGCGCCATGGGGACCAACTCAAAAGAGCTACTACGCGTTTCTCATTTGTCCAAGGACTCCTGAACCCAACCTGATCACTATTTTCCGAACAACACGCGAACTGTATAACCAATAATTTCACACAATTGCATCGACTATATTACTTGAGGAAAAATAATGATAATCATCCACAATCGGGTCTTCAGGGATTACGATGTTGTCACTTTTCTCATCTCATCTCGTGTGAGAAGCGATACTCATTTATTTGAATACTATACTTTTTATAGCTGGTTGAAAGATCTCCGAAATCTCCGAGAATCTTTGTTATCTCCTCAGCGGTTATTTCCCACGAGGGATACCTAGTTTATTGTTTGAACGGAAAATCACATTTGAGGAAAATATCTTTTATTTTTTCGGTGGTTATCTCCCATCAGGAATGGTTTCGTTTCTGAACGCAAAATCACCGTAATTACGTTTAGTCGTCATAACACAAGTTATGACGACTAAACGTAATCATGTCATGACGCGATCGTAACTTTTCAATGTATTTCTTCGATTAGCAGAATTTTGTGAGGAATTCGGCTGAATCTGAATGTCTAAAAAGATCCTATGTCTCGCGTATTCTCAAAACAATATATCGTATTATGTAATACATGGTAGTGAGAATTGGTGAACTTAGAGAGATAATTCAAATATTGTGACGATATATAACACAAAAGTAACTTGATTTAACGACTTCATTATAAAGGAACTTTGTTATGTATGTTCTCTGTGTACGAACCAGAGACACATTTTTAAAGGAATTCTAAGTCATTTGTGATGAGGATCGCCTTTTCGTAGTTCCCTTCGTATCGTCGTAGTTCCTTCATATTCTTACTCTACTCTGAGCCATCGATATGTACTATGCGAAAGTTGACGTGTTCCCTGTAATGAGGCATTCTCGAGAATGAGACCTCTTCGAAGATAAGACATCTCGATCGGGGACCTGTTGGAACATGAGCCCTCATCCGAAATCAAGACCCGTCTCTCCTAAGCAGAATTGTACTAACTGTTCATTCATTATATTCCATAGCATCATATTCTGTGATAACAGCGATTCCTATCCATCAAATGCCCAATGAGGTTCAAGCCATTCGATCAATAGAATTTGCTGACATCAAATTTCGCTTATCGGAAAAAGGATTGGATATGAGACCTCCCTCGAGGCCTTCCGCCTTCCACAAGTCGTCGGATATATTTTTTTTTATTTCTCTATTTTAACAATATACGGGCTATGTAGCCCATGACAAGAATCAACGAAAGTATAATAGTTTTTCTATTGTATAATATTGACATTAGGTATCGATAAATTGAATCCAGGATGAATTTTAGTCGGGAATTCTGCTCAGATGCTCCATAATTTGTCGATTGTTTTAGGTTATATCTCCCTGAACACATCTGGGAAGCTCGCCAATGAAACGCCTGGCGAGATGCTGGATGTGGTCAGATATCCCAATACTGCCTATGTGGGAGACTATCCGTCGAGGGGCTAACATCGATCCATCACACCTCCGTATCTAGTCAACTTGGGAACCAATTGAAGGCTTCCTTACAGAGCTGACATGGAACTAATGATGTAAGTAAAGAGTGTAACAATTATCCTCACACTGTGGTCGGCAAAGATCTCTCCAATTTCGATGCTGTACTGACCGGAGTTCAAAAGAAGCTACAAAGAGAATGAGCTCGTCTCAACTAGATAACTCTTTCTGAGTATGTCGGAGCGACACATTGGAGGGAATAGATCGCAGTGCAAGGAGAACAGCATGGACGAGAAGAGATACTCCTAGATTATCTGAACATCATTGGCTATAAAGTCAATATTGATTGGAATGAATACATGGGATTCGGTAGAGTTTCTCAAGTTACAGATGATTTTTCTAATCTTGAATGACCTAGAATCAGGGGATCAGGTTCTGGACACTCTCTACCAGAGAAAACTAGGAGCTGCACGCATTGAAAATTCGTTGGATTCCCAGACTCATCTTGTGGATTGGGCGTCCAATTATTCCATTACTCCATGATTCAAACCACTCTATTGCACTCAACCTTCAGAATATATTTACAGTGCACGTTTCATCATTCTCATGGACATTCGAATGCATGCCCAATGGGTTTCTGATTCTTCTTATCGAGAACTAAATTCTATCGCTCACCTGGTGAGTTGACGTGCCGGTTCCCAGCATTGACGATTTGTAGGGTCCACCGTCCTTTGGTCTCTTCACTCCAAAAATGGACACTAAGAAATGGCCAGTCATCAAAATTCGAGTTCAAGACGTCTCGTGGTCTCTCGAAGAGCAGAGTTGAAGTTGTACCCATGGGAGATGTCAACAACAGCCGCAAATTTCCTCGTGGGAAAAATCTGAGAGATACCTGGAGATGAGAAATTTGTCTTCATCTGTATTTTGATCTTTATAAGTTGCAAAAGATGCGGATATCTATCAATTCGGACATGAACCGGAGGCAAATCCCAAACCAATCTGTGCTTCTGACCCAACTCACTATCCTGCACGGATTGCGGCTCGCTGTAACAGAATCCTAGGTCCATTCAGCTCGTCTGACCCTTGGTCTTCAGAAAATTGTTACAAACGAATGAAAATTGAGATAACAGTGGGCAAATCGCATCAGCATTTCGATTATCATAGACGTCTCTACTTATATTGGACTGAGAGTCTGTAGCTGGCGATTTGAGGGTCACTGATATGAGTCAGGATTGAGCAGAGACATGGGAAGCTCTCATGAAGCCCTGAAACTGTAGGATGTATCATGAGCATCTTTTCAAATGATCGGAGGAGTTGTTTTAAAATCCTCACCATGTCTTCGCAATCCCTCCGCTAACTTCAAACTGCTCAACTTTTTCTTGAAATTGGCAGAGAAATGACAGAGATACCACAGAGACTGAACAAGCGATGTTAGACTTAGAATAACAGAGAATATTTTAATTCTATCCAAAATCATCATCATCGTAACCTCCTCACCATTGAGAAGTGGTATCTGGCGTACGCACCCTGGCAGGAGAAAGCTGAGATATCCCATGCCTTCCAATAGCATTGATCATCGAAGGCTCAAACAACATGAGCCCGTCGTGATTATTATCAACAGAATTTTGTTACTAGGATACTCGAGATTACTGGATCTCTTTTTATGAGATAATTGGCATGAAAAGTTCTAGAAATAGTACCCAATACCTCTTCTGCAACGAGTGAGAAAATGTGATGATCATTCTCTTCTGCTACTGCAGGCATAGTGCAAGGAGGCGCAGACAGTCGGATGATGGTGTACCTGGAATTGCTGCCTCAAAGCATTCTGTTCTGTTGACGACTGCTGATGTGTACAATACTGAACGCCAGAGTTATCCAACACACTCTTCAAATCTTATAAGAATTGGTGCTGCCGCGATACGATAAAAATCGATAACTTGAAGATGTTGTTATCGAACATCGACATTTCATGGCTTATCGATGTCGTTATCGATGTCGAAAAATGTCGAAGGTCAATTGTCGTTATCGTATCGACCCTCACAATAACTTATCGACGATATTATCGATATCGCGGAATTTTTTCGATTCTCAGTGAGAGTAGGGGTATGCCAAATATACAAAATGAAAGTTTCCCTCACGTGATTAATGGAATACCCCGTATGCTGAATGTGACCGTGTGATCAATATGCGAGTGTAAGTTTGTAAACACGAAACGCAAGGTCGAACCGATACTTCAGTCAGTTATATCCTACCTTTCGCGCGTACTGCTCTGTTAATGATGTCATCGTTACAGAGACTTCGTGAAGATTCAGACTCAAGTAGTTCTGATCAAGGAATTTGGCAAAGAAGAAATAAAAAGATGAACCAACAAGCAGTCAACAACAGGATATAGCCAAGCCAAGAGCTTCAACGAGCGATGAATTCAAAAATAGTGCGTAAAAGACAATAGAATCAGTGAAGCATCAAATGTGTAAAGTATGAGATTCTGCAATATTTGTTATTATGACTTCATTTGGAATTCTCGTTAGGTTATCGTGCACCACTGGTTTATGTGGCATATGATCCTACCCAAAATAAATGACTCATTTGAAATGACTCACGGATTTGGGATACCAGGAATGACTCGTTTAACATAAGATCCAATTGAATGCATCGTTCCTATTGGATCATCCTTCGAATGAGTCATTTAAATATATTCCAAATCCCTGAGTCATCCCGAATGAGTCATTAATTTTAGGCAGGGTATTGTGTTATATGATAAAATTTTCTGTTTACAACTAGTCGATGCTCTCACTCATTTCAATATTTCCAAAATTCATACTTCGAATGTCATTCTAGGGATAATTCTGTTCGGATTGAGGAAAATAACTTCGATATCGAAAATCCCTGAGTCATTCGAAATGAGTCATTAATTTTATGCAGGGTATTGTGTTATATGATGAAATTCTCTGTTCACAAATAGTTGACGCTCTCACTCACCTCAGTATTCTCAAAATTCATACTTCGAATGTCATTCTAGGGATGATTCTGTTCGGATTGAAGAAAATAACCTCGATATCGATAATATCGCGACATGTCGCGATATAAAGTCGATCGACAATTAATGTCGCTCAAGCGATGTCGTTATCGATGTCGAAAACAATAAGGTTTATCGATTTCGATGTCGATATCGTTTTTATCGATATCGCGATACGACATCGACAATTTATCGATTATTGCGGCAGCACTAATAAAAATTGATAAAAGCTGTGCGGGGAATTCAGAATAGGAACTCAAGTGTAGTTGTGACACGATTTGCTCGCAGTCACACGAATTCTCTCGAAGAGACGAATACAATGTATACATTCACTTTGGACTGATGATTAGGGTATGGATGTTTGTTCCCTCGCTTGCAAATGGTTCATTTGTGGAACACCTAAGATGACGCTTCGTCATTGGGAGGATGACTTTGCACTGGATTGTGGTTGAAATCAGCGCCTCCAGAGTTATTTTTGGAAGCGCTTACATCCTTCCTGAGACCTTGATACCTAGCACACCCTCAGAATTCCATACAAGCTACTAACAGGCCATTCGGGGGACGGAGGAGGGTTCCATACAAATTTCAAAATCCTGTTCCATCACTGTTATAGATACTGCTGAGTTAACGGCTACTTGGATACCTGATTGAGTCTGTCTGGGAGTTCAGCAGGTGAACATTCAATTTGTGAAATAGTCATCACAATTCCACTCGCTCTCATGGATGACAGAACTGAACAAGTTCGAGATTTGGTCATGAGAGGCTGATGAAACTCAGGAGGAATGAGGTCATCCACCTCAGGTGGAGAACACAGATATGATGATTGGTACACAAACTGAAACTTTACCTAGCTAAAATTCCAGACATACTCGGTCATGTATGCAAGTATCCGTTGACTCAACGGTATCTGATAACATATACCCACAACAAAACAGAAGTACCCAGTCTCCAGCGACCGATTGTACTTATTCCTACGTAGAATCGTGTGCTGATTTTGGAAATGACATCGGTTTTCCCCAGACACCCCCAAATTTTCGTGAAAATCCAGGGAATTATTTTGGAGCTGGATATCGGAATTAAGACTTCGGATTCCGGAAGAGGGGGATATTTACGTCCAGATATGGAATTTCAAAATATTTCATATCTGAAGGATTCCCTGATCCGGTACCCAGAGTAGCACTCGTAATCGAGAATTCGAAGTGGTATTCGTCACCGAGAACTCAAAGTTGCACTCGTGATCGAGAACTTGAAGACGTACTCGTGATCGAGGACTCAGAGTAATACTCGTGATCGAAAATTGATCTGGTTGCTGCAGTCTAGATCACAAGTACCACATTGAGTTATCGATCACGAATACCACATTGAGTTCTCGATCACAAGTGACACTTTGGGGACTGGATCAGGATTCCACCAAAAGAACGGGAAATTCTGAAAATCCAAATTTGGACGTGAAATCCCCTCCTCTCACAGAATGCGACGTCAAAAATCCGATAGCTGGCTCCAAGAAAGTTTCTTTTCTGGCTCCCCTTGAAAATTCGGAGGTGTCTGGAACAGAATGTATGTCATTTCCGGATTCAGCGCACGATTTCAGGTAGGAATATACAGGTTCGGTCGCTGGAATAGGGTACTTCTGTTTTTTCGTGAGCCTGTGTGATTGTTTGAGAGGCAATTCATGTTAACTGACCCAGCCTGACGTCCCTGAAGCTAGCCCAGGCAAGTCATGCCAAACCGAGAATACCTATGCGACAAATGATATTAAATTCGTGAACCGGCATTGAAGGACTAATTTTATTTCTCTATCAATCTCGAGTTTGAGATCGATTAATTGAGAAATCAACGATCGAGTTTGATCGTGAAGGTGTTAATTAATGAAAAAATTGCATAAGACATCGAGACAAGAGTTCCCTGAGCCCTGGATAGCTCAGCTGGTAGAGTGTCTTTCCCGGTGTGAAGAAGGCCCCCAGTTCAAATCTGGGTTCAGGCGACTTTTTTCTCTCGATGTCTGTCATGTGCAATTTTTTCATTAATTAACACCTTCACGATCAAATCCGATCGTTAATTCCTCAATTAATCGATCTCAAACTCGAGATTGATAGAGAAATGAAATTAGTCCTCCAATGCCCATTTACGAATATGATATCATTTGAAACATAAGAGGACGAGTCAAGTTCGAAAAGTGTAACCTGATTTCAGGCGCCTTCGGCAAAGAAATAGGCGCGCATATGGATGACATCGAGACAAGAGTTCCCTGAGCCCTGGATAGCTCAGCTGGTAGAGTGTCTTTCCCGGTGTGAAGAAGGCCCCCAGTTCAAATCTGGGTCCAGGCGACTTTTCTCTCTCGATGTCTGTCATATGCAATTTTTTCATTAATTAACACCTTCACGATCAAACCCAATCGTTAATTTCTCAATTAATCGATCTCAAACTTGAGATTGATAGAGGAATGAAATTAGTCCTCCAATGCCGATTTACGAATATAATATCTTTGAAACATGAGAGGACGAGTCAAGTTCGGAGAGTGTTACCTATGCGACAATTATTCCTTTTTTATTGCTAATTTTTTACCACAAAGCAGATTTCATTGCTCTTTCCGTTCTCGAAAAATCGAGTCCTGGGCTGACGGAAGCTGAAGCTAGCCCAAACATTGATGGAAGAGCCGTTTTGCGGGATTGAGATATGACTCATTTTTTGTTGCTTCTTCATTGCTCTAACAATCTAGGAAGGAAATGGCGTTAGGTTCGGAAATGGCGGAATTCTAACGATTTTGGTCTGAAATCATATGAAACTAGCCCAGGCATGGAGGAAAAAGGGAACCTGCCGATATGGGACTTGACTGATATTTCATTACTGTTTAATTTCTCGAAAAATACATGAACAAAATGGCACGAAAGTCAAAAATGGTCAAGTTATGACGGATGGAGTGGACGGAAATCAGCGAAACCCGGGAATATAGTCGGAACACTCAGTTTGGGAGACGGAAAGTGGTGGGTTCATGACGAATTCTGTCAGCCACACACGTGCCGAACATCCACGAAATGAGAATCGACGTGAAGATCACGCCCTCTGAGATTCCTGGAACTCTCAAAATTTAATAACACCCGAGAAAGGGCCAAAAACGATACAGAGCACGAGAATCACCGAATTATCGAGTTCAGAGTGGATCCGTAACGAATTTTGGCAGGAAAACGCGTGCCGAACATCCACAAGATGAACATCATTGTGAAGATTGCTCCCTCTGAGATTCCTGAAACCCTCAGAATCTATTCCCGTCCCAGAAATTGATAGAACCCGGTGGATCTCTCGGAAATCAGCAAGATATCGAGTTCGGAGTAGATTCATAACGAATTCTGACAGAAAGACGCATGCAAAATATCCACAAGGTGCCCATTGATGTGGAGAATGCCCCCTCTGGGATTCTTGGAACCCTCCGAATTTATTACCACCCGAGAAAGGGCCAAAAAACGGTGCAGAGCCCGAGAATCACCGAGGTAACGAATTCGGGATGGATTTGCAACGAATTCTGACAGACGGACGCGTGCCAAACTTCCACAAGATGACCATCAATGTAAAGATTGCTCCCTCTGAGATTCCTGAAACCCGCAGAAAATTATTACCGCGCCAGAAATTGACAGAACCCAGTGGATCTCGCGGAAATCAGCGAGATATCGAGTTCGGAATGGATTCGTAACGAATTCTGACAGACAGACACGTGCCAAACATCCACATGGTGCCCATTCATGTGAAGAATGCCTGCTCTGAGATTTATGAAACCCTCGGGATCCATTATCGCCCCAGAAGTGGACAGAAACCAGTCGATATCGCTGGAATCAGCGAGATAACAAGTTCGGAGTGGGTTTTATGAAGAATTCTGACAGACAGACACGTGCCAAACATCCACAAGATGACCATCAATGTAGAAATTGCTCCCTCTGAGATCCCTGAAACCCTCAGAATTTATTACCGCCCCAGTAGTTGACAGAAAACAGTCGGTCTTGCGGAAATCAGCGAGATAACGAGTTCGGAGTGGATTCATAGAGAACTGTGACAGACAGACGCGTGCCGAATATCCACAAGATGACCATCGATGTGGAGAATGCTGCCTCTAAGATTCCTGGAACCCTCAGAAATTATTACCACCCGAAAAAGGGCCAAAAAACGGTGCAGAGCCCGGGAATCACCGAGTTAACGAGTTGAGAATGGATTCGTAACGAATTTTGACAGAAAGACGCGTGCCAAACATCCACAAGATGTTGAGCCCATGGAGTACCGACTAAACTCATCTATCGGAATCATATAATGTAATCTCTGTGTGGAGCTCCACGCGCTGCATGGATTTTAGATTTGTATATTTGTGAATAAGGTAAGTGTGCCCAACTGGCCTCTGTACCCAACTTGCCCCCATATGCCGATCTCAGGCATAGGCACTCCTTGGCCACCCTGCAATTTCTTTCCACTTTTGTTATGTTGAAATATCAGAAAGTGAGTAGTTTGCGTCGACCCCGAATCATTCCTGCGTTCTCCAGAAAATCTGAAGTGATTTTTCTATTTTTCGTAATTGCTCAGCTAAGAAAGCACCGAGGAAATTGCGTTCACTAAAATCGGTGCCAAATTCGTTGAGTTCAACCAATCTTAACGTAGCTTAATGCATTCGATTTCTTGTTTCAAGACCTTCAAAATCCATCTTCCAGGATTGCAATATTTGAATACGGAGCCTTTTTATGTGTAAAACACGGAGACGATTTGTAAACAAGGATGCCAACATCGGAGTGTACCTAACATGCCCCCATATGTTTATCTCGAAAGGGCGTGCAGGACGACTCTTTCCAACACTCGGAACGTGTTTATCACGTCAAAATAGGTCAGAAATAGTGTTTCGAACCACCGAAAAGCTCCAAATTTGCGTGCGCAGCGCGAGAAAACACTTTATCGCCGATTTTCATCATTTGTTTCGGAAGATTTGAGACAGTTCGGTTTCAATTGATCCAAATTTGACGTAACTTAGTGCATCTTGAAGGTCTTTAAACAAGCTTTATAATGAGTTAAAGCACGTTGAGAATCATTGAAGTGAACCAAAGTTATTAAGAAAAAGGCTTAATGGGGGCAAGTTGGGTACACACTTTCGTAAACTCTCCGAAATCAACTTTTGGGAGAACTCAAACAGTTTGGCTCCAGTTGGTTCAAATTGAATGTACCCGAACTCACTTCGAAGGTCTCAAGACAAGCTTTAAAATGAGCTAAGGTACGTTTTAAAATAATACGGAGATGGGCCAAAGTTATTAAGAAAATGGCTTAATGGGGGCAAGTTCGGTACACTTACCTTATATTTGTTCATTTGATAAGTTTTTGTATATAGGTTGCTTCATGTCAATATAATATTGTTGCTTTTTCAAATGTGACGTGGTGAGTCTCGAGCTTCCGGCCCGCGCCGCTCCCCGTCACCTGACGATGCACCAGGTGCACCGTCAGTGTTTTTGACGGACAATCGCCCATTTCCCCACCAAGAATGTAGTCGCGTCGCGGACCCATCGTCGCGGACGACGGCCCACGTCGCGGACAGACCGCTCCGACCAACCGAATAATTCACACACTCTCTCTCAACCGTCAATTATCTCTCGTACATGAAAGTCACTCTTCAACCCAATCACTCGTGTTCATTCTGGTGACTGAACCCCTCACCACGTTCCATCTCCTTTTTGGTGCTAGGTGAGGTAGCTTTCCGCGAGTTCAAATTTTTTTCAGGAAAAGTCAGACAAATTTTCTTTCAAAAATTTATCCGGATTCTGCAATTTCGCGAGGGTGTCATGGAGAATCAGAAGTGACCAAGAGAGAAGATGAGAGGTGAACCAAGCAGAATCCACAAAGAACGAGAAGAATGGAACAACAGCGAGTGCCCAGACCAACACACCCGTCGTCCACCATCGCGCAAGCTGCCTCATCGCATCCAGCCAATCCGCAATGGGTCATCTGGATCACCACCAGTGCCCGAAGATGGCTAAACGAGCCGACTTCGTCACCAATCAAAACGTGATGGACTTTGAAAATTACAGGATGGCCAGCCACAGCGCGGAAACTCTTCGCAGCAACCAGAACCAGCGACGAAACAAGTAAAGCACTGATACCAAATTATGAGCATGATCTCTGCATAATTCAAATCTTCGAACCAGCCATGATTTTTCGTGCATATATTGCCGTACTCGAATTTTTACATGAGAGCCAGGATAGCCAGTAATCGCAGGAAGAGAATAGTCTTGTTGAGCTAACCATTTGACTGGGAAAATTTGTATAGTATTATGTGCGACTTGATCGCATTCGCTCATGTGATGAAATAAGCGTGTCTGATTTAATGTTGAGAAAGACGACTGAATTCATTGTGTATGACTTCGAGTCAATAATAATGGCACAGGACCGATGAGATTACTCCGCTATGGCCATATGATTGTGTTTTCATTAGTAGTTGTCAACTAATATGACAAAATCCATGGCGTTAATTGATTTATATTTCAATATTTATTATTTTAATTGATTATATATAATTTGATCATATACTAATTATAATTTATTTAATTCAGTTAATTGATAATATATTAATGGTTTAATTGATTATATTTTGAAATCATTGCTAGTTAAGATGCAATCTCATTTTCCAATCAAGTTGTGTTAGCTGAGTACCTCGAAACAAGATTGCTAATCTCAAAATTTGGAAAAATGGAAGAATACTGTACTTCATGATGCAACCAATTTATAGATTTTGAGGGCTCCCTGGACCAGATTGGGTTATTTTACTCCAATGTCTGGCAAATTTCGGGAGACTGTGAATGGAAAGACCACCAAACTCTACTACGAGCAATTTCTGATAACTTGAGAGGTAGAGCTAGGGATATTTTCAAACCGCTCATGGTACAGTACCCAACGGTGCATGCATTCTTAATGGGAGTTCGCATTCAACTCGAAGAGATGCCTGCTCTGAACGATAGCCTGAATCAGATTAAACATTTGCATAGACAGCCGAGAGAATCGCTACTTCATTTCGAAAAGGGATTGGGGGAATTGTATGATTCAGTACCATATGCTCATACTATTGAGAGACTCAGAACCCCCGCAGAGGAATAATTATTCAACGGTGGCGTCGATTCCATTACAATTGACATATATTTGAAAAATCTGCGGCCATATCCGGCTTGGTTAATACAAATACGCTGCCCAAAAACTTGGAATGGTGCTAAAATTTTGGCTCAAAAGTGTGCAAGCGATGAATTTTACTGTAAAATTCATCGCTCATAAATTTTACATTTTTTTAAAAAATGTAAAATTTTTACATTATTCATGATTGCTCGAATGAACGAGTCGATCGCGGACGTAACGAGAATACGAATTCACATCAGAATAATTATGGCATATCACCAATTGTTTACGGAATAAAATTAATATGGAGTCAAAAATCGTTGACGTTGGACAGAATTTCCAAGAACAGGGAGCAAGTTGTCAACACTTTTTAGGTTGTAAAAATCAAAATCACATGATTCATGTAAAGGGCGAGATAAACCCGATTCTGAAAGATATTCATATTGCAATGACTCTCGAAAATTTCAAATGACTTCTTCGAAAGCAACTATTCCGAGTGGAAACGTCGAAGTTCAGGAAATACAAGAAATTTTTGATCATGAACCAACAGATGAGCAGCATTGTCGAGTAGTTTTTGAAACGCCTTTAGATATCGCAGTGCGATATCAGGCTCCCTTCGTTGAAGAGTCAATAGTGGTCAATGTAGCCTGTAAAAGTGTGCATGAGAATTCCTGCATTGAGTTCTCAGAGAATTCAAACAATGACTTGCTATCCTGCAATGAGGTTGTGAATATTCATGAGAATATCAGTCTAGTTCATGATGACAGCGTTGAAATGCCACCGGTAAGTGAGGACATTCGAGTTGACGAGGCTCCCCCTGAGAAAAATTTGAGTTCCAATGGAAAATTTGTGGAGTTATGTATGTCTCAAGTCGACAAAGATGTAACAATGCTGATGAGCGCGAGCGAAATTCGAACCATACTTTTGGAAACTCGAGTCGACCGAATTCCGAGCACGGTTGCGAGGATAAACGAAATCCAAGAGGGCTGGCAAGTCCAAGCGACTTATGAGCAATCAGCAGGCTTAGCAAGCGAGCCTTTTTCCGCAAAAGAGGCATACAAGCAGAATGTGTGAGAATGGAGAGCAGAATGATAAGATCGAGGTACAAAATAATTCGCTCACGATTGCATTGACGATTGGCCAGATATTGCTAGAAATGAGATGTGCCATACAGATTGGACAAGAGCTCATTGTATTTCAGACTTTGATCGGAAATATTCGAAATTGCCTCGAGTTACAGAAAAGTGGATACATTTACTTCAAACACAGGCCGCCTCGTGAAAAGCCACCATGGCATTCTGCCATCGAGAGGAGCTCCAATCTTTCCACGGACTTGCAAAGGAGTATCGCGTGATTCCGAGAGAATCCAAATGATCTAGCTATCTCCTCTCCTCATCTCGGACAATGTGAAAAATTTGGGAACATCATTAATGAAGAACATGATGTCGATGTGTATCAGAGAGGATATGAGCATACGTCTAGTAATAGAATTTTCAAGTTTATAGGAACGTGTCAGTTCCGTATATACAACTAGCGATGATGTTTTTTCAATTAAAATTGCAAATTCCATAAGGCTCGTAGCATATCAGCAATGTGAGAGTATATTACTTCGCCGATATGAATTTGTTATCTCCTCATAGTTTCCTCAGGATACGAGAATTGCATAAAAACTAGAATTGTAAGAATCTTGCAATGCACTCGTAGGTAGCCGTCGAAAACTCCGGCCCAGGCACGAGGCATCCAGAAATTTCTTAGCTTGCCCAGTACTGCGGTGACAATTGTTTGGTAGCAGTACTTCTCCTTCTCCATCTTAGAAGAATATGAATAATTATTCGCTTGAATCAGAGATGAGAGTGTACAGTGACTCGTCACCAGCCGTCGTGGAATACTCCGGCCCAGGGCCGAGCCACTCATAAATACTATTTGTAATTCAACAAAAATTGGACTCTTGTATCTGAACAAATTTTATAGCTCCATCTTTGCAGAACATATTACTGAAGTCGTGATTGAAATTCTACAGAAAATATGATAGAAGCAGTAGGTGCATCTATCTGGCGCGTGGCCGTCGATATCCATCGCATGGAAGCTAACATAAAGCAGCGGATGGACCTGGACGATCTCATCGCAGAGCAGCCTGCATTCACATAGCTGGAATTTATGGAGGAAATACAACGTCTCAACGAGATATCAAGTTCACATAGTGACATTCATATTTTTTCTCTCATTGAATTCACGAGAGTAGCCATAAAGACATTCAAAATTTCTAAACAGTCAACTCGAAAAAAGAGAGTTTGAAAATTGATATGTATGCTGTTTGATTAACAAACCTGTTTCTCAATCTGTTTAGTTCAAGAATATGCAGGACTTGCAATACTCCGAACAATCGGACGAGTCATCGCTACACCAGCACTCATAACATGTCAGCACGCGTACCACCGGATCATCCAAGACGACGAGCGCACAGTCAACGGTACCAATAAGCGTGCGGTGCAGTACAACAATTAAGCGCAACGTTTGCCGTCGAATCGAATGAGAATGGGCAGATGAGCAAGCAACAGCTTAAGAACGAAGAACCTCAATGAAGATCTTCACGGAAGATCACAATCAGATTTTAACGGTATTTATAGTAATGAGGAAAAAATGGCGTAAGAGTAAATTCCAGAATTTTAGAAAATAGAGTCAAAGAACACAGAAACTGATATGTATAGCAATTAGATACCGTAGGTGACAGTCGAGATTAACAGAATCCATGATTTGTACAGCCAAAAGAAACGCAGAGAAGCTAGAGTTTTAATTTGAGACGTTATGAGTTTTCATCGAAAATTAGCCGAAAAATGCGTATTTTGACTGAAAAAGTCGATACCACGACATGAATTTTTCTCAAATCCCGGTCGTGAGCCTCTATTATCTTAACGAATCTACATAGTTGAGTATTACAATGGTTACACACGACGGGATAGGCTTCAAAAACGAAATTACAGCAGCTTAAGAGGAAAAATGTAGAATTTCGGTGCGAAATTTGTCAATATGCGAAAACTCGAATTTCTCACCTCAGAGTGAAAGATAGATTGATTAGCATTATACCTTGAAGTGAGACCAACGACAGAAACCCATGAGTGAATGAAGAGATTTTGAAACCACAATTTTTATAGTCCAAATTACATTCGAAAATTTACCGTCGGCACTGAATATGAGTGCGTATTTTGTTATATATCGAGGAATTGTGATGATATCAACTTGAAAATTGGTATGAATATTCCTTATATCGTATATCAGTAGAATTGAAACCGACCAACTACCCGAAAATTTCCAAATCACCACAGTAGAGTGAAAATCCAGATAAATTACAGTTTTGATGACGAAGTCATCCTTTCGCGCGTTGAGTTTTGCTGCGGCTGCACTAAACGATCCACGTAACATGATGCATGATGGAGTATATCTATATCGTGCACGCTTATCTCATCGGCGCGCCGAGCTTGTAAACAAACACGGGTGGATCTCTGAAATGATATATCTATAGATTCTTCTCGGAGTTACAATGCATAAGACGAGGCATAAAATGTCGCATATTAATAAAGAGTATTATATCTTCAAATTTTGAAGACATAGCGACGTCTCTTCATTGAATCGTTTCATGCTTTGGGGGCATTTTAACATGAGTAGTTTGGTAGAAACTTCGAAATAACGTGAGCAACTTTTCACGAACCCTTGCAACCAAGGCCGTCTTCCAACGCTTGAGGAAAAAATGATACTGGTCGGGGTCGATGTATCTTTTGGTATTCTCTCTCGCTCAATGATGATTCTTTCGATCCAGGATATTACCCAAAAAACTATCATTAGAGCGATGGATCAAAATGTCGATCCCGTGCCTTGTGAACTTTTGTTCTTTCGACCTTTGTGAGTATGAAGCGCCACGATCGAGCTCGTTCGGGATTCGGGCGCGCAAACTAACAAAAAATGATGTCATTGAGCATCAAATCCCTGAGTTACAAGTACCGAAATCCCATTCTTTATGTTCACGTTGAGCTCGTACATTTTGTGGCGTACTTTGCCTAAAATTCCACCCGCTTAGTTTCTCTTCATGAAAGTGAATTTATGTTTGTGCCAATTTTTCTTCAAAGTTCTTCGTGAGGCGTAAGTTTTTCATACTCCAAAGTATCGCGAAAAACTGATTCTCACACTTCGGAGGATACTTTTTCGCGAAGAACTACTTTTGGTAAATTCTTACGTCAGCTGCCTGCCTTATTATAGTACGACTTGCTACAAGGGTTTTAGCCTGCATTTTGCAAACTAAGGTAAGTGTACCCAACTTGCCCCCATTAAGCCATTTTCTTAATAACTTTGGCCCATCTCCATATTTTCCAACGTACCTTAGCTCATTTTAAAGCTTGTCTTAAGACCTTCGAAATGAGTCGAGGTACAATCAATTTGAACTAATCAGAGCCGAACTGTTTTAATTCTTCCAGAAGAAGATTTTTGAGTGCTTACAAAAGTGTGTACCCAACTTGCCCCCATTAAGCCATTGTCCCAACAACTCTGGTCCATCTCAATATTTTCCAACGTATCTTAGCTCATTTTGAAGCTTGTTTGAAGACCTTCAAAATGCACTGAACTACGTCCAATTTGGATCAATTGAAGCCGAACTGTTTCAATGCTTCCGAAATAAATGATGGGAATCGGCGATAATGTGTTTTTATCGCCGTGCATGCACATTCGAAGCTTTTCGGTGGTTCGAAACACTATTTCTGACCCATTTTGACGTGTTTAACACGTTCTGGGTGGTAAAAAAAGTCATTCTGCATGGCCTTTCGAGATAAACATATGGGGGCATGTTAGGTACACTCCGATGTTGGCATCCTTGTTTACAAAACGTCTCCGTGTTCTGCACATAAAACAGCTCCATATCCAAATTTTGCAATCCTAAACGATAGATTTTGAAGGTCTTGAAACGAGGGATCGAATGCGCTAAGGTACATTAAGATTGGTTGAACTCAAAAAATTTGGCACTAGTTCTACTGAAGGCGATTCCCTCGGTGCTTTCTTAGCTAAGCAATTACGAAAAATAGAAGAATCACTAAAGATTTTCTGGAGAACGCAGGAATGATTCGGGGTTGACGCGAACTACTTACTTTCTCATATTTCAACATAACAAACGTAAAAAAAATCATTGGGAGGCCAAGGAGTGCCCATCCCCGAGATCGGTATATGGGGGCAAGTTGGGTACCGAGGCAAGTTGGGTACACTTACCTTATCTGATGGCCAGATCAAAACCCTAAGACCCCAAGACTGTAGATTGAACCGTTTGTCCGGAAGATCGATTTCAGTTGCCGATGTCGAGTTCCATGCCCTTTCTGAATGTGTGGTTTCGTTCCCTGATATCATGGTATCCGTGTTATTCTTATGGCACCGATGGATGGGAAGATTTATATACATGTGTTAGAAAATGTCTATATGTTCCAAAAAGTCGGAATATGCATCTTACAGAACCTTCGGAAGCAAAATTTGAGGATGGCACGATTGCGACCCTCAAATATCGAAATTTAGTTCTTCGGATTCTCCTATTTGATCGTGTTATTTATCGTTAAATGAGAGTATTTTTTATCAAAATAGATGTTGAAGCAAGGAACAACAATCGTAGAGTCCGTGTCATAACGAGAATATGGCCCTCATTGATTCCACCTCGAATTTGTATAACTCAATCATCGAACTCCGGAATGAACGAGAATATATATCATGTACCGGATGGATTACGGAGAATTTAGTCAAATAGTAATGTTATCAAGCAAAACTTCATGACTTCGTCATCAATCGCGCGTTCTACGGACGCACCACATTTTGTTCGTACGTGAAAGTGGGTACACAAAAAACTGTCATAACCCCGTCAATCTTGACCCGATTTTAACGTTGAAACGCTTCAATTGGAGGTCTTTCCAAGGACTATCTGATCATTCCATCAAAAATTCCCAGGAAAAGCAAATTTTGAAAAATGTCATAGTGCAAAATTCACAAATTCATGTTTCGAGAGAACCATCTGCCATGCTTTTTGAACCAAAACTCCATGTAATAATCGGTCCGAGAATATGATAATCTTCGAATCGAAATGAGACTTGAAATCATCTCAAGAAAGAAGAAGTATTCCTTGCGGCTGATGGAGAATGACCCCACAGCTGCAAGCGGTGAAAATTCCTCAATGCTATACCCAACTATAGCAGTATATAGCTATATATAGTATACCCATTGTATACTGGAGAACGAAGGAGAAACAAAGGGAGGCCGGTAGAAATAATCGGCCTCTTTGCAACCCAATTCTTGGGCAGCCGAAAATTTGACGAATGTCACTTCTGAACAAAATAATCCAACTATGGACAAGTGTAATATGTATATTATTTGTTTATTGTATAATTAATTAATAACATTCAGGCTATTGTTCATACAAAAATGGACTTTTTGAGGAAAAATTCATCAATCCAATTGAGGTATAGAACCTGATATAAATAATCATAGAATCAAGGAACATTCTTCATGAACAATCTATTGTTGATGATTTTTTCCAGATATTTCAATACATTCATAATTTTATAAAACATTTGCATCGAGTAGAGGTGTAGAACCTCATATATTCATACGATTAAGAAGATTAGTTGTTGATAACTAATTTTTAATAATTTTCGAAAAATTTCGATAAACATATTGATGATTCTGAGAGATCCATCGAACATGTTTTCAACTTTCAAGCACGATCTTATGCGAACAAAAAATCACATTTTGTAGAAATAGAGATGAAAGAATGAGAATCTAAGTCTAAACGATTATAATGAGGAAGTTCGCGATAAGAATTTGTATCGCGACACACACAAACATCGACACTCTTGCTCTCACATGACTTCACACATACATTCATACTAGCATGTGCTTGCTCGCGCAAGCACTATAATATAACATATGATCGCAACCATATGACTTGAAGGCCACTCAAGAGGCCACAGCTGTTAATATATTGTAATTTAGGTCACCGCATCGGGGACGATGCGAGTCTCCGGCCGGGCACGCCTGTGACGTAGTGAGTCTTGAGCCTCCAGCCCGCGCCTCGCCCCGTCACCTGACGATGCACCAGGTGCAGCATCAGCGTTTCTGACGGACAATCGCTCGTTTCCCCACCAAGTGCAGTGTCGCGTTGCGGACCCATCGTCGCGGACGACCGGCCACGCCGCGCCCCGGACAGACCGCTCTGATCAACCGAAGAATTCACACATTCTCTCTCAACCATCAATTATCTCTTGTACATTAAAATCATTCTTCAACCCAATTGTCGGTAAAGTAACTTTGTCGACTATTCAATATCAGCGCCCTCAGCGCTCACTCCCTTCTAATATATATAATACTATATCTATATATATAATATACCTCGGTGCCGCGCACGAGCAGGAGCGAGCGCGCGACACTTGGATACGCACAGCCGAAGTGAGTACTTCGGCTATCCATGTATAATCAGAGTTACCATTGAGTGCACGCGGTGTGCAATAAAGAGTCAATTTCAGTGAATATCTGTGCAGTGTTTATTTCGTAGCAATAGTGCACCCCAACCCTTTATTTACTCCTATATGATAGCAGTGAGCGTGGTTCCGATCCACGGAGTAAAAAGGGGTGCACTAAAATAGTGCGTGAGCGCGTGTGCACGAGGCGAGAACTCGCCGTGCTCTGAAACCTGCGTGCAGTGTGCACAGGAAAGTGGCCACACACTAGCGCTGTGCATACTACTACCGGTGATAAATCTCCACCACAACGACAGAATCCCCACCAGAATAATCTGCGAGGTAAGTCTGCGAGAATAAGTGTGTAGACTTCCGTATAGTGGGGCGAGGCGCCTTGCGGCGAGCACGCGGTCAGAGAGCAGGGATGCGGCACGGCGGCCGGAACGGCCCTATGCCTGTTGCTTTCCTTGTTCTCGAGAGCAGCGCGGCGTAGACCGTGCAAGTGGTTGCGTCCATGTGACTCGCTATGAGTGTGCAGGGCTGCGGGCCTGTACTTAGAGTATAGACAGGCGCGCTGCGCGGTGCGCGCGCGAGCGCTCTGTCTGGACGCAGCCATCGGAAAAATAGGCGATTTTTCTTTCGAGATCGCTCAGCAGCGGGATTCTTCGAGTGAATTCGCTTGCATCTTTGAGTATACGGGACCTCCAAGAATCAGACGTTATCATGGTGCAGAGAGTGATCCAGCGGAGTTTGTCGTCTTGCTTGTGGCGTGTGTGCGGGGATTTGATCGGGCGGCCACGTGCTTACAACATAAGTGTAAAGAGTATTTTTCTCGTGCGGACCACGAGTAGAATCATACATCGATAAATGCATTGTGTCATTTTGGGCCCTTATTAATGTCATTTCGCGATTGAGGTGTCTTATACCAAGCATCGGAAGTGCATTAATTTTCAGTGCACGTGGCTGTCTCGGTATTTCTCTCGTGCGCGTGTCCGAGCTTGTTTCGGCGGGCTTCGTGGTGTGCGCGGATACCTTGTATTTGTGCACGCCGGGGTCTCACTCGCATGCGTATCGAGCTCCTTGAGCCGATGCAAGTGAAGCACTCATGATTTTCGTTTTGCAAGCAAGATGACGGCTTTCGTTTGCACAGAACGGAGGGAGTTCTGGCGATTCTTGGAAGAGTTCCCGGGCCGGACCGTAGTATGTTGAACGCTCTTGGTCTCATGCATGCTTTGTATTGTGAATACATAGATGCAAAAGAGGTTCTCATTTGCGGGCCGTGCTTCTGAGTATTCTTGAGTATGAGTTGTGGTCAAAGAGGTTGTTCATCTCATAAGGTGTCGAGAGATTTTTTTTCTGAGGTTAAATAAAAAAAAAAAAAAAGAGGTTGAGAGTAAAAAAAAAAAAAATCCGTCTACAGAGTCTTGAGTCGAGCAGATTATTGAGTAATCGCTGCAAAATTAAGAGGTTAATAATTTCTATGTGAGGAGAAACAATGAGATGAACATTAATTGAGTGGTCACATATAATCAATGAGTTCCTCAGCGGGACAGAAATTTTTTTGAATGAGCTCACTGGATTAAGGATTTTTTCCGGGAGTTTGGCACTCCGATTTTGACTGCCTTGCCGTCAGACTGGAATTGTTGGCTCTCGGGTGGGTTTTTTTTTCCAGGTTGAGTTTATTTTGTTCATTAAAAATTTCTGCGAGGATTCAGTAAAATCTGGGGTCAATGTTCAGATGAAACTTGTGTTCAGCGTAGTCTGCTCATTGACTAGAGGTATTAGTATGACTCCAATTGTGACCCGCACTTGTGCCTGATCAACCCAAAACCAATCGAACTCCGAGGTAACACTTTGGATCGAACGCGGTTAGTGGTGTACATGTGCGGTATGCGCATTGGAGAACTCTAATGTCTCGCTTCGGATTCTAGCAATCTGCCGTGCAGTTGCTCCAATTTTGAAGCATGAAACATTTCTCTTTTAGATAAATGAGAGTATTACCTGGTGGTGTCAATATTTTGAGATCGATAGATTAATGAGACAATTTTTCTATTGATAATGTTGAAAATGAATGAACACTAATTGAGAATGTTTCGCAATCCTGGATCAGGTGGTTAGTCATCCCCTCAACTAAAAGTACCCAATGGACGGAGAGCACTTGGAGTACTTGGAGTACATGAGGATCAGGAGTGAGGCAGAGGCTAGTCTCCTTGATCATATAGTCCGACGTAAGAGTCACAATCATAACTTACAAGACTAACTACCCATACTTGAAGTGACTAACAAGTTGAGTGCTGTGAATTCTGAGTGGGAGGGTTCAAAAGTTAGAATCCTTGAGAGAATTTGCTTGAAGCTTTTGAATTCTGAGATGAGCGAGTGAGTGAGGTCAGATCTGACAAATTATTTAGAGGGAGTAAATCCAGGTAATAATGAGTGGGTTCAATTCACAGCTACGACCACAACAAGAACAGCGAATCGAGAGACCATGAGCGAGAACAACCCCGCAGTGTCGAATGAATTGAGTGGCTCAATGAGCCACAATGGAGGATCTAATACTTCTGAATTACAAAGTGCGATTGCAGCTGCTAGCACTTTAGCAAAAAGCTTACTACCGAGGATGTCTGGGGATCAGACTAATCAGATGCTAATCAAAGAGGCAATTGATAAGTTAGTTCTGGCACATAAAAACGTGTTAGAAACAGAAAAGCTTAACTTAGCGAACAAACAAACACCTGAACTGCAGGCCTCCTGTAGTGGAGTATCTGCCGCTGTCGTCCCAAGTGTACAGGGCCAGAATATAGGAGGACCATTCCAAATACCAAAAATAATGAGCACTTACAAACTTACAACTAAAGCAAGTTTCGAGGTATGGATGGACAACCTCAGAACAGAGTTAATAACCTGGAGGTTGTTGGATCTGGTAGACCCTCGAGTCTCAGGGCCTATCAATTTGAAAGCGGAAGATATAATAATGAGGAAAAATTTGGCTAAACGAATAATAATTTCGCACATAGATGAGGAATACCATCTGAAAATTCTTGGCATGGAGGAACCTATGGAAATAATCAAAAAGCTGCGAGAAAGCAGAAGAGGAGAGATCACCTCCACCCCTGCATCAATTAGGCAGGCTTTGTACGAAATTAAAATGAAGAAAGGGGAAAGAGTTCATAAGTTCTGTGAGCGTTTTGACCAGCTAGTTAGAGAGCTGGCGCTGAGCGGCGATACGAAGCCATTTGATGAGGATGACAAACGTGAACATTTCTATCGAGCAGTCATAGACGCCATGCCGGAACTCCGTCGGCATGATTCTTCAGTAGAAACAGTTCGAGGAGAACTCCGTCGTCATGACCCGACAGTAAGTACTGTGGAAAGAACCGGGGCCGGGATGAATATGGTCCAAATGAGACAAGCTTTGCGTCGCATCGAGATCGATGATGATATGCTGGCTAGAAAAACGAGCCCATCTGCAGCAAGAACAACGGCTCAAAGCTCGAGTAGCCAAGGATCCATCTGCTACAGATGCAATAGAGTCGGGCACTGGCGAAATGAGTGCCCATTGATACCGTTAAACAAGTGGTATTGTCGCATTTGTGAGCATGAAACAGACCACATCTCCGACGAGTGCCCGGATACAAGAACCAATAGACCCGCAGAGCGAAAGAGGCCTTACGACACAGGCTCAGGTCAGCGAGGACCCCCCAACAAAAGAGGTAAACCTTACCGTCAGAGCCAAGGAGAGCAAGGCTCTCGGGGCGGCAGGCCATCCAGAGGGCGAGTTGCCTCTAGAGGTGGCTCTCAAGGGCCGAGCCGGGGCAACAATAGAGGAAGAGCTCGAGGTCGTGGCAGAGGAAACAATCGGGGTCGGAACAACGGAGGCTTCAAAAATCGCCCATCCGCAAGGAGGGCTGAATATGAGGATAATGACGAGTACAATGAGGCAGAAGAAGAAGAAGAGCAATGGTATGATGAAGAGTACGAGAATGATGAAGGTGAGATGCACATTGACAATAATATGAGTCATATAAAATTCATAGCTGATTCAGGAGCTACTGAGCACTTTGTGAATAAGAGTTTCGTTTTAACCGATTTCAAGATATCTGAAAATGGAGTTATCAAGAGTGCAAATAGAAATAGTTTTGCAGATATTGTGATTGACGGTAGAGGCGATCTTGTGCTCAAAAGTGATAGATTACACGGGAGCCACATCAAACTTACGAATGTTATTGCCGCGAAAGATATTTCAGAAAACCTATTATCTCTGCGTAAGTTAGTTGATGCAGGTTTTAGTATAGTTCTTGATAACGAAATTTTCAGAGTATTTGACAAATCAAATAATAAGACAATTTTCGAGGGAGTTTATGAGAAACCCAATTGGATTGTTAGATTCCAAGTTAAAAATTCGGGAGGCTCGAATCCTACTGAAGTCAGTAATGCTGACTACACGTGTACTGCATTCATAGCAATCGACGGTGAGCTTCCTGGACAATCGCAAGCCAATTCTAATGGTGTTGCTTTGTTATCTCCGGAGGGAGAAGGTTTGCCCTGTGCTCATAAATCACCCATTGAATCTGGTTCTGCGATTGGGAGGGAGAATTCAGAGAAGCTTGTCGATCCTGGAGTCCAGATGGAAATAGAGTCAAATTCAGAGCCAAATTCACAAATACAGTTAAACTTAGAGTCGAATCCGAAACACGTGGAGTCAGAGGTCCAAACTTCAAAGTGTGACATACCAGAGGGGTCTGTCAATACAGTGTTGAATCGAATCATCAGAGTTGATGATTTACAATCTATGGACACTTTACAAGATGTATTGAATGATGATACTTCACAAAATTCCGAGTCAGAGATGAAAATATCCGATGCCATGCTATGGCACAAAAGGCTAGGACATCCATCCTTAGCCTATTCAAAAATGTTACAGAAAAAGGAGAAAATATTAGAACATGTGGAGTTTGATGAGTCGATCAAAAATTGTGAGATTTGTATACTTTCAAAGATGGAAAAACTGCCTTTCAAAGAAAATAGAACGAAAGCAGAGAGACCACTCCAGAGAATACATTCTGATCTCATGGGACCAATAAAGCCGTTATCATGGCCGGGTCAAAAGAGATACATTATCTCATTCATTGATGATTACTCTCGCTTTGCCCGGACTTATTGCCTGAAAACCAAAGACGAAGCAGGCAGAGCTTTGGAAAACTTCTTAGTCACTGCCCGAAATTTACTGGGTCATAATGCTAAAGTTTGCTACATGAGATGTGATCAAGCAAAAGAGTATTTGGGAGGAGAGTTTGCTGAAATCATGAAACGAGAAGCTATTGAACATGATATGAGTCCACCATATACTCCTGAACTGAACGGCACAGCTGAGAGATTCAACAAAACAACTCAGCGTACAATTAGAGCCTATATGAGTGATTCAGGTTTACCTGAAAGTATGTGGGAACTAGCCGCGGAGGTAGCTGTGCATACATACAATATAACTCCACATAAAACGATAAAGTATGAAGTTCCACTGACCAAATTTTCAGGTAAAACCAAACTTAATTTGCAACAACTGAAGAGATTTGGTTGCATAAGCTTTGTAAAGCTTCCCAAGACTGAGTCCAAATTCAGCAATGTATCTATCAAAACAGTTCTAGTAGGGTATACATCCACTGGTTTCATTTTGTGGCATCCAAATTCGAAGAAGTTCTTTGAATCCAGACACGTGAGATTTTTAGAGAAACTGGTTTATAGAGATGTGTATAGAAGGGGACAATGTACGGAGAAAGTTTCTCACGAGCCCATTGAGTTCACGGACGAGTCAAGATCCACAAGAACACCAACGAGTAATGAGAAGCCTGATTCAGAGCAAAGCGCACCTCCAAAAAGAAAACGAGGTAGACCACGAAAAGTTCAGCCTGAAATCGTTGATGCAAATGTAGAGGTTCAGAAATCGCAGGATGATCACACCCACAAGAGCGATGGTCCTGTGACAAGAAGTAGATGTAAGGCAGTTGAGGACATCAGCTTCGCCCGATACACCAAAGTTTCAGAGGATAAAAACTTGAGGGAGGATGAGCTTGGACATATCCTATTAGCTACAATATCGAAAGATCCAACTACTTATGAGGAAGCAATGAGTTTGCCGGATTCCAAGATGTGGAAAGAGGCTATTCAAGAGGAGTTGGATTCTATGAAAAACAATGGAGTTTGGGAAATAATTCCCAGACCCAAGACGAAATCTAACATTGTTGATTCGAAGTGGATTTTCAAGAAGAAGACTGAGAGCGACGGGTCCATCAAGTATAAAGCTCGTTTGGTAATTCGAGGCTTCAAGGATAAAAACGTATATAGTCTGAAAGAGACGTATGCACCTGTATCAAGACTATCACTTATCAGAGCTGCACTGTGTATAGTCAATAAAGAGGACTTGCATATGTGCCAGATGGATGTCAAGACAGCATTCCTCAATGGAGAAATTGAGGGAGAGGTCTTGATGGAAATCCCAGAGGGTCTAGAAAATCCAGAAAGTGAAAAGGGTATCAAGGTGTGCAGACTAAAGAAGTCTCTGTACGGACTGAAACCGAGTCCGAAAAATTGGAACAAGCGATTCTCAGAGGAAGCACGTAAACTGGGTCTGGAAAATGACCTCCATGACCCATGTTTATTTACTTGGAGAAAAAGAGGGAAACTAGCCGTGGTTGTACTATATGTGGATGACATGCTTATCATAAGCAATGATTTACAGAAGCTAAATAATATCAAATGTAGCCTAGGTCAAGCTTTCCAAATGAAAGATTTGGGAGAGCCCCAATTATTTCTAGGCATGACAATCCAGAGAAATAAGAATGAGAAAAGCTTGATAATACACCAAGCTGACTACACAGAGAAGATGCTTGAAAAATTCAATATGAAAAAGTGCAAACCCGTGGCTACGCCAATGATCACGCGTCAACTCGACCATAGAAACAAGAAGTCGAAAACAGCTCTTGATGAGTCAAACAAATCTCATTCAACGCAAAAAGGTCAACTCGACCATAAAAAGAAGAAATCGAAAACAGCTCCAAATGAGTCAAACAAATCTCATTCAACGCAAAAAGTTCCATTTAGAGAAGCAATCGGAAGTTTGATGTACTTGGCTAATGTCACGCGGCCAGATATAACTTACGCCGTAAATTACCTGGCCAGAAAACAGTTGAACCCCACGGAGGACGACTGGAAGGACGTGAAGAGGATTTTCAGATACCTGAGAGGTACAACCAATCTGGGGATCAAATACACTTCAACATCAGATGTATTTGAAGCTCTTACTGATGCGAGTTGCAGAGACCTCGAAGGTTCAAAGTCCACTGGTGGGTACATCCTAAAACTGTTCGGAGACGCAATTGCTTGGAGAAGTCGCAAGCTTTCCTATGCCACACTATCTACCTGCCAAGCGGAGTATTTAGCAATGAGTGATGCATGCCAAGAATTGATTTCGTTGGACAAATCATTCAGATACATCCTAGGACGAACCATGTTTCCAGTGGTAGTATGGTGTGACAATGAGTCGTCACGAAATTGTACAGAAATGGACGGAAGTCATAAGCTGAAGTGGTTCGATATGTGTCTGAGAGACATCCATGCAGAATTAGAGGCCAGGGAGAATACTGGACACAGAAAGCACATGGCTGACTCACATGGAGATTTTATTAAGCAATGCGTTGATGAGGAAAAGGTCAAAGTAGCGTGGATATCGACAGAGGAAAATCTGGCTGATATCATGACTAAGCCATTGCCACAAAGCACTCACGTCAATTTGCGGGACCAAATAATGAATATGAGAGCTGATGAGTAGAGTTACATGAGAATGAGAGTCACTATTATTACTTTGAGTCTAATATCATCCACTATTGTATGCTTTCAGGACAACAATGACTGGACTTTCGACAATGAGAAGAAATTGACTGATCTTTGTTCACGCCAAATCAATAACAATTTTTCTGCAGTCAATATCATATGTGTTGAGACTTCTCTTTCCATTTAATTACTAGTCCACTAGCACTGAGAGTGTGTAAAGTTTCCTAATGCTGAGAGTTCCTATTGTCATAATCGACAAAGGGAGGGAGTGTCGGTAAAGTAACTTTGTCGACTATTCAATATCAGCGCCCTCAGCGCTCACTCCCTTCTAATATATATAATACTATATCTATATATATAATATACCTCGGTGCCGCGCACGAGCAGGAGCGAGCGCGCGACACTTGGATACGCACAGCCGAAGTGAGTACTTCGGCTATCCATGTATAATCAGAGTTACCATTGAGTGCACGCGGTGTGCAATAAAGAGTCAATTTCAGTGAATATCTGTGCAGTGTTTATTTCGTAGCAATAGTGCACCCCAACCCTTTATTTACTCCTATACCAATCACTCGTGTTCATCCTGGAGACTGAACCTCTTACCACGATAAACGAACAATCTGAACGTACTCGCCAAATTACTGGACTATGTTCATTCCATAAGTGATTTTGGTAGATTCACTCTGTGTACTTGTATTGACGTCACTCTGTTCACTTGTATTGACAGGAGCCAGACGTTATGTCTGTGCTCTATTACAAGATCGTCCAAAATATCATGACGATCTAAAGAACAACAAACCTGAAGCCTGATGAGGTCCACAAAACCTAGTGGGCGAAACGTTGCAATAAAATTTCCATCATGAAATTTTGGGAATTTATTTAGTTCCCCACCGTCCTTCAAGATCGACGAGACCAAATGTTCAACTTGTATATGTTCATTCCATGTCTTACTTATATAACTTTTTTAAAATTGGATAAATTTCATCTATTTCTTACTAAGTTGCATTCGAGCTCTTTCGTCTTATCGACAGGAGGACAACTGCTAATTTATCCGCTTGCATGCAATGTCTTGTTCAACTTCAAGAGAAAGTCAAAGTCTTGGACAGGATCAACCTGTTACAGAAGTGTCTTCTTCAACGTGAAACTTTCGATATCTGCCGGAGAGTAACTTCATGTGTGGCATGACGACATTCTCCTCATATGGGTTATGAACCGGACCAAAGTAGACTCTCTATCTCTATTCTTTGGTGGATTTCATGGCCTGATAACCTGAACAAAAGTGTTCGCGGTCAAGATTCCTTTACAGAATATGAGTAATTCCGCGCGAAAGCGGATCACAAATTGCAGGCATGACACTAATTTCCTTTTCTCCATTCTCAATCGACGACCTAGCGCTAATCCGAACTGCCGCGTTCGCGTCGCGCTAGGTGAGCCCTGACTCCCACTGCCGTGGGAGTAAAGCCAAGAGCAGTTACGGTGCGGTATGACAACGACCATCGGGTCATACTTTAATCACAGATGGGAGAGGCCTTCCGATAAGGAACCTCGACGGCAACCAGTCGAAGCGTTCACAGCGGAGGTAGTGTAACACTGGGAATAGAGGCTAAGACCCTCGACGGTGACCAGTCAAACGTAAGGTGGCGGGGAACCACAGAAACACTGGGACGAGTAAACCACGAAAAGTGTCAGTAGCTACGGCGAAGGCATCCAGTACCGGTCCTCGGCCGGTACCGGGCACCAGTCAATCGCTCACAGTGGAGACTGTGAAACCCTGGGACGAGAAACCGTGAATCTCCGGTACTCGGACTGATATCAATCAAGGCCGACAATTGAATGGGAGAGGTAACCCGCAAGGGGCCTCGGCGGATTGAACCCATCGTGAGTGCCGAAGGGCACTCAATTGGAATCGCCATAAGGACCTGCTGACCGCGACAGGTGAGTACGTGACGACTACTCTGGCGTCCCGAGTTATTCTACGGGTTAGACCACGAGACCGTGGTCTGATTCGAAACGTGGGAGAGCATTCAAGCTCCATAGGAGCGCTCGAGCAGTGACCTGTCTGTGTGTGTGAGCAAAACAAGGAGAGTGTCCTCGCAAGAGGCCTCGGTCGCGATCTTTCAAGGCTGAAGTCGAAGGGCTTCTAACAAAGGTACCCTGGGTCGGGGCTGAGCCCACGGTTGTTTGTGCTTGCTCGTCAACCGCTGCCCCGTCATAGGGTTGGATTCTGGGGGGCACACGGTTCGACTACTGGATGGAATGCTGCCACTCCACCGGAGTGGTAAGAAGTCGGTAGTCCGCGAGGACGCGATGACAAGGCGTATCCTTGTCCACAGGCTAGGAGCCAGTGGAGGGTGTCAGTCGAAAGACGGTACTTCCACTGAAACCAACAAAGCAATTTCATTCTCAATCGACGACACCATGGACCAAAATATGAATTTTTCAATTCTTATCGGATCGAAGAAAGATTTTCTGTAGCCTTGTTGAATATTTCTTTGATGTTCTCTGAGAAGGGTATTTCAATCATTTTTAGTAAAATGCGTGTAGTACCGATTAAACGCAAGATACGAAGATGTGGTTCACGGCATCCAGGATGTCTTCGAAAGATTTATAGTAACCCACCTTAATAAAATTTTTTGAGATTATAGACGTCCCCTAGGAGCAAAGACGTGAAAAACAGACAAATATTCAATGTTTCGAAAACTCATTATTCTAAGAATTTGAAAATCCATATTCTAACGTGAAATGTTATATTCTTTCAGAGATAAATGGTTCTGAATTTCGATAATGGATCCTTTACCATTTGTGGCACGTTCTTTCGATGTTTTCAGTGTTCTTTGTTGAAAAATGAGATTTGATGCGCTTCCGCAAAAATTCAGGCTCATGGAACCGATTCCATTAGGGAGCCGAGGAAATTTCCTTCAAAATGATCTCTGAACAAAGTCAATTCTGTGGGATGAAGGTCAATGCACTGGGACCAAAGTTACAAACTGCAAATAGTACTGACCTCCTTACTGGACTTACAATACTGACTCAAGTCCCATGGAAAAATTTGTGCAGAATTTGGATATGCTGCCCTGGTGCATGCTTCATCATCCATGCGTTGTGAATGAAGTCCCAGAGCATGAAATTGACTTCATCTAGTAATCATTTCGGAGGAAATTTTCTCGACTTTCTAATGAAATTGGTTTCAGAGGCCTGAATCCATGTGCATACGCATTGAATCTCAATTTTCTACATGGAAGGCTGGAGACATAAAACAAAGTTCTCCCAGCAAACAAGGGTTAGTTGCCGGAACGTTGTGGCACAGTGTCACCACAACCGCGCAACGTTCCATTTTGTCGCCCGGAACGTTGCCGCCGCCGTTGAGGCAACGCGAGAATGGCTTTTTCGAAACGCTCCAGTGATGGTTGCCGCAACGTTTCGGCCTGGTTGCGCTCGATTCCCGTCAGCAGCGCCATCGGTTCCCACGAGGTTGCGGTGAAACGTATGGGGTCACTTGAGACACTCATAGAGTCATAGTGGACCTCCGCCATAATTGAACCGGCGAATCGAAGCGTTGAAGAATGTATACCTTACCGACGTAAGGTATGAGATTGCATCGCAGAGCCGTTCGATTCGAGGTATTCCCTGACTTTGACGCCGCCACCGGGTATTTCACAAACTGGAAATACTCGGTGGTGGCGCCAAAGTCAGGCTCGCCAACTCCAATCGAAAATCGAAAGCAGACGGCTTTCCTTGTGAGGATGAGACATATGATGGAACAGGATTTTTGGATTGTCGGTCGGATTCGAGATATTTATGGTTTGAAACGAATATTCACGGACCGGGCCCAGATCCGAAAAAATTCGTGTCAAAACATAGGTATCTCGAATTCGAATCTGTCAGGCATGTAAATTCCGAAGAGAGAACTTAGGATCTACTTCTCTATTTTGCACTTTACATACCTGACAAGCTCGGTACTAAGTTTTATAGTCACTGTGGCTATAAAACATCGCAATTGCGGAAAGAGTGTACCTATGTACACTCTTTCCGCAATTGCGATTTTCCACGATTCGGGATGAAAACGCAGTTTTACTTCTATTATATCTCCAACGGCTGGTGAGCGACTGACTCTCACCTCTCATGTCATCTCTGCTCTCGCTTGGGCGAGTTGAAACAGGCACATCCTGCCCTGCTAGCCTGCGCATCTCTGATGTGGAACGGTATAAAACCATAGACAGGACAGGGTCGGAGGGTACGGAATAAAGAGAGAGAGAGAGAGAGAGAGAGAGAGAGAGAGAGAGAGAGAGAGAGAGAGAGAGAGAGAGAGAGAGAGATCCGACCAAAGAAGGAGGGATCGATGTTCTGATTATCTCCGAACCGCCTCGGAAGCGCGAATTTTCTCGATCCACATTCGATCACTGGAGGACAGCCGTAATCCAGATCATGAATCCTGCGATCCGTGAGACTGGACCAGCTGTTAGTGGCCGCGGTTTTGCTCGAAAGACCATAGAGGGCACAGCAGTCTACAGCTGCTACTATTCGCCGTCGCTCAAGATACACGAATTCGAAGACGAGCTCCATGACCTAGAAGAGGATGTGAGGCAATGGGGGGGGCCCAGTTATAATCGCGGGGGATTTCAACTCCAAGGAACCGACTTGGAGCGGGGGGCCGCGTGATAGACGGGGGGTAATACTCGCTGATGCCATGGAGGCATTGGGATTAGTGCTCGCGAACGAGACGGGGGTTATCACCTACTACCGACACGACACTCGGTCCAGGGAGGGAGGTTCGTCTTCGGTCCTCGACCTGACGTTCATGAGCCCGTCGCTCATGGGACGTATGACATCGTGGGAGGTTCTGGACACGGAAACATTGAGTGACCATCGACATATTCGGTTTCGGCTTAGGACTGACAGACAGAGACAGACGACACACAGACCGCGACCGACGGGGTGGCAGGTACGCAAGCTGGATGAGGGGGAATTCCGGGAATCGATAGGAACAGCCGAAGATCTCCCGATGAACATCACCGCGGACGAGGCTGTGGATATGGTGACGACCACCATCACAAGAGCTTGTGACGCATCGATGCCTCGCAAGACAACATCATGCTTTTGGAGGAAACCAGAGTACTGGATCACCGACGAGATAAAAGCCCTACGAAGAACGAGCAATAAGAAGAGGAGAACCGCGTGGCGATCAAGGAAACTAAAACGACCATCACTGGGGGAAGATGATAGGGCGTACAGAGAAGCAAAGAAGGCTCTCGTTCTAGCCATCCGGAGAAGCAAAGAGAAGTGCTGGGATGAATTGTGCGACATGGTTAATGGAGACCCGTGGGGCACGCCATACCGCGTGGTCATGTCCAAGGTCCGACCCCGGAGGGGCAACCCAGCACCGACTGATGCAGCTACCTTGCGCAGCATCGTGGAAGACCTCTTTCCAGCAGGAGAACCCAGAGTGACTTCCCTCCCGAGAGCGAAGATCCCATCCCGCTCTTTACTATGCAAGAGCTACTCATAGCGGCGAAGAGGCTGCCAAACGGCAAGGCCCCTGGCCTGGACGGCATTCCAAACGAGGCTCTGAAACTGGTCTTCAAATACAACCCAGATTTACTCCTCGACCTCTTCAACATCTGTCTGAGCGCGGGAAATTTCCCGGATAAGTGGAAACGCCAGAAGCTGGTCCTGATACCTAAAGGTCAAGGAGGTCCACGCCCTCTCAGCATGCTCGACAATATCGGGAAAATGTACGAGAGGATGGTGCTCAACAGGGTGGAAAAAGCCTACGAAGAGAGCGGCGGGCTATCACCAATGCAGTTTGGGTTCCGGAAGGGACGGAGCACTGTGCACGCGATCGAGGAGGTCCAAGAGCGGGTTCAAGCGTCGGTAGGGAACCCATACCAAGGAAGAGGAGGATTCTGTGCCATTATTGCGTTGGACATAAAGAACGCGTTCAACTGCGCGAGCTGGGAGCGAGTCTATCAATCCCAAGCAGGTAAAGTGCCGCCCTATCTACTAGCCATCACGAGTGACTATCTGCGGAACAGGACACTCGTGTACGACACCGACGAGGGACAAGAGATCCGGGAACTGTCCGCCGGAATTGGACAGGGATCGGTTTCGGGGCCGTTCAACTGGAACACCCAGTACGACAGTTTACTGTCTATTGAACTGCCCGAAGGAGTCATAATAGTGGCTTTCGCGGACGACGCGGGGCTCATAGTCTGGTCCGACAACGAGGAACTCTTGGGTAGACGCGCAAACGAGGCGCTGGCCCGAGTCTACGAGTGGATAATCAGCGGGCTCCTAGAGCTTGCTGTCAAGAAGTGCGAAGCAATCGTGGTCACAAGACGCAGGAAGTTTGACTTGCCCCACTTTTACATCAACGGGCAAGAGATCCCACGCAAGACAGAGCTGAAATACCTGGGCGTATGGCTTGACGACAAGTGGTCGTTCAAGAAGCACATCCAGGAGGCCGCTCAAAAAGCGAGCAGGGTTGGTGCGGCGCTTCAACGGCTGATGCCGAATATCGGAGGACCCAAGGAAAAGAGGCGCGCACTTCTCAACACCGTCAGCACCTCTATCATGCTCTACGGTGCACCCGTGTGGGGAAAGAGAGTAGAGAAGACCATCATCGAGAAGAAGATGGGGCCTGTCCACCGGAGAGCGGCCCTGAGAAGTATCCGTGCCTACCGCACCGTGTCAGGAGATGCGGCTTACGTATTGGCGAGTACACCGCCCATCCACTTGCTCGTCGCGGAGCGAGTGAGGATCTGGGACCGCCAGAAAGTGATCGGAGCCGAACGAGTACTCACCCCGACGATGAAGGAGATTATCTGCGACAACGAGAAGGAAACCACCCTTGAGCATTGGCAAACTGAGTGGGATTCGCCATTTGCGAACGGCAGATGGACGCACCGGCTGATCCGTGACGTAGCCAAGTGGGCGGAACGCACCCACGGAGAGATGGACTACTGGACGACGCAGGCACTGAGCGATCATGGTTGCTTCGGTTCCTATCTAACCAGGTTCAAGAAGAGGACGACCCCAGCATGTCAGTCATGCGGGGATGAATGGGATGACGCCGAACATGCCCTGTTCAAGTGCAGCGACACCCGGAGAGAGCGCGCCGAGCTGGATGAATGGCTGGGTGCTCAACTAACACCCGAGAATCTCGTCCCGTACTTGCTCCGCAACCAGGAGACATGGGATAGACTCACCGGATACATCAAGATGGTGATGACCCGCAAAGAGGAGAAAGAGAGGGAAGTAAGGCGCTTCGAAGTAGGCGAATCACAGTGACTCTGCCGATTGAAACAGAAGAGGCCCAAATGATTCCAGGAGGAATCTGAACTGAAGAGGGAAGAAGGAAGAAAGAAGAGAGAAGAAAGAAGAAAGAAGAAAGAGAGGGAACAATGGAGAATGAAGACAGAAGATGCCGACAAGTGGCCGAAGAGAGAAGATGGAGAAGAGGAACGCTCGCAATCGAGCGCGAGACATGCCGCTCATCCTGAAGTAATGCTCACGCGGTTCCGGGATGAGATGGTAGGTGCAGGTGGATCTCCTTCTTGATTGCCCGATGCCCTAGGTATCGGACATCGAGGGGAGAGGGATATTACACGGCCGGGCCCACCTCTCGGTGGGCCCCACCCAAACCCGTGTCCCGCCTGGTATGGCCTGCGTGGGCTATGCGTAGTCCGCGTAAGCTGAACCAGTCCGGTGTCTGGGGACGGATCCGAGGGATCCTGAGGCAGATTTTGCCCTCTAACCACCTTAAAAAAAAAAAAAAAAAAAAAAAAAAAGAGAGAGAGATCCGACAACGAGGAACTCTTGGATAGACGCGCAAAGGAGGCGCTGGCCCGAGTCTACGAGTGGATGATCAGCAGGCTCCTAGAGCTTGCTGTCAAGAAGTGCGAAGCAATCGTGGTCACAAGACGCAGGAAGTTTGACTTGCCCCACTTTTACATCAACGGGCAAGAGATCCCACGCAAGACAGAGCTGAAATACCTCGGCGTATGGCCTGACGACAAGTGGTCGTTCAAGAAGCACATCCAGGAGGCCGCCCAGAAAGCGAGCAGGGTTGGTGCGGCGCTTCAACGGCTGATGCCGAATATTGGAGGACCCAAGGAAAAGAGGCGCGCACTTCTCAACACCGTCAGCACCTCTATTATGCTCTACGGTGCACCCGAGTGGGGAAAGAGAGTGGAGAAGACCATCATCGAGAAGAAGATGGGGCCTGTCCACCGGAGAGCGGCCCTGAGAAGTATCCGTGCCTACCGCACCGTGTCAGGAGATGCGGCTTACGTATTGGCGAGTACACCGCCCATCCACTTGCTCGTCGCGGAGCGAGTGAGGATCTGGGACCGCCAGAAACCGATCGGAGCCGAACGAGTACTCACCCCGACGATGAAGGAGATTATCCGCGACAACGAGAAGGAAACCACCCTTGAGCATTGGCGAACTGAGTGGGATTCGCCATTTGCGAACGGCAGATGGACGCACCGGCTGATCGGTGACGTAGCCAAGTGGGCGGAACGCACCCACGGAGAGATGGACTACTGGACGACGCAGGCACTGAGCGATCATGGTTGCTTCGGTTCCTATCTAACCAGGTTCAAGGAGAGGACGACCCCAGCATGTCAGTCATGCGGGGACGAATGGGATGACGCCAAACATGCCCTGTTCAAGTGCAGCGCCACCCGGCGAGAGCGCGCCGAACTGGATGAATGGCTGGGTGCTCAACTAACACCCGAGAATCTCGTCCCGTACTTGCTCCGCAACCAGGAGACATGGGATAGACTCACCGGATACATCAAGCTGGTGATGACCCGCAAAGAGGAGAAAGAGAGGGAAGTATGGCGCCTCGAAGCAGGCGAATCACAGTGACTCTGTCGATTGGAACAGAAGAGGCCCAGATGATTCCAGGAGGAATCTGATGCACTGAAGAGGGAAGAAAGAAGAAAGAAGAGAGAAGAAAGAAGAAAGAGAGGGAAGAATGAAGAATGAAGACAGAAGATGCCGACAAGTGGCCGAAGAGAGAAGATGGAGAAGAGGAACGCTCGCAATCGAGCGCGAGACATGCCGCTCATCCTGAAGTAATGCTCACGCGGTTCCGGGATGAGATGGTAGATGCAGGTGGATCTCCTTCTTGATTGCCCAATGCCCTAGGTATCGGACATCGAGGGGAGAGGGATATTACACGGCCGGGCCCACCTCTCGGTGGGCCCCACCCAAACCCGTGTCCCGCCTGGTATGGCCTGCGTGGGCTATGCGTAGTCCGCGTAAGCTGAACCAGTCCGGTGTCTGGGGACGGATCCGAGGGATCCTGAGGCAGATTTTGCCCTCTAACCACCTTAAAAAAAAAAAAAAAAAAAAAAGAGATCCGACCAAAGAAGGAGGGATCGATGTTCTGATTATCTCCGAACCGCCTCGGAAGCGCGAATTTTCTCGATCCACATTCGATCACTGGAGGACAGCCGTAATCCAGATCATGAATCCTGCGATCCGTGAGACTAGACCAGCTGTTAGTGGCCGCGGTTTTGCTCGAAAGACCATAGAGGGCACAGCAGTCTACAGCTGCTACTATTCGCCGTCGCTCAAGATACACGAATTCGAAGACGAGCTCCATGACCTAGAAGAGGATGTGAGGCAATGGGGGGGCCCAGTTATAATCGCGGGGGATTTCAACTCCAAGGAACCGACTTGGAGCGGGGGGCCGCGTGATAGACGGGGGGTAATACTCGCTGATGCCATGGAGGCATTGGGATTAGTGCTCGCGAACGAGACGGGGGTTATCACCTACTACCGACACGACACTCGGTCCAGGGAGGGAGGTTCGTCTTCGGTCCTCGACCTGACGTTCATGAGCCCGTCGCTCATGGGACGTATGACATCGTGGGAGGTTCTGGACACGGAAACATTGAGTGACCATCGACATATTCGGTTTCGGCTTAGGACTGACAGACAGAGACAGACGACACACAGACCGCGACCGACGGGGTGGCAGGTACGCAAGCTGGATGAGGGGAAATCCCGGGAATCGATAGGAACAGCCGAAGATCTCCCGATGAACATCACCGCGGACGAGGCTGTGGATATGGTGACGACCACCATCACAAGAGCTTGTGACGCATCGATGCCTCGCAAGACAACATCATGCTTTTGGAGGAAACCAGAGTACTGGATCACCGACGAGATAAAAGCCCTACGAAGAACGAGCAATAAGAAGAGGAGAACCGCGTGGCGATCAAGGAAACTAAAACGACCATCACTGGGGGAAGATGATAGGGCGTACAGAGAAGCAAAGAAGGCTCTCGTTCTAGCCATCCGGAGAAGCAAAGAGAAGTGCTGGGGTGAATTGTGCGACATGGTTAATGGAGACCCGTGGGGCACGCCATACCGCGTGGTCATGTCCAAGGTCCGACCCCGGAGGGGCAACCCAGCACCGACTGATGCAGCTACCTTGCGCAGCATCGTGGAAGACCTCTTTCCAGCAGGAGAACCCAGAGTGACATTCCCTCCCGAGAGCGAAGATCCCATCCCGCTCTTTACTATGCAAGAGCTACTCATAGCGGCGAAGAGGCTGCCAAACGGCAAGGCCCCTGGCCTGGACGGCATTCCAAACGAGGCTCTGAAACTGGTCTTCAAATACAACCCAGATTTACTCCTCGACCTCTTCAACATCTGTCTGAGTGCGGGAAATTTCCCGGATAAGTGGAAACGCCAGAAGCTGGTCCTGATACCTAAAGGTCAAGGAGGTCAACGCCCTCTCAGCATGCTCGACAATATCGGGAAAATGTACGAGAGGATGGTGCTCAACAGGGTGGAAAAAGCCTACGAAGAGAGCGGCGGGCTATCACCAATGCAGTTTGGGTTCCGGAAGGGACGGAGCACTGTGCACGCGATCGAGGAGGTCCAAGAGCGGGTTCAAGCGTCGGTAGGGAACCCATACCAAGGAAGAGGAGGATTCTGTGCCATTATTGCGTTGGACATAAAGAACGCGTTCAACTGCGCGAGCTGGGAGCGAGTCTATCAATCCCAAGCAGGTAAAGTGCCGCCCTATCTACTAGCCATCACGAGTGACTATCTGCGGAACAGGACACTCGTGTACGACACCGACGAGGGACAAGAGATCCGGGAACTGTCCGCCGGAATTGGACAGGGATCGGTTTCCGGGCCGTTCAACTGGAACACCCAGTACGACAGTTTACTGTCTATTGAACTGCCCGAAGGAGTCATAATAGTGGCTTTCGCGAACGACGCGGGGCTCATAGTCTGGTCCGACAACGAGGAACTCTTGGGTAGACGCGCAAACGAGGCGCTGGCCCGAGTCTACGAGTGGATGATCAGCAGGCTCCTAGAGCTTGCTGTCAAGAAGTGCGAAGCAATCGTGGTCACAAGACGCAGGAAGTTTGACTTGCCCCACTTTTACATCAACGGGCAAGAGATCCCACGCAAGACAGAGCTGAAATACCTCGGCGTATGGCTTGACGACAAGTGGTCGTTCAAGAAGCACATCCAGGAGGCCGCTCAAAAAGCGAGCAGGGTTGGTGCGGCGCTTCAACGGCTGATGCCGAATATCGGAGGACCCAAGGAAAAGAGGCGCGCACTTCTCAACACCGTCAGCACCTCTATCATGCTCTACGGTGCACCCGTGTGGGGAAAGAGAGTAGAGAAGACCATCATCGAGAAGAAGATGGGGCCTGTCCACCGGAGAGCGGCCCTGAGAAGTATCCGTGCCTACCGCACCGTGTCAGGAGATGCGGCTTACGTATTGGCGAGTACACCGCCCATCCACTTGCTCGTCGCGGAGCGAGTGAGGATCTGGGACCGCCAGAAAGTGATCGGAGCCGAACGAGTACTCACCCCGACGATGAAGGAGATTATCCGCGACAACGAGAAGGAAACCACCCTTGAGCATTGGCAAACTGAGTGGGATTCGCCATTTGCGAACGGCAGATGGACGCACCGGCTGATCCGTGACGTAGCCAAGTGGGCGGAACGCACCCACGGAGAGATGGACTACTGGACGACGCAGGCACTGAGCGATCATGGTTGCTTCGGTTCCTATCTAACCAGGTTCAAGAAGAGGACGACCCCAGCATGTCAGTCATGCGGGGATGAATGGGATGACGCCGAACATGCCCTGTTCAAGTGCAGCGACACCCGGAGAGAGCGCGCCGAGCTGGATGAATGGCTGGGTGCTCAACTAACACCCGAGAATCTCGTCCCGTACTTGCTCCGCAACCAGGAGACATGGGATAGACTCACCGGATACATCAAGATGGTGATGACCCGCAAAGAGGAGAAAGAGAGGGAAGTAAGGCGCTTCGAAGTAGGCGAATCACAGTGACTCTGCCGATTGAAACAGAAGAGGCCCAAATGATTCCAGGAGGAATCTGAACTGAAGAGGGAAGAAGGAAGAAAGAAGAGAGAAGAAAGAAGAAAGAGAGGGAACAATGGAGAATGAAGACAGAAGATGCCGACAAGTGGCCGAAGAGAGAAGATGGAGAAGAGGAACGCTCGCAATCGAGCGCGAGACATGCCGCTCATCCTGAAGTAATGCTCACGCGGTTCCGGGATGAGATGGTAGGTGCAGGTGGATCTCCTTCTTGATTGCCCGATGCCCTAGGTATCGGACATCGAGGGGAGAGGGATATTACACGGCCGGGCCCACCTCTCGGTGGGCCCCACCCAAACCCGTGTCCCGCCTGGTATGGCCTGCGTGGGCTATGCATAGTCCGCGTAAGCTGAACCAGTCCGGTGTCTGGGGACGGATCCGAGGGATCCTGAGGCAGATTTTGCCCTCTAACCACCTTAAAAAAAAAAAAAAAAAAAAAAAAAAAAGAGAGAGATCCGACAACGAGGAACTCTTGGGTAGACGCGCAAAGGAGGCGCTGGCCCGAGTCTACGAGTGGATGATCAGCAGGCTCCTAGAGCTTGCTGTCAAGAAGTGCGAAGCAATCGTGGTCACAAGACGCAGGAAGTTTGACTTGCCCCACTTTTACATCAACGGGCAAGAGATCCCACGCAAGACAGAGCTGAAATACCTCGGCGTATGGCCTGACGACAAGTGGTCGTTCAAGAAGCACATCCAGGAGGCCGCCCAGAAAGCGAGCAGGGTTGGTGCGGCGCTCCAACGGCTGATGCCGAATATTGGAGGACCCAAGGAAAAGAGGCGCGCACTTCTCAACACTGTCAGCACCTCTATTATGCTCTACGGTGCACCCGAGTGGGGAAAGAGAGTGGAGAAGACCATCATCGAGAAGAAGATGGGGCCTGTCCACCGGAGAGCGGCCCTGAGAAGTATCCGTGCCTACCGCACCGTGTCAGGAGATGCGGCTTACGTATTGGCGAGTACACCGCCCATCCACTTGCTCGTCGCGGAGCGAGTGAGGATCTGGGACCGCCAGAAACCGATCGGAGCCGAACGAGTACTCACCCCGACGATGAAGGAGATTATCCGCGACAACGAGAAGGAAACCACCCTTGAGCATTGGCGAACTGAGTGGGATTCGCCATTTGCGAACGGCAGATGGACGCACCGGCTGATCCGTGACGTAGCCAAGTGGGCGGAACGCACCCACGGAGAGATGGACTACTGGACGACGCAGGCACTGAGCGATCATGGTTGCTTCGGTTCCTATCTAACCAGGTTCAAGAAGAGGACGACCCCAGCATGTCAGTCATGCGGGGACGAATGGGATGACGCCAAACATGCCCTGTTCAAGTGCAGCGCCACCCGGCGAGAGCGCGCCGAGCTGGATGAATGGCTGGGTGCTCAACTAACACCCGAGAATCTCGTCCCGTACTTGCTCCGCAACCAGGAGACATGGGATAGACTCACCGGATACATCAAGCTGGTGATGACCCGCAAAGAGGAGAAAGAGAGGGAAGTAAGGCGCCTCGAAGCAGGCGAATCACAGTGACTCTGTCGATTGGAACAGAAGAGGCCCAGATGATTCCAGGAGGAATCTGATGCACTGAAGAGGGAAGAAAGAAGAAAGAAGAGGGAAGAAAGAAGAAAGAGAGGGAACAATGAAGAATGGAGACAGAAGATGCAGACTAGTGGCCGAAGAGAGAAGATGGAGAAGAGGAACGCTCGCAATCGAGCGCGAGACATGCCGCTCATCCTGAAGTAATGCTCACGCGGTTCCGGGATGAGATGGTAGATGCAGGTGGATCTCCTTCTTGATTGCCCGATGCCCTAGGTATCGGACATCGAGGGGAGAGGGATATTACACGGCCGGGCCCACCTCTCGGTGGGCCCCACCCAAACCCGTGTCCCGCCTGGTATGGCTTGCGTGGGCTATGCGTAGTCCGCGTAAGCTGAACCAGTCCGGTGTCTGGGGACGGATCCGAGGGATCCTGAGGCAGATTTTGCCCTCTAATCACCTTAAAAAAAAAAAAAAAAAAAAAGAGAGAGATTGTAGATTGTAGATTGGTTTTTATTTTGGTACCTTGGGGTATAACCCTATCTGGTACATCTAGCAAATTCAGTTTACATATATAATAAAATACAATATGAGAGTAAGTATGAAGATCATTCGAACTGGTGAATAGATTATGATACAATATAGTGATCAATCTTTGTACTCATGTTCATACATGAATATGCAAAAACTATGATTAGAGTTACATTTGATAATGTGAATTTGCTATAATTCAGTGAGAGAGAGAGTGCTACAGTTCAGAGAGAGAGAGAGAGAGAGAAGGGAGAGAGAGAGAGAGAGAGAGAGAGAGAGAGAGAGAGAGAGAGAGAGACAAAGAGAGTGACAAAGAGAGAGAGAGAGAACATCTTGTGCAAGGGATTGGAGGGGAATCCGGCCCGGCAGGCCGAGGTTTATTTTTAGAAAATCTCAATATTTGGCGAGAGGGACTTCAAGGTCAAGAAAAAATGCATCGAGAGAAACACTGTTTCACGCGTTTCCTTCGATGCATGGCATTGGCTTCAATGTTTACAAATAATCTTCCGTGCATCCATCAAGCTCCGTAAATTCTTATCACGCGCGGATGTATCCCTTGGCTCTGCGGGAGTATGTGGTATTATCGGGAAACTTACACATACTGGATCCAAAAATCCATAGGGTGCAAATCTATGCCCCGTATCTTTATCCCATCTCCACCATTGCTTATCGCATACTGATCAGTACTCGAGTGATGACATGTTATAAAACATGCAGAAACTTTTTCGGAACGAGTTAGAACGGCACATAAGATTTTCACATGTGGTACAAGACCTCGTAAAAGACATAGGGAAAGTTGTCCAAGGAACTGACATCTGCGGTTTTCAATGTTATTACCCATAGGCGCCAGGACAAGAATGCACCCCTAGAATATTCATAATCTCGTCCATAGTAAATAATCAAAATTGTGAGAAATCTTATGATAACGTTTTAGATGTCCGACGTTAAAAGTGACGTTCTTGATTATTTTAAGAGATTCTACGTACATTGCGAGTACATTGGATGGGTACCACACTGGGACCAGGGTACATTGTGCCTGGTCAAAACCTCGAAAGAGGTGAATCAAGTCACAAAACAAAATATCTACCCGGTTTGACATGGTCTTGGTTTCTATGGGTTAATGTCTAGCCAGAAATCCTGACGCAACAAGACCAAATGACCTCAAAATTCATGTGGAGGTGGTTGATTTCAGTCACAGATACAAGGTTTGGAGCAGATGATTTGCGGGCCGTGCAGTGGATAAACAGATTCTTTTGACAGAACAGCGAATAGAGTACACATTCCGAGGCCCTCGAACCTATTCAAATCAACTCCGACACTTTGATAATCTTCTGAAGGTTCAGAGATAGCGTGCAGTACGCCTAATGTCAAAAGTTCTGTAGAACCTCTCATAAGAAAAAAATGAAAAAAACACTTCCAACAAAGTTTAGTATCGATTCATGATTGATTGTTCGCTGGGATTTGAACCCAGTTTCCTCTCAACTTGTTTGCTGTCCGATACTAACACCAAACATTTATCCAACTGAACCATGAGAGAAAATGCCAAGTTATACTCAATAACGCTTATGAGGGCCGTTATGGTAACAAATCTTAAGTTGTCCGAGAAAAGTTGTTTATAGTAGCCAAGCTACAATAAAAATTTGTATGTACCTCGTGCCGCAATCACGGCTTTCCATGACTCGGGCTGCAAACTTTGCGGCACTCGGGTACATAATCTACTATTTCATTACTCTAACCTAAAAATGCCGCGTTTGAACAGAATTTTAGGGTTCTCGTAATGAAAAAATAAATCCGCACTTCGCTTGCAAGCTCATTTTGGGCACTGGAGGACATGTGTCTGTCCTAGTGCCCAAAATAGGCTACCGCGCTCAGTACGGAAATATACTATTACTGTAACTTTGAGTAAGACTATTTTTTACTTTCTCTTGTGAAGTAGCCTGAATGATTGATATCTCGTGTGATACGGATTCAAAATCCCATCAAATGAGGCTACAAGTCTGATTGTTAATTCGACAGGAATAGTTGCTATTTACGAACTGAATATCAATAAATTAAATAGAATATGGGTGATTATGAGATAACTTATGCATTTGATACCCTGACCTCGCATTCATATTAGACAACCAAATTTGATGAGTCCAACGATGATATCTGGTATATTCTATTGAAAGGGAGATGTCCCAATAGTTTTGGGAGCGGATCACGGTGTGCCTGAACGAATCTTTTTTTAAAGTGAAAACTCCCTCTGAGATTATTTTGGTTCCTGATTCTACATATTTGGGGCACCATTTCCCCACGAAAATTAAAATCGCGGGCCGAGCCCTTTTGAAGGAATGTCGTTTGGAACATTTTTCGGACCCAGTCTAGGAACGCCCGAGTGATATGGCTCATCCCTCGTTGGATATGAGCCCAAAATCAAGTTTCATCACTTTCTAACACTAGTTTTCAAAAAATGTGACCGCTTTGGATACTTCTGAGGCTTGTTGAGGTTGGGCATGTACCCTAAAAACCTTTCAAAAATGCAAAAACCAATCTCTCGATGTCTCATTTGAGAAATGACTATCTACCGTTTAGGCTCTCCAAGACGCCCTATTGGAAATAATCTTGTGATGGACATTACAATATTCATCACGATGTCTTTTGTGATAGGAATTGTAATGTACATTATAACGAATTCCAATAGAATCATCATGTTTTTGAGTGATGTTCAGGTCATGGCGAGGAATTTGCCATGTCCATTCATCACTATTTCACAGTGAAGAAACTGGAGAAAACTCTTCTACGTAACTCGTGAATTTTGCCGACAGTGGGATGCGAACCCACAATCTTTTGGTTACGAGACCAAGCACATGCCTTGGGGCCAGGAAGTCATATCGAAGGTAGGCGTCTAATAAGCTTACTTGACGTTTGACTGACCGAAACAATCTGTTCATTCGCTCAAAATCTGATCATTCGTTTACTCAATCCGTCATACGAACAACTCAGAGTGGATCAGGTGGATGCTTTGAAATGGTCCGGTTTCAATGAAAATCCACGATTTCGACTATTTTGGAAATCTCATCAGTACAACGTGGAAAATGATTGGAGAAAAAGAAATGACTCGTTTCACATCCCTAAATGTGTTATGAGGTAAGTGTGCCTAAAATGCCCCCATTCCCTAATATGCCCCGACTCAAGTTCTCAAATTTACCAGCTTGCAGATCTCGACACGCATTTTTTTCGTGTTTGTTATTTTGAAATGAGAGAGAATCAACGGTTTGGGCCGACCCGAAATGACCCGCGCCTTTCCCACAACATTACTAGCGATATTCGGTACTTTCAACTTATTCCATCTTAATCACTGAAAGCTATGCCATTGATTCAATCAATTTTCAACGTAGTTCTCCTCATTCTCTTTGTCTTCGTCCGAACTTCGAGATACTTCTCACAAAATATAGAAAATTCGATTTCTAGCCGATTCTACGCCTATACTACTAAAAAAAGTGCATTTTTGGCACCATCTACCCAAGGGCTGTTAAGGTTTATCTTCGAGTTTTTTGAAATTCAAAGAATCTCCTGGGAATTCGTGTGGTGGTTCAACTATCCATAACACACCTTCTGATGAAATTCCAAGGAGCCTCTCCATTTTGTTATCGAGTTTTCGATGTCAAAAGTTCGAGCTCGTAACACGCGGAGGATAGGAACGGCGCAGCAGAAAGCAACTTTTTTGGGCCGTTCTCACGAATACTTTGACAATTCTTCAGAGAACTCGCTGAAAAATTGATATGTCATTGATTCAAGTCTTTTCTTCATCCTTGCCAAAAATAGGAACCCGTGCTCATTTATTTTGTCCACACGAGGGCTCGAATGTTTGTGATTTTCGTCTGCGCGCGATGTTAATTTTCTGTCTCGCGGAGAGCGTTCGTGTGTGAGCGTGTGCGTGTACGAGCTGCTATGTTGTGTATACGCGATTGTATATAAGAAGACGGCGAGGTCGCGTTGCTATCAAAACAACACGGCTCGCTCAAACTTACGATCCTGATTGTCCCAGGAGACATACCTTAAATAAGACATCAAGAGATTGGTGTTTTGCATTTTTGACGGGTTTCCAGGGTACATGCCCAACCTCAACAAGCCTCAGAAGGATCCAAAGCGGTCACATTTTCTGGAAACTAGTGTGAGAAAGTGAAGAAACTTAATTTTGGGCTCATATCCAACGAGGGATGAGCCATATCAATTAGGCGTCCCAAAACTGGGCCCAAAAAATGTTCCAAACGACATTCCTTCAAAAGGGCTCAGCCCGCGATTTTAATTTTTGTGGGAAAATGATGCCCCAAATATGTAGAATCAGAAACCAAAATAATCTCAGAGGGAGTTTTTACTTTGAAAAAAAATTCGTTCAGGCACACCGTGGGATATGAGTCTTATGTAGACCAGAGCCCACCAAATAAGGTCAAAACGTCCTTACCGTGGCGCATGTCCTAAATTGGAGTTGCACGTTTCCATCGTTTAGTTTCCCGAGATATCCATTCAATCTCGGTTCCGCACCACTCAAACATCAAAATTGGATCATAAGAGGGTAAAATTATGTACAAATCGATTATCAAGTCTTACTTGAAAATACTTGGATTACAACCGACATTCCTGAAATTTTGCGAACATTCCGAACACTTCTTGATAATCCGCCTCCGGACCTGCGAATCACTTCAAATAGCTCTATAACGGCAGTAATTAACCCCAAACTCACCAAAGAACAAAATTCTACCACCAGCGGAGTGATGAATTTCGTGAGCAGCTTCCCGCTCTCGAGCACCGTGAAACATTCGGGTCCAAAAATTTTCTTACAGTCGACTCTCACCGCGAAAAAGGGCTGTGTATCCGGGAGAAACGATCTGTTTTGATTTACGCCTTCAAGATCAGTTTTCATGCCAAATGTTCTTACCGAGGCTTGTCCTTGCCGTGGCAAAAATATGTCGAAAATTGCTCATATCATTGACGTAGATTGACCAACGTTTATGCCCGTCTGGGAATTGTTTTTGGATGTCAAATTGATTAGGAAACACCTCTGAGCAGTCAAATTGCAGCTGTATTTCGACTAGTCAATTTTTGGGTCAAATCCTGACCTCCGTCATTTTTGGCCACGAAATACCTAAATTTCCTTATAATCACCCATGTACGGAGAAATGGAAGGGTCCTGTCTAAAATCGAATTAAACATTTAATTTCGATTTAAGAACGTTTCAGTAAAATTGTCAAAATAATGATATTGAGTTATTAAGAATATTGAGAACTCATTATGTCTGCCGATTTCTCTCGATTATCGAGTTATTACAATGACTCGATCGATCGAGTGACCTAAAATCACTCGAACGGTGAGTTATTTTCCTTAACTTTCACTCGAAAGCGAGTCAGTTGGCCCGATTCGGTTAGTGACTCGAGCTTCGAGTGATGAAAACCACTCGAATACTTTTAGAGAGTCGACTTGGGAGTTTATTCACTAGGGAGCAATTGTCTCGATTCTCGAGTCAACTTCTAGTCGACCTAACGCATCTTCATCCAAGTTCCATATATTTCAACACCAGCAGTTCCACAGTTCCAACCCCATAACTCAAAAAGAATACATTGTAAAGAAAAATGTGTGGAGTAACGTTTTGATAGTATATTATGTGACGACTGCGCAGCACGAGTCGCAAACGACATTTTCTAGCTGTGCTACGTCGGAAGTGCGACTTTAGACGAGTCCTCGCGAAGCGAGGACGAGTCGAAAATCGCGCTTCCGACGTAGACAGCTAGAGAGGTCTTTTAGAGATGAACAGAAAAGATCTCCACACATTCTCTCGTGTAAAGCCTCCGGTTTTCGTAATGGAAGTATTTCCGAGTAAGAAACATAATTTTTTTTTCATTTTTCTTGGTTGCACCTGAGTTCAGAAAAAATATAGGCCTAGAACGGGAATACATTCATTACGGTAACAGAAAGACCCTCATGAGAAAATAAGTACAGACCCTCATTTTTTCATATTTCAAAGATCTACAAAAAGTTGCTCTACAAATTTCTGGATGAAATGCGTCCCTATCGAGTTATCTGGGGTAGAAAAGTGAAAATTGTCAATATTCAACACCTATTCTCGACGATTTTCAAAAGCGGCTCATGTGGCGATTTTGTTCCTTATTGGTATGTGATCCCATGAATTTCTCCAACCATACGAATCACATTTGCGGTCGAGAGTCCGGATTGTGACCTGCTCCAAGAGCACCGTGCAATCGATCTGTGTGGGTTGAACATCTAGTTCGACGAGCCTAATTATTGAAATTAGGCTCGTTGGGCAAGACCGTTTCAATGATGAATGAATGGAGAGAGAGAGAGATAGATAGATATATAGATGTCCTTTATTCGTCCGAGGCCGAAGACAAAAAATACAATTACATACACCTACATATGCCCGTTAAAATGTAATAACACGTATAAGAATGAATATGATATATGTACAACAAAATAATAATGATAATTTCAGTCAATTACTGGTTTGGTCAAGGACAATAATTATCACAATTCGTGACTAGTCAGGGTGCATACTTAGGAGTATAAAAAGAGGGGTAAGGGCTTCCACTAATATCACAGCTATAGATCACCAATTGGGTGACCGAGGTCACATGTGAAAAATACTAAATTAAAGAAGAGCCCTTCCCATTACAGATTAAAATAATGCCTCTTCTCCACATCAATCTTCTGCGAAGACTGGGTTAGTAGAAAATCTTTCAGGAATTCCTTGAATTGTGATGTTTTCCGCAGCTGCCGAAAGCCCGGAGGGAGAAAGTTCCACAAATGAGCACACTGAAGCTGGAATGATCTTCTTCCGTACTCAAGTCTCCTATTGGAAATTTTGAGTACCCGCTCTTCTGTATCACCGCGTGCGGGGCGTTTGGATTGGTACCTTTTGAACATCGCAGCTAGGTAGCCAGGCTCTCCTAAATGCATGATCTTGTGCATTAACAGAGCTGCGGAGTACCTTCTCCGCGAATCAGTACGTAACCAACCCAAACGTTCCCTAAACGGGGTGATGTGCTCGTCTCTCCTAAGATCAAGAATGTACCTCACACATGAATTGCTTAGTCGCTGTATCCGTTGCCGTTGTTAGTCCGTGGCGTCGAGGTACACGACCGTGCAATAATCTAAGTGCGGTTGAACCAATGACTCGACTAGGCGAATTCGGAGAGGTCTGGTGATACACGCCCTAAAAAACCGCAATCCGTATAGGGCTCTGTTGACTTTCTTAGTTACTTGGTCAATGAGTGGTCTCCACGTCAGTTCCCTGTCAAGTGTAACACCATGACTCGCGACCGTGTCACTGAACGGGATGAACTTTCCATCCTGTATTTCAACCCCTGGCAAGTCCATTCCCTTCAGGTCTTTGATATTCCTCTCAGAGCTGAAGTAGATTGCCTTGGTCTTGCCAGCGTTGAGACACAGGCCGGAACTCTTGGCCCATTCAGCTACTAGTCGTCCTATTTCACCCAGCCGAGCGATGCCCTCTCTGATCTTAGTTTTCTCGACTTGGAGATAAATTTGCAGGTCATCCGCATGAAATAGATGATGTACCGACTTTCCGTCTAACAAACCAGGTAAGTCATTGACATATAAGCTGAAGAGTAAAGGCCCGAGAACGGAACCCTGTGGGACACCCAGATTGGTTTCGAGCCAATCAGAATTACCAGATTTTGAAGTGACTTTTCGGGTGCGACCTTGTAAGTATGATTTTATCCACAGAAGTGCCGATCTCGAAAAGCCAAGATTTCGAAGTTTGCTCAACAGCTTTGATGGTGATATCGTGTCAAAGGCTCTACTAAAGTCAAAAAGCAGGAGCAAGGTGATCTTCTTCTTGTCAATACCTACTCTGATGTCATCGGTCAACTTTAGTAGAGCTGTCTGGGTGCTATGGTATTGCCTAAAACTAGTCTGGAAGCGATCTTGTAATTTCTCTTGTTTTAAGTACTCCGTGATTTGGTCGTGTGCGATTTTTCCCAGGACCTTGGCAAGGAAGCAGAGCAGCGCTATAGGACGAGAATCTGAGACTGTTGATGGAGCTGTAGTCTTTTTTAATGCAATCAGCTGTGCTTGCTTCCAAGCCGTGGGAAAAGTGCTATGAGCGAAAGAGGAGTTGAAAATATGTACAATAAGATCACCAATAGCCGGGAGAGCCTTCGCTCACACTTTGGGGCATCCCGTCTGACCCACGGGCTTGCGAGGAAAAATGTTTGATAGCAAGGACTACGTCGTTAAAATTTGTGGGCTTGAATTCAAAACCCTCCTCTGAAGCCGAATTTATGTCGTCCATTGCTTCATCTATATTTTCGTGAGGCGAGACGGAAACTTCCGCAAAGTGAGCGTTCAACTTACTCATCCGGTGTGAAACCATGAAGTTCCTCCTCTTCGCTTTTAGGCAGGAGGCCGAGGTTGCGCATTTCCTTCCAGATGTTCTTATGGTGATCAAGAGCGTCTGAAAGATGATTTTGAAGGAAGGAGTTACGCTCTTGTTCCATGCGCAAGTCGACCTCTTCGCTAAGCCGAAAGTACTCACTTTGAAGCTCAGGACACTTGCGCTGGTTACGTTGATTTCGTTCCCAGCACCTGCGCGTCGCATCTCGCTTATTCATGAGTACCCTCAACTCAGGACCAATCCAAGGAGCATCATTTTTTCGCGGGTTGATAGTTTTTTCCGGCGCTAATTCATCTATAACAGTCTTCAAGTTCTCATTCAAGCAGTGAATTGCGTCTTCCAAGCTGGTTTCAGCATTTTCAAGAGCTGCCCAGTCGCAGCGAAGCAGACGGTCATTCAGCATCTCCGGAGTGATGTTACGAAAATTCCTATGAGTGAAGGAATTTTTTGGCGGAGTGGGAGTGAAGACGTTGATGGTGACGTCTATGACCGAGTGCCTGCCGAAACTGGGCAGGAGTCTCTTTTGAAATTCAGTAATGGTGTCATTGTCATCTACGTGAATATGATCAATCCATGTATGAGAAACATTGGGGTTGTGTTGGTGAGTCAGGCCATGCTGCACTATCTGTAGGGCTAGTTCTTCTGTCAGTGCAGTCAGTGTCTTGGTGTCGGGATGAGCAGTATCCAACAAGTCAGCGTTCAGATCTCCCATTATAATTTTGTGACTATAATCTCCACACAGTCGGCGTAATGAGCCAAACAGCCCATCATCCTTCTGCCTGGCGATTTTTGGAGGTCTACAGACTACCACGGCTAATATTGAAGGGGAGTTGCCTTGCTATACGCTACAGAAAAGAAATTCAGGCACGCCAGGTTTTCCTGGGCCGAAAGTATTGAACGAAACTAGTTTCACTACTTTAAGATCATTGCGCACATACAAAGCAACCCCACCACCCTCCCTGTTGCGATCCTGTCTCGAGAGTGAAAACCCAGGAATCTGAACGAGACTGTCATCCACATACTCATCTAGCTTCGACTCAGCGACCCCAAATAGATGATAGGAGGAATCGTTAGCAATGAGCAAGCGCAGATGCTCAATCTTATCTGTCAGCGAGTTAAGGTTGATAAATCCCGCTTTCAAAGAACTACCACTCCCTCGTTTCTCCTCAGCAGCCGTACTTAGTCAGGGAGTTCTCGCCTTTTCTGCTGCCGAAGCACAACTCTGCTCCGGAACGGAGGCGCATTTCTGGGTGTTGTTAGAGGGTGCACGAGAACGTTTCGGAACACTTTGACAGGCCGTTTGAATGACCTGCAGATCAGCAAGAGATACAAACGTATGCGCTTGCTCACCATTTTCCCGTCTAACCCAGAAACGTCCGCCACTGTGCCAGACGTATTCCAATCCTAAACCGTGTGCAACTGACCTCAAGCGTATATATTCTTCATATTTCTCACGGGGGAGCATTTCATTCACATAGATCTTACGATCTGGCACGAGAGCTTTTGTATCCGGGTCAAGTAAATCAGGCTGGATGTTATTAGCCGTGAAATAGTTATTGGTGATAGAACGTTTAGCCTGAATCACCTCCCTGACCAGAATACTACTGGAGAGTTGGACCACGCATGATGGTAGTGTGCGTGAGATGGCAGCTGGGGCATGGGAAGATGAAATCGGATCATGAGTTGAAGGCCTCTCGCCAGACGTATGCCCCGGTTGCAAGACATGGACATCAGCAATGTCTGCCCTCTGCAGCTTTGGGAGAATGGACTTGAGCACTGCAAAAGAAATACCACATACCTGTGCCGGTAAGGCCACAGAATTTTTTTTCAAAGCACCATTTATAATTAGCTTACAGCGCTCAAGACCGTCCCTACTGAGTCCACGTCCTTGTTCCCCAGCATATGACTGGTAAGGCTTGTCCATTCTAGGTGGAATGATGGGACGCGAAGATTGATGTGTTGATTCGGCATCAATATACTCATCATTACTAAATTCATCATTTTGCAGAGTACTCTGGTTACCTGTCAGTCGCTTAGTCAGACTGGAAAGCTGATCTCTCATTATGGAATTTTGCTCCAGAAGTAGCTGACGATCTAAGCGAAGCTCCTCCAGCTGGGAACTCTGCTTCTCCAATAGTCCCTCAAGAGAAGACACGCGTGCCAACAAACGATCATCCATCTCATTCACTGCTGGTGTGAAAGATGGGGAGGTAATGGCAACGTCTCGTTGGCTCATAAGGGATTTTATTTCGTCGAGCTGATTCTGGAGCATCTCTTCTGTTGGAAAAAGAGGTCCAGAGTACTCTGCGATATAAGTACCCAATTGTTCTCAGGAGAATTCAACGGCTTCGATGTTGGTGATGCTGCAGGTCGATCCGAGATGTTGGGGCTGCTACTTTTCTCCGATTTGACAGTGCACTCCACAGTTGGTATAGTACGCAGCGACTGGGAGGCAATAGTTGGCCACGCATCTGTTTGCTGCTTTCGAATTTTCGTGGGCTTTACTTTAATGGACTGGTGGCTGGTGGCGCCACGTGACGGAGACGAGACAGCAGTCGGTGGATTACCCCCGCCGAGCGCAAGCTGTGGACTCTCAGTGGTATGAGAGGCACTGGTGGTGGGAGGCTTCGCGCTCGGTGCAGTGGTGGTATGTTGCGGAGCGGGGGGAGATGTTCCTGACGCACCACGGGAGCTGAGCCTCGTGTGTGAGATGGTCTGATTACTCACACGTTTTCGCAGGCTTGTATTCTCCTTCTCTCTTTCTGTGGCTGTTTGCGCGTTGAATTGTGAGGCCGAAGTCGTCTGCTTTGACGCACTCGATGTTAAATCAGCGATATTGGTGTCGCTCACCTGCAGGCATTGCAAACATGTCACTGCTTCCCGGGATGATCTCGAGCACTTGACATGAGCTGATCCATTGCAAATGCCGCATTCTCTGCTGCCTGTGCGTAAGGTGCCATTGCAGACACAGCAGATGTTTTCGCTCATCGCGCGGCAGACAGCGTCGTAGCAGGCCAGCGTAGCAGACGACCTCCGAGCATGCGCACAGGGTTCACTTTCGGCGCCAAGCACTGCCGACTCGATGTTGTAGTTGGAGTTGCAGAATTGGAATTATTCCTCCCAGGCTCGTGCAGGAGCCATGCAGCGATGCTCCAGATGTATGAGCCTGCAGGAGGAAATCCAATCTGCAAAAAAGTGCCACTCGGGACGACGATTTGATGGTTAAAGTAACATTCAAACACGGAGCGATGTGTAATGCGTGTGGATGTACTCACCGCCAGAGAGAGAGAGAGGGAGATAGAGAGAGGGAGAGACTCTCTTCACTTTCTCGAGTGACATCTCAATCGAAGAGACTGAGTTCTCACTCGGAGTTCCGAGTAAAATTGTGGCAACTCGAGACCGAGTGAGTTTCACTCAGAAAAAAGAGTGAGACTTTTCACTCGGAGAATCCGAGTGAATCCAAATTTTATTCAGCTGAAACTGAATATTTTTAATCAATCAATACGTGGCGGGCTATAAAATTTATGAATTACTATTGATTATCCGAAGATTGGGGAAAAAGAAAAAATCTACTTCACCCGCAGTGGCATGATAACTTCAAGATTTTGTCATTTGGGGAGTGCAGAGGATCGAACTGAGGTCGTCTTGCTGATGAATCGGATTGCTTCTCCACTGGGCTACCGGTGCTGTTGCACTTGTAAATTCATAGCACCTACTTATGGGAAGGATGCACTGTGTAATTTTGTGCGTGCCGTATGTGGAAATGAAAATATGAAAACTAGCTATTGTTTTGAGTGAAAAAATTACAAAAAAGGAAACCCACATTTCCCCGGTGACGGGGCATTGCTTCTATGGATATTAATAGGATTGATGGCTTTTTTGACAATAACATGGTATCATATTGGGCTGTATATTTCTAAAACTTATGGAAGAGGATATGAATATTTCTTCGCTCAGTTTTTCAACAAATATTGCAGGAAACCTACCATTCTCCTCTTTGGAAGCTACACGTTGATCCATCAGTAACAAACGAGCGGCGAATCATAACCTGAAATTTGATTCGGGCGTCTCACTCTTGCATCTGAGTGCAATCTCACTCGAACTTTCGAGTGAGATGATTGATTTGTCCATTTTTGACTCTTTACCGAGTGAGATGGACTCTCACTCGGACAAGTTAAGAGAGGAGAAATATGATATAGAAGAAGATATTTTGACTAACTCAACAATCTACGGCTTCGTTCTACTTCCACCTTGACAAGCCACTACTCATTTCTTCCAAACTCACCAACAACGAAACAGATGATTTCGCTTCTATTTAAATGTATTCAGACCTCGATTCAGACGTTATAAATCTTCTAATTCAGTACTGCATGGAGTTTTTTCTTATTAATATTGAAAGGTATCTCCTGGAGAATCGACCTCATGGTTCAATAGGCCGAGAATTGCTTCTGGTGGCGAATGGAAGTGATGAGAATTTGCGGAGCTTGATGGATGCATGGAAGTGTATTATTGGACAACGTTGGAGGCTCGAGCAGAGCCAATGCATCAGAGGAAATGCGTGTCGGAACAGCGTCTCTCGATGCATTATTTTCTTAACCTCTAAGTCCCGCTCGCCAAGTACTGAGATTTTCTAAAAATGAACCTCGGCCTGTTCGGGCCGGATTTCCCTTCATTCCCTGCTTGCACCAGATATTCTCTCTCTCTCTCTCTCTCTCTCTCTCTCTCTCTCTCTCTCTCTCTCTCTCTCTCTCTCTCTCTCTCTCTCTCTCTCTGAAGAGCGACGAGGGATGGGCAGTTCCTTGAAAGCGGGATTTATCAACCTTAACTCTCTCACAGATAAGAGTGAGCATCTGCGCTTGCTCGTTGCTAACGATCCCTCCTACCATCTATTTGGGGTGGCTGAGTCGAAGCTAGATGAGTATGTGGATGACAGTCTCGTTCAGATTCCTGGGTTTTCACTGTACCTGGCTGTACTTTTCACCTGGCGTGCCTGAATTTCTCTTTTGTAGCATACAACAGGGTAACTCCCCGCCAATATTGGTCGTAGTAATCTACAGACCCCCTGAAATCGCCATGCAGAAGGATGACGGGCTGTTTGGCTCGTTACGCCGGCTGTGTGGCGACTACAGTCATAAAATTATAATGGGTGATCTGAACGCGGATTTTTTAGACACTGCTCATCCCGACACCAAAACACTGACTGCACTGACAGAAGAACTTGCCTTGCAGATAGTGCAGCATTGCCCGACTCACCAACACACCCCCAATACATCTCATATATGGATTGATCACATCTATGTAGATGACAATGACATCATTACTGACTTTCAAAACAGACTCCTGCTCAGTTTCGGCAGGCACTTGGTCATTGACGTCACCATCAACGTCTTTACTCCTACTCCGCCAAGAAACGCCTTCACCTACAGGGATTTTCGAAACATCACTCCGGAGATATTGAATGACCGATTGCTTCGGTGTGACTGAACAGCTCTCGGAAATGCTGAAACGAGTTTGGAAGATGCAATTCACTGCTTGAATGAAAGTTTACAGACCGTTATAGATGAATTAGCACCCGAAAAAACTATTAATCCGCGTAAAAATGACGCTCCTTGGATTGGTCCTGAGCTGAGGGTACTCATGAATAAGCGAGACGCGACGCGCAGGCGCTGGGAACGGATTCAACGTAACCAGCGCAAGTGTCCTGAGCTTCAAAATGAATACTTTCGGCTTAGCGAAGAGGTCGACTTGGGCATTGAACGAGAGCATAACTCCTTCATTCAAACCCATTTGTCAGATGCTCTTGATCAGAAGAAGAACATTTGGAAGGAGATGCGCAATCTCGGCCTCTTGTCTGAGAGCAAAGAGGAGGAACTTCATGGCCTCACACCGGATGAGTTGAACGCACACTTTGCGGGAGTTTCCGTTTCGCCCCACGAAAATATTAATGAAGCAATGGACGATATTGACTCGGCACCGGAGGAGGGGTTCAAATTTAAGCCCACAAATTTTAGTGATGTAGTCCTTGCTATCAAACATTTCTCCTCACAGGCCCGTGGAGCGGATGGAATACCCCAAAGCGTGATCGCAAAAGCTCTTCCGGCCATTGGTGATCTTATTGTACATATTTTCAACTCCTCTTTCGCTCATGGCATTTTTCCTGAGGCTTGGAAGCGAGCGCAGCTGATTGCACTGAAGAAGACTGCTGCTCCATCAACGGTCTCGGACTTCCGTCCTATAGCACTGCCGTGCTTTCTCTCCAAGGTTCTGGAAAAAATCGCACATGACCAAATCACGGAGTATTTGAAAATCGAGAAGATACTTGATCGCTCCCAGACTGGTTTTAGGCAACACCATAGCACCCAGACAGCTCTGTTGAAATTGACCGATGACATCCGAGTAGGTATAGACAGAAAGAAGATCACTCTGCTTCTACTATTCGATTTTATCAAAGCTTTTGACACCATCTCACCATCCAAGCTAATGAGGAAGCTACGACATCTTGGCTTCTCAAGATCGGCGCTCCTGTGGATGAAATTATATTTACAGGGTCGCACCCAACAAATCACTTCTAAAGTAGGCAAATCTGATTGGCTCGGAACCAATCTGGGCTGTTCCACAGGGGTCCGTCCTTGGGCCTCTCCTCTTCAGCTTGTATGTGAATGACCTGGCTGGCTTGCTAGACGGAAAGTCGGTACATCATCTATTCTATGCGGATGATCTCCAAATTTATCTCCAAATCGAGAAAAATAAGGTCAGGGAAGGTATTGCTCGGCTGGGCGAAATAGGACGACTAGTTGCCGAGTGGGCTAGAAGTTCCGGCCTGTGTCTCAACGCTGGCAAGACCAAGACAATCTACTTCAGTTCGGAGAGAAATATCAAAGATCTGAAGAGAATGGACTCGCCAGGGGTTGAGATACAGGAAGGAAAGTTCATCCCGTTCAGTGATACGGTCGTGAGTCTCGGTGTTACACTTGACAGTGAATTGACATGGAAACCGCACATTGACCAAGTAACTAGGAAAGTCAACAGAGCCCTGTACGGTCTGCGGTTTTTTAGGGCATGTATCACCAGACCTCTCCGAATTCGCCTAGTCGAGTCATTGGTTCAACCGCACCTAGATTATTGCGCGGTCGTGTACCTCGACGCCATGGACGAATAGCGGCAACGGGTACAGAGACTAAGCAATTCATGTGTGAGATATATTTTTGATCTTAGAAGAGACGAGCACATCGCCCCGTTTAGGGAGCGCTTGGGTTGGTTACGTACTGATTCGCGGAGAATGTACTTCGCAGCTCTCTTGATGCATAAGATCATGCACTTAGGAGAACCTGGCTACCTAGCTGCGATGTTTACCAGGTACCAATCCGAACGCCCCGCACGGGAGTGATCTAGAAGAGCGGGTACTCAAAGTTCCCAACATGAGACTTGAATATGGAAGAAGATCTTTCCAGGTCCAATGTGCTTATTTGTGGAACTTTCTCCCTCCAGGCTTTCGACAGCTTGGGAAGATATCATTTTTGAAAGAGTCCTCAAAAGACTTCCTGTTAACACTATCCTCCCAGAGGATTGATGTGGAGAAAAAACACTATTTTAATTTGTAAACTGTGATAGGCATGAGCCCGTTTCAATCGATGTCTTCTACTTCAGCTGAGTTATGCGTGGCTTTTTCGCTTCCGAACTGAGATTCCTGTGATATGACTGTGGGCCCATGTCTTTTTTATATGACTTCCCTAACGGAAAAATGTTTTCTTTTCCTCAACCTTTTTCGTTAAGACTGATATATGTATATATATATGAAAACGTGACTTTTTCTTCTTTTTCTTTTCATGACTCTTAGCATCTTACGATGCCTCGAGATGACTAGTCACTTCCTGTGATATTTCGAATAGCCTTAACCAAAACGACACATTTTTACAAATTTAATGTATGTATTATGTATAAGTGACATATGTTTCATATGCTACTGTACTTTTGTATTTTTGCCCTTGGGCGAATAAAGGTTATCATTCATTCATTCATTCTCTCTCTCTCTCTCTCTCTCTCTCTCTCTCTCTCTCTCTCTCTCTTTTTCTCGCGCGCTCGCTCACTCTCTCTCTCTCTCACTCTACCCTCCTATCGTTCTTCCTCTTTCTCTCTCTCTCCCCTGCATGTGGTGTTCTCCCTATCCGCATCAGAAATACGCAGGCAGGGCTTGCATCCTGCAGGATGTGCCTGCTTCCAGCTCCGTGAAGTTGGCCCGCGACTTTGAGATAAATATACCGAAAAATCAAGCAAGATTCCTGTATCCAATGGTATAAATCTCTTGATTTGAGTAATTTGAGTATTTGAGCAATTAATTTTCAGAGTCTGAAAAATTATCCTGCTCCACTAAAACATAAGAAATTCTCATCACTTCTCGAATATACACATTAGGGGCAGCTACGTAGACTTAAATTGAAGCTCCTAATTTGAGTATTCCGATTCCAGCATGCAGACATATCATTATTGCCGCAAAATTGTTCAAACAGACAGGGAAAAGTCCCCATGTATGAGGTATGGGCGGCGCCGACCGTGGCGGGAGGGGCAGCAAAGTGGGGATTGCGCAAACTTCCCATGTTGGCGCCTGCCTATGCATTATACATGGGACTTCTCTCTGTCTGTTTGAACAATTTTGCGTCAATAGCGATACTTTTGGAAGCTGGAATCGAAATATCCAAATCGAGAGCTTCAAATTAAGCCTACGTAGCTGCCCCTAATGTGTATATTCGAGAAGTGATGAAAATTTCTTATGTTTTGGTGGGGGGTAATTTTTCAGACTTTGAAAATTAATTGCTCAAACACTCAAATTATACTCAAATTAAAAGAATTGTACCATTGGATAGAGGATTTTTTCCCTGAATTTTTGGTATATTCATCTTAAAGTGGCGGGCCAACTTCACGTTGCTCCTGCTTCCACTAGCCCAAGGGTGAGCAGAGATGAGGGGGGAGAGTCAATCGCTCACCATCGTTACTCACCAGCCATTAGAGATAGACGTAAAACTGCGTTTTTATCCCGAATCGTGGAAAACCGCAATTGCGGAAAGAGTGTACCTATGATGTTTCATAGCCACAGTGACTATAAAACTTAGCACCGAGCTTGTCAGGTATGTAAAGTGCAAAATAGAGAATTAGATCCTAAGTTCTCTCTTTGGAATTCACATGCCTGACAGATTCGAATTCGAGATACCTATGTTTTGACACGAATTTTTTCGGATCTGGGCCCGGTCCGTGAATATTCGTTTCAAACCATAAATATCTCGAATCCAACCTACTATCCGAAAATCCTGTTCCATCATATGTCCCATCCTCACAAGGAAAGCCATCTACTTTCGATTTTCGATTGGAGGTGGCGAGCCTGACTTTGGCGCCACCACCGAGTATTTCCAGTTTGTGAAATACCCGGTGGCGGCGTCAAAGTCAGGGGTCGAATCGAACGGCTCTGCGATGCAATCTCATACCTTACGTCAGTGAGGTAGACATTCAGCTGTGACGTACACGGGACTCGTGTACGTGTGCATAGCCTGAGCATGTGTGAGTCTCGAACATCGCGCGCCAAGTATAAACGTATTTCCCACGCGAGTAGATCAATATTCATTAGAGCGTAACTTGAGATAGAATCAAGATTGAGATTCCATTCTTTGAGCGCTATAGGAAGGAACATTCAAGAAACACAGCAGTAAGATAATCTCACCTTTCTCATAATATCCTAATTGTTGAACGACAGTTTACACTTGAGACCTAACTAATCAAGCCCTGCGCTCATGCTATTACAACCACCTAAAAATATGTACACGGGTGACTACAAGGACGATTTGAAATGGCGAACCCCAATATGTCTTCAACTCATTAGCCAAGCAAAATCAGAGTCAAGGATCAATAATTTATCTCATTAGAACCGAAATTCATATCTGACCTCGTACGTTCGATGTAACATACAATACACACGGTTATACGGAAAGTACAAAAACAAATGCCCACACCTCACATATTTTGGAACAGCAAACCTCAATAAACTATAAAGTCATCAGCCATCAAGCCACAAGAATCTAGGATCATTTTTCAGCTCATAAACAACAATTCGAGTCACATGAGATTCACTGAAAAGCCTATAAATACGGCAACCTTCCGGACAAGGGACGGACTCTTTATTCTGGCTTCCAAACGGGCACTTCTATATTCTCCGTAGCCTCGATTATAGTATTTCTCATTACGAGTATCTACGTCGAATATTACCTCATTGTACTACCTTAACTCTTGTATACCGTCGGATGTGACGAAGATAATATCTTACTCATTGTATCAAAGGATTAATAAATCCCCAGTTATATTTACTCGCTGACTACAAGTTCCTGGTTTTAACCTACCACCAAATTGGCACAATAACGCCATCTAATCGACCTCAGGGTCGTAACAACTGGTGACAGCGGTGTCTGGGGACTGGTGGAGCGAATACGGAAAGAAACTGGAGGAGGACATTGACACACGAATATTCAAAGAAGCAGTCAAGTCATTACACCGCCGACTAGAGAGGATCGTCGAGTGGGCTGCAATAAACGGCTTCCACGTCAACACCAACATCTGCCACTCGGCAAGGCCACTCGGCAAGGTAACTTCCTGCGACTCAGGCACACAGCACTCACACCACAGGGGTCTAAATAGACACACCCCCAACGACGCCAACCACTCCACGCAACGAGAAAATTCAAACATCGACAACAACAAGTATCGTCAGTCTCCAGGCAACAGCAACCTCCAAGCAGCAACAGCCTCCAAGCAGCGACAATCTTCAAGCATCGAATATCTCCAAGCATCGACATCGAGGGATCGAATTCCAAGGGAAGACTAGCTTAAGCACTATTTGAATCATATAGAATCGATACGGGTAGATATAATATTTCAATTGTGAGGCGAAAATCTGGCAATTAGCATGGTTAGTAAAAGATTTTTGAAAAGGAACATTCGGAAAGAAATCAAAGAGATTAGAAACGCGCTGGAATTAATTAAAATAGACGGTGAAAAAACACAAAAAGATATAGATTTGGCAGTTTTCCTAATCCACGAGTTAACAGAGGTGGACGAAAAATTATTGCAAGTCGTTGAGGAAATTATAAAAGATTGAGAGACCAAATTATGTCGAGTATCGAGATCGGAAATCAGGAATCGAACGGAAAATTTAAAGAGAAAAAATAGAATCAACCGTGAATAGCCAAGCGAACATTTTACGGGAAACGGTAAAAAACGTCGAAGATCTCAAGCACTTAGTGACAGAATAGGAGGAAATAAACGAAGAGTGTAGATCGCGCTCAGAGGCACAATTCACCGAGATCGAAAATTTTCCGAGACAACTCGAGGAGATTTTGAATTTATCCAGAAATAGCGTAACTGCCATTGATGAGCAAATTACACGGGTAGAAAGTGAAGTAGAAACCCTGCAAAACATTTTGGATTTAGAGAGAAGCGATTGATTCGTATGACCTTGTAATATAATGAACAATACTGAATTTCGAGGGAAACTGGAGAAAATCGTTCGAGACCTCCAGAGTCAACGACAACAAACTAAACAAATTCGTATTGAACTCAAAAAGGTTAATGCGTTTTTTAGAGAACAGTTTGACAGGAACGAGACCTGTGTACTGAGATTGGTAGACAAATTCAGGCAAATCGATAGAATGAAGGCCAAATTTTCAGCTGCAGGAAAAATTTTGAAAGAAAAAACAAAACACATAAACTGCCGGTATTGGGCTCTGTTGAAAAAGTTTGATAGAGTACGCGAAGCATATATGATTTGGGAGATGAGGTTTGAGTAAAATATGTCACCACTAGACCTTCCGTCAGAAAGAATCATCCACCAATCGAGAGAACCGGATTTTAATCAATATTTTGAGATTGTTAGCCGACTTGTTACAACATATTGCATGTCACAGAGGATAGAAATATCAAAATTTTACATTGCAAACCTAAACGGAGGACACTTGTGCTTTAATTGCTTCGAGGAAGAAGTTTTTGAACCAAACGAAAGGATCATTGTTTATTCGGATTTCCACCTGAACGTAAATAGGGATCAAGATATACTTTCATGCGATATGTGTGGAGTTCCTCTGGTATATGAACGTTTAGCGATCGATTGCAGAGAGTGCATACGTATCACGTCGAATCAAATCCGCAATTAAGTAGTTAGGGCCCTGCATTCCGGGGCATGGAACTGAGAGTCGTGAACGGGAGAGAAAAGAACGCTTGGTCTAATCGCTTTATAAGTTCATTCCTATCACAAAAACTGTACGAATATTTATTGGAAATAACCGATACATTCGACCTCACGCAGACGACTGCATCGCTCAAACTCCACAGAATAGAATCAGGAAACACGGGGGCTAAAACCCCGCAACATTCGCAAACTAGATGTGTTACAGAATCATTTCACCTGATCTATACACAGGAGAGTCAAAACCTAATCAATTGGATTCACTTCGGTTCGAATTGGAAAATTTTATTTGTTTGTCCACGAATAAGATCGTTGTTATTATTCTGGGCACCCCAGATAAATCGTACGTGCGCGAAAAGTGTTTCATAGAAAACGAGTCAATGATAAAGGGAACAACCTCCTTTATTGATAGCAGCTTCCATAGCATCAGAGAAAGATTCAGTAACGTGACATACACGTGCCAATTTTGCAAGGAAAGCTTGACTTCCGAGAGAGAGACGGTCGGATGCGAGATTTGTTTGAGAATAATTCATAACAACTTCACGTGATCAGATAAAATGTCGAGAGCACGAGGAACAGGTAGGGTGCGGAAGTCACCGAGACTCAACCCCGGACTCAGAACTATAAACGAAATTGAGACAGTACAAAACGAGACAGCAATGGAGAGCGTTCCACAGGCAACAGAGCTAGCCATCGCAATCCCCATAAATCAGAGAAACCCAAGTAGCTCGGGATCTTTGGCTACGGATAACCCCGAGACAAGAAGCACCATGTCAAATCTGAGTGTGAACTACTCACAAGAAAATCAGAATAGGAGAATGCTTTCAATCTCTGTAGCTATAAAGTTGTTACCAAATTTTGATGGGAAAAATATCTCAGTATCGACCTTCATACACAATTGCACAGACATAGAGACATTGATCAACCCGTGCGATAGATTTGTTTTCACAAGAATAGTAAAATCCAAGGTAACAGGTCAAGCAGAGAAATATGTAGAAGCGAAAAATTACGATGACTTACAATCTCTTTTCTCGGACCTAAGGCGAGCTATTGATCCTTTCAAAAATGTTTTTGGATTACAACTTGAGCTATCAAAGACAACAAAGAAATCAGGAGAGTCAGTGACCGGTTATGGACTCGGAATTTCACAAATACAAAATAAACTGATTGAGACTACTTGTGGCACCGGGCTAGAAAAGAATCCAAGTGGAATGAGAGAGTCGACAATAAGAAACGCGATTTCATGTTTTATCAGAGGTCTGGGCAAAAATTATTGGTACAAGCTTAGAATCGAAGATTTTGAAAATCTCGATAGTGCTATTGACGCCGCAGTCAGAGTGAAGGAGGAAATGAGAGATATCGATATAATGCACAAACAAAATGAGAACCTAACGGTCTCAGTGAATGCGATAATGAACAAGGATCAGCAGGGTCAGGACCCTAGACATTGTTATAATTGTGGTAGACCGGGACACTTGGCAGAGGCCTGCAGAGACACGTCGTTAAGGACTCGCTCAAATAATACAACCTCGAACCGGAATCACCCGTATGAGAAGAAGTGCAACTGCTGCGGGGATGTAGGTCATGTTCGTTGGGAGTGTCGATATAGGGACGCGATCTGCAATAACTGCAAGACAAAGGGACATTTACAGCAAGCCTGTGGAAGATTACCTCGTAATGACAACAGGATGGACACTCGTAATATGAATAAAAAGGAGCCAAACTCAAGCGGAACATTGAACAATTATTTAAACTCCAACCCAACTTATTGGAAGAGTGCACCAATGAGGAGGTCTTAGAATCATTGCACTCAAATCAACATAATTTTAACATGTTCCGTGAACCAGAGACAATGTCCCACTATCATCCTAAAGAGTGGGGAACTCAAAGGAGAGGTGAGATTTTTGGTAGATACAGGCGCTGAAGTGAACTTGTTGAGAATAAATTTCCTGAAAGATCACGTTTGGTACAATCCATCAGTAACAGTAAAATGAACGGGCATTGAAAATAAAATCGTCGACACTCTGGGATATGTAAAAATCTTCCCCGAGAACTGCTCACCGTGCGATTTTTTCCTCGTACTAGAGAATTTTAAGATAAATTACGACGGCTTGATCGGAATACGATTCTTGAGGAAACATGAGGCAAATTTATCTTTCAAAACAAATATCATAAAAATTGAAGAGCGTGAAATCGACCTTGCACCAATTCACATAACTAAGTGTCTGTTGCCCGCAAGATCAAAGAAAATGATTCATGTGAATCTTGGAAAAACAGATCCATCCGAGGGTTACATTAGGAAGTTACAAGCAGGCCCCGGAATTTTCATAGGCGAAACGGTGATTAAAAATGTTAACGGTAGGGGAGAACTCTGTGCATATAACACAAACAACAATGACATCTCCTTATATATTTCACCATTAAAATTAGAAGAATTTGAAGCTCTGCCAAAAAACATCAGACACATTGATTGTAAAGACGAATCGAAAATTGAGCAACGAATCGTAGAACTAACAAAATCATTGAACTTGGACGATTTGAATCAGGAGGAGAGGGATAGTATGATGAGGATCATCAGAGAGTTTCCGTTTCAATTTTTCTTACCTGGTGACAAACTAGGATACATGAAGGGAGTGAAACATAGAATCATTACGACAACTGAGGTACCAATAAATATAAAACAATATAGGAATCCGGTACATCTTAGAGACGAGATTGAAAGACAGGTGGAAAAATTATTAGAACAGGATATCATAGAGAAATCAACTAGTGGGTGGAATGCGCCACTTTGGATTGTACCAAAGAAAGACAACGATAAGGGTGAAAAACAGTGGCGGTTGGTCATAGACTTCAGGGAATTGAACAAAGTGACAGTTTCAGAGGTACACCCTCTTCCGAATATAACAGACATTTTAGACCAACTAGGGGGGGGGGGGAGGGCTAAATATTTCTCGGTAATGGACTTGGCTTCGGGATTTCATCAAACATCAATTGACGAAAGAGATAATGACGTCACGAGCTTCTCCAGTAACAACGATCACTGGAAATTCAAACGCCTTGCTATGGGCCTCAAAAACTCACCAACTTGCTTCTCTCGAGCTCTCTCGAACGTGCTAACAGGAATAAACAACGTAGATTGTTTTATTTACATCGATGATTTGATTGTTCATGCTTCTTCAATAGCTGATCACCATAGGAAAATGAAAAAACTATTAGCAAGGTTCAAGGAACATGGTCTCATGTTCGAACCCGGAAAATGCAGATTTTTACAGAAAGAAATCACTTATCTGGGGCATAAAGTAGGTCAAGACGGAGTGAAACCCGACCCAAAGAAGGTATCGGCTGTCCGAGATTTTCCGAAACCACGAAACGAGAAGAATATCAAACAATTCTTCGGACTAGCCGGTTATTATAGACGTTTCATCAGAGATTTCGCGAGAATATCGAAACCATTATCGATTTTAACGAAAAAGGGCGTAAAATTCACACGAGGAGATGAACAACAGGTAGCTTTCGATGAGTTGAAACAAATACTGTGCTCAGACGTCATTTCACGCTACCCTAAATTCAACGAATTATTTTTAATCACCTGTGATAGTTCATCTTTCGCTGTGGTATGCGTACCCAGCCAGATTGAAAATGGCGCAGATTTACCAGTTGCATACGCGTCACGAGTACTTAATTCCGCAGAAATAAGGTATTCTACAATTGAAAAACAGATGGTAGCCATTTTGTTCGCCGTAAAACAGTTTAGACCGTATATTTATGAACGGAAATTTACCCTCATTACGGATCATAGACCACTAGTATGGATAAACAACTGTAGAGATCCTTCATCACGATGAGTCCGCTGGAGAGTGACACTTAATCCATATAATTTCGACGTGAAATACATAAGGGGAAACATGAATTTGAACGCAGATGCTCTATCTAGGAACCCGGAAGAGTCAGCCGAAAATGATAATGAGCAAGAATATGATATCGATGATTACGTGGTAAATGTCGTGGACGAATTCCGAAATAAGATAAACTGCGACGGCCCTTACTGCACAGAGGCCTCGTCCTCAAAAAATGACGACCTAGACACTCCTGATGACAGACAAAGACAGAATGACTTACGAGAAGTTAGGACGATCAGTGACTTGGAAGCAAACACTGGAATCATAGGAAACCGCAGTGGCTTGGAAGCAAGCACTGGAATCATAGAAAACCGCAGTGACTCAAGAGTGAGCACTGAAATCATAAAAGACCGCAGTGACTCAAGAGTGAGCACTGGAATCATAGAAAACCGCAGTCGCTTGGAAGCATGCACTGGAATCATAGAAAACCGCAGTGACTCAAGAGTGAGCACTGGAACCATAGAAAACCGCAGTGACTCAAGAGTGAGCACTGGAATCATAGAAAACCGCAGTGACTCGAGAGTGAGCACTGGAATCATGGAAAACCGCAGTCGCTTGGACGCAAGCACTGGAATCATAAGAAAGAACAATGACTCGAAAAGAAGCAGTGGAATCATTGAGATAGGAAATTCTGGACTCAAACGCCCACGAGAAGACGGCGATGAAGGAACTATGAATGAAATTAAACTCAAACGGCCACGAAACAACGGCCAAGAAGGGAAACTAGATAGGGGAATTATCACCCTAAGTCCAAACAGAGATCTAGACGAATCAGCAGAGGAGAGTGTCGGGGTAGCTTACATCCAGAATAACACTAACACGTCTATAAGCCAAACCCAAATCGCAAGTCCAATCGAGATAACAGATAACACCTCAATACCTCAACACGATGACCCAAATTTTGCGACAGAGACTAGTATCAAAAGTGCGGATGAGGGGTGTAGTGAGAATGACAACAGAGAACGAGGTCACGGCAGTAGAGTAGTCGAAACATGCATGAATATGTTACCGATCAGCTCGAACACTTTAAATCACAGTAGAGATCCATTATGGTTGAGGAAAGGCACACTGATCCACCTGTTCACAACAAATTGCGCGATAAGATCGAGAGTTACGAGGAATTTACTCGAACGTGGACTTTTCAATGTACGTGGAGTAGAAGCAAAATCATCTGATTTGAAGGAAATTGTAGTAACTGTGGCGTCCCAGACGACGCAACAGTTGAAATAATATTTCTCAACGTGGAGAAATATTATTTCGACTTGATCAGCAGAGAATGTATAAGCAGGTCAGTAAATCAGCTGAATCAGAGCATTAGCCAGTAACTGGATGTTACACATGTTACATGTAACATGTGTAACAGACCATGAGAAATTCAACTTTAGAGCTCTGCCAGCATTGTAACACATGTGTTACAATCTTAAGTAGAACACGTTCAAAATCATTTTTTTCAGTCGAATCATCAAAATTAACTTGTGTCCGCACGTATAAATTGGAACAACAACATTCATTCTTCGATTTTAGTCTGTGACAAAGCTCTGCCCGGTAGTGGCTACGTACGTCTCAAAACTCACTTAAACACTCATCTAAGTGCGCGTAGAAAACGCACGAAAAAGTTAAAAGTGCGGACACGTAAGCTTGATCTGATCCCGTCGAAAAGTAGGCCGACGTTATCCGCCTCAGCTGTAAAGGGCCAGCTCCGAATTTGCTCTCCGTCGAAAAGTAGGCCGACGTTATCCGCCTCAGCTGTAAAGGGCCAGCTCCGAATCTGCTCTCACCTGCTTATCAGTTCCTGCCTCGAAGAATATCATCTCTCAAGTAGTTCTGTAAGTTCGTCTAATTTTAAGTCACGCAAATTGTATTTAGACATTAAGGTTCTATATTTTGTTCAAGACATTATAATTTGGTTTAAATAAATCCAAAACTCATTTGCTAATTATACGCTATTATTTTCTGAAGATTTTACGATCGAATATTTTATCCATATTGAAACTATTAAAGTCAAATTGATCATTTCTAAAAATCCAAATTCAATCAATTATTACTTTTGAAATCTACATTCCAAATTCCTAAAATCACTTCAATCATTTCTTTAAAACTACAATTCATTTGATCTAATTCTGATAAACAAATATCTCTCTATCTGGAATATTCATACGCAACTAGAGACCAGCAATATATATATATATATATATATATATATATATATATATATATAGACATCAACGCGATAGCAGAGAATAGGTAAGTGCAACTGGGCAGTCCGCCCGTAAGCTGTTCGCACGAACTCAAATAATTTATTTGTTACCCCGAGCCCTCCGCTCGGGTCATAACATTTTGGCATCCCTTGTGGGGAACAGTTATAGTTGCACTTGGTTATTCCTGTTCATCAGCTTGACCACTTTCTTTCGGGCAATCTAGGTGTCGAGATCGCATTTTTTTTCGCGCCAGTCTGACCGTTACTCTTTAGACACCACTATTCCATCCATATTTCAAAGGCCACACCAACTCAACTTCAGTATCTTATCACGGACGACCTAAATGAATCTATTCGCCAACTCAATCTCATAAACGACCCCAAGGCTCGAGAAGAAGCTTTAAGGAATTTTATTACATTAAGAGGTATAGACAATCAAGAACATTTAAAACTCACATGTGATTCCATATTAGACACCTCGCAATCCGGTATTGTACGCGCTGCTCTTGAAAATATAAGAGATTATGACGGGACTACACCTTTAGGGGACTTCATACAAGACGTCAAAAACTTTCAAGACACTATACCAGTTTCCAAGAAAAAAGACTTTTTACGAGGACTACTGACTAAAATTCGGGGAGATGCTCGGAAATGCCTAAGAGACGAAGACATTCAAACTTTTGACCGACTAGAAGAAATCCTGAAACTAAATTTCTCCCCTAGGAGACCGTACGACTATTATGTAAATGAAATTATGACTATCAGAATGAAGAAAAATGAAAGCGCGCGACAATTTCATAATCGAATAAAAGTGTTCATAAGGGGAGCAATAGCGGCCTTGAAAAGTACCGTGGACGGAATCGGTGATGACGTAGACTACAGACCCCAGCTAGAAGTATTAGGGTTGAACGCATTCATTCGAGGTATACCAGATAGCATGAGAAGCGGCATTATTTTTTCATCTCCTAAGACTATGGCTCAAGCTCTTGAATCCGCGGAAAAAGCAGAAAGTTTTGCAATAAGCCTCAATATCAGTAACGCGGACTTACAATACACAACTAGCCAGAACCCAGACGAAGTAAGGCGACCTCAGAACCTCGACAATAACAGAAGTAGACCAAAACAGGTTACATTTTTAGACCGGAATGATCCGAGAATGTATGATCGGAACAGTGTAACGCACCATTACGACAAAAACGACGTTGCTAGCCCTCCCCCTTTGAGGTATGATCAGGACGGAAGAATAATAGCACATCCCAACCTGAGGTATTCCGCTAAATCACCAGAAAGAAGATCTGATACAAATGGTGGACCAAATTCTCCTTCTCCTCGACCCAACTCTCCTTATCAACGTCCTACTTCGCCGTACAATCGCTCTACCTCCCCTTATCGGCCCCGATCTCCGTACCAAAATTACCCACCTGTCCAATACCCTCCTTATCCTCCACAAGGGTATTATCCATTCTATCCACATCCTTATCAACCACCAATGTATCCCAGTTATTTCCCGCCTTTCCCATATCAAATGGACTCGGACACACGAAACAGGAATTGGCCTGGGTATAACGCTCCAAATCAGCCTCCTCGTCCAAAACCTACTGAAACTCAGCATTTAAACTCCCAGCCTGCCCGCAGTCAAGAGATGACCGCGGGCAAGCCTGTGCAATCCCAAATAAAAATCATGAATGTAGGAGATTACACACAGCCAAGAGTCCAGGAATAGGTCCTATGGTCCAGATTGATCATGACATCTTGAAGTCCCAAACAGGGCTTGTGTACCTTGACACAGGAGCCGACATTTGCACAATTAGATTAACATCTTTGAAACGCGAAGTAAAAATGGACGTATCCCACATCATTAGGGTAACCGGAGTTTCCGCCGATCCAATTTTTACATTAGGAGTCGTTAAAACTTGCATATTTGGTAAAGGAATCCGGCTACACGTCCTTCCTCCCGAATGTGTCGTGGAATACGATATAATTTTGGGGTCCAACTATTTTCGAAATTATGGAGCTTGGATATTGTTTGACAAAAATTTTGTTTCCCTGGAAGGGAATCGAGACAGCCCTATTCCTTTCCTGCCACCTGAACCCAACCTTGACTCCACTGACGATGAGAACGAAACCGATAATGATGAGGAAATTTTCTTCTATCCTATGACGGACGCCATCATTTTACCTGGAAAACCTTCACTGGATTTCCCCACTGAACCTTCACCAGGGCTCACCAACCCTTCCGTGCACTATAGTCCGTCTGACTGTGCGTTTCATCCACTAATCCAAGAAACAACGGTAACACCTGCAACGCCGGTAACACCTGTAACACCGGTAACACCCGTAACACCGGTAACACCCGTAACACCGGTAACTCCTGTAACACCTGTAACAACAGAATCTTTTTCTGACTCCTGGACAGAAATGCCTTATTACGGAATAGGCATCGAGACGGATCCAATTTTCACGCAAGATATTTATAAATTCATCATTCCCGCTAATTCAAAAGCACCAGTAAGAATAGTACCCACAAGACCAACGCCGGACGGTGATCATTATTTACCCAGAGTCAACACAAAGAAGGGTATATATTTAGGTGAAGCGGCGGTGAAAGTCCAGAACGGTGTCGCTTATGCCCTGGCTATTAACACATTAGATCGAGATATTACAATCGAAGTGCCACCCCAAGAATTAGATACCTATGATTTAGAAGATTCTGAAAATTATTCTGATTCTGAACTCGAAACAACAACACCATCGAAAAGGTTATCAAAGAAGGAACGTGTTAAAATCATAACAGAAATGTTATTGCGTTCTCACCATTGTGTCCACGGAAAGAAGTATTTGAAAAGAATTGTCCGGAGATTCCCTTACTTGTTTATGTTACCCGGCGACTCACCACCCCGGACCCGATTCCGTCATCAAATTCCCACTACTGATAATAGACCAACTGCTTCCAAGCAGTATAGGTATCCACCAGCCCTTCACCAGGAGGTCCGGGAACAAGTCACAAAATTACTTCAGGACGAATCCATTCAACCATCAAATAGTCCGTGGGTAAGCCCTCTTTGGATTGTTCCGAAAAAACCGGGTCCCGATGGAAAGAAACGCTACCGATTAGTAATTGACTATCGAAAACTGAACGAAAAAACCATTCCTGACGCGTACCCGTTGCCAAACATCCAAGAAATTTTAGAATTAATTGGGAAAGCAAAATATTTCACGGTCTGCGACCTCGTTAATGGATTTCATCAAATTTTGGTTGACCCTGAAGATCGCTCTAAGACAGCCTTCAGAACGCCGTACGGATTATTTGAATGGGTAGTTATGCCCTTTGGCCTTTGTAACGCTCCAGCTTCCTTTCAAAGGGCTATCGATAGTATAATGTCTGGGTTGCAAGGTATTGAAATTTTCATTTATATGGATGACATCCTGATTTTCTCAGAAACAATGAAATCTCATATGGACAAAATTACAGAAGTGTTCAAACGGCTGTCGGAGGCCGGCATGAAACTTCACCCGGAGAAGTGCGAGTTTTTAACCCCGGAGGTAAAATATCTCGGCCACGTGATTAACAGACACGGAGTACACCCAGACCCTGCAAAATTAGATGCCGTGAGAAATTTCCCTACACCCAAAACTCCTCGAGATATAAAATCTTTCTTAGGGCTAGCCAATTACTATCGAAGGTTTATTAAAGATTTTTCCAAGAAAGCCAAGCCAATGAATGATCTCCTTTCAAAAGGAAAAAAATTCGAATGGAAATGCGAACAACAACAGAGTTTTGAGATCTTAAAAGCAGCTTTATGCCAAGCACCTGTGCTGGCTCCCATTGATTTCAATCAGCCCTTTACCTTGACTGTAGATGCATCAAATATAGCTATCGGAGCTGTACTTTCACAAGGTGAGCCCCCCCCAAGAAAAACCCGTAGCATATATGTCGAAATCCCTGAACAAAGCCGAGAAAAATTACTCGGCGACAGAAACAGAATGTCTCGCGGTTGTAAGCGCGGTTCAACACTTCCGCCACTTTCTCTACGGTAAACCCTTTGTCATCTACGGCGATCATGAGCCTTTGACCTGGATAGAATCCCTTAAGGACCCCATGAGTAGACTGAACCGCTGGAGAGCAAAGCTAAGAGGTTATAACTATGTTTTCAAATACAAACCCGGCCGCCTGAATACCAATGCCGACTCCCTTTCCAGAAACCCCGTAGATATTACAGTTTCTGACAAGCCTTCGCCTCCTGCTCCCACCTATCACTGTTCTTGCACCTCTTCTGAAGGTCACAGTGAAAGTGATTCAGACTCGTCTACAACCTCGGCAAGACTCCTACCAATCATCCCCAAGCCAACGAAAACATCCCTACAAAGGGCAGCCAATGCTCGAAACAGATCCAACTCCGATTCATCATCCACATCTTCTCAAGCCCAGCGTATCAACCGCGGCAGGAAAAAGGGATCTCGAATAGAGCCCCCTGAACGGCCAGAAAACATGTCTGCAGGCCAGGGGGATCTCGATGGCAGCACTATCGCCAAACGGTTGAGACAAAGGAAACTACGAGTGGACCCGCAAGCCCCGTCTGCTATTTCTCCCGCGATCACTCCTTCCACTATCGATAAAAGCCCTTCAGAAACCTCCAGTAGTGACGCGACAGAATCCGAGACCGAACCTGAAGAACCTCCTATTCCTTCCAAAAACAGGTCCTTCCTGCCCGAGCTGATAAGCCAAGACAAAGATCTCCTATCCTCATCTTCCACTGATACTATTTCCACCAATGATGATCCTGAGACCACTGCAACAGATGCAGTTCCAGCCTCCGCGACCTCGAAATCCTCAGAACCTAAAATTCCCCAGCCATCTGTTTCCAAAATCCTTGATGATAAAACTTCTGCACATCATATAATAAATGACCCTGACTCCTCTCCTTCATCCTCTGACGATGAATTCAAACCCGACGCTCAATCGACTAAAAGATGGTCCAAGGACTTACAACGGACTTCATCCGAACCAGGTACGTTCTGGTGGGATGACGAAAGAGAAGACAAAGATCCTACTCACCTGACTTTTTCCGACCTACAGCTAGATCTTTCACCTACGGGCTCCACCTCGTCGTTACCAGCTCATCTAGGGAATGAACCTGTACCTAATGATATAGTAGAACAGTGGGTAGCAGAGTCGTTTATTCCTCCAGAAACTACTCCAATACCTGAAGCTATGAGGACGAAAATGTCACCTTCCAGAAAATCTTTTGCCAAATCCACCCCCCTTCCACTTTCCGGAAGTAAAAGAAACAGATTACCGAGTTTCTGGAAAACCTTGAGCACCATACCCCAGGAAAACAGTGACCCTGAGACTGATTCGTGCCCCTCACTAACAAAACGTCACTCACCGATTTCAAAAGATAGGGAACTAACTGCAAAAGATTTTTCTCCTAGACCTACCCAGAATCAACCTATTAGCCCTGTCCCCACACCTCAATCACCCGTGAAAGACAGCAATACTCCTGTATCCTCAACCATACCTAATAAAAGTAAGGAAAACCATTATGAAATGGGAGCCACTATACAACCTGACTTAGACTACAAAGAGCCCGTGACATTGAACACATTGTCGACCAGAGAATGCATCACCTACATTAAAGACAACATTGTACATTTTATATCAGCTGATTGTGAAATAACCTCCTCAAATAACAAATTGCTCCGAGACATTGGAGCAATCGATCCAGAGAAATTTAAATCGCAAAATTTAGAAGTAGGGGATGTAATTGTTAATAACAGTCGCAACCGATTGATTTATAGTTTGGTCATCTCAGAAAGCAGTAGTAGCTCGATAACCCCGTCTAGTTTGAAAACGTGTTTACAAAATCTTTCTAAGTTGGTACAAAAATCGGATATCCACTCTTTTCGAGTCGGGAGGGTAGGAGAGTTAACTGACAAACTGCCAAGATCAGTAGAAAAAGATGCCTTTGAAAAAGAGTTTAGAGAATTTCCACTGACCATAACCTTCTGTTATGGGAGCTGCATTATTCCTCCAATTGAAAAAATAAATTCTATAATAGAAGACTTCCACTCGAGTTTATTTGGTGGACATCGCGGGTCTGGAAAATCCTACCGGAGGATTCGAGAAAGACATTTTTGGAAAGGAATGAAGCGGGACGTTGAAGAGTTCATCAGCAAGTGCTCTGTTTGCCAGGAACAAAAACTGATGGGAATCCGGACCAAAGTCCCCATGATCATATCTGACACGCCTTTAGGAGTCTTCTCGAAAGTAGCCATTGACACGGTGGGGCCGTTACCCCTTACTCCTTCAAATAACAAACACATTTTGACTATGCAATGTCAACTTTCTAAATTTTGCCTAGCAGTCCCTTTGCCTGACATTCGAGCTATCACCATCGCTGATGCTATAGCCCGTCATCTCATAGCTAATTTTGGAGTCCCCCGAGTAATTTTAAGTGATAGAGGTACCAGCTTCAAAAATCGGTTACTTGAAGAACTTGCAAAGATTTTTGGCATCAAACTCGTAACAACCACTAGTTATCACCCTCAAGGTAACGCTTCACTGGAACGCAGTCACGCTATGCTTGGCAGCTACATACGTACAAAAGCAACTAAGAAATTAGATTGGGACACTGTAGTGCCGTTCGCGATGTTTGAATATAACACCTCGGTTCACAGTTCCACTGGTTTCAGCCCCTTCGAAATTATCTATGGGCGTAAGGCTCGTACCATAGACAAATACCCCGACGAATTTGAACTAGAAACATACAACTCTTATTTATGTAATCTCATGAAAACCCTTGCCGAAATAAAGAGAGTTGCTCGAGACAATTTGAAAGATTCGAAAGAGAAAACCAAGATTCAATACGATAAAAAGACGAAATCAAAAGACCTGCGAGTAGGAATGGAAGTTTATGTTTTATTAGAACCTAGGAAAGGCAAATTAGACAAATTTTTTAATGGGAAATTCAAAGTCGTAGAAGTTCATCGAAACAACAACGTATTGCTAGAATCAGCTACAGGAAAAAGGTTTTTGAAACACGTAGATAAAGTAAAGCGAGCATTTTGCTAACGAGAATATATGTATCTTGGTTGTTACAGGTGCAACTATGACATCCTGCAACACGTTATTCTGGATTCTTTCATGGATCACCACTTACCCTGTGTATATTTTGGGTGTCATAAACACGACGCATATGATTAGGCCTATCGTTACAAACCCTGGTATTTATTATGAGTACTTCGGTGGAGGTAAAATAATATAAGGTCCGAATGGAAAATTTCAATAACCATAGACTGTAGTAATATGATAGAGAAAAATGATTGGAAAGAGAGACAATTACTTTCCATGAGACAGAGGTGCTCGAACAAATTTCCCGACTGCGACCAATTAATTCCACGATCTAAACTGGACGCTATGATGCACTCATTTGAAATGTTACAGAAAGACCTGACAGATTTTTTCTCTTTACCATCCGTGTCCCCTCCTAATACCTTGAACGGTCATAATGTAAAAAGAAGGGGAGCTCCATTAGAATTAGTTGGTTGGATTAATAGAAAGTTATTTGGAACTATGGACGCTGATGACCGAGAGCTTTTAACAAAGCAAGTGAACGATCTTTACGGCCGAAATCAGAATATATCCTTGTTAGCTTCTGAACGGACCCATATTCTCAGATCAGAACTTGATAACATACATAAATTCATGAATTTCCAAAATCATCAAGTTGAAAAATTATACATAATGTTGTCCAAAAATTTGGCTTCCTCCTCGAACGCAATTGACACTGTGACATTGCGAGAAAATATAGAAATATGGGCCACAGAATTCGAAATGGCGTTGCTCCATTCTATCTCGTCATATAAAACCCTAATTAACGCCATTGAAACGACAGCAAGAGGACATTTACACCCTCTCTTGCTCAGTCACGACCAACTTCAAAATATATTACATGACGTAAATAATTACAAATTTAGCCATGCGCTCCCATGGGACAAAGAATTGATCACCCCAGAATACTTATTTTCCATCTCGAAATCTTTTGTATACATACATAATCAGAAATTCATAGTCACCTTAACCTTTCCTCTAGCAGACGTAACAGAATTTTCACATTATCGTATCCACAGTCTCCCCATTTTCGCGAAAGATCTTAAGAACCATAACACCTTCATATCAATCCGTCCAAGATTCTCAGACATTTTTGTATCAAAGAATTTCCGATCTTTTATACTCTTCCATGAGAAAGAAATACAAAATTGCATCAATAGAAATAACACAAACCTATGCGAAGCCGTAGAACCTATATTCTCAAGTCATATAGACAATCCATGCGAATTTCAATTTCTACAAAAAATTGTACCAAATAAACCAAATGACTGTGACTATATCTTAAGCGCAGGTGAAAAACCATATTTTACTCAACTTCGTTCTACTAAAGAATGGCTATTTTCTACAACAAACATTATCAAAATGAAATTAATCTGCATAGAAGGAACCACAGATGAATTCTCACTCAATGGTACAGGGATATTATCACTTAATGGTCAATGCACAGCTCACGCCGTTAATTTCACACTTTATGGAATCAATGAGGTAACGCTAGACTTCACATTTTCTTACGAATCCGAATTTCATCTTGATATGACTCATTTACTTTCGAAATCAATAATAGATGCAATGGAAGACAAAAACCATGAAATATCAGAAAACGTCGAAGATTGGCTATCTGGTGGCAACTCAATCGCTTTAAATGAGATAGAAAAGCAATATCGGGAGATAAGCCAACGTAAAAGAATATCAGAAAATTTTCACAATCATCTAAACGTCTCATTTTTTCTAACGATTATTATTGCGATACTAGTCTGTATCGCCATAAGAAAACTTGAAATTTGCCTGAAATTGAAAAAGATTAAAGACAATTTTGACGACTCTACAAAAACACATAATTTGGAACTCGAATCATGGGAAAATATTACACCTATAACTAGGCCGCAACAGCCACCACCTGAACCACCAAGTGCTAGGAACTGCCGGTCATTGATAACAGTCGCGAACCCGCAAACAAACACTCGAGGTATCTCATTTATTTACACCCCGACGACCCGTTCAACGGATATTGATATCCCCACTCAAGGAATAGATTACCCGTAACTAACAAATTATCCTGGGAAACATATTAAGACACACAAGGGGAAGAGACATTCATTTTCTCAAACTGTAACAGGTAACATGGTGTTGCCTGCGCAGCAAACTGTAACAGGTAACATGGTGTTACCTGCGCAGCAAACTGTAACAGGTAACATGGTGTTACCTGCACAGTAAGATGTGCGGGGTGGGGATCTGTGGCGGTAACTTAATGTTACATCGGTAACATACGGTTACAGCCTTGAAATCACAATTTTTATCAATTAGAACAAATTCAACGGTACTAACCTTAGTGAGAGCCAATTTATTGTCGTTCAGTAAAACATCCGGTCATATTTTCAAAATAGCCAACGATCAAATAAAACTCCTAACCACAACAGAGAATCTACGTATAACATATTATTCATATCGAAGTCTTTGGCCGTAAGAGCGGGCGAAAACGGTATAAGAAGTCCACTCTCACCACGCGCCACGTCACTCCAAACCTCCGCCGGATGTAGACAACCATCTCTCCCGGGGAATTCAATCAGTTCGTGGAAGAATAGTCGCCTGAGCCCATAAAAATCAGGATCCTGGGCATTCAAGTCGGAAAAATCTCGGCCCCAAGTAGCCGCTACCAAAACCTCGTGCCGCCCCATAGCAAACAGCTCATTCCTCCGACGGTCGGCTCGACGTAAGGCCCTCACGACCCTCCAATTATCGAACTGTAATTCCAAGAAAAAAGGAAAAATCATCATTACAACGACGACTTCACCGTTTTCTTTCGTTTTTATCCATCATCTAGCACTTACACAAATGCGCCGGTAAGAACGGCGTGGCAATCGCCGAACATAAGGCAAGGGATTTCTCCCTTGAGCCACGCGATTCCTGTTCATTGTTCTGTGCCTCCTTATAGCCGCCCAATCCTCAAACTGAAAAGAGAAAATCACAATTTAAAATCACTGATAACACGTTATATTCTGATTTCGAAGTAATCGCACTCACATTCACCCAATGGGCGCGGGCCAATACTGGGAATCGGTATGCATTTTCAGCCTCCATAGTTGTTAAAAATTTTTTCTTTCTTTCTTCGAGATCGACACGACAAGGTTCACCTTCGCAACCTACACTGAAACTGCGACTGAAGTATATTAGACGGACAGTTAATTACTGACACCTAACACATTACTGCGGTTTGGATGTAATTCGCTGACACCTAAATTTTTGACCGTTGCAATATCTTAACAGCAATGCAGTTTCGGCTTTCGACATACAATTTCGATTTCTTGGAAAAAAAAAACGAATAGACATCTCGATACCTAGATTGCAAAAGCTCAAGATAGTTTCCTCATAATTACAACTCCGATTCTTGAAATATGGTCATAAGTACATGAACGATAAAATTTCTATCATATACATATATATATATATATATATATATATATACATGTTTTCTTATTTATGAATTTCAATTTTTCTAATAAACTAAAATTGTCAACCATTACAACCATCAAATTCGAAATAATTATCTTGAAAATAATATTAAATCTATGGATCAAATAGCTGTAACATATAGGTACTGTATAGCCACACAAAATGGCATATGTATATATATATGGGCAAATCTCACGAAGTATGCGGTTTGGCCGAACAGGCCTATTTTCACGTTGTCAGAACAACAGTCGCGTTATTTCCGCCGCTCGCATTAGATCATTTTGAAGATCTACTCATATTTAATAGTTCTGCATCATTCAGAAGTCTAAAAATTGCTATAGAAAGGTACTGGGAGACGCTTCTTCGTGACAAAATCACAATTTTCGACCGAACAGGGCCATAGTTCTCTCACGCCTTAGCTCGCCACAGGCGGGGCGGTTCACCGATCGGTCTGAAAATTGGATATGTGATGGATTATAATACATAGAAACATATAATTTTCGCCCGAGGCTGTGCCTATCAATGCGTCGGAGTGCCGATGATTCGTTGGAGCGAACTCCGATTCTACATTTTCTCCTGTATCGCTCTTCTAATGGATGCAGCACTCGGGGCGGTGAATATTTCGTATCTGTAGAAACGACATATTATTCTACATCCAAAAACCTACAAATCTAGCCCAAGAACGATAGTGTGCTCGATTCCGCACGACGATGCGGCTTGAAATGAGAAAAGTTATTTTCGCGTAAATGGGGTCAAAAAAATCGTTTTTCGTGTAGCACACGAAAATTTCGATTCCGTTGGGATGGAAACCACGTGTAAACTGATATTTGTACCTCAAGAAATGCCTATGAGAATCGCCCCTACTACAGCCTCATATCGGTCGCGATGCGAGGCTTGTGAGGATCGACAAATGACGAAAATGAGCGTTTCGACGGTTGAGGCACATCTACATTTTGTACCACAGACCTTCAGAAAACACTGTAAACCATTGAACTCATCTCTCTTCTTCTATTCCAACACCAAGGATGCCATGTATTCATATACACACGAGCCAATTAGAATTACGAAAATATGAGGGTCCCACGCAAATACATGGGAAAAACTTCTACACCCTCACAAATCCACGGCGGGGCTCCAAAATGATTTACGCAAGTATTTCATCATTGTTTGAGCATTACTTGGACCAAACAAAAGTTTATCGGAGATGTGCTGCCATTCTGGAAATTCTCGAAATTTCAAAGTCGAAACCGCATAGTTCCTGAGATTTGCCCATATCCGATTATCACTATCAAGAACGGACAATATTGAACTGCGCACATAAAAGTATCCAATATTTTGCTGATCATATTTATTGTTATTATTATCATTTACGAGAATAAAACTTCGAGATATTTCTCAAAATAGAAACCATTTTTAGCAATGTATACACCGCATTTGAAAAATATTATTATTATTAACAATCAGTATCAAACGTTTAACCTCCAGAATTCCACGCGATTAATGAGAATTATTTTAGTTATTTTCAAGTTAATAAATATATATGCTCATATAAGGGGAATATACATAAACAATTGAAATTCATATTTTGAAAAAAAAAAGGGAATTTTCACATGAATATATATACCTGTATATTCATACAATGAGAATATACATATATGAATAACACTCTATATATTTGTAAAACCATACTTATTAGGAACGTTACTATATATATATATATATATATATATGTATGTATATATATATATCTATATAAGGCACACATAGTTCATAATATCAATGAAACAAATTTAAGTATACGAAGATTTCCTTTCTCATCGAAGTTAACAAATAGGATGATAATGAAATAAATAAATTTTAGTATTGTATTGTATTGTATTTGTTTCCAACGTATACTCTTTTCGAGCTTTTACGTGTTACCCCCACCGCCTTGGCGTGGAGGCCATTGTCATGTTTCCAGTTTGTAGTCATTTTTCCAGTTTTTAGTCGTTTTTTCCAATTTTTCCTATCAGGTGAGTGCGAACTTTCGAGCGGACTCTACCAGAGAGTTGCTACGAGAATTCAAGCACCACCGCGGCGTTTTTTGAGTATGATCTGCATTTTATGCAGGCCCATACTCACCGCCTTAATCAGACTCGACAAGTGTCAGTGGTTCCATCAATTCTATGCCAGCCATTCGGTCTCTCCGCTGATACTTCTGGACTGCCAATGACAGTCATAGCGAAGCTCAACGCTCGACACGGCTGCTGGAGGATACCACCAACCCTCATCGAGGCCAATCGTTCTTTCGAATTTTTGGCCGAGCGCTCAGCACTCAAGGCATTTTATTAATTTTTTGTCGGAACGCAAGGATTCGCGTTCTCGATCGAGTTACTCGGAAAAAAATCCCAAGTGACCCGACCGGGATTCGAACCCACGCCCCCTCGAGCGCATTGTTTCAGCCCGCTCAAGGCACAAGGCCTCTACCGACTGAGCCAATGGGCGCTCTAATAAATTTTAGTATATAACAATGATACCCGCGACTTTCTTCATACTGACATGATGAAAACCGAATTTTCAGACCTTACAGAGAAGAGAATGATACATATAGACAAGGATAGAAAACGAACTATTCAACTCATGATCTATAAACTCCAAATACCTGCACTATCGGGGACCTTTTGCTTCTTCATAGGAGGGCCTCGTGCACCTTCGTCAGACATCTTCATTTTTTGTGCCGTAGTATGCGAAAGCACAAGCCTAGACAGAACAAATTCCACACTAAACACGACGAGCTGCAAAAATGACGCCGCTGTATGCTCGAACGTGAACTGCTCGGATACGAATGAGACACTGATCAACGATTCGGGAATTTGACGTATAGCACTTCATATATCACACGTAAGATGGCGATTAATGCACCGGTTTGACTTATTCAAGAAAAGTCACGATAACGTTGCGACTCATAAAATCCACGTACGTGGTGGCTACCGGTCTTTCTGGGCCTTAGAGTGCCCCATTTGATTTGATGAGTCCTTATGTCCTTATTTACACAACTCGGTCCTTACTAATTCGAAATTCCAGGGCAAGGAATGGAGTATCTTGCAGAATGATTTCTAAAAAGAGTTGAGAAATGAAAAAAAAAAAAAAAATAAGGGGAATGGCGCCAATGCTGATACACCCGTATAGTCCATATGCTACTAAATATTTTTGTCAATAATTGCGATATTTCAAAACTGTTGACGACCATGCTGATGGCGACTCCGAGGAGGATCTTGCGGGGAAGAGTTCAAATGAATTGACAGATTTAACAGACAAAATGAGCGTTTACATTTTCACTACATTCTCAATCGATTTGCTCAAATAAGTAGGTCGCATGCATTAGCTCAGCAATTTTATTGTCGGAGTCTTATCTCATGGCAATGCAACAGCCGAAAAGAGCTTCTCAAGCTCAGATACTATGAATTTTTGCTGAAAACGTCGATGAAAAGTCTCTAGTTGCATGGTCATCCCTACCTGATACCATCGTGAGCATTGACAAGTATAAAATAGCTCGGAATAACTTAGCAAGTAATTCATGTAGTAAATTGTTCATTGTCACAACAAAATGTTACTTTAGATGAAGTCACAAGATCTCTGAATGATCATATATATTTTTTTGCACAAATTTTTTGCCGTTGAGATATCCATTCAGCATCCATACAATGGCCATTCGTTCCGCCAGTAATGAATTGGGACAAATATTTGGAATTAACGGAGGAAATAATCGAAGATTACCTGGGCTGAGATTTATCAATGCAAAATAAATTGATGAGAGATTACAGATTGCTTACACCTCGAGGTTCAGTCAGCCACGGCGTCATATAATATCAATGTAACAGCGAAATAACATGACCAATGAGACCATGGAGTGAGAATGGTCCCCTGGCGCGGCCGCCACGGTGACCGACGTACTTGCGAGATTGATAACCATAACGCTATAACCGCTACAAATGGGAGAGCGTGACTCGATTCAACGCTTCTAATCGCGCATTAAATAGCTTGAGTTATAGTACAATGAGTCTTAAAAAAAAAAAAAAAACACACACACATGTGTGTTCTCTACCTATCGTACCATTGCAAAATGGTCCTCAGGGCGGAACACAATAATCGATCGATCTGTAGTGTGTACAGAGTGTGTAATCGACTATATGGGTTTGACGAATCCTACCTACTAAGAGTTTGTGCGCTATACGCAGATCTTACCTTTTGCTCTCAGCAAAATCATATACATCTGTATCAATGTCAATATGGATCACGTCACCACCTTTTGAGAGATCGCATCCTTCATCTTTCTAACAAATTTACAACTACTCGATCATATACTCGCAAAAATAAATTATCCCGCCGACTATTTTCCAACCCTCGTATTTTTTCATCAAAACTTCTCTCGTAACGCTGAGCATGCAGGGTTCTTCATAGATTTTGACACTCTCAAGGAAGAATAGTGAATCAGTATGGACATTTTGTTCAAAAATTTTTTCGAATTTCTCATTTGTCCCGTCAACTCCATCTCTATTCAGATGAGAGTCGACCAATCTCGTCGGAGAGTCAACCAATCTCTTCCAAAGATGATCAACAATGGGCACGGACATTGAGGTCCGCACGTTTTCAGAGATCTTACATGCCATATTGATGCAATGATATAGTATTCAGGACACTCAGTGCGAAGTTATAATATTTCTCAAGTATCTCTCGACATTCCTGTAAGAATGGCTGAATTTCCATCGTGGCTTTCATTTTTTTCAAATAAATTCTTCTCGGGGTATTATACGGATCTACGTGAATCTCTCTCTAGCCAAGAAGTAAGTGTTCATTATCATGAATAATAAGAGTTTCTCCTGCTCTTGCGAAGAATAGTAGATCTGTGCAGGAATCTAGCTGAAAAATCTCTCAAATTATTATTGGTGACCCCTCACTCAACTTATTATACGAATGAGCCATTCATTGTAAGAAGATGTTGATAACATTATATCCAATACTTTGAATTCCAAGCCAAGTTGAACTGTTGACTGAATGCGGAAAACCAAGATTCCGCGATATTGTTTGGATGTAGGAAATCAGCAGCATAATTTAAATACCCATGTTTATTGGTTTCTCTCTCTCTTATTTTACAAACAGTGCAGGCTAAGGCAATCTATAAAATTCAAACTGCAAAACGATCCCAGAGGTTGATAGAGCTGGATTCGATGTCCTTGTAAAGAATCGACTGAGCCATCTGGGGGGCCTCGAGCTGGGCGCAGGAGCGATAACAGCACTCAGCTGAATTATGACACAAACTCTGACCACCCATGAACTTACGAAGTTAAATGAGGTGATAGGGAACCGAAACGACTCCGGAGATAAATAAGCGAAACTATCAAACGTGCATGAGGTACAGGGAGAGTTTTTTGAGACGAAAAACGAATTTTAAGGCGAGTGCAAACACATTTGAGAGATTGTAAACGCTCGTTTGAGAATCGGAACAATTAAGACATCTTGAGATGAATTGAATGCCCACGAGAGAATGATAATTCTTCTAACACAAATCAATCACAACCTAACAAGATTTGATTCTCACACCGATTTTGAATCCGTGGAAACTCTCATAAATGCATCAATGCCTCAGATCCATACCGATAAAGCCACTCACTGTCTATGGCGGTTGCGACTTACGAAGTACGAATTTGCGAGGATGAACATGTATATTCCTTTCTAATCGGGTAACGTATACATGATGAAATGGAGTTTATAAACAGACCCAGTATGAAAACTCATGCAACTCTTTCTTTCGTGACATGAGACCTTATGTGTCATCGATTCAGAAAAGAAATTTGATAGATGCTGGTGATTCCTGCTCGTCTCTCCGCGCATTAATTTCTCTCGTACGCGGAGATTGAAACTCACACTCGCAACGATGGGTTTCGATCCAGGACTTTAACGGATACTTAATATTCATTCTGAGTATGTGAACGTAAGGAAATGAGTAGTTGAGGGATCCTCTTAGTGATACACTGAACAGAGGAGTAACAAAGAGCTCTCAAAAATACAGACAACGGGAACAGTTGGGACGCATGCACATTGCTGTGAAATTCACTCTCTGTCTCTATACCTCTATCGAAAATCTTATGCTTTTCTTTTTTAAAGAATCGTAGATCAAAATGATTTTATTGAAATCGGACTCAAGACACAACCCATGGAAACTCGGGTACCGGTATCGGAAATTCGGGAAAAGGGACAAAAAAACGATCACGCTTAGAACAACTGACACAGGAAGTGCCACTCTAGAGAAAACGAAGAAAATATATCATACATTAATCGAAACAATACACATGTAATATGTGAGCAGAATAGGAAGGGGTGAGATTAGTAGGAAGAAACATCATTCAGATGCAATTCGAGATATCATGAGTAGTCTGGTTTAGGGTTATCGAAAATTTACGTGACCTACCTGTTCGAAGAACAGCAGACAACACAAAAGATGGCATTTCACCGATGAGACAGGGATGACAGGACTTCGACGTAGATTTTGGCCTCAAAATCACGAAAATATGAATAAAAATCAAACAAACTCGGTTCTAAACGCTCGTCCGGTGGCGGCAGCATGTAGAGTAACAATAACACATGGTCAAAGATGGAGGCGGCGCGCGCGCGTAGCAGAAGATGAAACGAAACGCGCGAAATGAGACAAGAGACGAGAGCAGCAAGTGGTGAACTGTGGCGCGGATAAGTGATAAGTTCAAGCCGCGGAATCACACATAATTCATCCAACTAACATACCGAAGATACAGTCTTCTTTCGGGATATTGGATAGAGGTACTTCGATTTCGATCAATAGACAGAATCGCTCTGTATTATGCGTCAACCATGGCCCAATTGAGGGATATGGTTCATTAGCAACGTAGACATTCTATCACGCCTTAGGAGGGATTCAGGGTGCAATGAGACAAAGAGGATTGGTACTAGACAAAGAATAGAATCGGATTTCGAAACAAAATTCGAAAACAAGTTCCAAATTAGATGGGTTAGATGACCCACCGTAGCGGTTGATATCATGCACGATTTAAGGAGATCTCGAATCATTCAAAAACCATACAAATAAGGAGAGTGGAATGAATGACCATGCTATTTGCCAGTTTTAGTCATAGATAACTAGGTAAACTATTCTGTGTATATCGAAGTTATGTGGAAACATATGCATTGGGGGAAAGGTTCAAAGCAGATGAAAGTGGGGGGAACCCTCAAACATACGAGGATTAGCTGGACACATAAATTTTATTTTTTCTCTCCTCTCTCGCTCTGGAAGTGCATAGAACTGTGATATCTTTCTACGTATAATCTCAAGTAGCAGGACACATCAAAATACTGAAATGGGAATTCCGGGTGCAGAGAACTTTCAGCGAGAGTCAGATGCACACAAGGCGGAAGCTGTCGAGTGGAGAACTTTACGACCATACTCACACATGCACAAACTTGTATATGAGCAAGTACACGTGAGAATTTTCTATGAAAATCGGCATCGTAATGAAATCTTGAAGCAGATGATAGAACTAGAAGAGTATCACCATGACAGATCATCAGTCGAGCCTGGTCCTTCTTGACGAACAGAGCTCCAACGAAATCAATCATGGATCGCGATCAAAGTGGAAATCGAGTCAATAAAAATCTCGATGTAGTGACAAAAGCGCAACTGTTGGACGACATTAGTAAAGATGAATGAGAATTCATTCAACAAATTTGCGCGCTACCAGAATTGGACATTACTATGAGTGACCAGCGCGAAGAACAATGTGAGACGCAAAATCTGGAAGTGAACACAGTCGAATTCGGTGGTGAGAGTGTAATAAATTCATCAAGTGCTATCATCGCAAATAACGAGATGCCAAACATCTTTGGCCACGCAGTGGATAATCAAGACTTGAGAGTACAAAACATAGTGTTGGATCTTATGGAATGTGAGAAATCAAGATCTGCCCAGAGTCCCGATGAAATACTAATGGAGATAGGACTGGTCCCAAGTAACATGAATATTGTGAGCAACACGACCTCCAGTGATAACACGTATGCAGCAACCAGAAATTCTGCCACAACAGATTAGCCCAAATATAAGTGCGGTTGCAACTAATAACATTCCAATGGATGATCATGGTTCCAGTATCAACTTGCCGGTGTACGATGAAATCAACTCCACGGAAGCAATGAGTCTTCAGGAAGTGAATTACGATCCAATCAATACACCGGTACCAGAATACAACCAGGAGGAAGATGCTGCCCATGGAATTATATCGCTAACCGAGGGAAAGAGAAACAATGAGGCTCAGATGGAGTTTTTACAGTGGTATGCACTCGGCCAATGCAAGAATACAGTGGCAACCAAACGAGACGAAACTCTACAATCACCAACGAAGCAAGACATCCAACTTGAATCAAATAACGCCATCGTCACCGTCGAAATACATTCGGTTGAGGTGGAAAATGAACTCGGGGTGAATCAAGAATCAGGTACCCCCAACAACACTTTTCAATCAGACCAAAACACCGCCGACACATCCACAGATAATTGCAACCTAACTGAGGCACCAAGAGATGCAGCATCGAATACACCCAACATGAACGAGGCAGAACGTATACGAACGAGATCATCAATCAAGAATCAGCAGAACTGGAACAACATCAATACGAGGGAAGAAATAGCAAAAATCAGTTACCCCGATCTAGAGGATGTGAGGTATCAAGCGGATAATAATTGCCCCGATTTAGGAAACCCATTCTGGGAGAATATTAAGAATTTTAGCTGTAAGCGATCGGTATTTTATCGCAAAGATGAGTTAGGAACAATATGTCCCCTCTCACATTCTAAAGGGAAGCACGAAGCCATGGGTTTCAAGGCAGACTTGAGACATATCTTGACTAAATCGAACAAGAACCCAAAAATGCCCATCTGCATGTTATGCCATTGCTGTCAATATGGAGTAAAGGATGCAATCAAGTGCGAATTTTGCGTGAAAGCATATTTCAAACTCATGATTTCAAAAATGGGAGATCGAAGAGAAATCATTGATAAGTGGGAATAAATGTTGATAGGAATTCAAGTTTTCAACTATAACCAATACGTTGAAACCTTATGGAGTAATAAAAGGAAGAAAAAAAGGAGGGAAAAAGGGGAAAGTGAGGAAGCAAGTACAAGAAACACCCCATTTTGGAATATAACTTGAGTCATTACAAGATTCAGAACACTCCATATGATAGAATTCATTCTCACCACAAAAATATTCATATTGATTAATTATGACCTTGAATTTACAAATTAGACAGATAATTTATTGAATTTTGGAAGTTATAATGTCAATTCATATCTACACTCTGGATATTTTTTGAAATGACGTGTGGAAAAATTTTTTGAAGTAATAATGTCGATTGATATCTATACTCTGAATAATTTCGAGTTTGACATGTGAAAAATTTGGAAGTAATAATGTCGATTTATATCTATACCCGTAATATTTTTGAATCACGATTTATATTTATACTATGAATATTTTGAATTTGATAATATTGAACTATATCTATATCTCTGGATACCTATACTCTGAATATTTTTGGAATGATGTGTGAAAATTTTGGAAGTAATAATGTCGAATTATGTTTATACTCTGAATAATTCGAATTTGACGTGTGAAAAATTTGGAGGTAATAATGTCGATTTATATCTATACCCGTAATATTTTTGAATCACGATTTATATTTATACTATGAATATTTTGAATTTGATAATATTGAACTATATCTATATCTCTGGATATCTATACTCTGAATATTCTTGAAATGAAGTGTGAAAAATTTTGGAACTAATAATGTCAATTTATATCTATACTCCGAATAATTTTGAATTTGACGTGTGAAAAATTTTGAAAGTAATGATATTTGGCTATTCAGGAAACTTGAACTGATGATGTTGAACTTGTGAGGTACCAAAGGGCTCTGGATATCGGGAGAGAGCCGGATGCTTGGTAATAAATTGCATATGGGGATACCCCAATAGAGGTGTACGATTTTTCGTGGATTGACCTTATTGTTTATGGATATTATGGATTCAGGATGCGGACTATCCTAACCTTTGCTCACCCATATCCGGGGACTGAGGCCCTTCAACGAGGCGGCAAAAGCTAAAGATTTCCTCAATTTTTAAAGGTGGACTATATGGGTACTTAGGTACAGATTCATTCGACGGTAGAAAGCTGATTTTTGTATATCTTGATAGTATATTAAGCAACAAGGGTGCCAACAGATATTTGCGCACGAGTCCCCGCAACGAGTGTGCAAATGGTCCGTTTGCACACGAGTGCGGGGACGAGAGCGCAAATGTCGGCACCCGAGTTGCTTACGATATTTTTTGTTATTGCTGTGAGCAAAAATGTAACTCGCCCAAAACCCTAGAAAAAAGTCGCGGATTTTTTTGCTCTGGGGTGAAGGAATTCTCTTAATTTCTGTTCTCTTTAGTTATATTGAGTATTACGAGAAATTGATCCGTAGATCCATTAAATCGTATACTTCATGTATTATTTTGAACGGGACAGAGCTTATCGTCATCACGTTGAAACACCCATATTTTGAATATAATTATGGTTTCACAATGTCTAGTATTATCCAAAGTAAATTGAATATCCACAATATGTCGGTTAATCACTCCTTTGACCGGAGATGATGTTAGGGCGTGGAGAAGGGCGCAGTGCGGGGTCCAGGGGCGGCAGGGGGCGAAGCCCCCGCCGGGGGGTTCGGGGGGCGGAGCCCCCCGACTGAAAAAAAATTTTGAAAAATATATAAGAAAAAAGTCTTTTGCCCACCCCCTTGACTGGAAAAAATTTTTTTAATTCATCAGGAAAAACAACTTTTGCAGAAGCAGTTTTTACTTTACTTGCTTGTACTACTTGCATTTAGGCATGATTTTCAACATATCCAGATTCTTGTTATTTTTCTACATATTTACAGCCATAAATCTACAAATCTCACTCTAGTCAAATATATCTATTGAGTATAGGATGATCAACCATCAATCCAAATTTGGTAAGCAAACTGTGCGTAAACGTCCCATTTGCACACTGTTTCATCGTTTACGCAGTGCGCAAATGGATATTTGCGCACTACCGTGTGCAAATGAGTCATTTGCGCACTGTGCAAATGAGAATCCGTGCCCAAATGGGCCATTTGCACACGCAGACTTGCGTCTAAACGGCCATTTTTGCGCACAGAATAACAAAAACTATTTTTTGCAAGTGAGCGCCGAGGGGACTGAGGCCCTCATGCATATCGACTTATGAAAGATGTGCAATTGGCTCACCCGGGTTTCTAAGAGTGTAGAGAGGACTGAGGCTCCTACACAAACATGGATTCCCGGGGTGCGTAATTTTGAATCAGACGAATACTGGAGAAGTGCGGGGACCTAGGCCCGAACTGCCATCACAGCATCGTCCTGGACCTGCATCGAGGCATATCAACACTACAAGATATTACCAATGAGATATCCACATTTATTTTCAATTCTATAAACAGGCTTGAGGAAAGCCAGAGCACCAAAGCCTCGATACAGCTCTAATAATCAAATGAGCGCAAGCCTGCCACAATGGGCTGATGAGCCTGTATTTATACTCGGTGCTCTGGCTGTACAGTATATCTACATTGTACGTTAGATGATGATTTAGATGACTGAATGATGGAAAAACGATGATTCTTCTGGGAAATTCATATTTTCCGATGATATTGGTAGATTCTTCTATTATCCTTGGATTAGTCGCATCAAAATATATTACAAATGATAAAAAACTCAAAATTGGCTGCTTCAATTATTTAGTAATAAATAAAAGATAATTTTCTGGAACATTCTAGAAACACGTGGTTTCCTATCTCTTTGTAATTACTCTTTGATCACAATATATACTTCAATTTTTTCTTCATAATCGAGCTTCTAGGCGATTCATTGGTCCTTTAAACAACTTGTTCTACTTGGAAAGTTATTTTACAACTCATTATTTACATATCTACAACAAGACCGAATTCTCGGAAATAGAGTAATTTTTACCACAGATGAATGATGGGAAGTCCTTTCAAAATCGGTCTTATGTATCCAAAAAACAGAATTCATTTGTATCTGTCAATCTAAAGAATTTGACAAACAAATAAAGTCTGCAAAATTAAATATGATGCCAAAATGGACGTTTTATGAAACAAAAATATATACCTTGAAGAGCCCGGAAAATGAGCCTATTAATGAGGAAAAGAAGTTTTGAATTTTATGATGATTTATATCAAAAATTCCTCATGGAAACCTATAGAATTTTCGGTATTCCCATGTATTAGTACGTATATGTATTTACGTAAGAGATGATGAGAGTTTACCTATAGAGAGATGTGAGTTTACCCATTGAACTGCACGCCCTCGGACGGGGAGGGGAGAAGTTTCCTGCCGTACCGGCTCGAGAGAAGCGCGACCTTTCAAAAGCTACTCACAGACGAAATCAGTATCATATCGGGTATTCTTCAAAATTAAGAGTTCAAAATTTTGAGGTTATGGCACTCACATGCCCCCCCCCCCCATCGAAATTTGAATTCTCTCCCATAGAAATGAAAATTTTAATCCAAAAACGACAAGTTAGACACTCAAAATTTTTCACAGTACAGGATTCAATTCAACACTTGTGCCCCCCACTGCCCTTTTTTGAATCGGGTGTGCTTACGGATGTTATTCATATTAGTCTCTTCGAGAACATGGCTCCAATCATCCACATGTTGCTCAAATGTTCCAGTGGTTGGTGCAGAAGGGATGAAAGAATTGTCTTCCGAAATTAATTCGTTATGGTCTGTCTCCAGAATATCATGTTGTAGGGTTGATTCCCCATGGACTGACTTTTCCGCAGAATTTCCAGCTCTAATTATAGTCTGCGAGTCGGAATAGAACTAGCAAGGTTTATTTTTTGTCATCTCCTCCTGATCCTTGAGATCATTTGAGGATCGTATGACGTGAGCAGAGCCTTCCTTTGGGAGGGTGCTCGATTTGGAATGGTTGGACTTTTTGTGAAAGGTCAGGTCATTCTCGGATGCACTTTCTGTGCTGGGTGTATCACTCAATTCTTGAGTTCGATACGATTTTTGTATGGAACTGGAGACTTGAATATTGTCAGTTTGGGTTTTAAATCTTTGTGGTGTTGGAGACCTGGTTTTGTGTCTACCGACATTTGTTTTTAGTGGAGGACAGCTATTCATAATGGAATTCATTTCTCCAGTTGCACCTTGCCTTCTGTCGACATGACAATTGTTTTTGGAATCCGAGGAACAAGATGCAACTACTGTGCGTTTCCCGGATCCGAAGATTCGTTATTACAGACTTCATTTGATCTTGTAGTTTCCTTGGTCTCAATGTTTATTGTGTTGCAAGACCAGGACGAGTTTTTCTTTCGTTGGCGACCTTCATTCGACGCATCATCGCAGTCGAAGTCAGCCAAAATGTTGAAAAAAGAAGATTTGGTTCTTTCAGGTTGGGATCGGAGGGCAGCTCTCACAACTCGATCGAAGTGAAAACCAAGTTGATTGATAATCTCATCGTCATATTGCCCCCCGTCAACCTCGAGAGCCATATTGAATAATTCCATGGCGTACTGAACTCTTGTCAGCTTGCCATCAGACTTGAATTTTCCGAATTCCAACTTTATTTTGAATGTCCTACGAATATTCTCATTCCAGAAATATTCTCGGAACAGACATTCAAAATCCATGAAGGACTCGATTTCATTTTCATGAAGGTTAAACCAACTGAGAGCTGTTCCCTCTAATGATTTCGACAACACAAGATGAAATTCTTGGTCATCCAACTCCATGGTCTCAACGTACCGCCGGAGTTCTTTCAAGAATTTGATCGGGCGCTCTGAAGGTTCTCCTTTGAAAACAGGAGGTTTGAGTTTTAATTTTCTAGCAATCGGTTCAGATGACCCGTGTGAACCTCGTGCGAAATCACTAAACTGTTTGTGAAAAGAATCTTGAGTAATTTGGATTCTTTCGATCATTTTTTTACATAGATCGATGTCCTCCTCGATCTCTCCGCAGCGTTCATTACGCAGGTCCGAGCGGGTATTTGAGAAGGTCTCTTGTACCTCGGCAATGAGGCTCACCTTATCGGAAAGATTTTTAATTTCAATTTTGAAGGATTTATTTTGAGCTCGGAGGGTTTCATTCTCCTTTTGGACTCTTGTTAAATTTTCGAGGGCCAGTTCTAGTTTTGCAGGAAGTACCTCATTTTGCTCCTCAAGAGCTTGGATTCTTTGATCCAGAAAAGCTTGACCGTCATCCAGAATCTTTAACTCCTCTGTGACAGCTGTACTCCATAATCGCATATTTTGGTCGCGTTGGGGCATGGTTTCAATATTATCGTCGTCCTCTCCGATGCGAGTCAGAATGGCGCGAGCCGATATATAGGCTCTGTCGTCACTCGCAATCGATTTACGACTCGGAAACATTTCGAAACTGGCCCCGAACCACAACTATGCAGAAGTGGTTGCTGTCCAGAAGGGGTTCTGCGGATGAGATTTTTTGAATTTTGTTACTTTGTTTTCGTAATTATTTTCAGTGCGTACTCGTGAAATTGAGTTGAAGGTAATGATTATGCATCGGAGTGTTGATGTACACTCGAAAAAATGCAATTTAAGGAAATATATTTTGCGATGACTGGGGATCGAACCCGGTACTTCCGCGTGGGAGTCGGATACGCTGGCTACTAAACCAGTGAGGTTGTTGCATTCGAGCGAATTAAACGCGCTCTTCTAGATGGAATGTGGGGGGAGGGGTGATGCTCGCATTTGCTGAGCTATATATGTAGGGATTGCACGGATCCAAATGAAGAAGTTTTTTACAGGGTTAGTTAAATATTCATACATAGAGTAATATGCTTTTTTCGACATTATTCGCGCGATGTAGTTCACGCACTAATTCTATTTCGGATTCTAGATCACTGCACTTTTGTTCTAAATCATGCAGGCGATCCAACAATGCTTTTACGCCAATTCTCAGGATTTGAATATGACGGCCTTGAGCAGGGGATGTGTTTTCCAAATTTTTTAATCTATCATCGGAATTTGAAATTGCGTCCCACTGTTCGTCTTGGGTCTCGTTAATATTTTCGAGCTCTTCGCGAATTTGTTGGATTGGTATAGTGCAGCTTTCACTAAAAAGTACTCCTCGATATTCTGGTATCATTCTTGAAGGATTGATATTTTGTTGGAGAAATTGTCAAAATTTTGGGAGAAAATAACCATTGAGCGTATCAAAACGCGCTCAGATTCAATTAAGAATTCCTAGAAGTGTGGAGGGCACAAGTGTTGAATCAAAACAAGGGCGCACTCCATGAAAAGTCGTATTTGCACGTACTGGGGTCCCTGTCTGGGCGCCATATGTGAGGTACCAAAGGGCTCTGGAACTCGGGAGAGAGCCGGATGCTTGGTAATAAATTGAATATAGGGATACCCCAATAGAGGTGTACGATTTTTCGTGGATTGACCTTATTTTTATGGATATTATGGATTCAGAATGCGGACTATCCTAGCCTTTGCTCACCCATACCCGGGGACTGAGGCCCTTCAACGAGGCGGCAGAAGCTCAAGATTTCCTCAACTTTCGGAGGTGAACTATTTAGGTACAGATTCATTCGACCGTAGAAAGCTGATTCTTGTATATCTCAAACTATTTTTCGCAAGTGAGCGCCGAGGGGACTGAGGCCCTCATGCATATCGACTTCCAAAAAATATGTAATTCTTTCATAAGTGAACGCCGAGGGGACTGAGGCCCTCATGCATATCGACTTATGAGAGATGTGAGATTGGCTCACCCGGGTTTCTAAGAGTGTAGAGAGGATTGAGGCTCCTACACAAACATGGATTCCCGGGTCGCGTAATTTTGAATCAGACGAATACTGGAGAAGTGCGGGGACCTAGGCCTGAACTGCCATAACAGCATCGTCCTGGACCTGCATCGAGGCATATCAACACTACAAGATATTACCAATGAGATATCCACATTTATTTTCAACTCTATAAACAGGCTTGAGGAAAGCCAGAGCACCAAAGCCTCGATACAGCTCTAATAATCAAATGAGCGCAAGCCTGCCACAATGGGCTGGTGAGCCTGTATTTATACTTGGTGCTCTGGCTGTACAGTATATCTACATTGTACGTTAGATGATGATTTAGATGATAGAATGATGGAAAAACGATGATTCTTCTGGGAAATTCATATTTTCCGATGATATTGGTAGATTCTCCTATTATCCTTGGATTAGTCGCATCAAAATATATTACAAATGATAAAAAACTCAAAATTGGCTGCTTCAATTATTTAGTAACAAATAAAAGATAATTTTCTGGAACATTCTAGGAACACGTGGTTTCCTATCTCTTTGTAATTACTCTTTGATCACAATATATACTTCAATTTTTTCTTCATAATCGAGCTTCTAGGCGATTCACTGGTCCTTTAAACAACTTGTTCTACTTGAAAAGTTATTTTACAACTCATTATTTACATATCTACAACAAGACTGAATTCTCGGAAATAGAGTAATTTTTACCACAGATGAATGATGGGAAGTCCTTTCAAAATCGGTCTTATGTATCTAAAAAACAGAATTTATTTGTATCTGTCAATCTAAAGAATTTGACAAACAAATAAAGTCTGCAAAATTAAATATGATGCCAAAATGGACGTTTTATGAAACAAAAATATATACCCTGAAAAGCCCGGAAAATGAGCCTATTAATGAGGAGAAGAAGTTTTAAATTTTATGATGATTTATATCAAAAATTCCTCATGGAAATCTATAGAATTTTCGGTATTTCCATGTATTAGTACGTATATGTATTTACGTAAGACTATGTGAGTTTACCGATTGAACTGCACGCCCTCGGACGGGGAGGGGAGAAGTTTCCTGCCGTACCGGCTCGAGAGAAGCGCGACCGTTCAAATGCTACTCACAGACGAAATCAGTATTATATCAGGTATTCTTTAAAATTCAAAATTCAACATTTTGAGGTTATGGCACTCACAAACTATATTTATGAATATAGACCGAATAACCCAGATACATAATAAGAATATGTAGAAACTGATTTTACGCAATGAGAGATACACAAATTCCATCTTTGTAAGGGCGTTTGCCCTTCCGGAATAAGGAAAGAGGTGTGACGTACACGGGACTCGTGTACGTGTGCATAGCCTGAGGATGTGTGAGTCTCGAACATCGCGCGCCAAGTATAAACATATTTCACACGCGAGTGGATCAATACTCATCAGAGCGTAACTTGAGATAGAATCAAGATTGAGATTCCATTCTTTGAGCGCTATAGAAAGGAACATTCAAGAAACACAGCAGTAAGATAATCTCACCTTTCTCATAATATCCTAATTGTTGAACGACAGTTTACACTTGAGACCTAACTAATCAAGCCCTGCGCTCATGCTATTACAACAACCTAAAAACATGTACACAGGTGACTACCAGAACGATTTGGAATGGCGAACCCCAATACGTCTTCAACTCATTAGCCAAGTAAAATCAGAGTCAAGGATCAATAATTTATCTCATTAGAACCGAAATTCATATCTGACCTTGTACGTTCAATGTAACATACAATACACACGATTATACGGAAAGTACAAGAACGAATGTCCACACCTCACATATTTTGGAACAGCAAACCTCAATAAACTATAAAGTCATCAGCCATCAAGCTACAAGAATCTGAAATCATTATTCAGCTCATAAACAACAATTCGAGTCACATGGGATCCACTGAAAAGCCTATAAATACGGCAACCTTCCGGACGAGGGACGGACTCTTTATCCTGGCTTCCAAACGGGCACTTCTATATTCCCCGTAGCCTCGATTATAGTATTTCTCATTACGAGTATCTACGTCAAGTATTACCTCATTGTACTACCTTAACTCTTGTATACCGTCGGATGTGACGAAGATAATATCTTACTTATTGTATCAAAGGATTGATAAATCTCCAGTTATATTTACTCGCCGACTACAAGTTCCTGGATTTGAACCTTCCGCCAAATTGGCACAATAACGCCATCTAATTGACCTCAGGGTCGTAACACAGCAACGCTTCGATCCGCCTGTTCAATTATGGCGAATGTCCACTATGACTCTATGAGTGTCTCAAGTGACCCCATACGTTTCACCGCAACCTCGTGGGAACCGATGGCGCTGCTGCCGGGAATCGAGCGCAACCAGGCCAAAACGTTGCGGCAACCATCACTGGAGCGTTTCGGAAAAGCCATTTTCGCGTTGCCTCAACGGCGCGCCGTTGGGGCAATTCGATTATTTCGATTATTCAGAATTTGGCTGGAGTTAGTTCATAATGGCTTTATGAGGGTTGTTTATGACCCGAGCCTGGCTGCGGACTTATATTTTCCGTCGGGATTTACCGATGGTATCGGTCTCATGGGCCTCTAAAAGTCAAACCGCAAAGTCAACTACTTCTGTGTCGGCTTCTCTTAGAGGGTTAAAAGTCCTTTTATCATATCATCCAATAGTCAGAAAGTTTAGCCCATTACATTTCTGCATTGAAAAAATTTTTCTCTATCGATACATATAAAATTTGATTAATTTTGGCCAAAAAGTGGAAAAACTCTATAATGATAAGACTATCATTATAATTCCATTCTTGACCGCATTATCCCCTTTTCCCTATCGAACTGGTAGAGTGTTCAAAATTTCACCTCGATCGAGTGAAAATTCGGGTCTCTACATCGAGTTGAAGTTGACTTGAGCCTAACGGGTGCAGATTTTCATTCAGATTCGCTAATATTACGGGAAAAATATTGATCTGTCACTAATTTGAGAACTTTTCCTGTGAAGAGGAAGAGTTGGCAGAGACATCGAGCTAACTCACTTCGTCAAACCTTGCCTGGTTCGGTTGTGAGAGATGGTCCGGAAAAAATTTGCATAAGTTCCCAGTGTGCGGCGGCGGCAACGTTTCTGAAACGTAAAAATCTCAAAGGTTGCGTGGTTGTGGTGACACTGTGCCACAACGTTCCGGCAACTAAGCCTTGTTTGCTGGGCTGGACCATCTTTTCTGAAAGAAAATAGCTTTTAACATTGAATCATGGATTTTCAGATTTTTACAGGAATGAGTTTCGGAGCGATTGAGTTTTTCCAAATGTTCGCGTCCGAATCGGAGGGGTCGTCAATCAACTCAAAAAATTTCTATCACGACGTATTGCGACAGATTGATCGAGGGCCTTTAGGATGCCGTGAAGCGCGTGTGCACATCTTGCGTCAAATTGGAAGTACACGCATTCTACTAAAAAGAGATTGATATTTTGTTTCCAAAGAATATCGAGAGCATATTTCGCAGGGATCCTCGAACATTTTTTGGACCGCATAACAAATGAGGAGTTAATATTCTGGTCCATAGGACCGTTTAAATAGAAAGATCTGGGACATGTCTGCGATTCGCGATCCGGTTTCGCGCGGAATTACTCATATCGCCACTGACTCCATTTTTTCTATCCGGCTTAGACAAAGAATTATCATAATCAATTACTCTGACAACAAAAAATATCACTTGTCAAACCAGTTTGAGGGTAGGGAACACGCATGTGTCAGATTAAAATGTTCTAGCTCATGCAGTCGATAGTCGATATGAAAAGAATAACCTCTGTGAAAACAAAATATTTTTAAACGCTATGAATTTTTTTTGAGAGTCGATTGAAATTGGGAATGATTCGGCCGCCCGTTCAAATCGATGTCACGTGATTGCTGTCTGCCGCCAAGCCGACTGTCAGCAATCCAGCCGGGTATGATCGTCATCTAGTTAGGGTCCCTAGACAGTCTAGTACTATATATAGCGACTGTAAGTCTGCAGTGTTGTGTCCGTGTGCCGTTCAAAATTCCAAACTCCACAATATGGCGCAAATAAAATGAAATTATGACAAAATATGAGGCTCAGACACTTCCCTGGGATAGGTATGCTGCTAGATCAGATATGGGCAAATCTCACGAAGTATGCGGTTTGGCCGAACAGGCCTATTTTCACGTTGTCAGAACAACAGTCGCGTTATTTCCGCCGCTCGCATTAGATCATTTTGAAGATCTACTCATATTTAATAGTTCTGCATCATTCAGAAGTCTAAAAATTGCTATAGAAAGGTACTGGGAGACGCTTCTTCGTGACAAAATCACAATTTTCGACCGAACAGGGCCATAGTTCTCTCACGCCTTAGCTCGCCACAGGCGGGGCGGTTCACCGATCGGTCTGAAAATTGGATATGTGATGGATTATAATACATAGAAACATATAATTTTCGCCCGAGGCTGTGCCTATCAATGCGTCGGAGTGCCGATGATTCGTTGGAGCGAACTCCGATTCTACATTTTCTCCTGTATCGCTCTTCTAATGGATGCAGCACTCGGGGCGGTGAATATTTCGTATCTGTAGAAACGACATATTATTCTACATCCAAAAACCTACAAATCTAGCCCAAGAACGATAGTGTGCTCGATTCCGCACGACGATGCGGCTTGAAATGAGAAAAGTTATTTTCGCGTAAATGGGGTCAAAAAAATCGTTTTTCGTGTAGCACACGAAAATTTCGATTCCGTTGGGATGGAAACCACGTGTAAACTGATATTTGTACCTCAAGAAATGCCTATGAGAATCGCCCCTACTACAGCCTCATATCGGTCGCGATGCGAGGCTTGTGAGGATCGACAAATGACGAAAATGAGCGTTTCGACGGTTGAGGCACATCTACATTTTGTACCACAGACCTTCAGAAAACACTGTAAACCATTGAACTCATCTCTCTTCTTCTATTCCAACACCAAGGATGCCATGTATTCACATACACACGAGCCAATTAGAATTACGAAAATATGAGGGTCCCACGCAAATACATGGGAAAAACTTCTACACCCTCACAAATCCACGGCGGGGCTCCAAAATGATTTACGCAAGTATTTCATCATTGTTTGAGCATTACTTGGACCAAACAAAAGTTTATCGGAGATGTGCTGCCATTCTGGAAATTCTCGAAATTTCAAAGTCGAAACCGCATAGTTCCTGAGATTTGCCCATATCAAAGGCAACGCCGAGTTCTCCATGTGTTTTTCCTTTCATCAGATGAGTATTTACCAAGTTCAAATAAGGATGATCTTCTTCTTCTTCTTCTTCTTGAAAATGTTGGCTATATCTTTCTGCTACAGTGCAGATGTGATTTTAGCCATAACACAAGTACAGAGATCTATATTATCTGATTCTGTGATGGGATGGGTCTTCTTCCCACTTTCGACTTCCCTACAGCGGTGGGGAAGGGTATGAATGAAAGGAAAAGGGAAAAAGGAGACAAGGAGAAGGAATAATGAGATGAATGATAACGGAGAACTGTAAAAAGAAAAAAATCAATGCGGACAGTTAATTGAGTCAAACAAATAAAGAGCAAGCTTTCAAGAAGTTGGTGATGAATTTGCTAGGTTGTTTGTTAGGAAATTTAAGAATTGATTCAACATTGTATGGCAAAGGAAATTTAGACTTTCTCAGACAATTTAATAATGTGACTCTTTCGTTGGAGAATCTTGGACAGACCCAAAGGATATGGTTGATATCTCCAGGAGTATAAGGGCAAGCAGGGCACCATTCAGAGTTGACAAAGTTCTTTCTGTAGAGACTAGCTGCCAACGAGTAATGATTTGATGTAATTCTATTGATAGAACTGATGTGACACCTTGAAAAGGCACATTTTGGAAACCATGGACGTGGTTTGTTATTATTATAGAAATTTTGGGAGTAGTGAGCACCGGTGTCAGGTTTATACTCAAGAAGATAGGAGTGAAATTTTGTTTTACGAGATTCATTAAGATTTTGATAAAAATCAGTGTATGGAATAAGACAATCATCCAGAGGGCACCATTTTCGGGCTTCCTTTGCGAGAAAGTCAGCACTTTTATTACCAGGGATACCTACATGTGAGGGAATCCAAATTAAGTTGATGGATAACTGATTTTTTGCGGCCAGTGACAACAGACTTTTTATATCCAAAGATAGGTAAGAGAAATCTTCAGAATATGGATTGGAAACCAAGGAGTCACAAACACTTTTTGAATCAGTGGAAATATTTGAAGGAGACAGATTGTTATGGATAATAAATTGAAGTGCAAGCTTAATGGCAAAGGCTTCGTCAGTGAAAATAGAGGAATAACCAGAGATTTTTTTTCTGGATAATCGAATCTTTCTCCCAATCAGAAGAATATACAGCAAGGCCTACGTAGGAGACTGAAGGAAGTCTTGAGGCGTCAGTATAAAAATTGAAACAAGGTCCTAAGTCATCTTTGAATAATTCGAGGAATTTTTCATTGGGCAAAGGAGAATCTTTGATCAAACTACCAGAGTTGGAATCAATTGAAGGGTTGAATATTACAGTCTCGTAATTATGATTGAAAGGAAGAGTGATCACTGAATAATGAACTTTACCTCTAAGACGAGTAACATCTCTGAAGGCTTTAAATAAAGTAAATTTACTGCTCACGTGTAAAGAATCCTTAGCTCTGATTGATAGATCCAGATCAGCTAATTTATTGATAACTAAGTTACAAGGATTGGAAAAAGACTTGAGGATATAACGACATGCCAGGTTATAAGACCGAATGTGCAAAGGAGGTTCACAAGCTTCAGCAAGAAGGACCCTGATGGGCGTGGGAATTCTGTAGCCTAAAGCTAATCTAATGCAACGATATTGAATTTTATTGAACTTGAGTTTTTTCTGATGGGGTTTGAAAAAGTAAATGAAGGAAGCGTAGTCAGATGTGCCTCTAACCATGGCTCTGTATATGTTTAAGAGCACATGGGGCTGTCCACCCCACCAAGTGCCCCTTAGGAATTTCAAAATATTAGCAACACTATTGCATTTATTAATGATGTAGTCACACTGGGATTCCCATGTTGATTTGTTATCAAAGCGAAGGCCTAAATAAGTGAAATCATCAGAAGGGCTTACCCAGGAGTTGTAGATTTTGATTTTATAATTGCTCAAGTCTAAATTCTTTCTGAAACCAATGGATAGTTTTTTTTCAGCTGAAAGAAACAAACTCCTGCGAAGGAAATAAGGGCAAAGATTGTCTACACTTTTTTGCACAGAAAATAGAGCAACGTCCAAACTAACATCAGAGCAATAGATGATTGTGTCGTCAGCAAATTGGAAGAAGCAACAGTTGGGTTCTATAAATTTCTAAGCGTCTTTGGTATAAATATTATATTCGAGAAGGCTACCAACACAACCTTGTGGAAGCCCTTGGACACTTAAGAAGGGACCTTTCAGGGAATTATTTGATTTGGAATATAGTTCTCTGTTGGATAGGAGATTAAAAATAAACATTCTAATTTCATAGGGGACATTAAGATCAAGTAAATCTTGAATCAAAATGTTGGGGTTTGCGCAGTCAAAAGCGCTTTTAACATCGGAAGCCAAGATAACAATGAATTTATTCTCAGAGAGTGATCTGTAGATGTCTGATGATAAAGCAGCTAAACAATCGGTACAGGATTTTTTTTTCCTGAAACCAAACTGAGAAGACGGAAGAAGATCATTATGCTCAATGTAGAAATTTAGTCTGTATAATATGATTTTTTCTAAACACTTCAGGAGGCAGAAAGCTAAAGCAATAGGTCTAACTTTGCCAGGTGTGCTTTTTGGAATGAGATGAATCAGGAAGTTTTTCCAAGCACTAGGGAAAGAGTTTGAAAAAAGAATTGAACTAAAATAATTTGCGATTGAATCAAGGAATTCGGAGGGAAAATTTTCGAACATAGTGTTAGAGATTTTATCAAGGCCAGGTGCACTTTTGGATTTCAGAGAGTGGATAGCATTATTCAATTCATCAATGGAAATAGGACGTGAGAGGGAAGAATTATCCAAGAATTTATTGGAAGGGTGAGAACAATGCTCGTCAATAACTGGAGGAGTATACGATAGAGGAATAGGACGACAGAAATTTTCGATAAATTGATTTGAAGCGTTAATATAATTCTGATCATTGGAGTGCTGTGAGCATGAATTGAGAGAGTTATGCTTGAATTTTTTGACAATTTTCCAAACATAGGAAACAGGAGATTTGCAGTGTAGGGTTTCCGTGAAAGTTCTGAATTTTTGAGACTTGATTTCATTCAGCTCTCTTGCACATTTGGCTTTGGCTTCCTTAAATTTAATCCAGTCTGCAAGATTGGGACATTCCAAGTATTTACGGAGAGCTTCCTCTCTCATAGCAATATGTTCATCACATTTTGAGTCCCACCAGGGAGAGTCTTTTGAATAATTCTTCAAGTTTGAAGAAGAAGAATGAACGAACTGTCGAGGGACAGTGGATTTCGGACGAGAATTAGAAACTGGTTTGGATTCATCAAGAGCATTGAAGATAGATTCACTCAAAGTTTCATATTTAGCATCAACAGATTGGGAAGTGTAATCTGTAGAAGAAACTAGAAAGTTGGCTTTTTTGGCAAGGTTTGAAGAGAATTTGAACCAATTAACGTTTTGACATTATATTTGTGAGATAAAAAAGTAATTTGAGAAGGATTGAAGTTGAGAAAAATAGAGATAAAGATTGGAGAATGATCACTTCCAAGAGTGTCAGAGTGAACTGACCAATGAGTAGAAGCAAACAACTCAGCTGAAATCAAAGAGAGGTCCACTGCAGATATTTTGTTAAAGTTATTTGAAATACGCGTGCGAGAACCATTATTTAATAGAATTAAATCAGAGTCTTCGATCGCATCACGAAGATGATGACCAATTGGATCGTGAGGATCTAAAGTATCCCATGAAGGATGATGACAGTTGAAGTCACCCAAGACTAAGACTTTACATTTTTGAGAATTTTGATAAGCTTGAATTTTATTGAAGAATCTATTCCAGAGATTATTATTGGACTGTCGATTCGGAGGCCTATAGACAGCACAAATGAGGAAAGGATTATTTCAACCAGGAGATGAAACGACATTGAAAGTTTCAAAGGTATCTGCAATATCTATAAAGCGATTAATTTGGGAAAAGATCAAGTTATTTCTTATGCAAATACAGAGGCCACCCCCTTTGTTAGAAATGCGATCGTTCCTGATAACAGAGGAGTTTTTCAAAATGAAAGGAGAAAACTTCAAAAGAGATTCAATGATAATTAAAACATCAAAATTTTTCCCAATCTTGATAATTTCATGTTTCTTATTACGTATCCCACAAGCATTCCACTGGAAAATTTTGAGAGAATTTTGGATATTGTTCATTAAGTAACGGAAGATGTTTGAACAGGAGATGCAAGTTGAGAAGAATTATTACTGGGAATATTAAGAGAAGGGTTGGGAAGCTCATGGGAAACTGATGCAGAGTGGTGAGGAACATTAGGCAACGTGGGAGAAGGGGGAGTCAAATTGTTAGATGCAGATACGCTTGGACGAACAGAAAGACTAGACATAAGATCTACAATCAATTTATTAATTTGAGCAAGAGTATTCATAGTATCGTTGGTGATGATAACGTCTTGCTGCTGACAAGCAGCAGAAAGATCAGAGCAGTTCTGGATGACATCACTGAAAGAGACTCTTCTAGTCTTGGTGATAGGTTTAGGAGTAGTAGAGGGACTAGGTGGTGAAAGAGGAGAGGACTGATTTTGTGAAAGGATTTTTCTAGCCTCATCTAGAGAGATGTTGCGTTCAGAAGCTAAATCATGAATGCGAGGATGATAGTGTTTTACGGGACATAAGCCATCAGTGGCAACATGCGAACCTTTGCAGTTGACACATTAAGGAGGGTTACTTGCGAAAGGACAGTGAATGATAGCTTTGTGATCAGCTTGACCGCAATGGGAGCATCTAGGGTGAGACTTGCACCACTTATCAAGGTGCCCGAAACGAAGGCAGTTGCAACATTGTTTAGGGCGAGTTTTGAAAGGGACAGTGTCATACTTGATGTGTTCGAAACGAATGAAATTGGGTCTAACTCTAGATTCAAGAGTCACAAGAACTATAGTGGAGGGTTTGTACCTTGGCTCCTCATCACTTACAGATTTGACGTTGAATCTTCGGACAGAAACAATGTTGATATCACCATCAGCTGAACCAAATTCTACAAGATCTCTGGTAGTAGATTCTAAGGGGAAGCGTTTGATGATAGCTTGACATGTATATAGATGAAATGGAATGTAAGCTCGAAGTCCGTTTTGCTTAATAGCGGGGTCAGCTAAAAGATTATTTGCAACAGCACGATCCTTCACTTCAATTTGCACTTTGAATTTATCAATATTAGTTGAATCGAATATTTTATTTTCATAGCCCAAAGATAGAAGAGAACGGCCAACGCGAGAAGCTAACAGGTTTCTAGATTTATTATCAGGAGAAGAAAAAATTTTGAAATGTATCAAAAAAGGAGGAGAGACCGAATCTCGAAAAGATTTGTGAATGGTCGGAGAATTTGGGAAAACGTCAATTGCATTACTCACGGTCAAGGCCGAAGAACTAGCGCGAGAAGAGAGAGAGAGATTATCATCGTTCTCTTGACTCAAGTTAGAAATTGAACTTTAAGATAGGTTAGGAGGAGGAAAATTATTTTCAAAATCATCATCCATAGGGACATCATGAGACGCCGAAGGAGAAGCTGAGGACTGATGTGTGTTCAAATTAGATGATGATGAAGGAGGCTTACCGATAAGCATGTCCGTTTTTAGTTGTTTTAAAGAGTCCAAATTTTCATGAAGAGAAAGTTCCAAATTTCTTTTACCGGTTGTTTTTTTGATAATTTTTGATTTAGAATCAATTTTTAGAGGTGAATTAGACCTCAGGCCATTGTCAATTTGAGACTGAACGATTTTTGACATGTTATTACACTATGATGACATATGCCCACGGCGGAAAAAATGGGACAATTGAAAACATAGAGCAGTAAAGAAGAGAAAAAGGGGCAGAAAAGAGTGAGAATAAAGTTACCCTTCCCCTTAGATAAGTTGTGTACTTTCCAAATAGGAATCTTCACTAAATTGAAATTCAGCAGCTTATAAAGTAGTATCGGAAACACCATCAAACGAAAGCACTAGAGGTTATGCGACCGTCGTCAAGCGATGTTCACGTCGAACCATAAGGATGATCTAAATGAAATAAAAGAACTCTGTTCTTGGTCAAGAGATCCCACTTTATTTTCAGGTTTCTGGTATATATGAGATTACAGTGGATATGATAAGGTCGTACAGTTCTTGATACCACTGACCTTCATCAATATTCAAAAAGATGTAATTGGCAATTTGGCAGACCATAATATGATGCTGTCACCACTTCATGTCGTGCTTCATGTGCATATGTTTCCATTCAGTCCCAAAACCCAGTGAAGCATTCGAATCCCCGTGTACAGCAAGGGGGAACGGTGAGTTTATGTGGACGAATTGGATACTCAGACAGGTATTTCTCACTTCATTGTTCTCCATGTTTCAACATCATGGTGCATATTTTACACATGGAACTGTAAAATGTTCAATTAAGAAAAAATCCTTATCTGCTTCTATGAGATTATCCTATGTTGACACAAGATGGAACATTCTTTATGAAGTCAACCGTAAAATTTCAGGGATTTCAGGTGTAGTCAGATTCATGACTGGAATAAAAAGATTCTATATATTTTGTCACTACACCAATCTGAACTGACTTTGCGAATTGGTGTAAGTCGCTTGGTACGGTTGTTGCCATTTGCCTTTTGTACATTGTGTTCAGCACTATTAATCAACCAATCTGAAGCTTAGCAGAAGAATGAATTGTTTGGGTACACTGACGACTAGTGAATAACATGAAGGATGAAATGAGACATGTTCTTGTTGCAGATTGTACCAGCACAGAAAAATCTTCCCTCGATAGAGATGACTCTTTAATTATTATACAGATCATGAAAAGTGATGGTTCTCTCAAAATACACAATGGTATTATATCTCAGTATAGATCACACCAATCTTGTGACAGAATGAACCAAATCCACTCCAATATCACTGATACTGTCACTGACTCCAATACTGCAGAAGGTAAAATATGACAAAAGAGTTTGCATATCATTCAATAGAAAGAGAAGTGTTCATTCAACTAAATCCATTACTCAAAGGCTTGCTCAGTGCTGATGTAATCTGCAATAAAAAAATGTCCCTCTCAATTATTTATGTTCCTTCGCAGTCTCTACTCACATTGTCAGAAACTCACTCTTGAGTCTCCCAAAACAACCATATTCCTCTGCTATGCTTCAGATTGTTTGGTCTGTGATGATGAACACTGATAATGGCAACAAACGTGCCAAGGGATCGACACCAATATCCAAAGTCAGCACAGACTAGTGTAGTGGCAAAATTCAAAGAATGTTTATATTCCAGTTATGAATCTGACCACAGCTGGAATACCTGAAATTTTACGGTTGACTTTATAAAGAACGCTCTATCTTGAGTCAACATAAGATAATCTTATAGAAGCGGATAAGGATTTTTTCTCAACTAAACAACTCATAATTCTTGTACAACATGCACTATGACGTTGAAATATCAAAGACTATGAAATGAGAAGTACCTGTCCAAATATCCAATTTGTCCACATAAACTCCTAATCCCCCCTTGCTGTACATGGGGATTCGAATGATTCACTGGGTTTTGGGACTGAATGGAAAGATATGGATATTGAGTGGTGGAATCATCCAACTATAGTCTGCCAATTACATGTTTTTCAGTATCGATTAAGGTCAGTGGTATCAAGACCTCTATGGCTTCGTCATTTCCATTGTATTACCATACACCAGAAACCTGAAAATAAAGTGGGATCTCTTTACCAAGAACAGAGTTCTTCTATTTCATTCAGATCATCCTTATTTGAACTTGGTAATTACTCATCTGATGAAAGGAAAAACACATGGAGAACTCGGTGTTGCCTTTGGGTATCTGATCGAGCAACTGAGGGACGTGTCTGAGACTCACTTTCACAGTTCTCATAAATTGTTATGATTTCATTTTTGCCACATGGTGTTATTATCAGATAACATAAGGGTACACAACAACACCGCAGCCGACTGACTGCTAGTCTAGTGCATGGCTGTATACAGCTGTGCACGCTCGCATGGAAATAAAGTTTAGTGATCCTGCGGCACCGGATTTGTCAGCTGCGGAAATTCCATAATGAGAAGTCGTTAGAAAACAATGTTATGCAGATGCAGCTCATATGGCCATGGGCACTTGTGGGCACTTGTGGGAGTAGGTTATAATTCGGTCAATCCCAATCTACGACGTCAACTTTACCACGCCGAACAAACTCGGCCGATTGCGGCCAGTCTGGTTGGCGGGAGACAGCGATCACGTGACATCGATTTGAATGGGCGTCTAACTTTCAATGATTATTGAAAAATACTTATCGTTCACCAGATGAAAAACTGTAATGTAACTTTGTTTCTCACGTCATCAACTTCATTTCAACAAAGTAATTTCATTTCATGCGTGTTCTATATTGAGAAAATTCCCTATAACTGCTACACGTCCGTCAGTTGCCTATGTCATGCACAGAGCAACATTATTTTGTTATGCAGTCAAATGATGCTTCGGAAATCGCGGAATTTCTTTTCGATATTTCTACTTCCTGACCGACTAGCAGGAAACACCAAATTGCGATCCTGCCAGCTGATGTCGGACAGCCGGTTGCCTGCTGTGTGCTATGCGTAGGTGCGTTCCCATATCATAGCGATACATTGTAGCTTCCTTTTACGGCAAACCGGTTGTCATCAAATACTCTCATATATCACTTGTTCCACAAAGTTTTTCAGTCACGAAAATCCAAGTCATGTCCGAACCATCAAAAAATACGCTGCTAAAAGGGATTAGCAGAATGCTTTCTCTTAGCGAAATAGTCTCAGGCTATCACTCGAACTGGCGATAAATTTGGAAGACTGATCAAATTCCAAAATCCAGATTGGAATTGCCGGAAAATAGTTTCATTTTCCCTGTCGTCCAATCCATTTCATTCTCACTTCAGATTATATACATATATAACATATGAGAACAATCGTTTGGTTGAGGCGGAGTTTGAATACTGTTGGTTTATAGATGATGAGAATGGAGTTCTTCAAGGGAATTTTGATTTTTGGAGGGAAATTACATCTAAGTCGGGTTGAAATGTAGGTGAATCAAATTCGCTCTCAACCATTGATGTAGGATACTCGAAAAGCATCTGTCTAGTTTATTGAAAGGTTGATAGATTAGTTGTAGAGGGAGATATGAGCAAAAAATGAACTCGAATTGGAATTTTCTCATCGTATTCCGAGTTATTTTCACAAGATTCTCTCTTAGAGGAATTCAGATAACTTACACCAGAGTTTTTTGGGCAAGATATATCGTCTGGTTGAGGTGAAATCTCAAAATTGTTCGTATAAAGATGATTTAAATGCCGGATTCTGAAAATTGTTCGAGGATAAATTTAATTTCGACTGTATGAGAACGAATCTTGAAAAATTTCGGTATCAACCAATCGATTTAGAATGATGAGGAAGTATCAACTTAGTTCATCAGAATTTGAATGGTCTAGTTTGTGGGGGGAGACACGAGAGAAGTATGGATATTGAAATAGTACATTTCGATACAAGGGCGTAACACAATTTATTCGCGTCCGAGTGATGGGTTTCCGGCCCGAGCCGCAGGCGAGGGTCGGAATCATCATGAGGATGCGAATAATAGGTTTTACGCCCGTGTATCTAACTATACTTTTCGATAAACCGTGAGGAAAAGTCGACAAACTGTGCGCAAAGTGCACTTTTATGCACAGTGTATCGAAAATAATATTTTTGTATATTTCGAGTTATTTTTCTGAGAAAGCTAGTGAGAGAGATTTGGGCTACCTAAACTGAGGTTTGTTTATCAAAGTCTGTGACTTGGTTGAAACGGAATTTCACTGAAATTGGTTCCAATATGCTCAAAATGGAGTTTTTATTGAAAATTTCCGTTTTTTGTACAAATTTAGGTTCATGGAAATTAAATGAAATTTCGGTATCAACCGATCGATAGATTGAGCCAAAAAAACCATAGTCGAGATAACCCAAATTGCCGAGAGATTAAGTTTGAAAGAGATATTTTACTATGAGAGTAAACAATTTTAGCGATTTCACCTCCAAAAACCTCTAAATCAGATTCGATTGGAAGAGGAGAGTAGCAAAATCACTGGCCTCATCTTGGAGTGATTCTACACAACTCATAGAAAAGCAAAAATCAATGAAGTGGAATGTAAGAGAGGAAGCGTGGCGCAAAAAAGACAACAGACATACACACACATACATACACAGGCAAAGGGACGAAGGGATGAGTACCTGGAAGTTTTTGAAGGATTGAAGGAGAAGAAGTGTTACTTACAATCGTTCGATTTTGGCGAGAGGAAGAAGATGGTTGAAGCATTTTCGTGATAAGAGAAATTTTGTTGAAGAAAATATTGGATTGAATGGAAAAATTGAACGAAAAATTTGCTGGACCGAAAATGAAGCTTTCTCTTTAGAGAAAGCAAAAGGAGAAGAACCCGAATCGTTAAGTGATCATTGAGAAATTCAAAAATGTGATATGAGAATACGGGGCACCCTTCTCTATCACGCTTCCTGGTTATGTTGAGAGAAGAATCCACGTTTCTTCAATCGTAGAGACAAACATCCACATTTTGATGTCTACTTGAAGAATCGCCTTATAATCAAGATAAGTTAGTTGACTTGCAGTTCATCTGTGATCGAGCGTTATATCTCACACAGTACGCCATAATCAATTGTATGCAGAGAGAGAAATCTTGTGAACTCATATAACTAACCTGCATATAAAATTCCCATTGGTGCAACGCACAGCTTTAGGGCGATTTCAAATATGATTTTGTATCCCGACTTTAGTTGGAGTAATTTATATTCTGGTTCAGAATTTAGTTTGATTTTTTTAGACTTTGTTATATTTTTCCATTTTCTTTACCTGAAAGGAAATGAATAGTATTAATTTTGAGCTAACTGATTTCCAAGTTCAATATAGAATATACTAAAAGACCTTACCGCTAAATTGATGAGCAAACTATACCAAAATATGATGATATTGGTCCATCGATGCAATCCATCCATCGATGAAACTCAAACAACTATTGGATGCAAAAGCAGGAGGCTGGACATCTTATCAGGTAATCAGGTTGCTAAATCTGGACATTTCGCACCAGGTAATATCAGGAACATGGAACAAATACAAGAATTAGTATCTGAATGTATATTTTATTTTATTAATAAGAAAAGAAATGTTAATAATAGAAAAGAGTCATGCGAAAGCCATTCATTCAGTTTCATTCATTCAGATCTTATTCTCAATGGTTTGTCAGTACATATTTCACACTAACTCAACATTGATGATTGAATTAGTCAATATAAAAACAGTCCAATAGGAATTTACATTTAAAGTTCAGAGATTATCAAGATTCCATACCTACTTTTCCTTGGTAATCCCAGAATCCCATTTATCCTGAGGAAATGATGTTTATTTTGCACCTCGGCTCCCATCTGATGATGGTGATGGTCCAACGCAGCTCAACTGATGCCTCTGGCCCATAACGTGGGCCATCCTTCCCAGTTGACGCACCAAGTTTTCCTATAAAAACACATAAAGAATTAGTTGTCTGACATCAGCAATGCATTAACTATTAGTATTCAATCCATATAACATCAGCATTATGCAAAAACAATAATTTATTCATTATTTATAAAAATCACCCATCAACATCTATCACCAAAACACTAATATTCTTCATTACATCATACCATGAGTACTAACACCCATGATATGCTTATACATGCTCTTAGGAATATGTTTCAGGTGTACTTACCCATTGCTGCTATTTATTTGTCATTATTTTGCAATACTTACAATACCCAGCTGATTGTTGAAAGTAAACAAACACCTGTCATAACCACAATCCATATGACTGATGCACTGGATATCTTGATGTCGTCTGCTGTATATTACTATCTCTTGATTGGCCAAACTGATTGATCATACTGCGCATGCTCGAAGGCGCCAGGTTCAAATCTATGGGACTTTCTTATGGAGATTTTCTTTGGGAATATTATTGGAATATTGTGGATACGACTCAGATATGTTGCAGCCTAGAAGAAGAAGTCATAATATTAATGTCATCAACGTTCGATTATGGAAATCCTAACTATTAGCAAAAGTATCAAATGATCAATTCAAATCAACCGCCAAACTCACATCTTGTATACCGGGTAATTGACATGTCGCCGATAGATGGCTACCCAGAATACATTAATGTAAATTATACATCTATATCAATGATCACCGGCTTTTTGGGTAGCAATCATCACTCAACTCAGTCTCCAGGGTGAGCCCAGTTACCATCGCAATTAACATTTCAGGTACACTGTCATCTTGGCATCGGAACACTGCTATAATGCAGCTGCCACGCCAAAGGCCCACTTGTACACCGGAACACTGCTATAATGCAGCTGCCACGTACTACCTGGTTTTCTAGTTGTTTCGAGAATCTTTTCCTTTTTTAATTTCAGAGTGATCAAGTAATTACAGTCCAGTTTAGAGTTTTTCCATTAAAATCATTTAGTGTGTTCATCGCTGCGCGACAAAAAGTAAGTCATAGTTAAGACTATGAATATTTAAAAATGTGTTTAGATATGTGTGTGTAAAAAGGAATTGCTGGGGTATGAATTTATTTCATTTTATTTTGAATAAATGCTATTACTTCTAATCTAACCTATGTCTTATAACTCTCTGCTACCCTGTCGTATACCCAATTATAAGAAGTACATTTTGTAAACAAAATGATACCTTAAATTTCATCTTTTTCTAAAAAGAATTATAATTCAACTTTGTTGAATCTTCTCATTGGATCATTGCAACCAAGAACTGAGTTCTCACAAGCCATGAAATACTAATCCAAAATTCATTGTTTTATCAACGAATATGACATTGGTGCTAAGTGTGAATGTTGCAATCATCTTTTGTAATGCTCATACTCCATGCAAGCCTAGTCTTGGAAGCTCGAACAACTTACAATGTATGTGATATTCATTGAGTGCTGATGCAGTGATGTTGTAAGCTTGAAAGCGCTTTCCCCTCTTCATCCACTATTGTTTCAACTTCAGTGACTTGTCTCTGATCCTCATTATTGGAGAAACTTCCAAGGATCATCCTTGATGAGCTATATGTCTATGAACAAACAATTATCTTGCTCTCGACGTTACACATGTTGCCAATGCTTTGAACTTCTGACTCAGACCCTTGCTGAAATGTACAACTGATTTCATGAATTGGCATCATCAGACATGTGAGCGTTTTTTGGGTTATCACCATATGAAGCTGGTGTTAACACCAATTCCTATCAAGCTATTTTGAAATGACAGATTTATTCCTTGTGAAGAAATGATTGAAATGATGTGCTTCTGAGGATAAGCGTAAACAGAGCTTTTATAAGTTCTCAACATGAAAAATCAATGCTTATGATATCAGACTACAGGTGAGAGGTATAATCTGAATAGATCAGGAAATGTACCAGTCGAAATATATACTGCTATTCTTGTAATATCTTTTGACCTTGTTCTTGGAATGTTCAAGTATAGTCTTAATGTGTGTGGCATTCAGTTCTGAGTCGATTATAATTGATGGGTGTTCTATTAGTGTGAAATTTTTCATGAATCGTTTTCATGAGTCAGATGTGAACATTTATTTAGGCAACGTTTCGACGCTTTTTTGGCGCCCTTATCAAGCCTAGAATTATATATATATATATATATATATATATATATATATATATATATATATATACAATAATCATATATCAGTCATATGGGTACACACTTCTCAGAATAATTCTCACTTTGGAAATTCCACCTCGCTTAGAATATTGCACTCTAGTTACATAGGTAACACGTCGTTATTTTTTTGTATGATTGTTGATGTCATATCAATCATCTGTCCATGATAGTAGAGTGATATAGAATAAGTATTCATGGATTTTGATGTGATGATAATCTCCTGAAATGAAGTGCTTTACTTACATATTCTGTAACTTTTTTCTTTTTTCGTTCTTTGTGAGTAACAAAATATATGAGTTTTTTTATATATGAGAGCTTTTGACGCAGGAACCAGGTTGAATGGAAAAACCGATAAATTCAGCCTCTTCCAAAATAGATGAGTGTTCTATCTAACATTAGTTCCATATAGTCTCAAGGTTCTCGCAATCACTCACATATGCCTGTGCTCATCATTCACCCTACTGGAAGAGGCCGAGTCGGTGACCGAGACGGTTGACCGAGTCGGTGTACGGAGTCGGTGACTGTTTCAGTTTACCGACTCGGTCACTTCGCATGGAATGGCCCCAAATGCCACGAAACGAACAATAAATGATAAATTATCGTCAGAGGTTGATAGAAAAATTCAAAAATTATAGAAAAAAACATGCCCGGCTATTTTCACAATTTTGACGCGAGTGGGGTTCGAACCTGCAATCCCTTGATTACGAGTCCAAGCACATGTGCCCGGGGCCAGCGAGACATGTTGCGTCAGAGGGCTTAGTGAGCGTAATTGGAGTGTGACTCATAGGAAGTACCTAAGATCTGTTTATCATCAGTTTTATCATGAGTTGATCATAAACTCTGGCGCCAGAGCACTGAGTCAAGCCGTAGTTAGGATGGGACTTGGAATATTTCTAGATCTGGCTGCTTGACCGAGTCGGTTGACCGACTCGGTCAACCGAATTCAAATTTTTGCGGGAAAGCAACTTACGGGACTACCTGACCGTATATCATAAAAGTCATAGAGTTTCGGTTCCAAAGTCAATTGGGGTACCATCGGTCTGCTGCAATGAAGAGTCCGAACTCTCGACAGAGGGAACAATATGACTGTTTCAAGCGCGTGTTGAGCCTTGCGTTACTATACGAAATATGTTCGATTCATCGATAAAGGGTTATCAATGATGAGTCGAATAGGTTATCAGATGACATACAGATGTCCTTCTCACCCTTAGAGTTTTATAGTCGATACAAGTGACCTTTTTCAAGAGGACCCTTCAAATGATTGGTACGTAAGATCGATACATTGTCCCTATCATTTCATTGTGTATCAGTTAGATATCATCCGCATTGATAAGATATGCGACGAAGTCGCCGAGATCATGGTCACCTTCCGCTGCTGCACTGGGCCATCCCATCTCAGGCGTGTAATAACGCAAGATATTATTTCTGCCGAGGTGGATCCCGCGAGCGGAGCAGTAGCGTGAGTCAGGAGAGTAATTGAACATCAGAGTCACGAGGAGGAAGGAGAGTCGGTGAAGCAGGTTACACCAAGAATGAGCGCAGCCTGGCAGCACTTACTGGACGTAGGAATCGGAAGCAGAAGATCATGCGGCACCGAGGCGGGCTCGCGCGGAAAGTTGGGAAGAGAGAGAGACAGAGGATGAGCAGCGGCTTGTCAGGAGATGCGGCTTACGTATTGGCGAGTACACCGACCATCCACTTGCTCGTCGCGGAGCGAGTGAGGATCTGGGACCGCCAGAAAGTGATCGGAGCCGAACGAGTACTCACTCCAACGATGAAGGAGATCATCCGCGACAACGAGAAGGAAACCACCCTTGAGCATTGGCAAACTGAGTGGGATTCGCCATTTGCAAATGGCTGATGGACGCACCGGCTGATCCGTGACGTAGCCAAATGGACGGAACGCACCCACGGAGAGATAGATTACTGGACGACGCAAGCACTGAGTGACCACGGTTGCTTCGGTGCCTACCTGACCCGGTTCAAGAAGAGGACATCCCCAGCATGCCAGTCATGCGGGGACAACTGGGATGACGCTGAACACGCCCAGTTTACGTGCAACGACACGCAAAGAGAGCGCGCCGAGTTGGATGGATGGCTGGGTGCTCAACTGACACCTGAGAACCTCGTCCCGTACTTACTTTGCAACCAAAAGACATGGGATAGAGTCACCGGATACATCAAGCTGATGATGACCCGTAAGAAGGAGAAAGAGAGGGAGGTGAGGCGCCTCGATGCCGGCGAATTACAGTAAACCTGCCGATTCAAACAGAAGAGGTCCAAATGGTTCCAGGAGGAATATGATGGACTGAAGAGGGAAGGAAGAAGAGAGAAGATCGAAGAAAGAAGAAAGAAGAATGAAGAATGAAGAGATGGAAGAAGATCGAAGAAGGGGAAACAACACCTGGGAGTTGTGAGAAGAGAGACGCTCGATCCTGAGCGCGAGACGCCGCCGGCCCTGAAGTTATGCTCACGCGGTGCCGGGGCCGGATTGGTAAGTTGGTGGATCTCTCCCTTGTCCAATGGCCGGCGCCAACGGAGAAGGAAGAGAGGGTTTAACCGGTTCGGATGGCCGTATCGATGCGGATCCCAGCCCAGGACTGTTGGGGAGGTGCTGGCCAGCCGTGTTTGGCTGACCGGTGCCTTTCCTTCGTACGTCGCAGCGTATTCCCTTCACAACCACCTTAAAAAAAAAAAAAGAGAGAGAGAGAGAGATAGGGTTTTGCGCAGAGCACACTCATGTGGGGAGAATTGCAGTGGAATGAGAGAGATGGAGCCGATGATGTGAGAGTTGCCAGGCGAGTGAGAGAGACAAGAGACAATTTGTAATATTAACCCTCGGCTGTCTCTGTGGGTCGCATCACACCCCAGGTCTCCTTCATGAGTACGTCACGCGCGTAATCAAGAGGCGCGGTAGCGCCTCGCTGGCGAGTATGAGCAGACGAAAAATCGAGCGAGGCGCTGTGCCTATCTATACTTTGAATTGGGGTTTTTTAACCTCACACTTTTTTTCTACTTGGATTATTAACCTCTTAACGTTGCTCATAGAGCTCTGCAATACTTCAGCAAAGCCTTTCCAAAGCGATTCAGAGTTCTGTACAATTATTTTCTTAATCCGAGCACTGGACGCGTTTTATTCAGCACCGCAAAATTCATGCCTTCGTTTTACATCTCAGTTCGATTTCTTCAGCCCCGTGCTTCGACTCGAGAAATATCGAAACGTCTCTACTACACATGTGTTATTGGGTATGTAAGATATGGTCGAGGAAGAGAGAGAGATGCAGAGAGAGAGAGAGAGAGAGAGAGAGAGAGAGAGAGAGAGAGAGAGAGAGAGATAGAAGCGCGTCGGCAGTCTGCAATGAGGCTGTCTGCTGCGTATACCGGGCAACGCGGGCACCGACCACCTGGTTTGTTATCGCGGATGAATGAATTTTCGAACTATCTGAATTTCTCGATTCTATAATTATTGCATCAGATGTGGATACTCGAAACTAGCAACGACTAGAGGTAACGTAAAGATCAAAGCGCCATGCGAGAAGGACAGGGAGGAGAGATTCGTCTGCTTTGTTGTGTTTTGTGTGTTCGTCGCGGCTCCGGTACTTATATTGCTCTTGCCTGTAGCTGCATGGCTCTCCAGATTGAACTGAATGAACAAAATATACACTGATAGTAGTGTATTTTTTTTATGGGAAAAATGACGGAGCTGTGTGTAAAAAATTCTCAAGTGCGGTGGGGACAAGTGCTTGGAAAATTTGTGGTTACCCTTGGATTTTTATAACCAAGGAGTGAGATCCCCCCCCCCTCATTCACTTTTTTTCAAAAGTAAAACTAGGCGAGTATGAGGTTTAGAACCATTTATCTCCAGTACATCAAAACTTCAAATTTTATACGACATGGTTTAAACTCTTGGAAGGAATGAGATCTAAAAAAACCATGTCGAGTATTTTTTGAGCCGATTTGTCACGATCAACATATCATCACTGGTAGAGACTAGAGCCACTTTCCTCCAATCAAATCTTTCTTTCAATTTATTCTAATGGTGGTGGTTTGACAATTTCTTACTAGCTAATTGTCGCTGAAATGACCCGAAGTTTAGGTGAGTAGAAGAGGTACAGGCGAATATCGAAATAGAGAAAATATAACTGAGTATGATATGAGATTTTAGTGAATCATCATGAAAACCAAATTAAACTCAGTTATATTTTCTCTATTTCGATATTCGCCTGTACCTCTTCTACTCACCTAAACTTCGGGTCATTTCAGCGACAATTAGCTAGTAAGAAATTGTCAAACCACCACCATTAGAATAAATTGAAAGAAAGATTTGATTGGAGGAAAGTGGCTCTAGTCTCTACCAGTGATGATATGTTGATCGTGACAAATCGGCTCAAAAAATACTCGACATGGTTTTTTTAGATCTCATTCCTTCCAAGAGTTTAAACCATGTCGTATAAAATTTGAAGTTTTGATGTACTGGAGATAAATGGTTCTAAACCTCATACTCGCCTAGTTTTACTTTTGAAAAAAAGTGAATGAGGGGGGGGGATTCAAAGTTTCCTGGGCTCAGAGTGACATTTGGTGGTAGTCAAGATGTGCCACTTACCGACTGTGCATATAGCGCCAGTTTTAGCGCTCCGCAACAGCAAAGCAAAATGGCCGTGGGGTTCAACACACCCCACAGCGCGAGCCACGCGCGCGTCGTGTATTTTTCGCGCGAGTTTGTTTCATAGATCAGAATCAATTACGTATGATTTTCGGTTATATACGTTGTTGCCTTCTCTGATTTTGCGTTCATACAGCCAACTATCACATTTTTGATAGGCGTGCAAAAGAAGTACGACGGAGCGCGAAAGATGATTTTTTTACTAATCAATTATTGCAAAAAAGTGCAAAAAATGATCTTGTCACAAAAAATACTCTAGAGGATGCAATTTCTGATGGAATGAGCTGAAAATTCAACTGAGAGTTATCTAAGATCAAGTTGATATGAGAAAAAAATAGCGCAGTGGTCGATCTTTCAAGGAAGGTCTTCATTCCGGTATATTAGGTGAGGATGAAACTTCTCAAATTCATGCATTGAAATATGTCAGAATGGATACCTTTTTTCCAAGATCCACTCTTGCGCTATTCTTTCCTTCAATTGGCCTCAATTCAAGATGACTCAGTAGAATTTCCAGCCCATTTCATCGAAAATTGCGCCCTCTAGAATTTTTTCAATGAAGAAGGTGATTTTTTGCATTTTTCTGGACATTTCTATCTTTTGGAATTTTTCATTTGACCTTGGAAATTATCTGGAACATTAATATCAAAGAAGCTGCAAAAAAATTTTGAAGCCGGAAGATTGATTATTGGAGCCACTGCATCAATTTTTTGGCTCGGGTGCAATGAACCCCAGTCAGCCAGTTATGTCATTTGGCGGAGTGGCGCCAGCTAAGGGTTGAAAGCACGTGGGTTGACTTAGTGGTGGAGTTGCCGTGAGATACCTGATTATTGTGAGTAGTGCGCATGTCACACGGGTGGAGGCCATAGACATAGGGGTATAGACTGCTGGTCCCGTATACTCGCCGTTGTCATCGAGACATAGGCCTTTGCGTGAGAGTGAGAGAGACGGCATGTTCCAAGGCGCACGCTTTCAACATGCGATTCCTATGTTGCGTCTCTCTCACTCTCATTGGGGAGCCTCGATGTCAACGGCGAAGATACGGGACCGGCAGTCTATACTTCTATGTCTATGGTGAAGGCACGATTCAGTAACGTGGGTGAAATACGGGGCTCTCGGGTGGAGTGTCGGCGCGGGATTCATATGAAATTCCAGCATCATGATTCAGTGTCTTCTGTATCTCGCGGGTTAATTTCCTGGAAAAAGTTCGATTGATGAGGGCTCTATGGTCGCGTCGGATGATCGAGGGAGAAGGAGAAGGCGAGGGGAGTCGGACATTCTTGGAAGTATCTTTGTGGAGTGCGGATCAGCTCGTCTTTCGCGAACTCCAGGAACCATCTTGCTTTCCCATTTTTTCTGAAGAATCCAATCTGTAGTCAAACCCGGGAAAAATCATGGAAGATAATATCGACGGATTGAACGAGGGAAATTGGCTAGTTATCGACGGTGAGTTCGACTGCCTTTTTCTTTGAAATACTCTCTCTCTCTCTCTCTTTGGCCCCGATCCGCCATCTTTTCTCGGAGACATAGACGTAGACTGAGACATCTCGCCCATGGTTGGGCTCGAGATATTCCAGGGTGACATCCCAGGGATCCGGGCGACCCGGCGAGCTACAAGAATTGGAGGTTAAGTGCGCGTGTGAAGTTTTGACTGGACTTGTGCAAAAGGTGTATGGGAGCCATTATGGCTCCAGTAGCCCATGATGCAAAGTGATTATTTGAACAATTTTTACCGACGCTTGGTGCGCATTTTCATTGCATTCTGTCTTTATATGTCAAAACAGAAACCTGGAGCCTGATGAGGTCCACGAAACCTAGTGGACGAAACGTAGCAATGAAATTTCTTTCATGAAATTTTTGGAATTTATTTAGTTCCCGGCCGCCCTTCAAGATCGATGAGACCGAATAATCAACTCATATAAGATACCACATCGAGTTCTAGATCACGAATACCACATTGAGTTCTCGATCGCGAGTACCACATTGAGTTCTCGATCAAGAATACCACATTGAGTTCTCGATCACGAATACCTCATTGAGTTCTCGACCACGGATACAACATTGAGTAGTTTTGTAGATTTCCCGTCCTTGATGTTTAATATAAGAGTTGATAATTTGGTCTCATCGATCTTGAAGGGTGGCCGGGAACTAAATAGATTCCTAATATTTCATGAAAGAAATGTTATTGCTACGTTTCGTCCACTAGGTTTCGTGGACCTCATCAGGCTTCAGGTTTCTGTTTTGACATATAAAGATAGAATATATGTAATTTTTCACAAATCATGGATGTGTGAATATTAGAGATGCGCAACTTACGTTATTCTTTAGATCGTCATGATATTTTTGAACGATCTTGTAATAGAGCACAGACATGACGTCTGGCTCCTGTCGATACAGGTAAACAGAATGAGTCATCGGTCTTATTTTACACTCATATCCATCTTAGCGCGATCGCAGCATACACTAGGTGACATATATATGAAAAGTGTGAAGAATGTAAAGGAAGAGTGTGAATATCGTTATGTTTGAACAGAGCATTATATTTTTCGAATAAACGTTCGTGGTATGGGATACAAAATTTGTTCTGGCCAGCATATAAGATTTGATTGCAACGTATTTTTTCTGCTCTGTTCATAGTATCTTTCGAAAGATTTAATCTGGTTTTTATACATTTATCAGTGAAATCTCCAGGATAATCGTTATCTAAAAGGAGTTGTTTTATAAACGACAAATTAGAGCAATGAAATTTTTCATGTGAAAGTGATGTGGCTCTGTCGGCTAGATTGAAAACTATGTTCCTCTTTTGGTTCACAGTATGATTGGATTTGAAATTCGAAATCCTGCCTGATGACGTTGGCTTTTGATACCAATTGGTGATGATTTTTTCATCCTCTCGGTTCAGAGATATGTCAAGAAAATTGATGGTGTTGTTGTTTTCAATCTCATGTGTGAACTGTAGATGCTCATTGTAACTGTTGAAAACATTGAGGACTACATCTACATGTTCTTTCTTCACACACATTGGATCGTCATCGGCATATCTATAATAAAATAGAGGTGTGCAATCCTGTTCATTTTTCGATTTACGCAAGCATGAAGTTTCCAAGTCATCCATAACAATGTCTGCGAAAAGTGGAGAGATGGGTGATCCCATCGGACTACCAAAGATTTGTTGATAGACTTGATTATTAAATTGAAAAAATGTGTTGTCAAAAAGGAACTCAGTACATTCACGAGTTTCATCAAACGGTATGTTAGACTTATCATGTATATCTGAAAATCTGCGGTCAAGCGCCTCTAGCACTAACCAACATAGGATGTTTGTAAACAGAGAGCTAACGTCGAGAGAAAGGAGTATATGATCTTGTGGGATCGTGAAAGTCTACAACCGTTTTTTCAACTCGAAGCTATTGTCAATTCGTGATGCAGATGGTTTGATACATTTTCTCAGCTCTCCATCTAAAACGGAAGCAAGAAAATGAGTAGGGCTATTGACTGTAGAAATAATTGGTCTGAGTGGAACATTTTCTTTATGAATTTTTGGTAAACCATAACAACGAGATAAGTTGGTGTCCGTCTGTGTGAGAGCATTGTTGTGATATTTTCTAGACAAATAGTTCAAATCGTCCTAACTTCCTAGTATTTTATGTACTTTTGCTTGTCTATCTTTGGGTGGATTATTTTTGATCGGAACGTATACTTTTTTATCACTCGACAAAGTGTTCATTCTATTGGTGTAATCCGACTTATTCGGACAGACGGTGACATTGACCTTATCTGCACGTGTGAAAAAAATATCTGAATCATTTTTCCAAGAAGTGCTTAGTGGAGCTCAATTTCTTGCGAATATCCTATCATCAGGAGAAATGTGCCTTCGCTCATTATTTCCAGTGTAAATAATAAGCAAAGGCACAGTCAATAGCCCTACTCATTTTCTTGCTTCCGTTTCATATAGAGAGCTGAAAAAATGTATCAAACCACCTGTATCACGAATTGACAATAGCTTCGAATTGAGAAAACGGTTGGAGACTTTCACGATCCCACAAGATCATATACTCCTTTCTCTCGACGTTAGCTCTCTGTTCACAAAAATCTTATGTTGGTTAGTGCTAGAGGCGCTTGACCGCAGATTTTTACTGTTTGATGGAATTCGTAAATGTCCTGAGTTCCTTTCTGACAACACATTTTTGAATTCAATAATCAAATTTATCAACAAATCTTTGGTAGTCCGATGGAATAACCCATCTCTTTACTTTCCGCAGACATTGTTATGGATGACTTGGGAACTCCATGCTTGCGTGAATTGAAAGATGAACAGGTATGCACACCTCTATTTTATTATAGATATGTCGATGACACTCTAATGTGTGTGAAGGAAGAACATGTAGATGTGGTCCTCAATGTTTTCAACAGTTACAATGAGCATCTACAGTTCACACATGAGATTGAAAACAACAACACCATCAATTTTCTTGACATATCTCTGATCCGAGAGGATGGAAAAATCATCACCAATTGGTATCAAAAGCCAACGTCATCAGGCAGGATTTCGAATTTCAAATCCAATCATACTATGAACCAAAAGAGGAACATAGTGTTCAATCTAGTCGACAGAGCCACATCACTTTCACATAAAAAATTTTATTGCTCTAATTTGTCGTTTATAAAACAACTCCTTTTAGATAATGACTATCCTGGAGATTTCACTTATAAATGTATAAGAACCAGATTACATTGTTCAAAAGATATTATGAACAGAGCAGGAGAAATACGTTGCAATCGAATCTTATATGCTGGCCAGAACAAAATTTGTATCCCATGCCACGAACGTCTATTCGAAAAATGTAATGCTCTGTTCAAAGATAACGATATTCACATTCTTCCAAAAGTTTCCAAGTCACCAAGTCCAATAGTAAAATTAGGTAAGGACCAACTAGATAAATTTAGCAAAACTGGAGTTGTTCATAAATTCCAGTGCAAAGACTGCCCAGCAACGTATGTGGGAGAGACAAAAAGACAACTTGGTACACGTGATGATGATCATGTTACGAACAAAGATAAAAAGTCCATAGTTTCAGTTCATAGACTAAAGGATGAACATGATTCCTATTGTGATCAAACCAAATTTCTAGACACACAGAAAAATTGGAAAGAACGGTTGATTTCTGAGATGATCCATATTCAATTCGATGGAAACTGCATCAATAAAAAAAACGATATCCAAAATCTCAGTCGAATATAAAACCCGTTGTGGGCAACGGCTGACGAAGCTCGTTGAGCCCCGCTGTCTTTCTCTCTCCCACATGCACTACTTTTCATATATATGTCACCTACTGTATACTGCAATCGCGCTAATATAAATATGAGTGTAAAATGAGACCGATGACTCATTCTGTTTACCTGTATCGACAGGAGCCAGACGTTATGTCTGTGCTCTATCACAAGATCGTTCAAAAATATCATGACGATCTAAAGAACAACGTAAGTTGCGCATCTCTGATATTTACACATCCATCATTTGTGAAAAATTTCATATATTCTATCTTTATATATCAAAACAGAAACCTGAAGCCTGATGAGGTCCACGAAACCTAGTGGACGAAACGTAGCAATGAAATTCCTTTCATGAAATTTTTGGAATTTATTTAGTTCCCGGCCGCCCTTCAAGATCGATGAGACCAAATAATCAACTCATATAAGATACCACATCGAGTTCTAGATCACGAATACTACAGTGAGTTCTCGATCAAGAATACCACATTGAGTTTTCGATCACGGATACCACATTGAGTTCTCGATCAGAAATACCACATTGAGTTCTCGATCACGGATACCACCTTGAGTTCTCGATCACGGATACCACATTGACTTCTCGATCACGAGTACCACATTGAGTTCTCGATCACGAATACCACATTGAGTTCTCGATCACCGGTACCACATTGAGTTCTCGATCACGGGTACCACATTGAGTTCTCGATCACGAATTCCACATTGAGTTCTCGATCACGGATACTACATTGAGTTCTCGATCACGGATACCACATTGAGTTCTCGATCACGGATACCACAGTGAGTTCTCGATCACGAGTACCACATTGAGTTCTAGATCACTAGAACCACATTGAGTTTCCAATCGCGAGTACCACTCTGGATACTGGATCAGGAATCCCACCAAAGATGAAAAATTTCAAAAGTACATATTTAGACGTAAAGTTCTCTCCCCTTTCAGAATCCGAGGTCGAAAATCTGATATCTGGCTTTAAAAAAATTTTTCCTCAATTTTCTCGGAATTTTGGGGGTGTTCCGTGAAAACTGATGCCATTTTCGAATTCAGCGCACGATTTTACGTAGGAATACATATTTCCGGACGCTGGGTACGGGTATTTTTTTCTTTTTGTGGGCCTGTGTTATTCGTCTGTACAGCCTTGAATTTTTAATCATCCAAAAATCAAGTATAGTTGGAATTGTGCAGTGTCTACGGAATATTTATAAGAGAAAGACTTTTTCCGACCATGGTCAGAATTTTTTTCCAGTCGGGGGGCTCCGCCCCGGACCCCGTCCCCTGCCCCGATCACAGCTTTTGTAGCCGCAGAGATACAAGTTTGCGCACTAATTGCAAAAAATAATATACGCGACACGTGCGAGGAGTTCCGCACTCGTTGCCGACTGGTGTGAGAAGTAAAATTCACGCACACATTCGAACTTCACGCACATCTTCGAACTTCACGCACGCCTAGAAGTACACATTCACGCACGCTAAATATGTTCTTCTGGGTTTGCGTAATATTCAAAAACTGTGCGTAAATTTCACTTCTCTCACTCGATCGGCAACTTGTGCGGAAATCGCCCTTCTCGCACTTGTTGCGTAATGTACTATTATGATCTGCGGTCAGGTAGTCCCGCTCATCGACGATTTGAAGGGCCCCGGCTGTAAAGGACAATAAAGGCCGCACAATAGGGCCAGACTTCAATTTGTTCCAACTTTGCGACCTCGCCTCTCCCTCATTTTTTCCAAAATCTGATATCGCATTATCATTTTTGATATCCAGAATTCATTCATGATTTTTCTGTTCTAGAATCGAGTTTCTAACTCCAGTGGATCTCAAGATAACAAAAACTCGATTATCTCCAGAAGTTATACATTTTTTCGGCCGATCTTTGATGGAGTTGTTCATGAATGAGATGTCTATCATGTGTATTTCTTACAGTGCGCTAAAAAATTTTCTCGCGAAGCTACAGCATCCAGAAGTCGAGGTAATTCTGAAATAGGCCTTTTACCTGCGTTCTCCTGCATTCTGATAACGGCTACGGGTGCAGTTATCATCCAATCGACCTCAAATAAATCTGGAGGAGACAAACATTTTTAAACCGATAGTAGGAGCAGAGATGTAATCGAATCATCAGAGACTTTCAGAATCGTTACAATAAACCTGCTAGATAAGTTGGCTCCCTCTACCAAACGCTCGATTTGAAAACGAGTGAATCCTTGGGAAACCCCTAATTTCAGCAAAAGGGGGAAGAACGAGACAGAGTTTACTCACAAACGAATAAATCGGAGAATGTGAGGTTGTGGGCAAAATATAAATTCCCTCGTGAACAGCTTGAGTATGAGATGAGGGAAGCCAAAAATGATCATTGCCTTGAGTCTCTGTCTGGGGCTCCTGGTGAGTCAGGTGACTAAAGTGTGTTGAGGAAGCTTGGTTTAACTAGAGATCCAAATGAGTCATCTCTCTAGTATTTTTCGGCTAATGAACTGGGTCAATTTCATTCCTATACGTGTAGCCAATGCCCATCTTGTTCCATCTCTTTATGGCAGGCAATCCTTGATACTAATCCTGGATGCATTTACCCTTCTCTCTAAGACAAGTCAATGGTATTGAAGCGTGCAAGTCAATGCTAGAGTGCCTACCAAAGTTCAAAGGGTAAGGCCGTGATGGACTGTCTATCCAAAATTTTCGATCTTCCCTGTCGTCACTCATTCCATACTTCGTCAACGTGTTCAATTCATCGATCGATACTTGACAGTGCCCAGATTTTTGGGAAAAGTTACTGATCATTCTGCTGAGTAAGATCCGCCACCCTGAGTCACTATCAAACACTCGACCTATTTCTGATCTGCCGCACTTACCGGAAGTTTTTAATACAGCAGTAAACAGCTAATTGGTCGAACATCTTGAACGACACAGAATTTTGTTTGAATTCCAGTCCGGGTTTCTCACTAATTTCAGCACGCAAACCACTTCATTGGAAATTTCTGTTGACATTCGTGTTGGTATTGAGAATGGTCTGATGACACCGCGGGTTTTATTTGATGCCAAAACTGCATTCAGCGGTGTTGAGCTGCATTCAGCCACGAGCTACTGCTCCAGACGATGCGCGAGATCAATTATTCAAATGAAACTTACAGGTGGTTTCATTCGTACTTGAGCGGTCGGCGTCAATCCGTTATTGACGAAGATAATACCACATCTCAGTTCGAATCCACTTCGTCGGGTTTCCCACAAAGCTCGAACCCAGGTCCGTTAAGGTTTTTGATACTCATTGATCCGATCATGCGTGTCCTGCGACACTGTAAGGGCATGCTTTTCACTGTCGACTTCGGGATATATATATCCAAGGAAGACCTTCTGAACTTTTCCAGATGATTGTGTTAACTTGACTCGTCCCCTTCAAATGATAATAATTCTTGAACGTAATTCTATCTGGGAGGACTAGGTTTGTCATGCAAATGATGTTATAGCATGATTATTAAAGATGCATATATTGGCAACGTTTCGTCAACTCGTTTTGTTGACCTCATCAGGCTGAAATTCAAACAACACTGAAAATATCACATGGTCAAAACACACACTGACATAATATGAACGTGTATCACACTCATGATTACCTCTCTTGAAACATTTTTTCTTTGGAACAAACATTATAAATTATTTAATTATTGTAGACCTGTGTAGTCTACTCGTCATACATCACTAATATCACACGGTGCAGGCTAATGACACACACAGAAATCGACAGATATGACCACGTGAGCTATGTTGGGTTTGAAAGGGGGGAGAAAAAGACAGAGAGATAGAGAAGAGCGGGAGAGAGAGAGAGAGAGAGAGAGAGAGGGAGACATGTCGAGAGGAAGAGGAAAAGACAGTAAGAGAGAGATGGAAATACATATAAAAGACTGGGAGGGACAGAGGAAGAGTGGTAAGAGTGAGATGGGAATGTAATTCGACTGATTGCTTCACAAGTAATGTATCCACGCTTTTCGAGCTATTTCAAAATATTCGAATATATTTTATTCAGGTGATGAATGTCACTTTTCAAATTGATATTCTTAGTCTTGGTTGATAAAAATCATTTCTGAAAGAGTTCTCTTTATAAAATTGAGGTCTTGATCTAAGATTTCTGTGTTTGACCAGTCGATATCGTGTTTGAGATTTTTTATATGAAGTGAAACTACCGAGTTTGGATTCTTTTGTTTTTCATGTTCCTTTATCCTGACAGAAAGTGCTCTCTTAGTTTCCCCAACATAGCTCGCTGGGCAATCTTTACATTGTATTTTATATACCACACCAGTTTTTTCAAATTTTTTCAAACTGTCTTTACCCAATCGGATTATACCTTGCAAGTTCTTATCAATTTTTGGCAGGGTGTGGATCCCATACTTTTGTAAGAGACTACAGCATTTTTGGCAAAAACCGGAATGAAATGGAATACAAACTCTGTGTGGGTGGACATTCAAAGGTTTCTGATCGTCATCCGGAGAATTATTTTTATGTTTAATTTTTTGGAGTCTAGTCTTAATGCATCTCTCTATAAAGTCAGCTGGATACTCATTCTGCATGAGAAGTCATTTAGCGAGATTGAGATTTTTTCTATGGAATCTTGGATGTGATAAAGAAGTTGCTCGGTCAACCAAATTGGAGATGATATTAACTTTTTGCTGAGGGGTATGATTGGACATGTAGTTTAAAATTCTACCTGAGGAAGTAGGTTTATGATACCAATCTGTGATTATTCTGTCGTCTTCTCTACCCAACCCAACCTAGCTCACGTGGTCATATCTGTCGATTTCTGTGTGTGTCATTAGCCTGCACCGTGTGATATTAGTGATGTATGACGAGTAGACTACACAGGTCTACAATAATTAAATAATTTATAATGTTTGTTCCAAAGAAAAAATGTTTCAAGAGAGGTAATCATGAGTGTGATACACGTTCATATTATGTCAGTGTGTGTTTTGACCATGTGATATTTTCAGTGTTGTTTGAATTTCAGCCTGATGAGGTCAACAAAACGAGTTGACGAAACGTTGCCAATATATGCATCTTTAATAATCATGCTATAACATCATTTGCATGACAAACCTAGTCCTCCCAGATAGAATTACGTTCAAGAATTATTTTCCAGATGATGTTGAAGTTGGATGAGGATTCTTTCCGCCAATGGGCTGAAGACTTCAAACTTCGGCTCAACATTCCCAAGACCAAGGGAATCCTGAGTGCCCCAGTTCAACATCACATGAGATCAGACACACAGGCTCTGCCAACAATAGTTCTTGACGGTCATATAATACTTTTGGAAGAGTCCATTAAGAATCTAGGGGTTATTTTTCCGGAAGATCTTTTATGGAACGCACATGTCTCGAGTATTGGTTAAAAAAGCCACGGTGTTCTACACAAATTGCGTCGTCGTGGAAATTTTCTGACAACAGAAGTGGGGAAGTTACTAGTTAGTGCTCTGATCATGCCCCATATTGATTACAATTGTCCTGTGTATTATGACTAGTCTGCCTACTTGGTGACGAAACTGCAGCGTCTTCTTAACACCTGTGTCCGTTTTATATTCCGATGCCATCGCGTTGCGGCTTTGCAACCTCTTTATGACCGCCTTCAGTGGTTAACCTCAAGTCGTCGTCGTGGGTACTTCTCGAGCGTGCAGACTTACAAAGTTTTCGCGACTGCATTCCCACGTCATCTGGATGATTTGTTCGAACCCTTAGACGACAGGGTCCGTCGATCCAAGAAGAATCGATCCACTCGGATCCAAGTTCCCCTGACACGTACAACGGCTTACGCGGACGCATTCTCAATCCAATCTACTCAATTACGGGGAACCATTTCCATTGATATCCGATTGAAAGTCCCTCTCGAGACATCCAAAAGTGAAGTCTCAAGATATTTCCACGAGGAGAAAACCTAGTCAATTGTATGTTGAGAGTAAAATTAATTTGTACTAGAGTCTGTGTTGCTTGTTCATCCAGAATGTCCAATAAGGTGCGCCTAGTTTACGAGAATCATGCAAGTTTTCTGCAAGTTCGAGTGACATAAACTTCATCATTTGTGATTGAGATCTATATAAAATAGTGTTGTGAGCCTCGAATTGTATATCCTATTAGTCCCATATTTCATACCTTCATTTCCCATCTTGTGTAAGAGACCTATACAAGGAGGCAGAGGTTTATTCTACCGAGTGTTATTTCATTCACCTTTTTGCCATACGGTCCGCAGTGACCACGACATGATGAAATCGTTCATCGATCGAACAATCTCTTACCTCCAAAATGTCCTCTCCTTTGCTCGGCTCTCGCTGTGACAATAACTTCATGATTGACTTATAACTCATATGATTCGGGCCAGAAGAGAGGCAAGATGGATGTTACTCATCCGTCGGACAGTGAACTGTTCCTCGAAATCTCCAACAATTCTTCCACGGAATTATATGCAGTCAATACCGCTGCAAATAGCTCTTCAGCCGTTTCACAAGATTTATCGGCAATGGCCATGAAGAAATCAATCCTGAGAGAGGCCTGTGAACTTTGTACTGGAGCATAATCAATCGAATTCGACTGAACATCGGCGTGTGTTGAATAAAAAATTCCGTGACGTCCGTGAGTCCTATCTCTACTTGACTCCACATCATGGGCGGATTGAGCTTTTTAACCTTCGGTTGGCACACGTGGGTCTATTCGACCCAAGGCCTTTTTTATGAGATCGCCACGCTCGTAACTCGAAGTTCTCCGGGCTCAGGGTGACATTTGTTGATAGTCAAGATGTGCCACTTACCGACCGTACATATAGCAACAGGTCTGGCGCGCGCGTCTTCTCACCTCAGCCAAGCAGAATTGACCCTGGGTCTAAAGTACCCGGGTGTGCCAGCTATGCGCGCCTCGTGTATTTTTCACTTGAGTTTGTTTCATGGATCAGAATTAACTACATATAATTTTTGGTTAGGTACGTTGTTTTCTCATCCGACTTCGCGTCCATACAGCTCAATATCGTATACTCGATAGCCATGCACGAGAAGAACGACGAGGTGCGAAAAATGAGTTTTTTTTTTATAACAAATTATTGCAAAAAATTGCAAACAAAAGGTCTTCCACTGAAAATATTCTAGAGGACGCAATTTTCAATGGAATGAGCTGAAAATGTAACTGAATAATCTCAAGATCAACTAGATATGAGAAAAAATAGTCCAGTGGTCGATCTTTCAATGGAGATCTTTATTCCGGCATCTTAGGTGAGAATAGAAGTTCTCAATTCATGCGTCGAAATATGTCAGAATAAATACCTCTTTCTCAAGATCCACGCTTGCGCTATTTTCTCCTTGGATTGACCTCATCTCAAGATGACTTAGTTGAATTTTCAGCTCATTTGGGTGAAAATTGCGCCGTCTACCATTTTTTTAGTGAAAAAGGTGGATTTTTGCATTTTTCTGGACATTTGTATTTTTTGGAATTTTTTATTTGGCCTTGGAGATTGTCTGAATTCATTGGCCCATCAAAAATATATCGAAAAATCAATAGGGATGAGTCGATCGGTATTTCCTGCAAGTTATTTATTTTCGCAATAAGTGCGACGTTTCGGCTACCTCATGTAGCCCTCTTCAAGCTTAAATAAGTAAGCTTAAATAAGTAACGTGTGAGTCATATCAAGAGATCAAATGTAAAATTTCTTCAAGCTATGCTTGGGGTCACAGTGAAAACTGATGTTTTTATGACTATCCAGCAGATGTTAACGAGGAACAGTTTTTTTTATGTAATCCCTTGATATTTTCCATGGGGTATGAGAAGGATATAATTCTATGTCATCAATTCCTCGTTAACATCTGCTGGATAGTCATAAAAACATCAGTTTTTACTGTGACCCCAAGCATAGCTTGAAGAAATTCTACATTTGATCTCTTGATATGACTCACACGTTACTCTTACTTATTTAAGCTTGAGAAGGGCTACATGAGCTAGCCGAAACGTCACACTTATTGCTAAAATAAATAACTTGCAGGAAATACCGATCGACTCATTTCTATTGATTCAACGACATCCTGCGATAGATTCATATATGAAGAAGAAATATATCGAAGAAGCTACAAGAAAATTTCCAAGTCAAAAGAGTCAATATAATAGCTACAGCATCAATTTTTCGGCGTGGCTCGAATCGACCCAGGTTGGCCAGCTATGTTATTTGGCGGGGGTGTGCCAGCTGAGGGTTAATGAACATGAGGAGGTCCACTATCACACATATAGGATTGGTGGTTCATTTGATCCCGAATCCTGCACGTTCCAATAATTCCTTGATAGCTGACTTCCTTGGAAATATATTGCAAGGAAGTCCCTTTCAGATTCCAGTTTGGCTTGATCAATGGGATACTAGACTTCTTATCGTGGTATGCTGGCAAATTTTTGGCAGAGCAATCTTGTGGGTCTTGGAAACATGTTATTTGGTGACTCGATTCATGTTATATTTTTTGTCTGTTTTGATCCTCGCTTATGGAAAAATCCTATGGAGTTGTGGATGAATTCGCTATTGCTCTTTTCGATGTGGGATGTTTTGGATTTCAGGGGAGGAAAGGTCAGGCGACTCCGATCGTCCAGAAATGTATGATCAGAATTTGAAACATTGCTCTCACATCTTCGAAAGAGAGCATGGTTCTCTTCCGTGGAGACAAGTGGTATGAATATCCGTTGGAGGTTTTGAGACTCTGCAAGGAATCAAGTGCCCGCCCCCGTCTTTTCTGTGAACTATTCCTGGATATAGCATGCCTCGGACTTGTACATGTGATAAATTTTGATTTGGAACTACTCCGTTGAAATTTTCACTGGTTATGGGTTCGGTTCCGCATCTTCGTTGCCATTCAAAGTTTACATGGCGCACGTCAGTCTGTGTAGTATTTGATCGGGACATTCTTGCCATTTTCCTTCCTCTCCAAATGCTCGCATCATTCGTATTCATTCCCCAACCTTCATTCATCATACTCCCATCGAAGTGGGAGTTTACCAACTCATGATGACCATCACTGCTCATTTGCTGGTTTTAATCAAACATCCTTGTACGACTTTCGAATCCTATTTGCAGAGTCCCAGATTGAAGTATCGATTCATTAATCTCCGATCAATCTCAAATTTTGGTTCTGAACTTTGCTCTGAGAATATATGCTAATGAGAGAAAGAGTACTATATGAAACACGAGTATAATCAGTCACATTCATCTACGTCGTTAAGCGGCTGCAATCGACCCTGATGTTGGAAGCTCCGATGAACTGCATGAATATGCACGTCCAGCAGAGTAGGTAGGCAAACTCCTTGGTGGCAGATTCCAATACGAGGTGTTGGACTTCGATAGCTTTCTGCTGGTATCTGGGCGGGCGGGTGGGCTGGTATTGAAGATCAGCTTGCCTGGGTTCTGCTTGTCTGCTTAGTTCAACTATTTCCTCTCTCAGTCACTTTAAATTTCCCACGACACTCGCGGGATTTCGCAGAATCCAAAAACTTTTCCAGAAGAAAATTTTCTCAATTTCCACAAGAAAATTTGACTCGTGGGAGACAACCCCACCTAGCACCAAACAAGGGGTGTAACGTAGTGAGGAGATCCCCAGAATAAACGAGAGTGATCGGGCTGAAGAGTAACTCCTATGTAAGAGAGGAGGTAATTGAGGAATGAGAGAGAGTGTGTGTGGATAGGTATGTTGGTCAGAGCGGTGTGACGCGGTAAGGCTCGTTGCCCGTGACGATGGGTCCACGACACGACATTGTGCTTTGGTAGGAAACGAGTAAAGCTCTGTCGGAAATGGTGACGGTGCACTTGGTGCATCGTGAGGTGACGAGGAGAGGTGCGGTCCGGAGGCTCGAGACTCACCACGTCACACCCTCATGAAGCTCTGTAGGATGCACAACTTGAGATTTCGATTAAAACAATCCTATATCCAAAAACTAGCCCGAATCACCTCTCAGTCCTGGATCACCCGGTTTTACGGTATATCAAAATTTTGACATGAGACAAAACGAACCATGATTTCATGTAAGTTCTCGAAGGATTTGAATCTGGTTGCCACTCAACACTACATTCAGCACTTCAGGATTAATGAATTTGGATGCAAAACAGGTCTGAACTTCAACTCTCGACGAGAATCATGCTTGGATGGAGAGAAACTCGGGATGGGGAGAAGTCGGGGAATGATACGATAGTGAAGCAGTCTAATTTGCGAATGAGAGAATCCACGATCATTGTGAACTAGATGTCCGATGACTTCTGGACCATTGTTGTTTGTAATTCAGTCGAATCCGAGATTCAAGTGCTATGATGAAAGGGATCATATTACCACGAAGAATAAGGTAGAAGGGGAACCGATAGGATCCTCGATCGGAGTCATAACAATTCTAGATCGAACAATAGTCATTCGTGCTCACTTTGCATTGAACGTGTTCTAAGAACCGAACTTCGTTGAGTGAATTCAGGCATCCGTCAACCTCCATGTAAACCTCCAAGGTAAAGCCAAATGTTGGATCTATCTGACGATCTTCATTGATTTCTTGTGACTTGCAGATACGCTGGCTTGGCACGTTTGTCCACTGTTCTGCCAGGTCCACGATAGCTCCAGCGTCCATTAATCCATAACCAAATTTGTGCGATACCTAAAACGTGCAGAGGCATGATTAAGATTGTGTTCGTCAGGACGATGACGAAGAATATCCATCTCAATGAGGACCACAAGGAGATGGAGCCACCTCCGATCTAGAGGACGGCATTCAATCGGACTTATCATATAGAATATTCAGATGAGTTTGGGAGATGCGATCTCATTGGTTGATTGTGGGAGATCGAGTGATTTGCAGATATAACTGCCTAACTCCAGAAAATGAGAAGATGTTTCCCACATACTAACAAGGGGGGACCACAGTGTTTGGGTCGACAAACGCCTCCAAGATTTTTCTATAGTTCGGTACTACTCAGAATATGGAGAATCCAGAGTAAATCCGTCCAATGGGCCTCCTGTCCAGGAATACAGCCACTGGGAATAGCATTGCTCATAGAGGCCTATGTTAAATAATGATATCTATAGATATACTGACAATCCTAAGTTTGACCATAGCTCTGAACAGGAGGCCCATTGGACGGAGTTACTCTGTATTCTTTATATTGTAGGTAGTACCAAACCGTGAAAAATTTTTGGAGGTGATTGACGACCCAAATACTGTGGTCCCTTGTAAGTACCTAAATTTGACCTCAACCTCGATTGCCCCTATGAGCGTGGGGCAGAGATACGCATCAACAGTACATCGCACGGAAGAAACAAAACGAGCTCTAATCGACGCGCCTCTCTTTCGCTGTGCGCGTACGAGAAATGAGAGGAGGCGGGAATAATATATATGTGCACAAGTAAGAGAGGGGCGCTATGAGCTTAGCTTGACGAACGCGATAAATTCTAGCTGCCCGGATTTCTTCCTGGTGGCAAAGAATTTTGCCTCGCTCTACACATATATGAGGGTTTCCATGGAACATTTGACTATTGACCCTCTAAAATAAAAAAAAAATTTTCTCATCGCACACGTTTAAAATGGGTTTCATGTGATTCTTATACCTCGAAAACATGTGAAAAAAGTGGTGCCACTCTCTTCCAAGCCGAGGTATCTGGTTCAGAACGAATTGTACGGAATTTCACACTTGAAACATTCGTGAATCAACTTCAATCGAACAGATTCGATTCAAAACATTGTCTAGACGATCGATACGGATTATATTTTGCCTGACTTGACTTTGAGATGAATTTCATCATTGATTTCTCCGAAATTCGATGTGAATTTCCAAAATCGAGTCAAGAGCTATGAGTCTCATTTCAATTTCTAGAATACACTGTGGTGTTATTTTGTTCATTTTTCAGCCGTATACTATGTAAAAATCAAGAAAATCGCGATACCATCACATTTAGCGGCTTATTTAGCTTACCATCCGGATTCAAATATTTCTCCTCAGCTTCTCACAGAAATACCGATCGACAATTGTAACTCAGAACAGTGCGGTTATATCCCTTTTGCGATGAAGAAAAAAGAGCACAACATTCCAATCCTGTGCTTTACGTTTCCTGAGTATGCCATCAAAAAATGACCGTTCTGAGAGCCAGTGGCGCGATAACTTTATGAGCTTTGAAGCTTTATAAAATTTGTCCGGATCAACGCACACTCACAAACCAAACGGGATTCGATTCGTCTTCTTTTCAACTTCGAAAACTCATTGCTAAATTTTCCGTTTTGCACAAGGTATTTCATCAATTTCGTAAACAATAGCCAGAAAAAGTTTTCCCACAAAACTCAGTTACATCGATGAATGAGAGTTAATATCATAGCCAAATCAGCGCACACCTCTGAATCAAAGATTTTCTCAAAATATGAGATTAGTAGATGGATATATCATTCCACCGAAGTAGTTGAGGCATAGGTATTTTAGTTACAGCCTTATCAATTCAAAAAATCGCGTTGGTACGTTTGTAAACTACCCAAAAATCATCCTTTGCGGTCTGCTATCGACAAATCAGGATGCGTTTCAACAAAAAAGAATTTAGTCCATATTGAATGATGCCAAATACTATGAAATGCCACTCCTGCGCACTCCGAATAGTTCAAAATACTCTTGGAACACTGCAGTAACACAAAAGTTAAAAGTTCCGTGGAAACTCTCATATACAGTACCGTGCGAAAATTCCTGAACGGGGGTTTGAAATCCTCTCTTGGAAAAACGTCGATTACTCGAGCCCAGAATAACGTAGAGGAATTTTGAAAAAAGCATCTTAAAGATGAGAAAAAATGCTAACTTTCAATGGTTTGCGATTTTTCTTTCAGCCCTTTTTGGTACCTCAAATAGCTGATGTAATTTCAAGGATTTCGAGGAAAAAAACCGTTTTTACTCTATCGGCTGTAATTTGGACGCGGATAAAGATAGAACAATTTTGCAAAAAGCATCTTAAAGAGCGGAAAAAATGCCATTTGCAATGATTTTTTGATTATTTTTTACGTCGTGTGAATAAGAGTGTGAGAGCTCTCAAAGTAGCCAGATTCTCGGATTTTCAATGAGATACGTGTAAAAATGGCGAAAAACTACGGTTTTGGCTACTTTGAGAGCTCTCACACTCTTATTCACACGACGTAAAAAATAATTGAAAAATCATTGCAAATGTCATTTTTTCCGCTCTTCAAGCTGCTTTTTGCCAAACTGTTCTATCTTTATCCGCGTCCAAATTACAGCCGATAGAGTAAAAACGGGTTTTTTCTCGAAATCCTTGAAATTACATCAGCTATTCGAGGTACCAAAAAGGGCTGAAAGAAAAATCGAAGACCACAATAAGTTAGCATTTTTTCTCATCTTTAAGATGCTTTTTTCAAAATTCCTCTACGTTGATCTGGGCTCGAGCAATCGACATTTTTGCAAGAGAGGATTTCATACCCCCGTTCAGGAATTTTTGCACGGTACTGTACCTCTACCTCTGGGTACATCGGCGATATGATGTATTTTTCGAGCACCGCGTCTCTTGCAACGCACGTACATGCATGGCAGTATAGGGAAGATCGAGGCAAAATTGGATAGGGGCAAATTCGAACAAGCTAATATAGCTCGGCTCCATCCGCATAAATGCATTTCCAATACCTTTCCAAGGGAATGTCGGCCTATATTAACCTAATAACAACCCTGTCCCATTCATTTCATACAGTATGATCATGAGCAGAAAAGTTCCCGAGGGGATGTGAAAACTTCGCTGATTCACTGAATTGTACCGGCCCAAAAAAGTCAGAGATCGAAGATTTTCTTATGAACTGAAAAATTGCATATTTCTTTTATGAAGAGGCTTAGGTCAAAACAGAGAAGTCCGTATCTCACTATTTTGACCCGAAAATCACATATTTTTGAGCGGGGAAGATGCGTTCCATCGACGTTTATTCGCGGCCCGTTCTGAACTAGATTGGGTCAAAATACATCACAAAACGAAGATTTCAAGCTATTCTGGGTCGAAGTTGGTGTAATTGGAGAACCGGATAATCGTAATTTAGCGGATAAACACAATCGGAGGCATTTTTGGACAGATTGGACGGGACGAATTTGGATAATGGTGAATCCTATGTTAAATCGAATATCCTCTGAACTGAGCTATGAATATATTGTGAGGAAGTCAGGCATGATTTTGAAAAGTACTGAGGGTGGAGATCAATGTGAAAACATGATGAGATGGCAAATTTTGGTTTAATTCTATACACTACGTGTATGATATCCGATATGTGGTTTGTTGGTGGTCTATTTCCTCAACAAAGAATATTTGTGAATCCATTCATCCCGAATACAGTTACCACTATACAACATTTTTATATACGGTATCTCTACGAGATACCGTATATAAAAATGTATATAATGAGCAGTTCCCGATTGCCTTTATACAATAAATATGGAAGTCTTGTTGGCATCGAATCGCATTTGATGAATTTTCCTGTGATCCTGGAATTTTCCTGTGATCCAACGATCTTGGACTACAATAAAAGCGAAATAGTGACGGCTGAAGCTAAGCGAATGAAATTAAGTATACTGGAAATAGATTCCGCCGTCGATTTCGTGTATTTTTCTTATTTCCCCAAATTCAACATCTGTCCCATCAATGACGCAACATTAATACTGCCATGTGCGTAAGTGAAGTCATCAATTCTGATAAATTTGAAGGATCTCTTCATGCGTGATTTTGGGAGATGTACACTGATAAAATCGGTTGTTATTTCAGAGCCATAAGTGATATATCTATCCTCGAATTTACAGTACTTGTAGTGCATCAAGCGCAATTGTAATCTTTTTGCGGCACTCAGTAGGATATTTATATGAGATGATATGGCTGAGAGGATGGTTTTGATATGACGGTGATTGGATTCAAATCTCAGAGAACTTTATTTTGACAAGGGTCCGTTGCGCCGAATTATTCGCGTGTGCTGAGTTCCCATATGGAATTTGAGAGTCAAGTGATCATAATATTTGATGAATAATGAGTTGAATTCAGAAATAATATCTTCTAGTTGTGCAATATCTCCCTCAATGTTCTCTGGGCTGATCACAATGCTCACAATTCCGCGTCAATTTTTATACGAACTCCAAATTCCCCAGTTGGAATCCTCGGGAATTCTGTGCTCCACCCTCAGGCCGAAGTATCTACAGAGGAAGAGTGACTCACTGGCATTCATTTTTCATTTCTGATGAGTCTTGATATATTATGAATTCAGAGGCAGAGGTACGTTGGTTGATTCGAATCCGACATCTGTCGTTTTCAAATTATCAATTATGAAGTCAATATTGATTGCATCGTAAGATATCAAAGTGAGAATGATTTTTGCCATCGTCACATTCGCCGAGCCTTCCATAACGTCATGCATAATGTCGGCACTAATGCGATTACATGCTAAATGACCTGGGATCCTTTCAAATGCACTCTTTTTCTCCAAACCAAAAACGTTCTTTGAATCATCATCTTCCAATTTTTGAATGTCCATTTCATGTTGCTCTTTGGTGCGGAGCAGCTCAACTTTTTCTCGAATCCAAAACCTAATTTCGTCTGGGCCGGCATAACATATCCTACAGCAATGAGTGTTACTGAATGAGACGACGTACTCATACATCTCGTTCATCCCCTTATTATCACCCGTTATGAGAGTAGAGACGAAACGAACTTCGATTTCCAGGCCAGCCACAATATACTCCTTAGATTTTTTTAGCAAGCACACAAATTTCGTCGATTAGTCTCTCCAATACTACCTCATTGCCATACAATTTCCGATCTTGTGTATGAGACAAATCAGTCACAATCATGCTGTCCAGTTTTGATGCCAAGCTCGGTGGAAAACAGGGACATGTCACACTGAAATTTCCCACTGAGCTTTGACCTGATCTGCTGCCAAGAGCATCTCCAGTATCAATATCATCGAAAAACCCTACTAAAGGAATGGTAACTGTATCACCATCGGGAACTCTCATGAGCACTTGCCACAGCTGGACAAAATTGGAAATCGATGTCTTGTCAACCATTAAAGTTTTCATATATGGCACAGTACTCTCCAAAAGCCCTTCCATTTCGAATAATCCATCAAGAGAATTCTCAATCGACATATGAACCATGGTTATTTTTCCATGTTTCAAACTGACTATATAATTTCTGACTAGAGCTACTCATCTCGTGGACTTCCGGCTCAACAGACAAACCAAGTTTGGTGAACAGTTTCATTTGTTCGTATCCTGTATACAGATGATTGAGGGGATCGTTATTTTTCTTGAAAATTCTGCCGACTTCTTTGAGAACATTTTCATCGAGGATGTCACCCAGGCTCACAAAGATTCGATTTAAAATGGAAAGATTATAAGTATTTCTTATGGAATTGTTGAGTGTGTTCATTATAAAAATGATATCTTTTCTAGTGAAATTGAAGTGCTGGTAGAGTTCAGTAGCGATTCTCACGCTTTCCTCAAAGATTCCCATGTTTACTCGAAATGTAGTTAGCTAATTAACTAATAAGATACCAACTTGTCGAATTTTAACAAGTTTATCTCGCTGATATCAAGCAATGCCTTACATCACTAGATTTCACGTTTTGCACTGTGATCCTCCTCTGAACGACCGTAAATGTTTCGCTGAAAAGTATATAAAATTAATCGGAAGATGGTACTACAAAACCTCCTGAACGTAGTATGCTATCAACCAGACTGGTTATGCTCGGTTAGCTCACAACAGTTTGCTGTTGGGTTTTATAATTCATACAGATACTCCTGTATGAATGACCATATGTGAATCGAAGCTAACGAGTATTTCAAATTAGAACTGAAGAACGATTTAAAGCAAGTGTCCACTGCATCGATAGCTGACTTGCATCCGTAGCAAATGTCGTTGATCACAACGTGAGTAGTTTCCAGGGCCTTCAACGGTCCCCAAAATATGATAAAGGGTTGCGGAGCTGTTATTTGAAGTCTTGATCAGTCTGCTCGGTGCTCCTCCACAATACTTTTCAGCTCTTCAGCACTGAAACCAGACTGGTGGGAGAGAAGGTCAATAATCCATTCTTCAGCGATGTCTCTTTTTCACCGATGAAAAACAAAATCCATCGAGGGGCACCTCCTATTTCCAGAGGAAATTTGAATTCAGTGCCGACGCACGATTACAAGATGACATAACCTTAGCCAGTGTGCCCAGAATGTATCGGAAGAGAACAAAATTGCTACTCAATCATTTGAAAAATTCAGGCAATCGTATAGATTGAAACGAGGCTGGCATTGTGAGCATTGATGGCGAGTCCATACCCATGTGTAACATCGGAGACATAGTGAACGACTTGGCGAGGCATCGTCAAAAGATCCGGACAATCGGTAGGCGTGACTTTGTGCGCGTTCTTCGTGAGATGGGTATACCCCAAGAGTACGTCGGCAACTTGGAATTGTGGAATTCGACCGATTCATCTTTGCTTGCGAAACGGTAATTGGAATTGACTCGTGGATACGCCGACTACGACGTGGCCGATGACGATGAATTTTCCAAAATTCAAAACGAAAGCGGCTCGTTTTCCGATACAGTCGTCCCTAGAAGTGACAAGCGTGGTACGGTGAGCACATCGACGTCCATGCCTTCTCGGAGGGTAAAAATGTCGTGCACCACATGGGAACATATGAGTTTTTGAACTGTCCTTCTCCTCTCCCTATTCAACAGGACGTTCAGTGGCAGGATGCTGGTGCTCGTAATGCAGATCATGCTTTTCACGAACTACAGTTTTTCCTAAACAGTTGTCCAGGATGGAACTGGCCACCAGAGAGGTGGATGCTCTGTTGAACCGCGCCAAAGAGGTGCGGATCACTAAATTCAACACACCGTCTTCCTTTTATGCCGGAATCAGAAGTTGATGTCGTTTATACTACACTTGAAACAGAGATGTGCCGTTTCTACGAGCACATAACAATGTGGTACAACGTGGCTCCAGTGCCAATGAAAAAACTCGGACTATTCGAGTTGGGGGTGAGTGAGAGTTTTTGTTTGCGGAGGAAAATTGTCGTACAATCCCAAGTATGACAGCAGAGAATTTAACGATGAGATTATTTTACAGCTGAGAATACTCATTGCTGCATACATTGGATCCAAATGGATCAGATGTCAGGTATTACATGTGATGCAAGCGTATTTTCATTGCCGCTGTATAGACGACGGAGGGCGCCTTGACAATCTACAATGTGATACACGGGGTGTATAGATTGGCGGAGCAGTTCTGTGTCTTACCTCCAGGAGCTATCCTCTGCGATTTGGCGTACGTGGTTACAAAATCCAGAAGAGGCCCTTACTGGACCCTAAGTGCTTGTGAATTGTTCGAAGTGGTAACGAGAGACAGAAGTTTGCGAGCGTATTTCGTTGGATGCGGAGCGTATGAAAATTCAGTGTTTGTCGTTCTGTGTAGTGTTGCATCCGAGCGCTCAATGATACATGTCAATACAATACTCGTTTGTTTTGATATGGCACAGCCGACTGAAAATAATGTTCATCACGAGATATCAATCGACGATGGACCGAGGATCGAATGATCAAAAGTGTAACGGAAAATGTGAATAAATTTCAAAAATCAAGTGAATCTCTCTCTCTCTTTCTCACTAATCCGTATATTCTGCTTTCTCTACCAAATTCTGCTCAAATCGTGCCACCACAGCGTTGCTGAATACTCACCGCAGGGATGGCGTTCGAGGCGCCCAGCGGTGCATCCCCGGCTTGAGCTGTGCACCACGCGGTGATCAGCTGGGGGTCCGCTTGACGTCTCTAGCAACCGCCGCCGCCGACGCCGCTGGAGTCTTGGGGGATGGTAGGAGATATAAGAAGAGGGAGGAGAAAGAGAAGTATTTGAGTGATGATTTCCTCTTCATTATAACAGTCAGCTCTCTCTCTCTCTCTCTCTCTCTCTCTTTCTCTCAGCGATTCGACTGATTATTCCTATTGAACTTTTCAAAATTGCCATGAGCTCATATTTGCACGAGAAGGAAGTCCATGAGTATGTTATGCGTTGATCTAGATATTAGTGTGTATGATGAGTGGATTGTCAATTTAGATTAAGGAATCCTACTAGTCTGTGATTGAATTCCTAATTATGAATGAATCATATGTCTACTCTTATTGTATTCAAAAATTTATTGAAGATGCTCGCTTCTTTGGTCATACGGTCCTCGTGACCATGACATAATAAATCTATTAATCAATCAACCAATCAATCTCTCTCTCTCTCTCTCTCTCTCTCTCTCTCTCTCTCTGACCCATCTCACCATCCAAGCTGTTGAGGAAGCTACGACATCTTGGCTTCTCAAGATCGGCGCTCCTGTCGATAAAATCATATTTACAGGGTCGCACCCAACAAATCACTTCTAAAGTAGGCAGATCTGATTGGCTCGAAACCAATCTGGATGTTCCACAGGGGTCCGTCCTTGGGCCTCTCCTCTTCAGCTTGTATGTGAATGACCTGGCTGGCTTGCTAGACGGCAAGTCGGTACATCATCTATTTTATGCGGATGATCTCCAAATTTATCTCCAAATCGAGAAAAATAAGGTCAGGGAAGGTATTGCTCGGTTGGGCGGAATAGGACGACTAGTTGCCGAGTGAGCCAGAAGTTCCGGCCTGTGTCTCAACGCTGGCAAGACCAAGGCAATCTACTTCAGTTCGGAGAGAAATATCAAAGATCCGAAGAGAATGGACTTGCCAGGGGTTGAGACACAGGGAGGAAAGTTCATCCCGTTCAGTGATACGGTCGTGAGTCTCGGTGTTACACTTGACAGTGAATTGACATGGAAACCGCACATTGACCAAGTAACTAAGAAAGTCAACAGAGCCCTATACGGTCTGCGGTTTTTTAGGGCATGTATCACCAGACCTCTCCGAATTCGCCTAGTCGAGTCATTGGTTCAACCGCACCTAGATTATTGCACGGTCGTGTACCTCGACGCCACGGACGAACAGCGACAACGGGTACAGAGACTAAGCAATTCATGTGTGAGATATATTTTTGATCTTAGGAGAGACGAGCACATCGCCCCGTTTAGGGAGCGCTTGGGTTGGTTACGTACTGATTCGCGGAGAATGTACTTCGCAGCTCTCTCGATGCATGAGATCATGCACTTAGGAGAACCTGGCTACCTAGCTGCGATCTTTACCAGGTACCAATCCGAACGCCCCGCACGGGGTGATCTAGAAGAACGGGTACTCAAAGTTCCCAACATGAGACTTGAATATGGAAGAAGATCTTTCCAGGTCCAATGTGCTTATTTGTGGAACTTTCTCCCTCCAGGCTTTCGACAGCTTGGGAAGATATCATTATTGAAAGAGTCCTCAAAAGACTTCCTGTTAACACTATCCTCCCAGAGGATTGATGTGGAGAAAAAACACTATTTTAATTTGTAAACTGTGATAGGCATGAGCCCGTTTCAATCGATGTCTTCTACTTCAGCTGAGTTATGCGTGGCTTTTTCGCTTCCGAACTGAGATTCCTGTGATATGACTGTGGGCCCATGTCTTTTTTATATGACTTCCCAAACGGGAAGATGTTTTCTTTTCCTCAACCTTTCTTGTTAAGACTGATACATGGATATATATATGAAAACGTGACTTTTTCTTCTTTTCCTTTTCATGACTCTTAGCATCTTACGATGCCTCGAGATGACTAGTCACTTTCTGTGATAATTCGAATAGCCTTAACCAAAACGACAAATTTTTACAAATTTAATGTATTTATTATGTATAAGTGACATATGTTTTATATGCTACTGTATTTTAGTATTTTCGCCCTTGGGCGGATAAAGGTTATCATTCATTCATTCATTCTCTCTCTCTCCTGATGACATTAGAAGCGAATATATCCATCCATCATTCAGATCAAGACTTTTCTTTCATATGCTGGGTAGCGACACCTAGGGCTAGTTTTGAGAGCGGTCTGCACGCTGGGAGTATGGAATAGTACTTAGATTCATAATTCTGTTACAAGTATTGTTCCATTTTTACTGTGAGCGGGACTCACAGTTGAATCGAGTGATAAATTTCTCTGGGGTCTGAAATTCTTCCATTTTTCTCCCCTTTTATGTAAATTTGTTAAATTTTTGTAAAATTCTTCACTTTGTGTGAAATATGTTTTTATTCTCATATCAGTTTTTCTGTAATTTACTCATATCCTCTGTTTGAAATGATCAGGATTGAGTTTTATACTCATGACTACAGCCTGGAAATGTATTTAAGTGTATGGATTGTATCTGAGTAGTCTCGACTCTATTGGACCTGGAGTCCACGGTTGAATAAAGATCTATCTATCTCTCTCTCTCTTTCTCTCTCTCTCTCTTTTTTTTTTTCTTTTTAAGGTGGTTAGAGGGCAAAATCTGCCTCAGGATCCCTCGGATCCGTCCCCAGACACCGGACTGGTTCAGCTTACGCGGACTACGCGTAGCCCACGCAGGCCATACCAGGCGGGACACGGGTTTGGGTGGGGCCCACCGAGAGGTGGGCCCGGCCGTGTGATATCCCTCTCCCCTCGATGTCCGATACCTAGGGCATCGGGCAATCAAGAAGGAGATCCACCTGCATCTACCATCTCATCCCGGAACCGCGTGAGCATTACTTCAGGATGAGCGGCATGTCTCGCGCTCGATTAAGAGCGTTCCTCTTCTCCATCTTCTCTCTTCGGCCATTTGTCGGCATCTTCTATCTTCATTCCTCATTGTTCCCTCTCTTTCTTCTTTCTTCTCTCTTCTTTCTTCTTTCTTCCCTCTTCAGTGCATCAGATTCCTCCTGGATTCATTTGGGCCTCTTCTGTTTCAATCGTCAGAGTCACTGTAATTTGCCTGCTTCGAGGCGCCTTACTTCCCTCTCTTTCTCCTCTTTGCGGGTCATCACCAGCTTGATGTATCCGGTGAGTCTCTCCCATGTCTCCTGGTTGGGGAGCAAGTACGGGACGAGATTCTCGGGTGTTAGTTGAGCACCCAGCCATTCATCCAGCTCGGCGCGCTCTCTCCGGGTGTCGCTGCACTTGAACAGGGCATGTTCGGCGTCATCCCATTCGTCCCCGCATGACTGACATGCTGGGGTCGTCCTCTTCTTGAACCTGGTTAGATAGGAACCGAAGCAACCATGATTGCTCAGTGCCTGCGTCGTCCAGTAGTCCATCTCTCCGTGGGTGCATTCCGCCCACTTGGCTACGTCACGGATCAGCCGGTGCGTCTATCTGCCGTTCGCAAATGGCGAATCCCACTCAGTTTGCCAATGCTCAAGGGTGGTTTCCTTCTCGTTGTCGCGGATGATCTCCTTCATCGTCGGAGTGAGTACTCGTTCGGGTCCGATCACTTTCTGGCGGTCCCAGATCCTCACTTGCTCCGCGACGAGCAAGTGGATGGGCGGAGTACTCGCCAATACGTAAGCCGCATCTCCTGACACAGTGCGGTAGGCACGGATACTCCTCAGGGCCGCTCTTCGGTGGACAGGCCCCATTCTCTTCTCGATGATGGTCTTCTCTACTCTCTTCCCCCACACGGGTGCACCGTACAGCATGATGGAGGTGGTGACGGTGTTGAGAAGTGCGCGCCTCTTTTCCTTGGGTCCTCCGATATTCGGCATAAGCCGCTGGAGCGCCGCACCGACCCTGCTCGCCTTCTGGGCGGCTTTCTGGATGTGCTTCTTGAACGACCACTTGTCGTCGAGCCATACACCGAGGTATTTCAGCTCTGTCTTCCGTGGAATCTCTTGCCCGTTGATATAAAACCGGGGTAAGTCAAACTTCCTACGCCTTGTGACCACGATTGCTTCGCACTTCTTGACAGCGAGCTCCAGAAGCCTGCTAATCATCCACTCGTAGACTCGGGCCAGCGCTTCGTTCGCGCGTCTACCCAAGAGTTCCTCGTTGTCAGCCCATACTATGAGTCCCGCGTCGTCCGCGAAAGCCACTATTATAACTATTTCTGGCAGTTCGATAGACAGTAAGCTGTCATACTGGGTGTTCCAGTTGAACGGCCCGGAGACCGATCCCTGTCCGATTCCGGCGGACAGTACCCGAATCTCTTGTGCCTCGTCGGTGTCGTACACGAAGGTCCTGTTCCGCAGGTAGTCACTCGTGACGGCTAGTAGATAGGGGGGCACTTAACCTGCTTGGGATTGATAGACTCGCTCCCAGCTCGCGCAGTTGAATGCGTTCTTTATGTCCAACGCAATGATGGCACAGAATCCTCCTCTTCCTTGGTATGGGTTCCCTACCGATGCTTGAACCCGTTCTTGGACCGCCTCGATCGCGTGCACAGTGCTCCGTCCCTTCCGGAAGCCGAACTGCATTGGTGATAGCCCACCCCCTCCTTTGTAGGCTTTTTCCACCCTGTTGAGCACCATCCTCTCGTACATTTTCCCGATATTGTCGAGCATGCTGAGAGGGCGTTGACCTCCTTGATCCTTAGGTATCAGGACCAGCTTCTGGCGTTTCCACTTGTCCAGGAAAGTTCCCGCGCTCAGACAGATGTTGAAGAGGTCGAGGAGTAGATCTGGCTTGTATTTGAAGACCAGTTTCAGAGCCTCGTTTGGGATGCCATCCAGGCCAGGGGCCTTGCCGTTCGGCATTCTCTTCGCCGCTATGAGTAGCTCTTGCATAGTGAAGAGCGGGATGGGGTCTTCGCTCTCCGTAGGGAATGTAACTCTGGGTTCTCCTGCTGGGAAGAGGTCTTCCACGATGGTGCGCAATGTTGCTGCATCGGTCGGTGCTGGGTTGCCCCTCTGGGTCCGGACCTTTGACATGACCACGCGATATGGCGTCCCCCAGGGGTCCTCGTTAACCATGTCGCACAGTTCACCCCAGCACTCCTCTTTGCTCCCCTGGATGGCTAGAACGAGAGCCTTCTTTGCTTTTTTGTACGCTCTGTCATCTTCCGCCAGCGATGGTCGTTGCAGCTTCCTTGATCGCCATGCGGTCCTCCTTTTCTTGTTGCTCGTTCTTCGTAGAGCCTTGATCTCATCGGTGATCCAGTACTCTGGTTTCCTCCAGAAACATGGTGTTGTCCTGCGAGGCATCGACGCGTCGTAAGTTCTCGTGATGGCGGATGTTACCATCGCCACAGCCTCGTCCGAGGCGGAGTTCATCGGGAGATCTTCGACTGTTTCTATCGATTCCCGGAATTTTCCCTTGTCCAGCTTCCGTACCTGCCACCCCGTTGGTCGCGGTCTGCGTGTCGTCTGTCTCTGTCCGTCAGTCCTAAGTCGAAACCGAATAGGTCGATGGTCACTCAGTGTTTCCGTGTCCAGAACTTCCCACGATGTCATACGTCCCATGAGCGACGGGCTCATGAACGTCAGGTCGAGGACCGATGATGAACCTCCCTCCCGGGACCGAGTGTCGTGCCGGTAATAGGTGATAACCCCCGTCTCGTTCGCGAGCACTAATCCCAATGCCTCCATGGCATCAGCGAGTATTACCCCCCGTCTATCGCGCGGCCCCCCGTTCCAAGTCGGTTCCTTGTAGTTGAAATCTCCCGCGATTATAGCTGGGCCCCCCCATTGCCTCACATCCTCTTCTAGGTCGTGGAGCTCGTCTTCAAATTCGTGCATCTTGAGCGACGGCGAGTAGTAGCAGCTGTATACAGCTGTGCCCCCTATGGTCTTTCGAGCATAACCACGGCCACTAACAGCTGGTTCAGTCTCGCGGATCACGGGATTCGTGATCTGAATTACAGCGGTCCCCCAGTGATCGAATGTGGAACGGGAAAATTCGCGCTTCCGAGGCGGTTCGGAGATGATCAGAACATCGATACCCCCTTCTTTGGCGGCAGTGTGTAGGAGGTCACAAGCGTCCCCGCTTCTCCTGAGGTTGGCTTGGATGAAGTTAGCCATTTCTTCCCCCCCTGCGTCTATATGTCGCCCTCGCGTTTTGGTAGGCTGTGCAGTTGCTGGAGCCTGACCTGTGGTCAGATCTGGTTCCGATAGCCACGCAGCTGAGGCATTTTGGTTTCTCTTTACAGGTAGCGGCGAGGTGTCCTGGTTCACCGCACTGGAAGCAGAGTTTCGGTTGACGTTCCTCTGCCTTCTCTTTTTTGCAGCCTGAGGCCTTGTGGCCATACTCTAGGCAGTTATAGCAGCGTGGGATGCCTCCCTTCTCGCGGATTCTCACTCTGCTCCATCCCACCTTGGGTTCTTTCCAGTCCAGGAGGCGGTGAGCGAGCCTCGCTGGGATGGACACAACCGCTGTTTGGGTGCCTCGGGAGCCGTTTCGCAGGCTCTTGACTATTATGGCTCCATCCTCGTTTTCTGGTAGGGCCTTCGCGAGGTCCTTCTGCACTTTAGTTTTGTCGACATCGTAGTCGACTCCGAGAACCTCGAGGGTCATGCTATTTGCGAGGCAGTAGACGGCCCCTTCTTGCCCGACGACTGGTGTCAGAGCCGCTTTGATGGCTGCAGCGTCGGTGCCCTTCCTCAGTTCAATGAGGATTTGTCCTTCCTGTGTCTTGCGGATGCCCGTGACTTTAGAGCCCACTTCTTCATTAAGGTCATCCGTCTTTGTCTTGCGCAGCATATCTGCGTAGCTTAACCCACCTTGGTTTCTCTCTCTCTCTCTCTCTCTCTCTCTTTCTCTCTCTCTCTCTCCTCTTCATGATCAGGGTTACAAATGATTTGGCGATCAGTTTGTTTTATATCCATAGGGTACAGAATGACTCTGGATCAGAAATCTTCGCTTTTTGAGGACTACTTTACATTTTTTGCGCTCGGTTTACGTTACAACATCGTTCACGCGCGGTTCGTCCTATAACCATACTTTCAACTCCTATGTGCTAGCTCCGAGGACGAGTATTGCCGAGGTTCTCATCCTCGTATTCATCGTCTCCAAATAGATCAATGCTCGGAGCGAGTGCGGTATATACATCGGCTGACAGAGTGGCCTTCTCGACGAGCTCTTTGACGGAATCGGAATTTATTTTTCTACTGTTGTCGTGATTCATGCAAATACCCTCAACTTTGCACTCATCCACGGTCTCTCCGTTGTCATCCATCGTACGGTAAGCGTAAAACTTGGGACCCCCGGAAAAGACAGTCTTGATTCTCGCGCCAGGAACGTAACCGGCAAGTTCGTTCGTCAAATCACCGAGAAAACCACCTATGGGAGGCATGCATTGGTTGGGAATGTGTCTGGATGAAACCAGAAAGAGACTGTCAGTATCCTTGTAGATACGTCGATCACCGAGCTTTTCCAGGTACTCGTTAAGCTTGAGACGGTCCTGTGCTGTTGTGTACGCGGCAATAATAACGTTTGTATTCGGGGCCGAGTGCAGAGCGATATTTCCGATGTCTTTGTACGACGCGTATACGACATCTTGGGTCGCTATTTGCGAACGTCCGTCCTCTTTGCCAGAATCGCGGAAGAGCGTCAAAAGTCTCGCGGGATCTGTTATCATTCCGTATTTGTCATGTTGCCGCGCATACCAAATCTCCCCCATTGTTCGTTCAACAGGAGCTTGGCCGTGGAACGCAGCCCTGGATTCTTTCGAATCTTATCTTTATCGGGACGAATCGCCTCGCGAATGAAGTATTCCTCGATATATGCGTCTTTGCTTGCGTCGTCCATGCAATGGCCACCCGCTAGCCTCTTGCTTTATTTTCGAAAATGTGTTGACATACTCCACAAAAAGACCGCGCGTCTTGTCATTTCACACCACTGTATGTGGGTTTATTGTCTCACCTCGCACTGCGAGATGGAGTCTATGCGAAGGATCTTATAGCCTAAGCTCACGGCTTTTTTGAGCTCGTCGGAAACCCATGTACCGTATAGCGCGTGTTCGGAATCTCGGGTATGATCGCGCTCGTCCCGTGTCAACTCCTCACAGCAGGCCCTGCACAGAGAGAACATGAGCCTATTCTGAGCTCTGTAAGGTAGCACGGGCTGAAACAGGTCCGTGGGGGTAGAACGAGACACTTGACCAGTCCCCCAACTTTTTCGTCAAAATGCTCGAACTGATCGCTTGTAATTGAGAAGCAGACTGTGCTCATGTACGCGTGCGGATGGCCGATCGGAAATTTGCCGTATTTACAAACCCACGGGTACAGCGAACGCACATCGTAATAGTGAATACTCTCGTCCTCGTCCGTTTCTCGTCTAGTCACAAGATTGCCCGTACGTCCCCCGTAGAACGGATCGCGCGTATTTATCGTTACTTTTGAGAGACAAGAGTGGGGTAAATTTCATGAATTGTTGGAAGCGCGGATCTTCAGCGATCGTCTTGTCGAAGTCACACTCCCAGATCTCTACTAATTCGTACTTCCCAGAATCTTTCATTTCGCTCGGAATATTCTTCGTTCTCTCGCGCCTGGCATTCATCGTCTATTGATCGTGCATCGACATCTGACGATTTGGGAAGCAATTTGTGCACCCGTGCCGATAACATTCGTGGAATTGATACACGATATCTTCCACGTCTGGACCGTTTTGTCTATCGATTTCGCAATCGTAATAGCCATTTACGCGCAGATTTTGGACGATCCAATGCTCTCGTCCCCTCCCAGCGTGCAACATCGGTCGCTGCAGACCATCCTCCTTCTCCCTCCACAAAAGCCACTGCAGAGCTTCCTTGCTCTGCTTGTCGGCATGCACGTAGCCTCTGCGTGGAAGAACGCCTATTACTTGGTCGCTCATAGATGAGGTTTGATATGCGTCAAAACATGCACCGGCAATCGTTATCGGTTTCGAGAGGGTACATACGTTCGGAGCGTCTATGAATATTTCCCGAAACTTGATGCAGGCTTGCCGCAAGGAGGTCACATTTTGTTTGCAGTATCCTTCTAATTCGGTTTTTAGGCGGAAAGACAAGTGGCTCACGCTAGCGTACCACGTGTAGAACTCATCACGCTTTGCGTGGCTCAATCTACCAGATCGTAAACTTCGGGATCGGGGAAACAGCCATCGTTTCTGTTGCTATCGATGAATCGCAGCTTGCCCCACTCGATCATGAGATTTTTTCGGCCGTCCATAATGACTTTGGGGGTACCAGTCACGCTTTTTACGAGGCGTTTCGTTGATGTTTGAAGAACGGATTGTGAGTCAAAAGCTTTCGAGTTATGTCCTACCGCAATAATCTTGTCAAATTCCGTTTTTTCGGCTTTGGTTTACTCCATCACAGACTTACCGTTTCTCTCCACGATAACATGCTGACATTTGCCACATCCACCACACATTTCATCCATATTTTGATTGTTCAAACATCTGCTACAAGCGTATTGGACGACAGCGAGAACTACCCTATGCCGATAAGTACTCGCACCATCGGGATTCACGCAGACTAATTCTTCACTTTCCGTCTGCGTATCGTAGAACGCAAAAAAATTATTCTGGCCATCGTTTGACTCTAGCTTACGAATGAAGCATTGCGCGTTACTGCTTTGTTTGCTTTCACGATCATCACAATAACGAGCATTACATTCGTATTCTTTGTCAATAGTTTTGTCTCATCGGTACATGCATTAATTACACCACTAGACATTATCACATATAGTCTTACGTGCCCTTTCGGGCAGACGAACGCTATACGATCCGGGCATATTGTGTTTCAAATAACAATCGTGGCTAACAAACGTTCCATTGCAACCGTTACATGGGGTCTTTTAACCAACCACACTGTGGCACGCTGTGACAACCCGAACATATTGACGAACAAGCATGCGAAAACGGAGTAATTTTTTCTACATCGGTAACAGTAGTACTTAGACCTTTGATTACGAGTAACCATTCTTGCAAGATTCAGAATCAAATCAAAGAGATTTTGGCCGTCGTAAAGCACATCGATCCGCTCGCTGCAAAGTTTTAATTTGTCCACGAATTTGTTCCGACCGTCAAACCAAAGCGTCTCTCGTTTAGCGATGCTTGGCTTTATCCACACCACGAGCTCTGCATTATGAGCTCTCAGAAGATGTACTTGGGATTTTTTGAATTCATCGTACCCATACCCACCCTGTGGTACGACAACACCCATATCGTTGCACAGTTTCTGCGCCTCACATTCCTGTACACCGCGTACAACTCTGGCAAAATTACCCCATTCTTTGTTCCTCTTCAAATCTTTTGACTCTTGGCAATTATATTTCATACCAAGAACGATGGCTCTAGGTTAACTCAAATCATCGTCAGGGTTGCTAATGTACAATACCGAATGTTTTGACAGTACCTCAATCTCAACTTTGTCACTCGCACCGGCGCCGTGTGGTACTTGCACTCGCGTTGGAACTCACTCTACGGTGTCATCTATGCGAAAGCCCTCTTACTTTTTGCTATGCTATAAGACAGTGCCCATAGACCTAGAGAGATATAGACTGCAGGTCAGGATTGAGAGAGTGGGACGTCGAGATTGCATGAGTGCGAGTAAGAGAGCATGACGTGAGAGTCACGCCACTCCATAAGAAAGCCTTGCCTCTTGCGCATCCGTCTCACTCGCACGAAGTCTCACGGGAATAACCCGCGACTCGCAGTCTATACCTTCTTATGTCTATGACAGTGCCCAGATATTATGATAGTCGAAATCTTGAACTCGTTGAGAGACGAACCGTGCCTTGCTGAACTCAAACGTGATTGAATTCAATGTTATACTTATCCAATCGTTGCTTGCAGAACGAGTAGTAATTCTATGATGGATTTCTCGGAGTCCTTCCGCTAGAGCATCGTATGGACGACCGTCATCATGTATCAATGGTCTGAATCTGAATCTTACTTGCTCTGCAGGAGTACGAAGTGGTCTATTAGAACATGAAGCGCTCATTATTATTTCTATGTATCGATACTGGGGGGGTTCCCCCCTGCTCGCTTCGCTCGCCAACCCCCGACATTTAAGAATATTTTTCTATAAAATTTAATTTTCATCTGTCACCATTACGTATTTACACCGTTTTTGATTCAATTTCATCCAATTTTTTTTTCATAATTAACTTATAAATATATTCTCTTTAATGACATACATAACTCCTCAATAAATTGTGATTAATTTATCATTCAATCATATTCAAATCGATAGCAGAAGCAATACAATTGATTCCTTATATTCGTGCGTATGCCTGTCAAACTCGGCATATACCTATATTTCAGAAACTGCTCGGCAAGACGTCCTCGGTCGTTGGCTTCTTCCCCTTGTTCTCACGCGAGGTGAGATTCTTACGTTATTGGCCAAAATTGAGACAGGCGACAAGTGTAACGCCCAGGTCCTTTTTGCCGAGCTGCGCTCATTACTCGATTTGCGCTAGTTAGCCGTTGGTCTGCGAGTACGCAACATGTGCGGCTCGAGCGTCGTCGCGTCCGATCACCTATCTCGCGATCATGCCGGTGCCCGCCCGCGACAATCCACTTTCTCCATTTCCAATAGATTTTTCTCTTTAATATTATTCCTGCGCCACGCACGCGATTCTCCGCGATTGATCTTTTATACCCTCTGTTCCACACCTTCTTTACGACAATATAGTGAAACGTTTATTCTTCATTATAACTTGTGAGTGGTAATTTTGGACCCTTTTCCTTTCCATACTCGGTCGGTCCACACTAGCATGGGCTCCGGGGTTCCATTAGAACATCCCGCCCCAACACCTTATGCTATCGATTTTCCACTATTGACATGAAGTTGGTTGTCAACAAAACATTACTTCTGCTGATTGTTTACGTCAATAGTTTGTTGTTCCCTGCATCAAAGATATCGTGTTCATTTTCAATGAATAAAATTTAGCGTATATTAATTTGTTGGAAACTTTACTTGAACGCTAAAACCTCTACTTTCTCAGGTGAGTTCATGGATTTATCACGGTTAATTGGAATCTTCAAAGGAATATTGAATACTCATTGCTTATGAACATTCATTTTAGGTTCATTTTATATCATCCTCGATCTCATTCTTCAAGGAATTACCAAATCTACAATATTCACTATTTCTTCATCAATACCCCCGAACTATTCGATGATATATTGGAACATTTAATAGATGTTGATGTTCTATTGAAAACCAATCGAAAAGAGGTTAGTCTTGAAAACTTATATCCTTCAATATAATAAATATGAAAATTATCCTTCATCCACCCCCTCAACCTCAAAAACCTCAAAAAACTCACCCTTCCATTCACACTACCCCAATCAACATTCAATATCGCTAAGCTCATTCCTGATCGTACCGTCATCTCAAATTAACGATCTTTCTTTTTAGTTATACTTTACACGCAAATCACGATTCAATGCTAAGGAGTTCATCCTACCCATCTCTTACAATCTCAAATTTTGCTTATCAATCATTTCAATATAAAAACGAATTAATTTTCTTCCCACGTCTGAAATATTTCAGCCTCAGATCAATTAGAGCACCTTCTTCGCCTATCTTTTAATTTCGAATCTCACACATTAATTATCCCAATGTGAAATCAATCGTGCCTTCTAGGAAATTGCAGTTGATGTGAATTGATATGCTCAATCATTTGATTGAGAATCTTTGATTTTCTCAGACACGTTTTCGGGCCATGAAAGATTAAATTTTGGCGAATCTGGATATTTTGGGTATCGTTTCTCAAAATAGAACATGCATCGTGTCATTTTAAATGTCTCTGAACCAACTTACGAATGAGGACGAGTACATCTGGGAATTTGGGAATAGACTAAATCTATCGACAAAAAGGCTCAAAGGAATCCATATTTGATACACTTACCTCATCTCTAACTCGACGAGTCTGAGATATTTTGGCCCATTATTTTTAGTGCAATCGAAAATGATTGGTCCGATCATCTCGATGATCAATCCACATAGATCTTATGACTTCAGAGAGCTTCAATTTTTGAAGTGGTTCTCCTTTTAGAGTATTTATCTTCCTATTTTCAGATTAGAAGAGAATTGATGAACGAACTTCTTTCATCTAGTCCGTGATATTATGCACTATTGTGTTTCGGACAATCGAATATTTCGATCGGATCTTTTTGAAGATCAAAATATACTATCTCAGTCATCCCATGGACTTATACCTATCGATTCATCATTATAAGGATCAATGTTCTAGTTTTTAGAATGCAAGGAGAACAAGGCACGTTCTTTAACCCTAGTCGGATATATTTTGGTCCATAATCTTATCACGAATAGAGGGTTTCTAAACCAATCATTACGGGGATCAATCGACATTCTATCTACAAGCCCCACAAGCTGTACCAACTGAATTTACATAATAATAATTAATCTGTCAATTTTGATATTGGAAGAAACGCGAAGGACGCGCCTTTTCTGACTCTAGTCTAACATATTTTGTCATATTCCTTTCTCTTTTATCAAATATTCGCACACCCATTATTTTTGGTTTCAATCTACTTAGTCATAGCTCTGAAAAGATATTCCTGTAGATTTTCTATCAATAGATTATTCTATGAATTATGAGATGGAGACAGATGCAACGAACACATTTGTATCTGGTAGAGTCAAAAAGATTTCGGACCATTATCTTTGCGGCAATGATGATTTATAATCAAATCATTTTCGTTATCAATTCATATCATGGTCATCGGCCCAGGAATGGAATTCGATTGATTTTACAATCAAAAAACATATCTCCGACTTTTACGATTGAAAGAGAGTCGAAGGACGCACTCCTATTGATACATGTCTGGAAGATTGTGCCCTATTACCTATCAAAGGTTTTCCATCTAATTATTTTGAACATCAATCCACATCATCTCTCTAACCCTCAAAATTTATACCTTTTCATCCCACATTAGAACAATTAATCTTCGAATTTCAAGATTGGAAGAGATTTAAAAAACACAATATTTTGAATTGGATTCTGAGCAAGTGTATGCAATTGTATGTGCTCCAATTAGAGATTTTCAATCCAATCATTCCAATCCAATCAATCTACATCATCTCGTCACTACTCGAAACGTATAAGATGAAATTTAACACCAAAGAGATTAGTTTCTGAACTATTATATTGAAAAAGAGGCGAGGAACCTCTTAATATTGGGTGGAAGATATTTCGGTAAATATTTTTTGCTTTGACCAAAGTTAGTGGATCCAATCACATCGGGAATGAATCTCATTGATCTCCAAAACCGTTGGGAGCTATTCCTATTGAACTAATTAATTTGTGAACCTTGAAATTCGAATAGATGCGAAGAATGCTTTTTTCGCGATCGTGTCCAAAATGTTCTACTCCATCATTTCCCCTACAATCAGAGATTCTTATTCGAATCGTTTTCCGAATGATTGTTCATCACTTCCATCGTCTCAGTGAACTATCTCGATCGATACAAATAAGAGGGATTATCCTTATAATTTTGAGAATGCAAGACAGGCGAAGGACAAGCCTTTTTTATCCGAATCCAATCTATTTCGTCCGATTATCCTTGTGACAATAATAATGTCTCTCATCGTAGGAACTCATTTCACGTGATTTCATATTAAAAAAATCAGTCTGTGATTTTTGAGATTGAAAAAGAGCCGAGGAACGCACTCTTCTTGATCGAGTCTGAATTATTTTGGACTATTATCTCTGGAATAATGGTAGATTGTTAATCGAGTTATCCTCTCAATCAATCAGTATCATCTCCATCATTTCAGGAAGCTATTCCGAATGATCGTACATTAGAATATTCGATCTGTACATTTCAAGATTGAAAGACAGGAGAGCGGCAAACTTTCTTCAATGCGAGCCGGAATTAAGTTTAATCAAATCATAATTTGAATTGCTGATATCACGGAAATTGAACTTATTGGAAATGAGTCTAAAATTTCTTAATCGGCAATAGCTTTGTGATATCTAAAAAAACTGAACTCAGAATAATTTGACTGTAGAAATGATACAGATATCATTTTAGAGGGGATTTTGAGCTCGCAATTTTCTTCTGGAAATTTCTCAGGCATCACAGATACTAGATCTATTGCTTATCCGTTGAAATGTTTGCAATTGGCAATGATCAATCCGACTATTTAGTTTGTCAAATGATCGAATCGAATGTCGTAATCGAATGTCACCCCTGGAAAAATTATTACTTCCCTTACTACGGTTCGTACACGTAGAAAAATGTATGGAATTAAAATGTATTCACCTTGAGAAAGTTCAATCTGACACTCATCCAAACGATTGACCTTGAACAATTCCTACCAACCTCCCCCCCCCCCCGTAGAGATTATTCCCATCAATACTAAAATACTAAAAGGTATTCGTATCGTTGCGAGAGGGTAACCTAATTTCTATTCCAACCATTCAGCTTGAAGAGTTTTTCCCAGACGCACATTATTCCCATCCCTACTATCTCTAGCACGGAAGGGAGAATTGATCATTATTCACATTGTCACCAGTAACAGTGATCACTACTGCAATAAGCTACCAATTACAAGAGCTTCATATATCATTGACCTCAAAAGTCCTTTGTCTACTGGAAAATTGAAGAATAGTAGGATCACAGGTAATGTTTCATCAAATTCATAAGTAGAAGATATGAATTCAACACCAAGAATAATGTTCTTCGTGAATATCATTTCAATCTTATATAGTTATTCAAGTTTTGACCGATCTCGTTAAAATTCTATGTTTTCATCATACTTGTGATTCGCATTTTCAGCAAAAATGAATAATCAAACCGTATATATGTTAGGCGACGGGAATTGCTTACTTCGTTGCTTTTCGTATCTATTGCATGGTATTATAGATTTTCATCGATCAATACGTCTGAACATTCTGAAATACATATCTTCAAATTGGGGATTTATCGTCAGTTCATTGTTGGCAATGAGTATTATAAAAACATACAAAATTCTACACGGTACTGTGAGCACATGTCCCGGGATATGTATTATGGTAATGGAGTTGAGAAATGAAGTAAAGAGAGGCTTTCAGTGAAATATACAACCTGAATGTCAAAGTACACCTGAAGAATTCTGAAACATTAATCGATTTTGATATCAATGTTGATCACAAAGCTGTCCATTTATTATTCTCTGGCCCCAAAGATTCTGGTCATTTTGATGTTATGATAGGTATTTCCAGAAAAAAAGGAATGATACTGGTCGAGAATATTTGAAGAGAAAAAATTCAAACGAGAAATCAGACCCTAATCAGAAACAAAATTCTTATCATAACTTCAAAATTTGTTGTAAGAAATTGGAGTCGTCTCATATCTATGTCGAGAAATGGTAAATTTCAAATTGAAAATTTGGAGGATTGGAGAAGATCTCCTGCATTCCTCCGAAAAAAATGAAAAAAGGAATGTATAGGTCGCAAATTATCTCCCTCTAGTCCAGCATCATTCTCGTGATAAATTCAATTATTTCGGGACAATGGTATATTGTGATGAATTAAATCTTTCCTATGGGAACAATATCACATTGTGATGAAATGACTTCGGTTCATATGACACAGTGAAGAAGATCACCAAGAATTAAAAACATGATATATTTTAGACTTTTCTATTCCTGGTGGAGCCACAGGGAAGAAATGGCAGTCGGTGGACCACGGTGGCGGTCATTGGAATACGGTGGCCCTCAGTGGCAGAACGTTGGCAGATCAGTGGAAGTCGGTGGAGTTCGGTGGCATTCGGTGGAGGAAAAGTGGAGGAACATGCCACTTCGTCAAAATATCGTAAAACTGTAGGTCTAATATCGTAGTTGATGAGGTGGAGGAACGGTGGAATAACGGTGGAGTTCGGTGGAGGAATATTGGCAGTCAGTGGAATTCCAGATGGCATTCGGTGGCAGTCGGTGGCAGTCATGGCCCTCGATGGCAGTCAGTGGCATTCGGTGGCACTGGTGGAATTCCGTGGAGGTCGATGGCACTCATCGGCCCTCATTGGCATTCGGTGTCAGTCAATGGAGTCACACAATTTATTCCTTATGGCTATATAATATAGGGAGATTCCATGCCTCCACCAGCGCTACCACCGGCCCGAATGACAGAGATATCCGGTTGTTGTTGTTGTTGCTCTTGATGTAGCGGCCCTTGTGCTTGTTGTTGAGGCCTTTCCGGTTCATTAGCACCGTCGTCGCGATTGCTCGATCTCTTATTTGAATGTACTGAATGAAAGAGAAAAGCAATTGATATACGATCTCGAATGATACACGGGAGCGACAGCATCCATTAGGGATTCTTTAGAGGAGTGCCAAGAAGAATTCAAAAGCCCCGAACTCCACGGTTTTCTCCAAATCAGGAAAATCTTGAAAACTAAAAATTTCCCATTATAATCTACAACCGCGTGCCCCCAATACATTTCGATCAGATAATAAAATGACTCACCGTTGATGTCGATTTCGTCTTCCTCGTGATAATCTTCAAGTAGTACCACAGATGCATCACTTGCGTCGCCTGGGTTCCCACTATGCGTATCACCGGAGCTTGGATCAATGACTTCGTTTTGCTCCTCTCGAGCACCCATTGACTATTTGCCTCGTGTTCGCCACTTTCGTAATTTTGATCGTTATTCGTCGGGTCTTGATTATCACTCCTGCTATCGATAGTGCAGATATCCATCGATTCCTGCGATTGAGTTGCGACAGCGGACGACACTGCCTCCTCCTCGGGTTCAGCATCAGAGGTATCGATATCCATTGACGAATTTCCAGCCGGAAGATCGTTGTTGATTTCCATTGAAGAATCGCCGCTGATCGATTCTTTATTATCATCATTACCGTAGTCATTGCATTCCTTGAAGAGTTATCACCCGAGGATTGTTATGCCTCTTTGCCAGGGAATGCTCCATTGATTTACCGACAGCATTTTGCGATTCACATTCATTTAACCACACCCTATCTTGAGTAAACATCACGCTGTCACACATTGAAACTCCACCACTCTCACTAAGCCAGGCACAATTCAACACTTGGCCTCCATCAGTAGACGAAGGGAACCCTGGGGGCGTGAGGATCGGCAGGAGGTCTTCGAAGGTTGGAGTCGGTACCCTCTCATACAGTAGCTGTCTCGACGCATGAATGCGATCTTGCAATTCGCTGTCGGAGATCGGTATGAAATCTGTGCGTACCGGTGAGCTGATCAATTGAGGCCTGAAATCTACGTCGAGCACATAAATTATGAATTGTTCGTTATCGGCTACAACAGAAACCGCTACGTTGAAAATGCACCTTGATATGTTGAACTTTGGTCAGCAGTGATGGTATCACTGTCGTCTGATTGGAGAGAGAAAATATCAGCGAAGTCTTGGAAAAGTGGCTCCTCAACTTGACGATCCTCGTCTTGGGGTTCGGGAGTAAGGGTCACATTGTATATCCCATCTTTTCGGCCTGCACGGGATCAAAAATCGTAGCAAATTCGTGTTTCAAATCCGTCTCCCGATTCAAGATGAAGTGTCACACCGACACTTTTTTAATTACTCAATTAATATTTTCAGATCTTTTGAGCTTTTATTTCAAAATATTTCCATGAATATTGTTATTCGTATAGAAGCAATATCTATCGTGCCTCAAATTCCTGGCTCATCTGCTCGTGAATCTACAAGAAATTCATTTAATTGGAGTTGAAAATTTCAAATCGAAATGAATATGATCATTCAGACCTACCGAGAACACAACATTGTCTCATAAACATTTATAAAATGGTTACAAGAACCGCTGAAATAAATTTGAGATAAAAGCTTAAAAAATCAGACAATATTAATCGAGCGATTAAAAATGTGTTGTGGAGTATAAGAGAAGTCCTCCGAAAGAAAATAAAATTTGGCCAAAGGGGGATTTGAACCCACGACCTTTTGATCACGAGGCAAAAGATGTACCGATCGACGATCGAACACCTCTATGGTTCATTGTTCAAAGCTGCACATGTTCATCGGCTCCCCCGAGGGAGCTTGGATTTTAGGCATTGTTGTTGTGGTGTACCACTTGTCAGTCTGCTTGTCACACCAAAATGAGATAGTAATATCGTTGAAGAACCCGAATCGTCCGAATCCATTAGTGTTCGGTGAAATTAGGAGTGCGTATTGCAATTGACTGACACCATAAGCCTCGCCATAACCCGAAATAACCTAATGAACCAGGTCTCTCTTTGCCGTGTACGATATTTACATCTCTTCCGTGATTAAATGAGACGAGTAACTCTGCTGTTCATTGATTTCAGTTCGAATACTATTATAACTTTCTTGTGGTGGCGATATTTCGATCCGTTATTCCACAGCATCTTGAACGGGGCGCGTTCAGATCCTTTTTTCGGTGGGCGGAGTCATGGCGAAGTGGGGAGCGGGATCTGCTCATGACTACGAGAGGGTCACTAGCCGCATTCTTGGTAACCTGACTTGCATCGATAGTCGCGCACAGGTGACTGGTAATGCTATGAAACTCGATCACGTACATACACCACTTATTATATACACACGCACACACACACACACACACACACACACACACATACACACACACCGGACTCATCATATGATTTACGGCAAGTGGCAAGACGAATAGTCTCATGACACTCATCACTCACCCCAATGGTCTGAGATTTGCCAACGTCTACTTATACTCGAAGTCTTTGAATCAAAAAAAGTACAAATTCCTCGAAGCCGTGCTTCAGTCCGTTGGTGGAATAAAATTCTTTCCCTCTAGCGAGCATGAGTCAGTCGTTTCCCCTGACGACGCATTGCCAAATTCAATTATGATTTTCGATGATATACCTTGTGAAATACAGGATAGCATGAAAGCCTACTTCTGCATGGGGAGACACAAATCTGTGGACTGCTTCTATCTCTGTCAATCATATGCGTTTGTTCCGAAACACTTGGTCAGAGACAACGTTAATCTTCTGGTCATTTTCCGACAGGATGACACCAATGTTAAGCATGTTTACGACGACCATGTCAACTCAGATATGACATTCGCACGCTTTAAATAACTCTGCTCCTCGTGTTGGAGAGATGATAAGCATCGGTTCCTCGTCATAGATAAAGATAGACCTCTCAATGAGGGTCGCTACAGAAAAGGTTTCGATAGTTTTGCTATAAATATAGCCTGAATCAGCCAGCTTGACCAGTCTTTGAACAGATGTTGAATTACAAACATGGAAGACTATCCCCAACAGGAAAACGTGCTGCGTCGACTAGTTGAAGCTAGAGATGCTATCAAGAGAAAGTATAATTTGCTACAGCACGGTCAAGCTGAGACGGAGAAAGCTCTAGCGGAGACATTCAAACCTATCGTCGATCCTCTTGAGCAGCTCGTCTCGAGAGCAAAGTTACGCCCACCTCGTATCAAGGGGACAAGTAAAACCGAGGAGACCTTGCAAGCGACCGAGCCGACTGATACTGGTACTGAGGATGAGTATGGAACAGTGGTCAAAAATACATCAGCAGAGGAGACCGATGGACCAAACATCAACGAATACAAAGACTATCTGTCATTGTTGAAGAAGAAAGGGGAACATAGTAATGTCGATAAGCTCTACGGCGTTAGATTGGAGCGAGGGAAGACTATGATCGGGAACGTTGCCATAGATTTTACACAGGACTCGGTCATTGTCGATGGCGTCGACCATCCAAGGTCTGATGGACTGATGGATCTTTTATTTTTGAAAAAACCAAAGTCGCACAACAAGAAGTATTTGGCCAAGTACGAACGCATACTAGAAGCTTCAAATGTACATAAGAAAGGGTACAATAGCAGTGGGGAATTGCGGCAATTCAATAGATCGAAATTCACGAGCATCATAGCTCCACTATTCGCGAGCAAGAGGGGAGGATCAGTGTCGAGAGTTGATAAATCATTCTTGCCGAATTTTAAGGTCGCAAGACTTGGTTCATCAGTCGACTACGTATACTAGGATGATCCCAATGAACTAGTTGAACGTTTGCGCCTACTGATGGCCGAGAGAACCGCCGGTAATCCAAGCCACCACAACGAGATACGCTCGATATTGGAGGAACTGAATGAGCGAGGCTATATAAGCTAAGTACCCTCAATCTTCTCAATTAGTCCCAATATGGATGTCGATCTATTCGGACGTAAGCAAGGGAAGGGTGGCGGACAACGTGGCCCTCCCGGCATTGGGTTCAGATTAACTATTGACAATCAATACGACATGGACAACAAAAGACTTTGCAACGTGGCCGATCCGAGGGATATGGGAGACGTAGTCAACTTAGAAACAATGTTGCAGTTCATCCAAGACTCGTCACAGAAGGTGCAAATGCGAATCAAGGAGATGAATGGAAACTTCCTCAATTCTCAGAATGAGATACTGAGAGATATCGACATTTCCAACCGAGTGATCTTCGCATTGATTCAAAAACAAGAACTACCGGATGACTATTTGAATAAGTACAGCTCGAATGCAGATAGATGATTCATTCCTCAATCGAATGTTGAATATGGAACAAGTGGTAGAGGAGCTCCATAAGCCTGCGCGACGGAACTATCCACGTCGCAAGTTTGAGATGCGGGGCTTGCATGAGACGTGGCAGGCCGATTCAGTAGAAATGCTGCCTTACGCTAGAGTTAACAAGGGATACAATTATCTGCTGGCAGTTATTGACGTTTCCTCCAAATTTGCTTGGGCTGTACCGGTGAAAAAGGAGACTGGTACAGACGTCACGGCCGCTATGAGTTCTGTGTTCCGTCAGGGACACGTTCCAAAAAATCTCCAGACAGACAACGGGAAAGAATTTTACAATGCCGAGTTTCAAGGGCTCATGGACGAATACAATATTAATCTCTACTCTACATACAGTAATATGAAGGCATCAATCTGCGAGCGCTTCAACCGCACGTTGGAGAATATGATGTGGAAACGCTTCAGTCTACGTGGAAGTTACCAGTGGCTCGACATATTGCCTGGTCTACTAGAAGAGTACAATGGGAAAAAACATCGCACTATTGGCATCGAACCAAGAAACGTTACTCTTCGCAATGAACAAAACATCTTGCAATTGTACAATGACGGAGACCTACCCCGGTACAAGCCGAAGTTCAAGGTCGGAGATCATGTGCGCGTCAGCAAACTGAAGCATGTATTTGAGAAAGGCTACACGCCAAACTGGACAACAGAGATATTTACCATTAGGAGAGTGGCCATGACGAATCCAGTGACTAACCAGCTTAGAGATTATTAAGGCAACGATGTTTCCGGAGGATTCTATGAACAGGAACTGTCTCCATCCAAGTACCCTGATGTGTACCTAGTTGAAAAGATCATCAGGGGGAGAGGAAACCAAGTCCTCGTGGAGTGGTTGGGTTTTGATGATACCCACAACAGTTGGATAGATAGAGATGAAACTTAAAAGGAAAAGGGGAATGAGAGTGACAGAGGCCCCGCCACCGCCCTTGTCTGTGGAGTCTACCCGCCTCATATACGAAGCCACTACTCCTTCATTGACTCTCATTTCTCAACTTTATTATCACAAAACTTATTAACAACATGTTCATTCAGACTTCAATGGGTAAAATTGAATTCCTGCATCGTTGCGCTTCAACACAATACTCTTCTTGTCGGCGGTATTCATCATGTTCAAATTTATCTCTGGATTGGCGCAAAGAAACAAGCAGACTTTCTTAGGTAGAAAGACGTCGAACTCGTCGTCTATCGAAGCGACGATTTTTGGTCCATATTTGGTGTTTACATGCTTGAGCTGAGTTATTATGTAAGGACGATCTTTGTCCAGGTCGGAGATTTTTAGTGTGGGTAAAAAGCCACCCTGGGCCACTTGATTCAGTTCGGAGAGATCCATCTGGAAGAAATTATTATTTGAGACTGGCTCTAGAGCATGTTCCAAGAGATCACCCCCGGGTGCTCAACCTGTGCAGCTGCTCAGATTATCCAGGTGTCTGGCTCTTTTCACTGCCGGTTCACCAACAAAATTGAGCTCCGACTCTCTGCTCACTCGCTTATAAAGAGGTCTCCCCTCCACCGACACTTGACTCTGATTGGTTGCCGAGTCCTCTACCCTTTGAAGACTGTAGTGACCGTGAGGGAGGGTATCGGTGCTTCCTGGGAGGAGATGGCGCTTGTTGTCATTAGAACTCAGTACAACTTTTTTGCGCACCTCGGTCCGCAAGACATGAAGCCTCGAGCGGATAGTTGTCTGCTCTCTCACCAAGAATCCGTTGTCCAGGAGAGTCTTCACATAATCCTCGAAGGTCACTGTTCTTAATGTAGGAGCTCGCACCCCTTTTGCCTTCTTGGTGACGTCGCCTCCAAATACTTTGTATGCGTAGAGCTTACTGCGCATACCGCAAAAGTGGGTCACGAGACGGCCATTGAGTTCCTCGGACATGAGACCAGGAACTCTATTGTTCAGAAGGGGAATTCCGTATACATTGTTGGGCTCATACCCAGAGGTGTCTCACTCGGTCGGATTGTCTCTCATGACATGATACATGTTGGTATCTTGGACCTCGTACAGCAAGCTGTCGGTGTCTGTGTACATGAGCTTCGACTGGGGTACTTTCTCCTTCATGAAATCATAGTGAAACCGATACAATTGGGTCTTCGAGATGTCCAGCACGCTGAGTCCCGTAGAGATCGGTTTTGTGATTGTCACCACCGCCATGGTGAGCTGTATTGCAACCACATCGTTTTCAAATATCGCACAGCTGTGGAAATTTGGTTTAGATATATAGTATTCAGCGCCGAATCGCCCGTCCCACTTCTGCGGCAGCTTTACGATAATCCGCTTCAGCTCATCCTCCATCAATTCACCGAATACTGAGTTGTTCATTAACTTATAGAACATTTTCTCGAAGTCGTTCTTTGAATTTTGGCGTTTTTCAGTATTCAAGTCGATGTAGCTTGCGAGCCAAGGTTTTCGTTTGAATTGAAGAACTCTATGAATCTTCTTGAGTTGAAGACCATGGGCGAGAGCCTGGAGATGAAAAGCTCATGTAATATACTTCCAAAACCATCGTTTCTTCCGTGTTACCTGTTTAAGAGTCCTATAATGCACAACATATCTCTCTTTGTTGAAGAGCGTTGTGAGCAGTTCCTTTTGTGTTGACCCAGGAGGTGCTTTATGTTCGGGACACATCGGCAGATCCTTGTGATGGTCATGAATCTCCGAGGGATAGCAAAGATCAACCTCTAAAATGTAACCAACATCGGCGTCGTTAGGAATTCGGCTAATATCGTCGATAGTTGTAGGATCGACCCATTTGAAGCCTTCGTAGGGTAGAGCTTGCTTCATAGCCCACCCGTATAAGTTATTGACGTCAAAATACATCAGGTACTTATCAGGCTTAGTAGGGTCATAGTCCTGGCCCATGTACGGATTGTTAGCCTCTGAGAACCGATTACTGCATTGGCTAATACCTGCGGAGCAAGGCACTGACTGAATAAAAAACGCTGGTCAGGGAAGTATAGTGTTGATTGAAACTTATCGCCCCTGATGCCACGCTTAACAAAGTTCAGCATGTCGATATCTGTGAAGAGTTCCAGGGAAATCCCCGTTTCTTTGAGCATAGCATCGAAGGCAAGTCCTGGACGGTGTGATAGTGCGCTGGATCTAGTTTATACGTCTTCAAACACGTGTCCCTGAAGTTTTCAAAGACGCCGGCGAAAAGGATGACGTCAGTCTTCGGATACAGATCTGAGTATTCTCCCAGAGTCTTAATTTGAAATTCCTCCCACACTTTTCTTGCGTGGTTGTATTCCTCTTCAGAAACACCTTTGCCATTGAGACTGCTGTAGAAAGCTTTCCGTGGCGGGAGTTGTTTTTCGTCGAGTTTTCCATAGTTTGTCGAATATTCATAAGGGAATACTAGTTTTTCCTTCAAGAGAGAGACTTGATCCAGAGTATACTGCCCACCAAAGACTTGCTCAATAATCTTGTATCCGGTGAGGTAAGAAGAAAGTTTATCGAGAGATGAGGCCATGAACCTGAATGAGTCGATGAATCGCAGTTGAATTTTCATGCCTTTCATGTACTTCGTGAAAGATATGTATCTTTCTTTCGTCTGTGGTATCAACTTAACATCTCCCTCGTAGCAACGCACAAGTTCCTTGATGAACAGGTGCGAATCATAGCCTGAAAGGTTATGGAATACGACCGGAATCACTTTTGAGGTCCTGTAATTAAGATTACAACTGTTTTGGGCTGCATCCCGATACCTGAAGGAAAGGTTGATAATCAAGTTTCACAGCAATGATCATGCAGAACGAGGGATGAATCAATTTACCTCCCGGTGAAGTGGCAGTGGTCACGGACTTTGAGGTCTTTGGGGTTGAAAAATTTGTGACAGACATGACATCGTGTAGCTGTATTGAATGATAGTTTCTCTTGATCCGTTAAAGTATCCATCGGACGTGGATTGGTCAAAGCATTCTCAAGGTTTTGAGCCAGCTTATGTAATTCCATAACCAGCCACTTCGCAGGGCTATCCTCACCTTCCTTGCGTCGATAGGTCTTGAAGTGTGACAACTGATCATCGAAGCTGCATTTGATGTAGAGACCAGCACTGACAGGTTCATGATGATGACGTATATGTTCGTCACCATCCACGGGCTCCAGCATACATTCGAAATCTGCATAAAACACGAATGGTACCTTCTCTGCACGGAAGTAACTCGAAAACTCGAGAGAAGCATCGACGGGGTCAGGAAGTTTTACCCTGCATTTGTGAATCTCAGCGCAATCGAGTGTGTGCCGCTTCAAAAAGTCTTCGGGGCGAAATATATGTAGACAGCGGTCGCAAATCCAAGATTTGTTACAGCGTCCGGAGACCTGGCTGTAGACAAGACGTGACAGAGATTTCACCCAGACGTAGTGGAATCTGGGAGCACCTTCATCCTCAGCTCTTTCTCCACTAGTCTTATTGTCATAATCCTTCTCAACAAGAAGAATGTGGATATGTTTCTTCTTATAGGTTGGAGCAATGCGACAAGTTATCACCTCAAACTTGCCCCCTTTCTTCTCCAGCATGAACAGATTGATTGAAATGTTCTTATTCTGGCGCTCAAACTTCGGGATATCTTTGGGAGCGAATGGGAAGTCAATCCCATCGAAGTTCAGTTCTTCCTCATATTCTTTGTAGTGACTCAACCGCTGTGGATTCCGCCCAGCCGGATGCAAAGCTGAAAGCACCGCCCACATGAAACATTTGTCATCATTGATGTTCTGCACATTAATGCATGCTTGTCGGTTGGCAATTGGTTCAGGTAGTGGAATGTAGGAGCCTGGTCGCATGGGGTTATATTCATTGATGTTGACGACGAGATGCGGAAATTGACCGCATGGACCACCCCGATTCGTGTCCTCCAAACTCTTCGACATCCTTCGCCATGACTGTGTGGACGTTGGTTTCAAACCGCTCACTGAGATCAGAACTCACGTCAACGACCTCGTTCTTGGTGTCGAAAGGAACGAGTTCCACCACTTCTCCATCGTTTCTCAACTTCGAGAACTCGATGTAGAGCATTGTGTTGATCTTGAGTGTTCGATGCTGAGCAACGAGCTCCGAAACTTGCTCTTCGAAAACTGCTTTGGCAGCATCCATGAAGCTGTTGATGTCGAGGTGATGCAGGTTTGTGATAACGCCAGTCACTATCCGTCGATCGAATGCGAATCTCACGCTGCCCCACTTGACACCTGGATCCTGATTGTCTGGCCACTCAACATGTGGCTGCTGGCTGCTGGCATCTGGCTGCTGTCTGCTTGCATCCATCGGTTCCAACCCGGATGCCTGAGCTACAAGCTCTTCCACCCCAACTCGGGTCCAAAATTCGTGTTCCAGCCGATCTTGAAGACTTTGAAGCTGAGCAAGTACGGACTGGAAACTTTCTCTCAGTCCATGGTTGAGATGACGTGACGTGATAAGCTGGCTCACAGAAGTTACAGTTTCCTTTGAAATGATACACCAGTCCCACATATCTCTGAATGAAGCGTCTCCAGATGTGATACGCTGCAGAGAACCACGAAGTCGTCTGGCGATTTCGTAAAAATGATGTGGAGTATTTGCTGGAAAAAGGAGTGATATGTCGATACATGTTCTCTTGGTCATCATGTGAATACAATGAAGGGACTTACCATCCTCAACGCCATTGTCTGGTTCTTCTGGGGAATGCTGGTCAGTCACATTATCTGACTGTAGACCAGATCCAGAGGCAACAAGTTCTCTCGCCCCCACAAGTTGCCAGAACTCATAATCCAGCAGATCATGGATATTCTGAAGCTGTATGGAAGCGGAACGGAAGCTCTGTCTAGCTTCTTCACTCAGCTGAGTCGATCTCAGGATACCATTCAATTTGCCCAAGCTTTCCTCAGCCATCAGGCATTTATCCCAGATATCGCTGAAAGTCATACGACCCGCCTCAATGATGCGCAGAGCATTGCGCAGCTGTTGGGCTAACTCACAATAATACTGTGGAGTATCCATATCGGCTGGTCTATTACGAAGAAATTCATCGAAAATGGAAGAGTGTTTGTCACGGAGTATTACTAGCCTATGGCGAGAAAGGAACCTGCATTACCGACCGAGGGAGAAACCTTCTCACCGAGCGTTGGTTAGGATGATACCTTCATGGTAGATTGAAAGCCACCAGAGGGGCCCAAGGGGGATCCACTACACTCATGGTGGGGCCTCTCTGGGGATTATTGACTGAGATACGGCCGGAAGACCTTGAAATATGGCTTATGGGTTAGAGAGTTGGGTTTTGGAGCAACTCACCTTTTGGAGACACGTGGGTTATGGAGCAAGTTGGGTTATGGAGCAACTCATCTTTGGGAGACACATGGGTTATGGAGCAAGTTGGGTTATGGAGCAACCCATCTTCGTGAGACACATGGGTTGTGGAGCAACCCATCTTTTGGAGACACATGGGTTATGTGGCAAGTTGGGTTATGGAGCAACACGTCTTCCGGAGACACTTGGGTTATGGAGCAAGTTAGGTTATGTCGGTCAAGAGCACACCCTCTGGCGGTGTGACGTAGTAGCTCATGCACCTTCACTCACAATGCGTTTTTGAGGTTATGTACCGTGAGGATGAGCTAAGGTCTGGGGGCTACCGGCTATTATACTCTCTAGAGTACATGAGACTTCCTTGAGGTTATATAGGCATAATGAATATGATCCCCGGTCGGTAATGACAAGGCATGAATTGTGTACGCAAAGAGGCTGAATGAAACCCCTCGTCTGAGGTTGTAGTTAAAGCTAGGTACTCGCCGTGCTGCTGCACTGATCTCCGGAATCGCGTCGGCTGCTGAGCCAGATGTGTCGTCTGCTGAGACAAATTTGGCGTCTGCTGTACCTGGTGTCGTCCGCTACACTAGATACGTCGTCTTCTGGCACAAGACACTGAGTATAATCACTTTGTTCGCGGGTGTGGCACGCTCGGTAGTCGTAACGTTCGACCTCGTTTTAGACACTGGGTATGAGCACTAGGTTAGAGCACTGGAGCACGGGAATACTGGAGAACTCAAGCCACCAAAGGATCGTTTCCAACTGACGCGCCCGACGGCACACACCCGTATATATATAAGGTCGGGGATGGAAGCTTCTAGAAGGATCGAGAAGCTTGCAGAAACCGCTGGAGCAGGCTTCCACACGCTCATGTTGGTGCAATGAATCAGACCAGTTACTTCTCGAATTTTCTAGCTCTTTCTCCATTGGCTCGGTGATGCAACAGAAGCATCTAGAGCTCACAGGGGTTGGTGGAGCAGGATGGCACACGTTCACATCCTGCATCTCCTGTTTGGAATAGCACCAATCGTTTCTCAAACATTCTGACTAGAATATTCGAGCTCACCTCGGGAGCAAACGTCAGGTTATCTGGCGTGACCAGCGAAGCAGTGTATCTCAACGATATTTCTGGAACATTCTAGAAGTTTCTCACACATTATAGAACTAGATACTTTCACGTATGGGAGACGGCTGCCGTGTGTTTCCTCATTATCCCCTCCTCTACAGGAGAATTAGTGGGGCTCTAGATGTCAGAGTGGGGGTGGACGAGCTCATCATGTCGAGGATGTATAAGGGAGGCAGATCGCGGAGAAGCTCAGTAGCCGTCAGGATGGATTACATTCTGGACGTCCAGGGTTTCCTAACCTACAACAACGACTTCGTAGGCAAGGAGGTGGCCATTCTGGTTTCCGAGAAAGCTGTTGCTGTCGTTTACCACTTCCAGCCTCCTCACTCATGGCATACACTGGCTCGGGAGCATAAGTCAAGTAACCGCTGGTTGGAAAAAAACTTCCACGGTTTGAGATGGGGTGCTGGAAACGTTCCTTACAGCGAGGTTAAGACGGTCCTCCAGAACAAGCTGGGAACTGCGAGGAGGGTCTTCGTCAAAGGGTTGGAGAAGAAGAGATGGCTGGCGAATCAGCTACCCTTCACGTGGGTATTGGTATCGACACACTGTCGTCATCAACCTAACCTTTCCATTCCGTTACAGCTTGATCGATGACTTCGGGGAGCTCGGCTGCCCGGCTTTGAGAAGAATACATCTCGCGGACATGGCGCTGTGCAATCTCTACCCTGAGCATTTTGAAACCTCCAGCGCGGTGAAAACTGCGCACAAGCTCCAACAGTGGATGATGAACAATCGCCGGTATCAGCAGACTTTCATCCGCGACCCTGACGACGACGAGGGTGAGGATGTGGTCGACTCGAGCTCTACGGGAGTTGGTCCACCGGGTCACCGCCCCCTCTCCTCAGCTGAGCGCGAAAAAATCTACACTCTGTACAATTGATTGGAAATGAAGATTCAAAAAAAAAATCGGAGGTCAATACGGAGAGGTTGAAGGCCCTGAATGTCCTTTATCTGTGGTAAGAGACATACAGAGCGGGAAGGACCTCACGGGCAAGGGCAATGTAGGGGCCCTTGTCACCTCCCTTAAAAAAAAAAAAATTAATGGTGGAACAGTCTCAGAACTGAAAATTGTAGAGGGGCCTCTCGGGGCATTACCCGCTGAGATACGACCGGAAGACCTCGAAATATGGGTCATGGAGCAAGTTGAGCTATGGAGCAACAGGTCTTTCAGAGATATATGGATTATGGAGCAACACATCTTCAGGAGCAAGTTGGGTTATGGAGCACAGTATGGAAAATTGAAGAGGGGTCTACACCGGACTGAATGCACTTGTCGGTGGGAGGGGGGACTTTTCTCGGGGCATTATCCGCTGAGATATGGGTTATGGAGCAAGTTGGGTCATGGAGCAACCTTTCTTCCGGAAATACATGGGTTATGGAGCAAGTTGGGTTATGGAGCAAAGTGTGGAAAATCAAAGAGGGACCCATGGAGGACTCAATGTACTTGTCGCGGGGCCTCTCGGCGCATTATCCGATGAGATATGGGTTATGGAGCAAGTTGGGTTATGGAGCACAGTAGGGCAAATTGAAGAGGAACCCACGGAGGACTCTTTGCGCTTGTCGCGGGGCCTTTCGGGGCATTATCCGATGAGATAACGGTCATGGAGCAAGTTGGGTCATGGAGAAAGTTGGGTTATGGAGCAACCTGTTTTTTGGGAACACGTGGGTTATGGAGCAAGTTGGGTTATGGAGCACAGTGTGGAAAATGAAAGAGGGAGCCACGGAGGACTCGATGCACTTGTCTCGGGGCATTATCCACTGAGATATGGACGAGAGACTTCGAAATATGGGTTGTGGGTCAGAGAGCTGGGTTGTGGGTTAGAGAGTTGGGTTATGGGGTCGAGAGTTGGGTTATGGGTTAGAGAGTTGGGTTGTGGTTTAGATAGATGGGCTGAGAGATAGGTTAGAGAGTTGGGTTATGGGTTGGAAAAATGGGTTTGGGGGTTGGGTTATGGGTTGTAGAATTTGAGAGAATATTGGGTTATGGGTTGGGTGTGCTTGTACCATCCTCCTTGCTAAAAGGATAGGGCTGTGCTCGTACTATCATGTGCTCGTGCCAACCTTACAAGGCTACCGCTTCATACAATACCCATGATAGAAAAACGGGCAATTTTTTACGCCAGCTGAGCGTGAAAGCCCTAGCTGGGCGGTCACCCATCCCAATAATGAATCGCAGAAACCTTTCTTAACCTGAATTTTCCTCCAGAAAGGCTTGCGCAGCCGGCGCTGGTGACTTTCCTATCTGTTGACAATGGAACATGAGAATACTTGTTTTACTGAGTCAAAATGTTGTCCGGGAATCACCACCCAAGTATCCATCTCACAATATGAAGTGATCAAGTAGTATTTGCCCTCCACACTCTCCATCAATTCTTGCACTACCCCTCTGACTTAGTCATCAATAAAATTTAGTACCAAACTCGAAAAATAATAGCACTATAAGTTGAAAGTATAAATACGCATCAATTGTTCGACTGCATTCTTGACTTTGCCGACAACAGACTAAGTTTCGCCTTACGGAAGAGTATCCTTGATATACACATTTTAGACTCCAGATAGATATATCCTCGATGGTGCAGTGGTCTGAGCGTCGTGGCTACAAGTCCAAAATTTTATTGTTCGAAATACGTTTCTTCTCTAACCAGTTGAGACACTCGACCACACGAAACATGCGAAAGCACCTCAGAAAGCGCCGAAATAATAATTACTTTCAATAAATGAATTCTGAAATATCACCTGAAATATCACCTGCTAAATCATCTGATATATCAACCGATATATCACCTGATTTTTTCGGCGGGGAGCTTTTCTGACGCGAGTGAGTGTGTGCGCATAAGTTCGATATATGAGCACATTTACACCGAAACGTAGTTTGAAAATTGAGTTATTCTTGATGGAGATAAACGTTTTCAGAGACATTTCGTCGCGTGCGGCTCTGTAATTAAGATTATCGACCTGTGCGTCGTGACATGGAAGTAATAATCTGAATAAACGCCGTTTTGTATTTTTCTAATAACTCGAGAGTAATCATTTCGAATTGATAATTAATGTGTCCACAACCCAGAATCTTTTGCGTTTTTTGGGTGTTCTCCTAATTTCCCCCACCGTCCCGCTCTCCGTGGCAGGGGGGACCTGGTTTTGCTCCGATCCGGACAAAAATGGATTAGGTAACGCGGGTGGGTTTGGACATTTCCAGGTGACCCAACTTGCCCCGTTACAAGATTTGCTTTTTTGTTGCATCGTATGAAGGGTTGCATCGAATCTCGTTCCACCGAGCCAAGTCGGTATTTTACTCCCTCATACGAGAAATAAAGGAAAAATAGAGGAACTCCTTTTCAAAAGGTAGACTCTTTAGGAAAGGATGGAATGATTTATATTCATCCAGTTTGAACTAGTGGATGCGGACTGTCTGTAGCAATTGTGTACTTCCTCTTCGAGGAAACATCGGATCGTAAAAAGGACGAGTCATCGGCGATTGATACATACCTTTCGATTGACCCCATTGGTTATCCAACCGGATTCTTTCTCAAGTGGTTTGGAGCGAGAAGTGAGGACCACTAGATACTGCATATCGCGCCAAGTGAGAGTGGGATTAGCTTCAAGAGCCAGAGCAACGATTCCGGCGGCCAATGGTGCGGAGGCTGATGTACCCGTGTGTTCGACTGTACAGATATGATCATCACGCAAGCTTGCATCCATATCAACGGTCGTGACACTCTTGTCGTTTCCTGGTGTACCAGATGAATACGTTGATGCTAATGTAGAACTACATTCCTCTAAGTACCATGGTTTATATCCTCCTTGGGTGGCCGACGATATGGATAATGTGAATATACTGTTCGTGTAACCATCACAATTGCACGAATCTGTATGTCTTCCTCCATTCCCAGAAGCCCATACGAAGATAGATCCCTTGCCTCGACGTCCCTGGGGGTTAGAATAAGAGGATTTAAGGACTACATCATCCATGGTGCTTGCTCACCGTCAAACTGGTAGTGTATATTTTTGGAAGGTATGCGAGTTGGAGATGATTGTACATGATTGTCTGCCGAGTAATTTATGTGGGTAGAATATTTTCGCGGATATGTAGGGCCAAATCCCCTTTATGGGTGAAGACCATAAAATGGTCCCAGGTAGAGACCCATCTACCTGGAGGGTCGCTAGTCCCAGGGACCACCATCATAATAGATCAATCCCGCGGGGAAGCGGGATCTCAAGGGCTGTTCCTTCGAAATGGGACTGCCTCAAAGCTTATCGACTCATTTTGAATAATTGAAAATGGTTTGGATGAGAAGTGGTACGAATATTGATAGCTGATTCCTGGTGGAAGAATGATAACTCTGGGAAGCAAACTGGCATTCCAGGTATAACCGATGGGAGGTTTATTCGATTATGTCGTTCGGAGAGCTCTGAGCGCTCCGAGCGTTTCGAGCGGTCTGACTTTTGCATCACCGAACGCGCCTTCGGACAAAAGTTCGCTCGGAGCGCTCCGAACGCTGCGTCTGAGATTTCGGGTTGCGGAAAGGGGAGACAGCCTGTTTCCAATGCTGTGGACGATTCCTCCTCTCTCCGTGGCTGAAAATCTTGGAAGGAGCGTTCGGAGCGCTCCGAGCGAACTTTTGTCCGAACGCGCCTTCGGTGATGCAATTGTCAGACCGCTAGGAGCGCTCAGAGCGCTCCGAACTACATAATCGAATAAACCTATTGTTTAACCCGAGTTTTGTCGAGGCAAGGCACGCACACCGACCTTTGTCCATTCTTCTTGATGGTGTGAACCATACGAGTACATTGAGTGTTCTAAAGAGAGGGGGGCCGTCGCACGAGGAAGAAAAATCACTGACCGGTACAATACAGGCAGCCCCCGCTATTCGCGGTCCCGGTATCCGAGGAATTCGCTTATTCGCGGTTTATGATTTGCGGTATTCCCCGGTATTCGCGGTGCCCTGACTCGCTTATTCGCGGTTTGGATCTAGATCTTCGAGATAACTTAGCTCATGAAACGTGAATTTTCGATGAATTTCATCCGAATGTGTTCTTCAAAACCAACTTTGTGATTGAGTGTTTATCATTTCGAGGGTGTAGCTATTGTTATTGTTTTCCAAGACTGATTAATTGGCTATACGGCACAGTTATTCGTGCACCTGTGTACTATCTCAATTCTACTCATGGCACCGTGTCTAGAAAGAACGCATATTCGTCAATTAGGAAACGTAATAATGAATTGTGAGCCTTTCGAAAGAATTCGAAATGTCAAATTTGCTTGCCACTAAAGGAAAGAATGGACGAAATTCTTAGAACTTCCAATGGTCACTCACCAGAGACTGTATGGTCGTCAATCTCGCTAGTCAAAGGCGACAGAGCTCTTCACCCGCACGCTCGTGGACGGATTTTCCCAACAGATTTTCGAGTGAATTCCAGTGGTTTTTCAATCGTATCATACTGTTACTTAGTATCTTTCACATATTGAGTCAACTTGCTAGGCTTTTTACATGAATTTGTTTATTAAAGATGATGTGTCGATTTTTCACTTACCCACTTTCTACAATCGACGTATGTATACGTAACCCCCCTTTTCCCATAAGCCCAAGGTCCCGGTATTCGCGGTTTCGGTATTCGCGGCATTTCATTCATACGCATTAACCGCGAATAGCGGGGGTTGCCTGTAATGCATCACTATCAACCCCCAAGAAACACGCTAGATTGGAATGACCCCAGCAGAGTTATTTTGAAAATGCGGCACATGCAAACGCCGTGAGCTCAGGTGCGCGACTATGGCCAAATGACTAGTTTTCACGACAGTTCCTACGTTTCTTGTGTTCCTCTCCATTTTGCGTGGTGTTAGGTTATAACCTCTCAGAGTCCTCAAATCCAGCCAAACTGAGATGAGAGCGAGTAACACTTGTGTAATGGCTAAAGTCACACGCGAAGAAGGACGCACCGCTACAGTCGGGGTACCGTGTCAGAATGGAAACCCCATTTCAGACGTCAGATTCTTGGAGAACGAACAATTTTACGTGGGGGTTTCCATTTGAAAATTCAAAGTTACCCCCGATGGGGCGAATTGGGAGGTTTGGAGGGAATTTGGGGGGGCACATCTGAACCTCCATTTGATATCCACAACTTTTGTATCGAACATTTTTTTGCACGACGTAACCCTGAGAAGATACGGGGGGGGGGGGGGGGGGGTCCGGTACTTCGTAGGTTATTATGACCCCCGTTCACCCCTAGGGGTCACCTTGACAAATGTCACAAAGACTGATCTGGACGTAAAATTTCTCGTCCTTTCAGAATCGGACGTCAAAAATGGGGGTTTCCATTCGAAAATTCAAAGTTAGCCCCGATGGGGCGAATCGGGGGGGTTTTGGGGGAATTTGGGGGGCACATCTGAACCTCCATTTGATATCCAACAACTTTTGTTTGGAACATTTTTTTGCACGACGTAACCCTGAGAAGATACGGGGGGGGGGTCCGGTACTTCGTAGGTTATTATGACCCCCGTTCACCCCTAGGGGTCACCTTGACACATGTCACAAAGACTGATCTGGACGTAAAATTTCTCGTCCTTTCAGAATCGGACGTCAAAAATGGGGGTTTCCATTCGAAAATTCAAAGTTAGCCCCGATGGGGCGAATCGGGGGGGTTTTGGGGGAATTTGGGGGGGCACATCTGAACCTCCATTTGATATCCAACAACTTTTGTTTGGAACATTTTTTTGCACGACGTAACCCTGAGAAGATACGGGGGGGGGGGGGTCCGGTACTTTTTGGACATACTGTATACAATTCAAAGTTGTGCTCCTACATGCATTGTTCGATAGCACATTCTATAAAGAGAACGGTTAATCTTCTGCAAATACCAGGCTCGATCCCCATCGTGGGCAAATTTTCCTTGTAATTTTTTCATTGACATGAATTTTGATCATTATGGTTCAAATTTGTTGATTTCATTCCCAAAAATCTCGTAAATTTGCGTACACAGGACAATTTGGATAATCGCCCAAATAATGTATAATCTACGATAAAAACTTTCTGTATCCCAATACGAATACTACGCAGGAAGGAATTCAAGAGTTATCAGAATGTAAATAATACAATTTTTGGAAATAAAATGGAGGAATCGGAACCATAATTATTTCAAAAAATCGACGTCAAAGAAGAACTTGCAAAAAAAATTTGCCTACATCGGGGACCGGACCTGGAATCTGCAAAAGATTAACAATACTCCCTATCAACTGTGCTATTAAGCAATGCATGTAGGAGCACTTCTTCATGTTGTATATGAATCGTAATATCGCGGCTTCGCAAATCATCCTCAATCACATTATCAGACCGTAGAACTTCCAACTTACAAGGGGACGACCGGGTCCCCGGAACACTGATCCTGTCTAAACTTTTTTTACAGTTTTGTATCACCCAGTATATGAAAAAACCAGAGTGACTCCGTCAAATAGGCCTCCTGTCCAGAGCTACAGCCAAATACATTAACATTGCTAGTATATCTATATATACAACTTTTTGAAATGAGCCAATATGAGCAATGATAATCTCAGTGGCTGTATCTTTGGTCAGGAGACCCGTTTGGCAGAGTAACTCTGGATTCTTCATATTCAAGGTAGAACAAAGTCGTGAGGAAAACTTGGACAAGATTGGTGATCCGGACACCTGGTCCTCCCCTTGTTAGTGAAATTTGGCTATATTTACACATTTATCCTCGCATTTATCACTCTCCATACAAATGCTGAGAGGGTGGCAAGCAATGAATTTATATATGCATAACATATAAGCAGGTGTATCGACTATTATTTTGTTTGATTGTAAGTACTGCAATGGCGACCGATTAGTCCGAACGCGGGCATCCCGTCTGTTTTTTTGGGGCGACGCTCGAGCTCAGGTCGGGCGACCGCCCGAGAACCCGAGTTTGTTTACGTCCGCAATATTCCGACGTGGTGCCCCGACTGTAGTCCGAATTTTCAAAACCCCGTTGGATAAAAATGTAAAATTCATAACAGAGTTTTTGATATCATGCAATCTGCAAATATGAAACAAGATGTTACAAAGAGCGCTATAACAACTTGAGTTGATAGTATATAACCCGGTAATGGCTAGAGAGCAGCAGCAGTAGCAGCCCGTGGCCACGAACGAGAAGAAGAAGAAGAAGCGGTGCGTCCTTCTTTGCGTGCACATCTGCCTTCTGGTACAGAGAGATATAGCCAAGGAAGTTAGAAGGAAAAGGAAGCGAGTAATAGCGAGAAATCCTCTCTCTCTGATTCAGTGTGGTTATATGGATACGTGGAAGTTCTATCCTAATGATTTATATTCTTTCACATCAGTATCGTGGAGGGCCCTTTTCTCAGTAAGTAACATACCAAAATTTGACAAAGGCTATACAAATCCCTTCAGCAGAGCCAGGTGTAGCCTAACTTCACACGCAGAGAATGGAATCCTATTGAAAAAAATCATGTAATGCGCATGACATAAAATCGTGATGTCACGTTTTCTAAAAATCATGAGTAATAAACTTGTCAATTCGTGACATGAATCGGGAGGAGTAAAATGATATCATGAAACCTTGTCATGAAGTTTTGTCATGAATTCTCGTCACGATTTTTCGGATTTTCCGCGGCCTGGGTCATGTCATGGTCAGTTATCATGGGACTTTGTCATGAACTTTTGTCATAAATTTACACATCTTTTACATGCTCTAAGTCATGTCATGGGACCTTGTCATGATCCTTTGTCATGAATTTACAGATTTTTGAAAATTTGTGTCTAGATCGCAACTAAAAAAGCCAGTTGTATGGAGAGAAAGGTTATTAATAAGGTCCGACTAAAAAAAACGAAGAAAAATCTTTCCTGACAACTATATTTATTTTAGAAAATTTCGACCGAGACCGGGGCGCGAATCTACGCACCGCCAAGCGCCTCAGATTCTAAGTCCGACACCTTACCTTGGGGCCAGCAAGGAAGATTGGGAGAGGAGTAGTTAAAGGCATACTTATAGTGCGGGTCGCTATAGCTATACTTGGAGAGTAGCGGGTACATAGTAAGCGGTGTTTGGAGCGGCAATCATCATCGCTATTATATATGATGAATGTTTAAGTGTATGTATGAGCAACGGAGCGCTCACTGTATATAATATATAGTTATAGCGACCCGCACTCCAAGTATGCCTCTAACTACTTCTCTCTCAATCTTCCTTGCTGGCCCCAAGGTAAGGTGTCGGGCTTTGAATCTGAGGCACTCGGCGGTGCGTAGGTTCGCGCCCCAGTCTCGGCCGAAAATTCCTGAGATAAATATAATTGCCAGTAATGATATTTTCATTTTTTTTCGGTCGACCCTTATTAATAAACTCTTTTTCCATACAACTGGCTTTTTTAGTCGCGAAGTAGACACAAATTTTGAAAAATTTGTAAATTCATGACAAGGATCATGACATGCCTCAAAGTATGTAAAAAACTGGTTAATTCATGACAAAAGTTCGTGACAAGGTCCCATGACATGGCCCAAAGCATGTAAAAAATGTGTGAATTCGTGACGAAAGTTCATGACAAAGTCCCATGACAACTGTTCATGACATGACCCAGGCCGCAGAAAATCCGGAAAATCATGACGAAAATTCATGACAAAACTTTATGACAAATGTTTATGACAAGGTTTCATGATGTTATGTTACTCCTACCGATATCCGTCACGAATTGACAAGTTTATTACTCATGATTTTTAGGAAATGTGACATCACGATTTTATGTCATGCGCATTACATGATTTTTTTCAATAGGGAATTCTTCGTGCAACTCTTGGTTCATCTTGTGAGATATGAGATAAGTCTTATGACCTTGATAATAACTAGTAGCAAAATATGTCTGGTGCGATCTATAAGCATCTGTTGTGAAATGCATTAAAAATATTGCAATCTCTAACATGATGAATAATAATGAGCCGAATGAGATACAGTTTCCCTTTATCCTTCCATATCTCTTTCCGTAGCTCACGAAGTCTCTAATATATGGATGATAATGGACTGTGGTACTGAATGATGCGATACCAAGAATTGGGAATAATCCTCGTAGCAACAGAGTGTGGATATAGAATCCAAATGGTGCCAAATGTTTTTCCCATCTATTTAGCTCGCTAGAGAACCATACGACCACCATATTGGTGCTCCGTTCTCATCTAAATCAAAATGTATCATGATTTAGTTTCAAGATTCTTCAACGCCGGCCTCAAGATTTGAAATAAGTTTTCTGATGAATTAGTATTCCAATCCATCATTCAGCTGTGAAAGTGTAGGCTCAGATTATTAAACAAATGCCAGGTACTGGAATCGATCTTGAACATTATCTTCAATTTCTTATCTCCTCTTCAGACACCAATTGGAAGAGAATGGTGGAAACAATCAAGGCAGCAATGTGTAACATCTAAATCTAAGCGTGTGTTCATAATTATGGAAATGCTAAGACTGCACTATCTTCATGGATTGATCACAAGATTTTCCAAATGAAACAAGAAGTTATTTTTAGGCCGGGTCTTTTTTCTCGAGACTCTAAAAGGCGTTCAAAGTACTCCCTCTTGCGTGGTCAAGACTGATTCGCGTTCCTGACATAAATTTGCGTGAGATTTGAATCATGGTGGTTTGTTCTCAAGCGATTTCAAGGAAGACTTTGATTCATACCTAAGAAAGCATCTTACCACAACTAAACAAAGTCTAGCTAAACGATAAAGATGATATTGATATATTAAGAGACGAATTCGTTTCTCATTACAGTTTTTACGCTAAAATATATCATGGATCTTAACATTGAAAGTATAAGAGAGTTCTATTTTGGGTAAGATTGATTGATCAAATCCATGCTCAAACCAGATTTCGGTTGTCGAAGCTGTGCAAAATTGGACGAAACTTTCACAACTCACCACTACAATACCAACTATAGCTATTACCAGGTATACTCTTCCACAATGTAAGCTTGCGGGTGCAGCTAATTATACTTTTTGGATATTCAAAATGGTAGGATTCATATGTACACTGCTTTTGATTGTTATGGATGTCCAGAAGATTGCTTTCTCAAGACTTCAGAGGGGTTGAATGAAATGAGTATACTAGTACTGGGAGTTTTTTCTGTAAGCATTCATTTTGACTAGCAGTTACCTTTGACTTTGAACATGTATTCACTACTCATGACAAGTTGCTCACAAATCCATTAGTTCCAAATTGCACAGAAAATGAGGGCAGAAATTCAGATTAGTCTTGTTGAATACTGGAATGAACCGAAGGAGTTGGAGACGATTCCAATAGCAATAGGGTTTTGGTACAAACCCAGGTGGAACCGTGTTGTTCCCATCAATTTATGACGCCACAGAACCCCAAAGCTGCCATATTGCTCCTGCATTCCCATCCCAATGAAGGGAAAGGTTTACTGCAAATGTTCAACGAGCAGACTATGCACATCATCAACAATGTGATTATGGCGATGCCCAAAGGATAGCTCCCCAATGCACAATGTTGCCATATATATAAACCAATGAGAGAGAGACATGACTCTTTGTTCTTTTCAAAGAAATCCAATTGAAACTATTGCATCAGCATGGCATACTTGTAACTCCTGTCATTCCCCCCGACAGATCTCAGATATTTCAAGTTTTATTTGTGGATCAGAAAATCAATGAGAGTGACAGCAAACAATTGAGGTTTCTTTGAATAATTACTCATCCCAAAAAAGTGAATCAGATCATTTCTCTCTCATCCATTCATAGATATCAACATTGTGGATGGGGGGGGGGGGGCATCTTCTTTCGGTATCACCACAATCTTATTGTTGATGTTGAGCCCGTATGAGAAAAGTTCCCCACATGGATTTACCCCCTTGTAAGCGGTGGAAGTAAATAGGAAATTAACTACTTGGATAACCTACTTGGATTACGACTTAGGCCATGTTGGTGATTTGGACCCTTCTCTGCCCATTCAGCCTGAGTGGTGGGAGCCTTGTCCCAAATAGATCAGGTGGGTAGAGACTTACGTAGAATTTTTCCCTACTGGGAATATATGAGTCATTCTGGAGGAAGCTGGACAAAACCGTCACCAAGAGGGGTCTGGGAAAAATCCGCAAAAATTTTTTTCCATTAGTACTATGTTTGTGACGGCCGAGTCAGTCCGTCTCCTCTCTTACCGGACCGAATATTGTACTAATAATATTTTATGTTATAGCCCAAGCACGTGAAGGGTTGCTGCATAGTAAACGCAGGTAAGAGGGAGAGAGACAGATAGATGGCACCGTAGTAGGGCCCGCGCGCCCCATATTTTGAGCCGTCCCTGGCGCAAGCCAATGCTGCTCCGGCCAGCAACCTTTTACTGTACATTCCGTCGTGACGTTTTGGTGCGCTCGCACGCGCCGATCGAGCTTATCGTGCGCGTTGTCCTCGCCACCCGGAGCCCGTCTTTGGCATAATTTAACCGGGGCTCCGGTGCGTGCATCTTATATACTCTGTCCCGTGGTCTACGACCAAAATCATCATCGTCTGGGACAATTGCGGGCTGCCTGATCGCCGTGAGCTGCGAGGGCCGGTGCCCGATCTGAGGTCGAGTGACCATCCTGCGTCAAGGCCATTAATATTTGTGAGTGCCTCTCGCAAATCTCTCTCTTCTCTTTCTGGGCTTATAGATTGTATTTTTCCAAATGCGCCCTCGATAATCGTGCTCGGGCTTGATTCACCCTAACGGTTAGCGGACCGATTTGTAAATAGTTTTTCTTGAATATATGCCCTTTCATTCTTGATTTCAACCGAGTGTGTGCTCGTTCAGTGCTCCCCTCTTCTGATTTCTTGAACAATTACAGCAATTGCTCACTCTCTGAGCTTCTCAAATGAAAGCAGGCTTTGCCTGCAAGTGACGAGTCACCAAAACCGTCACATGGCGGCCAAATAATGGTGCTGTCAGTTCAAGTAAAATCAGTTCAAAAATTTGTGCATCAAGTTCGCAAAACGTCACATTGCGCCCAAGTTCAAGTTCTGATTTTTGGGAGAGAGCAGCACTCGATATAGCTTTATGTGCGTATTAGAATGTAAGCATAGTGAGTTCAGCGTGAAAAATGAAGTGCGGTGAGGTTAACCGAAAAATTATTGCGTACTGGATAATCGTTTTTCTTCATGCTCCGTTTCGGGCGTGTGGACGAGTGCATTTCTCGCGCTTCGGTTGACTCGCCCTACAAATTCCTCACGTTCTGCTTTGAGACACTTGTGCTCTCGTATTCTCATCCATTTGATGCACACGGCTCATTTCTTATGTGCAACATCTCAGTGCTCAATTAATATTCAAATGCACATAATTTGACCATTTCCTGAAGATTTTGTTCTGATTGGTAAAACCTTGAAAATATTCAGTTAGCTCCTCGCGACATTTTGGCGTCCCGTACTATAGGGCCGCAACACAACAGCTCGCGCGCCATATATAGTCATTGTTTACATCGCGCGTTTGCTGCCGCTCGCGATCGGCCAAGCTTATCTTTGGCTCCGATTTTTGAATGCGTGAGTGCGAGAGAGACAGACGCGCTGGCGTAATATTTCGAAAATTTTCTCTCTCGCCTTGCTTGATCGGCCATCGACGACCAGTCATATGTGCAACACATATGTGTATGTGTGTAGCACGCGTGGATAGGCACAAATAATTTGCGAGCGAAACTCACTGATGTAGATAGATATACAAAGATGTTGCGATGTGTGTTTAGATAATGATTGCGATTCTTGTGATTTTTGGAAATCTGGAAAAATCGGTCGATGGCTAGAAACTTCTGGACATCGTCCTCGTTTGTTTTGTGCACAATTATAATTATTGATTTTGTCTATTTGACTATACTTTATGCAAATTGAGTCACTTGGTCTTGGTCGTATCTTGACCGTTTTTTTCTTCTGAGAAATGTATACAATTTTGAAATTTCTCCCTGAATACATTGAAATATCGATGACTCTTGCACACTTAAGCGTCGCAAAATTGAATTGTTCATGACAATTTTGTCAACAAATTCTTGATTTATCATGGAAAATCGGTCATTTTGACCTGAAAATTCTTCATAATTATAAATCATTGTATAATTGACCTGCAATAATTTTTTATGGATTAAAATGGTCTTTTTTGGGATATACTGGATGTATATAGATATAATAACTATCATAAAGTCAAGCATCGCGCTATTGTGTGTGTATGCCTAAATTAGCGTGGGTTATGATAATAAAATAACCTGCGCGAAGTGTTTGTACGCAATATATCTCATCTGATTGTTTGAAAAAATCTAACAAATTGCAAAGCTCTATAGGAATCCACCCGACGTTGAATTTTTCAGAAAAATATTTGAGAAAATCACAGATAATCGGACATTTTGCAAAGTTTAGCAATTTTTCGTTCTAACTGACTCTTAGAAGGCTCATACTCATTACAGGCCTAACTTTTTGTATTCTGATGCATATAAGAGCTTTCTGATAATGAACTCACGGTTCGTTTTTAGTAAAATGAATCTAAATTTCGGACTTATTCTGTTCATGAGATGAACTTGGCGCCAGATTCCGGGATGGAGATACAGTCCAAAATATAGCTCACTCATCCCAGAATGTTATGAAATAGTTTCTGAGTTGGCAGCATATCGGAATCTCATCTAGAATTCAGCAATTTCAACAATTTTTTAATCGAAGTCGCGTCAAATTTTGCATGAATCGCGTTTCAGATTCCTTGGCACCTGATTCCAGAATCGGGATTCATTTCAAAATGTTGTTCACTCATCTCAGGATGTCATGAAATAGTTCCTAAGTTGTCAGCACATCGGAATCTGATTCAGAATCCAGCATTTTTAATCGAATGTCGACCAAACTCTGTCAAGTTTCGCTTAGAACGAATCTTAGATTTCTTGGCACCGATATCCAGGAACGAAATTTAGCTCAAAATGTAGTTTACTCATCCCAGGATGTCATGTAATAGTTGTGAGGTTGGCAGCATATCGAATTCTCATCTGGAATCAGGCATTTTCAATCGAATTTCAACCGGGTTCGTGTCGACCGATCCCCAGAATCAGGATCCAGGTTAAAATGGAGCTCACTCTCTCTCTAGAAGGTCATGGAATAGTTTGCAAGTCGGCAGCATATGGAATTCTTATCTAGAATCATGCATCTTCAATCGAATGTTGACCAAACTCGTGCCAATTTTCGAATAAACTTGATCTAGAAATTCCTGGCTTCAATTCCTTGCATCGGGGTTGGGATCGAACTTCTGCTCACCATTTCTAGAATATGACTAAACTGTTTTTGACTTGGCAGCATATCAAAATCCTACCTAGCAACTGTCATATAGCGATGTTGGCAGTGCTTAAAGGACAATTCGAGCTAGTAGTAGATCTCAAAGCTTTCAGCACCAACTCCTAGACGTAGGATTGAGCTCAAAATCTTGTGAGTCAAGGACGTAATACACCCCAAGTGTTCTCAACATGGCAGCAGAACCCCAAACTACCTCAAAACCGTGATTCTGGTGAAATTCTCACAGTTTGGCAATCGATTATGAACTGAAGTTCGTGTCCAGGATCCCAGCATTCATTCCAAGACTCGGGATCGGGTTAGAAAATTCGTTCATCCAAATCAAAATGTGATAGAATTATAACAAATTTGGCAGCGAGTCAAAATCTGGTCAAAAATGAATCATCTTGAATCAGATTTGGACTGAATCAGGGTCAATTTTTGCATAAAATTGATCTAGGAATTTCTGGCACCAATTCCTTTCACCGGGGTTGGGCTTGAGCTTCTGTTAACCATATCCAGAATAAGACTGAACTGTTTCTGACTTGGCAGCATATCATGATCCTACCTAGAAACTGCCATAAAGCGATGTTGGCAGTGCTCAAAGGACATTTCGAGCTAATAGTAGATCTCAAAGCTGTCAGCACCAATTCCTAGACGTGGAGTTGAGCTCAAAATCTTGTTGGTCAAGGACGTAATACACCACAATTACACGGAGAAATCGTTCTGCTATAAAACATAGCGTCAGATCACTGATGGCACGGTCGCGCCACGTTTGATGAGTCTTGCGCACAATCGACGCCGGCTCCCCTGACATTCGTGAGGTGAGAACACGATTTGTGTTCCGACTTCATCTTTGGTGCGGCTGGACTGCCTCGTTTGAACCGCGACGCTCATCTGTGATTCGCGGGAGCGAGGATCGGGCCAGCACATATATGGACGATTTGCTTACGTATCGCGGGTGGACGTAAACAAATCGCTCTATTATTATGATGATGTGGGTGATGCATGCATTTCATAGTCCAGTAGTCAGAATCCATCTCGATAATCAACCCTTTCCCAAATCCCAAGCTCTCATGGGCGCGCGGCTTATGTACACCTTCTATTCGTAATATGGTAGATGTGTTGGTAGCCGAGTGGCTATCACACTCGTCTCGCACCCGGTAGGCTGCGGGTCGAATCCCGGTAGGCTGCGGGTCGAATCCCGGTCGGGTTATTCTCTTTTTCTTCATTATAATAAGTTTTTTTCTTAACATCGTGCAATGAAAATCGATTAACAACTAGATTAATCCGAATGATATTCCATGAGATTATTCTAGTACCATCAAAGTTGCGCGATCTCACGAATAGACATATATTTTTGATATATTGAGTTGATAGTTATAACGAATTACAATTATGTTCCAGATATGAGCATTGTAATTGACATGAGCGAATGAAATGATTTTCTAAGAATAAATCTTATCTTGCCTTTTATCTTTTTGGACACCAGACAGTAATAAAATATATCCGATAATATATCACAAGTATGTGTCTATTCATGAGATCGCGCAACGCTGATAGTAATAAAATGATCTCATAAAATATCATTCGGATTCGATCTAGTTGTTAATCAATTTTTATTGCACGATGTTTGCAAAAAAACTTATTGTTATACAGAAAATAAAATAACCCGACCGGGATTCGGTCCGCAGCCTTCCGGGTGGCAGACGAGTGTGATAGCCACTCGGCTACCAACATATCTACCATGTTCCGAACAAAAGGTGTACATAAGCCGCGCGCCCATGAGAGCTTGGGATTTGGAAAGGAGTTGATTATCGAGATGGATTCTGACTACTGGACTATGAAATGCATGCATCATCCACATCATCATGATAATAGAGCAATTTGTTTACGTCCACCCGCGATACGTAAACAAATCGTCTATGATGGATTCCACGCCAAAGCGACCTACGGAAAGGGGTCATCTCTCAGATTCTTTTTTAACCTTTTTCATTCGATTCTATGGCCCAAAATAGGAACTTCGGACCACCTATGGGGCCCAAAAAAAATTTCTCCTCTCCATTGCACGCATATCCGTCAACAGATCGAAAATTTATCGTGTAAAAATCGATGCTCTTTTATCCACGAAAATGGGAATATTTCGAGTTTTTGAGTAGCTATCGGTTTGCGGGTTGCGGCATCTGAAAGGACATCAAAAACCTATCGAAAACGTTGTCGGAAATTCCTTCTCTGTGATTTGGGAGCCTCCTGGAGGCAAAAGAGTGTTTTTCACTAAAATGTTGATTTCTCAAAAAGCCATATTTTTTATTTTTTTTAAATCATATATTTGACGTAAAATCTTGCGTTCTTTCGAAAAAAATGGGTTCTAGAGAAGTTTGGGGTGATCCAAGTGACTTATGAGCCATTTTTTTGAAAATTCGATATTTCCAGTTTCAGAAAAAGGCGATTTTCTGCGCATGCGCACAAACGTAGACTTTCGGCGCCACTTTCAATAGAAAGCTGACAAAATTTCCTATGAAATGACTACCCGCAGAGTTGAAATTCATGCACTGAAAAGCGATCTGCAAGGATTAATTATGTCGAATCAAAATCACATGAAAATTCAGCTCATTAACGCCTTCGTGGGGCCTGCTGAGATGACACATTCACGAGATCTTCTCGGGACACAATTTTGAGTACGGAATTGACCTGAAAAAAATTCGGACCACATGATTTCAACGTAAAATTGTATGAACTTTCAAAATATGCGGTAAAAAATCCCGTTTGAGGCGAACCCGAGGTGCTACATTCAATTTTTCGCAATTTTGAATGTGGAATATCGTATTTTCTGGCGAAAAATTGAATGTAGCACCTCGAGTTCGCCTCAAACGGGATTTTCCACCGCATATTTTGAAAGTTCATACAATTTTACGTTGAAACCATGTGGTCCGAATTTTTTTCAGGTCAATTTCGTACTCAAAATTGTGTCCCGAGAAGATCTCGTGAATGTGTCATCTCAGCAGGCCCCACGAAGGCGTTAATGGGCTGAATTTTCATGTGATTTTGATTGGATGTAATTAATCCTTGCAGATCGCGTTTCAGGGCATGAATTTCAACTCTGCGGGTAGTCATTTCATAGGAAATTTTGTCGGCTTTCTATTGAAAGTGGCGCCGAAAGTCTACGTTTGTGCGCATGCGCAGAAAATCGCCTTTTTCTGAAACTGGAAAAATCGAATTTTCGAAAAAATGGCTCATAAGTCACTTGGATTGCCCCAAACTTCTCTAAAACCCATTTTTTTCGAAAGACCGCAAGATTTTACGTCAAATATATGATTTTAAAAAAATAAAATGGCTTTTTGAGAAATCAACATTTTAGTGAAAAACACTCTTTTGCCTCCAGGAGGCTCCCAAATCACAGAGAAGGAATTTCCGACAACCTTTTCGATAGGTTTCTTGATGTCCTTTCAGATGCCGCAACCCGCAAACCGATAGCTACTCAAAAACTCGAAATATTCCCATTTTCGTGGATAAAAGAGCATCGATTTTTACACGATAAATTTTCGATCTGTTGACGGATATGCGTGCAATGGAGAGGAGAAATTTTTTTTGGGCCCCATAGGTGGTCCGAAGTTCCTATTTTGGGCCATAGAATCGAATGAAAAAGGTTAAAAAAGAATCTGAGAGATGACCCCTTTCCGTAGGTCGCTTTGGCGTGGAATTCATCCTATATATGTGCTGGCCCGATCCTCGCTCCCGCGAATCACATATGAGCGTCGCGGCACAAACGAGGCAGTCAGCCGCAGCAAAGATGAAGTCGGAACACAAATCGTGTTCTCACCTCACGAATGTCGGGGAAGCCGGCGTCGATTGTGCGCAAGACTCATCAGACGTGGCGCGACCGCGCCATCTGTGATCTGACGCTATGTTTTATAGCAGAACGATTTCTCCGTGTATTTTCAACATGGCAGCAGAACCGCAAACTACCCCGAAACCGTGATTTTGGTGGAATTCTCACAGTTTGGCAATCGATTGTGAACAAAAGTTGGTGTCCAGGATCCCAGCACGTATTCCAAGACTCGGGATTGAATTAGAAAATTTATTCATCCAAATCAGAATGTGATAGAATCTTCACAAACTTGGCAGCAAGTCGAAATCTCGTCAAAAACGAATCGCCCTCGATCAGATTAGTACCGAAATAGGGTCAATTTTTTCATGAAACCGATCTAGAAATTTCTGGCACCAATTCCTTGCATCGGGGTTAGGCTTGAACTTCTGTTAAGGATATACAGAATATGACTAAACTGTTTCTGACTCGGCAGCATATCAAAATCCTACCTAAAAACTGTTATATACCGATGTTGGCAGTGCCCAAGGGACAGTCCGAGCTAATAGTAGATCTCAAAGCTGTCAGCACCAATTCCTAGACGTGGGATTGAGCCCAAAAGCTTGTTGGTCAAGGACGTAATACACCACAAGTATTCTCAACATGGCAGCAGAACCGCAAACTACCCCGAAACCGTGATTTTGGTGAAATTCTCACAGTTTGGCATTCGATTATGGACCAAAGTTGGTGTCCAGGATCCCAGCTCGTATTCTAAGAGTCGGGATTGAATTAGAAAATTTATTCATCCAAATCAAAATGTGATAGAATCTTCACAAACTTGGCAGCAAGTCGAAATCTCGTCAAAAATGAATCATCCTCGATCAGATTCGTACCGAAATAGGGTCAATTTTTTCATGAAATCGATCTAGAAATTCCTGTCACCAATTCCTTGCATCGGGGTTGGGCTTGAACTTCTGTTAAGCATATGCAGAATATGACTAAACTGTTTCTGACTTGGCAGCATATCAAAATCCTACCTAAAAACTGTTATATACCGATGTTGGCAGTGCCCAAGGGACAGTTCGAGCTAATAGTAGATCTCAAAGCTGTTAGCACCAATTCCTGGACGTGGGATTGAGCTTAGAATCTTGTCAGTCAAGGACGTAATACACCACAAGTATTCTCAACATGGCAGCAAACCCGCAAACTACCTCAAAACCGTGATTTTGGTGAAATCTCTACATTTTGGCACTCCATTATGACCAAAATTCAGCCTCAGTGATCCCAGCACTCGTTCCCGGATCCGGAGTTGGGCTGAAACTCTAGGTATGCGCGCAAAGAATGTCTATCGAGTGTTTCCCAGGTGGCAGCAGGACTCATGCCCCGGACACCCCAAGTTCATTCTTTGGTAAAATTCGTGTTAATTTTTTTTTGCATTCAACTCCTCCCCCTCCAATCTTTCACATTCAAGTAAAAAACAGGTAGGCACATCTAGCAGCTTAGGAAATTACGAAGAAAATCCATTTTGATATATGATGGGAGGAACGGCCGAATTGCGAGGCATTCCTTAACGAAGCGAGATTTCTTGACAGAGCTTCCGTCACTCTGATTGTCTGGGGAACATACATCCCCTGTAGAGCCACAGAGCCATCGGGAAGATATCAAGAACCCAGCTCTGTGGCTCTACAGGGGATGTATGTTCCCCAGACAATCAGAGTGACGGAAGCTCTGTCAAGAAATCTCGCTTCGATAAGGAATGCCTCGCAATTCGGCCGTTCCTCCCATCATATATTGAAACATAGCGAGGGTATAATTTTCATCAAAATCCATTTTGTTTCATCCCGATAGCTCATGAATTCGAGTGAAGCAGATTATCCGGCACTCTTGAGTCCCCACAAGTATAGTGCGTCAGCTGTTTGGGCAACCAGGAAGCGTCTGAAGATATCCGAAAATCATTGAAAATAAGCCTCTTTCCTCTCCTCTCGAAAATTTTCCGTAAAATTTCTCTAGCTTGATCCGGGTTTGAGTGATCAACGTTCATGTAAGAGAGATATTGATTCCACCGTTCACGAATTTTTGACCGGGAGCGGATGCTCTCTACGAGAGTTAGAAAGATCCCATCAGCCTCACATTTACAATTTGTAGTGGGACTTACAGACCTTGTAGGTGGCAAGGTTATGAAGTTCTTCACTCGTGTATAGCTACAGTCACGTGGGGAGATACCAACATACGGCTAATAAGATAGGTCAAGATCTGCAATCAATCGTACCAATGCTTCTCCATGTGATTCTGCCTGCACAGTGGATCTATGTGGATTAATCAAGATCTGCGAGGTGAAATTCAATTGCTTTTTGTACGATGCACAAAACATCCGGGCATCACCAAGTTTGATAGATCATTTTAATAGATTATCACTTCCACGGAATTGATCTTTTGTTCTGTTTGAGACGCCCTCGTTATAACACATCTGAGAGGTTCTACAGATTTTTTGACATTTGGGCTACTGCAAAATGAAATTTTTATTTCATGGCACGCGTCTGGAATCAATTTGAGTGGTAACTATAACCTCAAAAATGAGTGGGAAAGTGCGTGCCCACTGATTTGGGAGAATGTTATTTTTGTACCAACCAAAAACGTTCTCAGACGTCCGAAGGATTTTTAGATACTCCCAGTCGAATGTAAACCCATCGGATCATTCACGCACTGCTAGATGTGGTTATCGGTCAAATTTTTGAGTAATTTTGACTAAAAATCAATGATTTTTCACCTCTCACCAGCTCGTTCTCACGCCACGAGGAGTATCCATGGAAAATACCTCTGGAAACTAGAATCATTTCAACGCGTCTTTGTATGAATCGGGATTGTGTTGATATATATTCGCGATCGACGATTTGGGGCAAAACACGTCAACTGTCCCGGGTTGCTTTTTGGAGGGGAGAAAGTGTAGTTTTGAGCCATCTGTGGAGGCCGTAGACCCCCCCCCCCCTTCCGCACACAGACCTCGAAAATTCTATACAATGTTTATCAATGAGCACAAACATACATATCTACAGCGTGATGCTGTGTCTATGTTTGATGAGCCTGTTGGACAAGCGCGAGCTCTCGAATCCCTGCTGCTCGAGGTCTGGCGCCTCGTCCGTAATTCTTCAATTGAAAATTTTTTTAATCAAGTCTATGGGGGCATTTGAAGGTAAAATAGGTTTTCTACTGTAATTCATCTGTTTCCAATATGATATGAGCGATTGCAACCTCATAGAAGTGCTAAGACGGGCTCGATCACATCAATCCCATCGATACAATTTTTGTAATGCTTCTCACTCAAATAACATTCCATATCAGGACATGGGGACTATGGGATATTGTTCGAAGAAAGGTAGAAGGAAATCGGCAAAACATCCCAGGAGCGTGCCCTCCTTCTCCCTCTTGTGCCGTGGAAATTTGACCTTTTCCAGTCGAGTGGGCGCATGCACTGACCCGTCTTCCTGATGCTATCATTTCAACGCAGTTGGTCGCACGCGTCCAAATCAAACGGGATATTATTGATGTTGTTTCAAGCTATTGGAATTCGTTTTGATCATGTAACTATCGCAAATGTTATTTTTTTTTATGAGCCAAGTGCGGGGAATCTGAATTTTTTGTGAAAACCCGGTTACGCGACTTCGACGTTTGTTCATGAATACCACGTTGGAGGCGCGCGTCTGAAACCAATCTTTCCTCAATATATAGGGTGCCTAAAATGTCACTGAATTTTGGCAGAATTTTTCGAGCAATGTTATTTTTGCAGCAGGCTGGAGAAATCGAAAAACGGCGCGAGTACGCTGGGAGATACCCAAGAAATGAGGGTTGCGGGCCGTGCTGTGGATAGCCAGATTCTTTTGCAGAACAGCGAATAGAGTACACATTCCAAGACCCTAGAACCTATCCAGATCAACTCCGACAACTTGATAATCTTCAGAAGGTTCAGAGACAGTGTGCAGTACGCCTCATGTCAAAAATTCTGTAGAATCTCTCATCTGTTCTGCTTTAATCAAGAGTGCTCCCCAGTTTTTGGAATACCGGTGGTGCCATCTCGCGGTCAAACTGATTTATTAGAAATAATCGTTTAACCGATTTATTTTGAGTGGTTAGCGATGCAGACCTAGGTGCGGGAAATGAATTAGCAAATTAAAAGAAAATTTGAGCGAGAATAGTTGCAGCAAAAGTTTCACTAGTTTTGAAAATTGTCACAAATTCTTGCTGCAACTATACTCGCTCAATTCTACATCAATCTCTATGGAACCTTTTGTAACATTTGGAGATGAGTAACCGGCACATGGATCTGCATCGCATTAGCCAAGTTAACTTATTTTTCATGTCAACACTCATCTTGAGCATTCGAGGAGATATTCCATTTTTAGGCACTCGAGTTGACACGACCACGACTACTTTTGGTTTCACAGATCTAGTGCAATGCTGTTCACATGCGGTAAAATGCTAATAACGCTTGCTGTGTAACGTCATTCACATGCTGTAAAATGGTAATAACGCTTGCTGTGTAATGCCATACACATGCTGTAAAATGCTGATAACGCTTGCTGTGTAATGCTATTCACCGATCCTGTAGAGTGCTCATTTTGCGCTTAAAATGTTTGTTTCAAGACCAGTACTTGGGTTTCTTGGAGTAATCATTTCGCGCTGAGAGTATCCCAAACTATTCTCTTCATTCTCGAGTACACAAATATCCTTGGCTGATAGAGTGTCTCATTTCTTTATTCTTGAGTACTCGGATATCCTTAGCTGATAGAGTGTCTCATTGCTTCAATATACATTTATATAGCCAATCCGACATTTTTCGGAATGTCAAAGCTATAATTTCTGTTGATTGCAGACAGATTGCCATTCCGGCATTTTCCGGAATGTCAAAACCATAATTTCAGTTGATTGTACCCAGATTGCCATTCCGACATTTGCCGGAATGTCAGTGCGATAGTGTCGCCTGAGTATACACATATAGAAGCTCTAACATCGTTTGAATTTTCACTTCATCTGAATTACTCGTTCAGACGAGTAATTCGTTCTGAATGAGTAATTAAACGATCATATCCATATCATCATATACGATGGATCTTCTTGAAAAGCAACTTGAATTGCAAGCTCGTATGTCTACTGTCAAGTCCAAAATTGGGAGGCAGCTTAGACTGCGAACCAGCCTTTCTAATCTTTCCATCAATGTTGAAAAATTAGACCAGTCAAAGGAAACCAAGGGTGCATGTCTCGTTCGTATAAAAGCGTTGAGAGATTATTGGCAAAAATTCCAGGATACTCATGACGAGTTGATGAACCGCGATGATGTTAATCGTGACGGTGATTATTGCAGAGACAATGATTTCAATGCTGTAAAAGATAGATATTTGAATGATCTACAGTTCTTCAATGAATTTCTTTCATGTCTCGATCGGAATTCCACCATGGATTTGAGATTTCTAATAGAACGAGATCCGCCTTCTACATTTCAGTCTGAGTCTCCGCATATAAGAGTTTAGCAACCTGTTTTCAAGTCTGAGTAACGACATACAAGTGCTCAGCAACCTATATTTCAGCCTGAGTCTCCGCAGATAAGAGCTCAGCCCAAGAGTTTCAAGTCTGAGTCACCACTGACAAGTGCTCAGCAATCTATTTTCAAGCCTGATTCTTTGCATATACGAGATCAGCAATCTATTCTCAAGTCTGAGTCTCCACCGATAATAGCTCAGCAAGCTTGTTTCAATTCTGAGTCAAAATATACAGGCGCTCAGCAGCCTATTGTTATATCTGAGTCACAATACACAAGTGCTCAGCAAGCTAACCTTCTGCTCGAGTATCTATATAAGAGTGTTCGGCGATGTGTTTTCAAATCTGAGTTGCAACATAAAAGCACTTAACAAGATACTCCGCCGTCTGAGTCACAAAATACACTTGCTTACAAGGATAGTTCCAAGTCTGAGTCACAATATCTAAGTGCTCAGCAATCCATTCCCCAATAATATGGATAATCAGAAACCTCCTTTCAATTCTGAGTCACAAGATATGAGTGCTCAGCAACCTATTGTCCAGTCTGAGTCACGACTTTCAAGTGCTCAACAACCTATATTCACGCATGAGTCTCCGCATATAAGAGCTCAGCAACCTACTTTCAAGTCTGAGTCACTATTTATATGTGCTCAGCAACCTATTCTGAAGTCTAAGTCTCCCCAGATAAGAGCTCAGCCAAATAGTTTCGAGCCTGGGTCAGAATTTGAAAATGCTCAGCGATTTTTGCTAAAATCTGGAACACAATATATGTATAAGTGCTTACCAAACTCTTCTTCAGTTTTCTCGCTCGATTGGCCAGTGTTTCCATCTTCCGCTACCTTGCAATATGCTTGAGGCCAAATCAGTGCCCGATGAAGGAAACCTTATCAATCCACTCGATAGATGCCTCACTGGTCTGTCATTTGAGCATATTCTTTCAAAGTATACGAATGAAGGACTATGCAATATCTGCAGTTGCAGGCATTATCCTATTATCTATGACAACGGTGACTCAAACAGTTCAAATATACCTGGACATGCGCCAAATTCTATTTATCTTTTTCAACCGCCCACCAAATCAGCATCAATGCTGCTATTGGAGCCAAACTATGTGAATATTATTATTCCGAATAAAGATACTGATTATGATAAGGCTTTGATTCCAGACAGTCTGATTCTAGCTGAATCTATGCATAATTCTACACATGAGATTCGAGCAATCATAGATCAGCGCGCGCAGTACTCATCCATTTTCGAAATTTTGTTCCATTCGATATTGAAACTGAATATCAAATCGAACTCAAATCGGTTGATTATGATAGGGCCATGTGTCTATGACACTGGTGCTGAAGCTGATGAGATTCTCGCATGTTTTCCATGCGAGCGTGAAGTCTCTTCTAGTGAACGAATCTCGTCGAGAAATAGGCATAAATGTGTTTACTATTTCAAGATTTCTTCGAATCGCACAGGCATCGGTACACTGAAAGTACATTTTACTCAGAAGCCAAGAGTAGCTGGATCTCGCATTTTCGAAGATTTATTCGATCCCCAATTCCATCTCCCCGTCGCTTAGTAGATTGGGTACGGATCTGTGTTCTTATCTACACGCCGTCCCTTATATTAAAGGAATTCGGGAACCAGGGATTAAGGCAGTGGAACATCGCCTGAAGAGGGTAGTGGGAGAAACAATACTCACCTTGGAGGAATTTACAACAGTCCTCGACCAAGCAGAGATATATATGGGTCATTCTGGACCAAGGTGAACATTTCGAAAATCGACGCAATTTAAAAATGCCCCAAACATTTTTTTTTCCGTTAGTACTACTAGAATATAGTTGAAAAGATTCTTTTTCAGCTTTTTTGGGACCCATGGCGGGCCCTACGAATTTTCCAAGTCCCATTTTCGAGCAGTTTTTCGCCTATTTTTCGCTATCTTGGAAAATTCGTAGCTCGGACCCAAATGCATCTTTTTCATCCTAGCTGGGCGCATTTTTTTTCGTTATGACGTACACTTTCAAGAAAGAAATTAACCGGTCCAAAAAATTGATAACTGGTAGGTCCCACAGTTGCATCAAAAAAGGCCCAAAAATACGGCTTTGCACCACTTTAGGAGGCGTATAGGTCAAAATGGAAGCCTCGTAGCGAAATTTTGCAGGAGAAAAACCTTGTAGGCCTTGGAAAAACCATCAAATTCCTTTCTGGAACGTGTCGTTATCTTATCTCACGTACGATCTACAGCCGATTTAAGTTGGGCATTCCTGTAAAAACGTGAAACTTCAAGGCCAATTCAAAAAAATCGTTTATTTTTTATCGACCTCAAACCTATGAGAAAATGTTCTTTCAGGTGTCTATTTGAAGGCCCAACAATAATTTGGTTGTTCCTTCAAAATCCCGATTTTATACGAGCTGTTAAAAACAGTCGAAAATACCGAAAATCGTGTCGAATTCGGGCCTTATCATGACGCTTAGTGGACTGGGTCTTCCCTTGCTCTCGATTCGTGAACTCTAATTATTCAGCATTTGGCATAAAATATTGCGAAAGATGAGACCTAGAGCTGAAGAATCGCCTCTCGTGCGATCTTTCACGATGGAAGAGTCCAAAACTAGAGTAAATTGAGTAAACACAAGATATTCCGAGAAAATCGACTAGCCCGCGCTTACTATCCCAGCCGGCCGCTTTGGCACTCCGCGTATGATCCGCACTGCATGCCAGCCTCCGTTTATGCAAAAGTTATGAACAGCTGATGCAGTATTGTCAGGTATTATCCAGTATAGACAGAGATAAGAAGGTTCTCTAATCTTCGTTATAGACTGTAGACTGTACGAGGTTTTGGTTGTTAGTGACCACCACGGAAAAATTGTATGTGTCAGTCAGCGTCCCGATCAGAAATTTTGGTACATTCGGGAACAAGGTGAACCATGGCGTAAAAATAACTTTTGTTATCTTTACGCCATGAGGTGAACTGCAATGGGATGACAGTCAGTGACCGTTCGAGATCTGTCGTTTCTCTCGCACTCGTGGGATAACGTATTAGGTGCGAGTGAGATGGGAGATCTCGAATGGTCGCTGACCGTCATCCCATTGTAGTTCAGCTTGTTCTCGAGTGTACCTTCCCCGCGGGGTTTGCCCCGAACATCGCGGGGGCCTCGTTGTGCAAATGTATTGTGAAGCATATGAAGTGTAACGCCTTCCCCGCAAAGTATCTGATCACTTTCATGACATTCCTGCGTAGTGTCTCTGAGTTGACCTCACTTCTGTGGGTGTATGATGGAAACTTCAACAGAGGTATTGAACGTGGACATACTGTATTTTAATATCATTGATGAGCACCACTCACTTTTTACACAAATCTCAGTCCAGCAAAATCACTTCCTTCATCACATGCTGCTAAGTCAAGTGACTATTTTCCCTCATTAAAAGTAAACACAGACTGAATATTAGTAGCACTTATGAGGCTTTCCCAGGCCATCAAAGGATTTTCAACTTTACTTAAACATTTTAAGAATCACATAATAGTGATAACATTACAAACATATCCGAAATTATTTTTAAGGTCTCAACACAAACAGCACTAACTTTGCGCAAATATTGCCCCGATGATACCTCGCGGGGGCCCCGCGGGGAAGGCTTCACACTTCATATGCTTCACAAAACATTTGCCCCGCGAGGCCCCCGCAATCTTCGGGGCAAACCCCGCCGGGGAGGTACCGAAATTTCTGATCGGGACGCTCACTGACACATACAATTCTTTTCGTGGTGGTCACTAACAACCAAAACCTCGTACAGTCTACAGTCTATAACGAAGATTAGAGAGCCTTCTTATCTCTGTCTATACTGGATGATACCTGACAATACTGCATCAGCTGTTCTTAACTTCCGCATAAACGGAGGATGGCATGCAGTGCGGATCATACGCGGAGTGTCAAAGCGGCCGGCTGGGCTAGTGAGCGCGGGCTAGTTAAGTGAGAGATGCATCACAATCGATTTTCTCGAATTATCTTGTGTTTACTCAAAATTACTCTAGTTATGGACTGACTGTTCCATCGTAAAAGATCGCACGAGAGGCGATTCTTCAGCTCTAGGTCTCATCTTTCACAATATTTTATGCCAAATGCTGAATAATTAGAGTCCACGAATCGAGAACAAGGGAAGACCCAGTCCACGAAGCTTCATGATAAGGCCCGAATTCGACACGATTTTCGGTATTGTCGACTGTTTTTAACAGCTCATATAGAATCGGGATTTTGAAGGAACAACCAAATTATTGTTGAGCCTTCAAATAGACACCTGGAAGAACATTTTCTCATAGGTTTGGGGTCGATAAAAAATAAACGATTTTTTTAAATTGGCCTTGAAGTTTCACGTTTTTACAAAAATGCCCAACTCAAATCGGCTGTAGATCGTACGTGAGATAAGATAATGACACGTTCCAAAAAGGAAATTGATGGTTTTTCCAAGGCCTACAAGTTTTTTCTTCTGCAAAATTTCGCTACGAGGCTTCCATTTTGACCTATACGCCTCCTAAAGTGGTGCAAAGTCGTATTTTTGGGCCTTTTTTGATGCAACTGTGAGACCTACCAGTTATCTATTTTTTGGACCGGTCAATTCCTTTCGTGAAAGTGTACGTCATAACGAAAAAAAATGAGCCCAGCTAGGATGAAAAAGATGCATTTGGGTCCGAGCTACGAATTTTCCAAGATAGCGAAAAATAGGCGAAAAACTGCTCAAAAATGGGACTTGGAAAATTCGTAGGGCCCGCCATGGGTCCCAAAAAAATCTGAAAAAAATATTTTTCAACTATATCCTAGTAGTATTAACGGAAAAAAAATGTTTGGGGCATTTTTAAATTTCGTCGATTTTCAAAATGTTCACCTTGGTCCAGAATGACCCATATCATTGCCAGGTCTCTCGTACCCCTCAGTGTCGGTCTCTCTCATTCAAATGCCCTAATACCAGCTCATGTCAGTATATCAGGCGAATCATCTCTCATGCTCATCAAAAACATGAGCACTGACGACAAGATGTTGACTCTTCGTCGATGGGAAATTATTACTCAAATGGTCCCCCAACTTTGGAATAGTGGGCCCCAGCAACAGCCGTATGATCAAGATTGCCCCTGGATGGATGGTCGTATGTTGTTCACATCAAGTTCTACATTACTTCAAGAACTCAGTTACACTCACTCGTCAAGTCTATTGCAGCCGACAGAAGAAGATGAGTGGAACGTGCTTCCGAGTGATTCAGAAGTAAAGTGCACTAAGTCAACGATGAATTGAATATTTACCATGATGATCAATTTTCGATTTTCTATTTTTGAAATCATTGAACAATCTTGATTATTTTCTCTAGGTGAAATTGAATAATGAATATATATTTTTCAAAACTAGTGAACCCTTATTTTTTCCATACTTTTATGAAATCATTTGTTTATTTCAATGAAATTTATTTTTCTCTGTATATAGTATATCTATATACATTCAGCCGCTCGGCTATAGGCCTCCCGCTCTGCTCCGGTTCAGTCAGTCTTCTTGTGGATCGCGAACACGCCGCACACTCTCCACCACCTCGAGCATGTATCAAAATATTGCTCAATATACTAGTGTTCGTTAAAATCATCGATTCGCATTCTTCTCGTTCACAATGCACCCTGACTCCAAAACCCAACGCCGGCGAAAACATTGTTCATGAAACTTTTGAGCAGATACCGGTTGATTCACATTGTTGAGCACGGAGATGACCTCAAAGCTTTCGGAAAAGCTCAATCGATGCGTTTGTCTGCCGTTGAGAAAAATGCCGTTGGAGATTCACTCAGGCAGCGCGTGAATGATGATTACCTCCGCTATGATCGATTCATGCAGGAGAATATCCTATTTACTACAAGCCGGTACACGGGGTCTGAGAAGCGGGCTAACCATACAGTACTCGTGTGCAACGGTGACTTTGTCCAGATGTACGCACTGGCGTGCGTAACTATTCATGGTACTGGATTGAAAACGTACGTTCTCCTCGGGAATAAATTGGATGAGCAATCCGACGTCTTGGTTGTCTCCGGTAAATTCAAATCAAATAAGATAAGCCCAATTGTCCGCAGAAGTAACGAGATTGTATGCCATGAACCACGGTCGATTCGAAGTAAATGCGTAAGCATCCAGCTAGAAGGTGACAAATTGTGTGTTACTCCTCTAGCAAATAAGTGTGAGACTGACAGAGGGTTCTCAACTAACTCCAATTCATGTTATCAGAATATAATCACGCGAGTTTTTTGCTCGAAATAGTTGTAATGCAAAGTAACAATACATGTGAAAGTACTCTGTATTACTGCCAATAGAATGATTTAATGCAAAGGAAGTTGTGTTGTAGTATATGATAAGAACAAAAATGATCGTCGCTGACGGATGATGCACTGTGTACTGTTTTTGTAAATATAATATGAAAAATTGATTCTCCATGGAATGTGGGATTCTTGTCCCGAATAAATGTATATTAGCCCATTGAGGTATGTATCACGACGACCTTCCAGGCCTTTCATCGTCTCGAGTCGGATATCACTTCTGGTCATCCTGATTGAATTATTGTACTTCGCGAAAAATTGATGAAAACTACGTAAGCAACATCATGAGCCAAAACTCCACCGCAAATAATCTATCGGTTTGTTTCGAGTAATGGAAGAATACCGAAATCAAGCTCACTCGCCAGTTGAAGTCGTCGGCCCCTGCAAAGTACCGTGAAATCGGGTAACTTTGGTTGGGTGCAACTTTTTTAAACCCCTGAAAAATGACTTTCAATGCTGCAGTCGGCGAGGTGAATTATTCTATGACTCTGAAACCTGTCTTCCCTTCTTGGCACATACATAAACAATGTTCCACGCCACCGTACACCTGACGTAGATGCTTGTAGTTGTTTATTGAAGCTTTTTTCCAAAAAGGCTGATTAAGCAGCGATACGCGAGTGGTCCAGTGAGTGTGCCTGGTAAGAATTGTTCTGGGACGAACTCCGGGTGGATAACGGTACATTTCGACCAAATTTAGCACCATATTGAGAGAAACATTGTGACATATGAGTATTTAGAGCGTTCGGAATTTTAATGAAGGAAAAACAGGAAAAAACTGCAGAAAACTGTACCAAAATTACCCCACTCTAGGTAAGAAGCATTACGGCAAGGTAACTTCTGTTCGATTATGCATGTCATCTCTTTATTGACTCATCTGGGATCTACTGGCGGTCTATACGATTCATAAACTGTTTGGAGGAGATAAGTATAAGACCCTTGAACGAATTAAATTGATCCACTTGCATGGTGGTAGGTGAAATTGAAATAATTCGTAAGTGTACTAAAGTTGCCCGGTCGGGGTCTAACTTCGGGACACTTCTTCAATCGCTAACAGCTCTGGCTTAGACACATCAAATTGAAAGCTGTAGCCCGTCAATCGAGAGCTGACGCTGTGAGCTTCCAATTGACCACTAGTCAAGGTGAGTTTCGTAACTGTATGTTGGAATGCCGAGCGCAAACAAAACAAAAAGTACCGAAATCGTACCAAAACACCCAATTTGACGGTATTACATTTTCGAGAGTCTACCAAAAGTAGCATGTCCTCCTTCAAGACTAGCACGTTTTGCACTCGCAACGAAAAAAAACACGTTTAGGCTTAATTGCGAAAACTCGCACGTGTAGCGTGAACTAGCACATTTTTGGATTCGCACGAAAACTAGCACTTTTTCGAAAAGATTTACATATCGAAATTCAACACAAAGATCAGCACGTTGGAGAAATCCGTATCCAAAGACCAACACGTTTCAAATTTTGGAACGAAGGCTAGCACTTCCATCAAGAAAGGGAAATTTCAAACATTCCAATGTCTCTCTATTCAGCAAGCAGAATTTCATTAACGTTAACAGGTAAGTTGAGTGATTTAGAGTGATATGTGAGTGTTTTGAATATTACTGCATCAATATGAGGATTTTGTGCTTGTCATTTCATCGACTATCATCGCACGATTGCAGACCGTGGAAAATTTTGAAAAAAACAAGCGAATGATTATCACATTCAGTCTCTTCACTGACAACACAAAAAAAAACGCAGGAACAAGAGGTATTCATCTAAGTGAACCAAATCATTTTTTCGACATTTTCAGGGGGGAGGTATTAAGAAAGAACGTGAGAGAGGGGGAGACAGAGGGATAGAGAGTCCTTCTCAATTGAAAAGTCTCCGTATCAAATTCTGGAGTGTGTTGCTCTTCGTTCGGAATTTGAGCTGTGCTGGTCTTTGTCCAGTTATTTGAAGGACACATTTCAAATTTGGAGCAAGGAGTAGCACAAAGTAATTTGTGAATTTTGGAATGTGGTAGTTTACGCCGAACGTCTTATTTTACCCTCTTTCAACCCTTTTCTAGACTTTCCCCTTTTCTTCCCCTATAATCGGCCCAAGGACCCTCAGAATACCCTAAAACACGGTTTCGATGATTATTCCTTGCCTAAAATTTTACTCGCTCAGTTTTCCTCGATAAAAATGAATAAATATACCTCTTTCCAATCATTTCCGCGTCAATTTTTTTTGGAATTCATCGTCCTGGTGTAACTTTTCTGTGCTCCAAAGTATCAAAATAGTTGATCTTCGCACTTCGGGGAGTAATTTTCCGCGAAACTTTACTTTTGCTAGATTCTTTGATCGCAAGGTCCGTGTTCTACGGGAAGTCGGCTTCTTTCAGAATAACTGGAATCAAATTCAGTGTAAAAATGTCAGGTCCGTGCTTTGCCACCGTGTCATTTGCGGGAATGCATCTCATTAGAATGTTTGGAAGTAGGATTTGCGGTCGGCACATTTTCGATCCCCAAATATCGAAATTATAGCGGAAGTATACTTATATACGACCCTCAGCACACGATACTTCTGTCGTCATACTGAAACCAAGGTCTGTGTCCGTTCACAGAGTGCTCAGATTTTATAATGGAAATTCATGATCCTGCGAGTGATTTTGGGGGTGTTACAATTTGTCCTCTTGGCACTTTCCTTTCGTTTACAAAGTCAATGTACTCTGGAAATTGAAACGCAGTCAAAATCGAGAATCTATGACAAAAAAGCTTGTCGCAAAGTAAATGGATTGAGAAAAAGAGTGCAGTGTGATTTTTCAAAACTCCCCTATTTAGTGCTTAATTTCTGACATTATTTTCCCCTATTCCCCTATATCCGGGGTGTACAGTGGTGACGAACCCTGTAGATGGCGTCACGGTAATCCGCACGACTTACTTCAAACAATTTCTAGGTTTTGAATAACTGGCAACACATTTTGGAACAAATCATCGAGTTAGCGCGCTTCGTGATACAATTTGCAATCATTTGAGCTTTGGCACGTCTCAAAACTCACAATATTTTTCGAATGACTCGACAAATGGCAAATATGCATCACCGCATGGTTCTATGATGCAGCAGGATAACTCAAGAATGCAATTTTTCAGAACGTTCAATGAATATCGCGAGCTCTGACACGTATCAGAGCTCAAATTGTTGGAAACTCTACTGCAAAGCGTGCTCACTCAATGATTTGATCGGAAAAGCATCTGCAATTACTTAATAGTGAGAAATTGTTAAATTCGCGCTGTGTCGATAAAACAGAGCACTACGGACTTACCTTAAGAGCTCTCTACCTTCCGAAAAGCGACGGTGGCGCCTCAAGCGGTGAAATTGGTATATAGCCAATGATAATTTTTGGTAAAAAGAGGAAGGAAACCCATGGTACCGCCGGTTGTGGATTTTTTTTGATATTTTTTAGAAAAGGTCCATCGAAATCGATGTGAAATCGAGCCCACAAAGTTGCAGGAACTTCTTCTTAGCATTGTTGGATTACTCCCGCAACGTTGTGGGCTCAATGATACGTCGATTTCGATAATTTTTTTCTTTTAATCAGCGGTACCATTGGTTTCCTTCCTCTTTTTGTGTGGAAATTGTTGTTGGAAATACACCAATTCGATCGCCTGGGCACCACCGTTGCTTTTCAGAAGGCAGAGAGCACTCTTGAAGGAAGATGCCCTACTCTCCGTATATAAGGTTCCTAAAATGTAGTAGTCTCCATAGAGGCGGATGGAGACTGAGATGAGAAGGCATTTTTGCTTGGGGAGAGACTTATTGATCACTAGATGCTCAGTGGAAGTTTAAGCAAAACTGAAAAATGATATTGAACGGAGAATCCGAATGTATTTGATGAATTCCACGCCAAAGCGACCTACGAAAAGGGGTCATCTCTCAGATTCTTTTTTAATCTTCCCCATTCGATTCTATGGCCCAAAATAGGAACTTCGGACCACCTATGGGGCCCAAAAATATTTCTCCTCTCCATTGCACGCACATCCGTCAACAGACCGAAAATTTATCGTGTAAAAATCGATGCTCTTTTATTCACGAAAATGGGAATATTTCGAGTTTTTGAATAGCTGTCGATTTGCGGGTTGTAGCATCTGAAAGGGCATCAAAAAACCTATCGAAAACGTTGTCGGAAATTCCTTCTCTATGATTTGGGGGCCTCCTGGAGGCAAAAGAGTGTTTTTCACTAAAATGTTGATTTCTCAAAAAGCCATTTTTTTTATTTTTTTAAAATCATATATTTGACGTAAAATTTTGCGTTCTCTCGGGAAAATGGGTTTCAGAGGAGTCTGGGGCGATCCAAGTGACTTATGAGCCATTTTTTGAAAAATCGATTTTTTCGGTTTCAGAAAAAAAACGATTTTCTGCGCATGCGCACAAACGTAGACTTTCGGCGCTACTTTCAATGGAAAACTGACAAAATTTCCTATACAATGACTACCCGCAAAGTTAAAATTCATGCACTGAAACGGGATCTGCAAGGATTAATTATGTCGAATCAAAATCACATGAAAATTCAGCCCATTAACGCCTTCGTGGCGCCTGCTGAGATGACACATTCACGAGATCTTCTCGGGACTCAATTTTGAGTCCGAAATCGCCCTAAAAAAAATTCGGGCCACATGGTTTCAACGTAAAATTGTATGAACTTCCAAAATATGCGATGAAAAACCCCGTTTGAGGCGAATCCGAGGTGCTACATTCAATTTTTCGCAATTTTGAATGTGGAATATCGTATTTTCTGGAAAAAAATTGAATGTAGCTCCTCGGGTTCGCCTCAAACGGGGGTTTCCATCGCATATTTTGAAAGTTCATACAATTTTACGTTGAAACCATGTGGTCCGAATTTTTTTCAGGTCAATTTCGTACTCAAAATTGAGTCCCGCGAAAATCTCGTAAATGTGTCATCTCGGGAGGCTCTCATGGGCTGAATTTTCATGTGATTTTGATTCGACATAATTAATCCTTGCAGATCGCTTTTCAGTGCATGAATTTCAACTTTGCGGGAAGTCATTTTATAGGAAATTTTGTCAGCTTTCCATTGAAAGTGGCGCCGAAAGTCTACGTTTGTGCGCATGCGCAGGAAATCGCTTTTTTCTGAAACCGAAAAAATCGATTTTTCAAAAAATGGCTCATTGTCACTTGGATCATTGATGATTAGATCATTGTCAAAGTCACTTGGATCGCCCCAAACTTCTCTGAAACCCATTTTTTTCGGAAGAACGCAAAATTTTACGTCAAACATATGATTTTAAAAAAATATAAAAAATGGCTTTTTGAGAAATCAACATTTCAGTGAAAAACACTCTTTTGCCTCCAGGAGGCCCCCAAACCATAGAGAAGGAATTTCCGACAACGTTTTCGATAGGTTTTTTGATGCCCTTTCAGATGCCGCAACCCGCAAATCGATAGCTATCCAAAAACTCGAAATATTCCCATTTTCGTGAATAAAAGAGCATCGATTTTTACACGATAAATTTTCGGTCTGTTGACGGATGTGCGTTCAATGGACAGGAGAAATTTTTTTTTGGCCCCATAGGTGGTCCGAAGTTCCTATTTTGGGCCATAGAATCGAATGAAAAAGGTTAAGAAAGAATCTGAGAGATGACCCCTCTCCGTAGGTCGCTTTGGTATAGAATTCATCGTTTAGAGTGTCTGGAAAAATGTATACGGCGCGCCTCGCCATATGAAACGGCATATGAGGGTTTCCATGGAACTTTTAACTATTGACCCTCTGAAATAAAAAAAAAAATTTCTCAACGCACACGTTTGAAATGGGTTTCATGTAATTCTTAGACCTCGAAAACATGTGAAAATAGTGGTGCCACTCTCTTCCAAGCCGAGGTATCTGGTTCAGAACGACATGTACGGAATTTCACACTTGAAACATTCGTGAATCAACTTCAATCGAATAGATTCGATTCAAAACATTGTCTAGACGATCGATACGGATTATATTTTGCCTGACTTGACCTTAAGATGAATTTCATCATCGATTTCTCCGAAATTCGATATAAATTTCCAAAATCAAGTCAAGAGCTATGAGTCTCATTTCAATTTCTAGAATACACTGTAGTGTTATTTTGTTCATATTTTAGCCGTATACCATGTAAAAACCAAGAAAATCGCGATACCATCATATTTAGAGGCTTATTTAGCTTACCATCCGGATTCAAATATTTCTCCTCAGCTTCTCACAGAAATACCGATCGACAATTGCAACTAAAAATAGTGCGGTTATATCCTCTTTGTGATGAAGAAAAAAAGAGCCCAAGGTCCCAACCCTGTGCTCCGCGTCTCCTGAGTATGACATCAAAAAATGACCATTTTGAAAGCCAGTGGCGCGATAACTTCATGAGCTTTGAAGCTCTATAAAATTTGTCCGGGTCAACGCACACTCACAAACCAAACGGGATTCGATTCGTTTTCTTTTCAACTTCAAAAACTCATTGCTAAATTCTCCGTTTCGCACAAGGTATTTCATCAATTTCGTAAACAATAGCCAAAAAAAGTTTTCCCACAAAACTCGGTAACATCGATGAATGAGAGCTAATATCATAGCCAAATCAGCACACACCTCTGAATCAAAGATTTTCTCAAAATATGAGATAAGTAGATGGATATATCATTCCACCGAAGTAGTTGAGGCATAGGTATTTTAGTTACAGCCTTATCAATTCAAAAAATCGCGTTGGTACGTTTGTAAACTACCCAAAAATCATCTTTTGCGGTCTGCTATTGACCAATCGGGATGCGTTTCAACAAAAAAGAATGTAGTCCATATTGAATGATGCCAAATACTATAAATCGCCACTCAGGCGCACTCCGAGTAGTTCAAAATACTCCTGGAACACTGCAGTAACACAAAAGTTAAAAGTTCCGTGGAAACTCTCATATGCGTCTCAACGCGGAAACTGCGTGTTTCTGCGTCTCGTCGTATGATGGTATATCATGCCTCTCGTGCCAAAATCTTTGTTCTTCGTGAAAACCTTGTTGGACAAGCAAAGTTTTCCGAAAAACAACGATTCATGGCACTTGACGCATAATATACAATTCTTCATGCCGTCATCAAATATTTTTAGTCTTGGTACACAAAACTTGTATGCATAGCTCTGTACGCAGCGAGCTGTTTCTCTCTGTACAGACCGATAGAATGATAGACTTATAAAATATCCCGGAATGTCTAGTCATGTTATTCGCTTATTCACATTCAAGGATGACCTCTGCGTCCGTCAGAACGGGAATATCTTGATTTTGCAAATTTTGACTCTTTCCTTCTTGAACAGTAAGATCTGAGCGAAAGCACTTCGGCACAATCATCTCCAAGGTTCTTAGCTCATCATGTCTTCATGGTTCAGCTGTTACCTTCAACTCTCAACTTTGGAGTGCTTTTGCACAACAGTAAATTTTCATTGCCGGTCAATTCCACAGCCATATTGGATAAGCCTTCTCCTACCAGGCTTAGCCATGTCACGTTTAGTCCACGAGTCTGAACCCCATCATTCATGTGTGTGATCTCTTGCAGAATCCGACATTAATTTTGCGACGAAGTGTCCAATAGATTCCCTTTCTATAGCTTACCTTTAGCGACCCAAAAGAGGACGTATGACTATGCTTACTAGATAGATTACGCCCTGGCTTAGATAACCCATATGGAATTCAATGAGAATTCTTATCTGTGCTTCGGCACTTGGTAAAAAGTTTCTAAATCATGGCTATGTACTATTCATTACATTTGGACTTCGAGCAATTGAATTTTTCAGATCACCAAAACGTACTGCTAATTATTGGCCAAAAACTAGAAAAAATCGAAAATGGCTAAAATATGGCCATGAAAGTATTACATCTCAAGCTAAGAAATAGCAAGTTCGGTTGCCCGTAGGTGGGCTTGAGTTTTAGTCAAGTGGCTATTTTTCAGCCAAAAATTGTATTGAATTTCTACTTGCATCAATATAGTCTTCTTTCAAACTCGTCCTTGCCTCTACCAATTGAACTCAAAAATTTTCATGGGGGTGGGAAGGGATGCAAAATGAGCGAATGTGATTCTCATTTGAAGGTCTGCGATGGGAGCCAATGTATAACGATTGAACGGAAAACACGTACACTGCGGGTCAAAAGTTTCAGGACACCCGAAAATTTTTACTCCGATTTTGTGAGTAGAACTATCAGGCTTCACTTGATCGAGAAGGACTTCACCAGGGCTAATTCTGAAGGTCCTCTTACGTACTTTGAGACTGCATTATTCATTTTCATCAGTACGAATTTGAATCTTCCCAATCTGAGTTCGAAAAAGTGCCAATTTCGATGGTTTTCGGAAGAATGTTCTGGGTCCCATAGCCCGAAGGTACAGAGATATTTTGGGATGAAACTCAACAGACCTGAAAAAATAAGTCTAGAGCTTAAAAATCCGTTCCCTAACTCCTTTCTACGTTACTCCTACTCCGAGCTATGACGTTTTCTGTGAAGACAGGTTTTTCGCGAAAACTAACACCTAAATCCGAAAAAGACAGATAAATGCGTTTTCGACGAGGGGAATATGATCTCTGATCCTAGCATTTGTCTTCAATATCACGATCAAGAGAACAAGGAATCTTTGAAACATGCCCCAGAAAGTGAATTTCTACGTCATTTTTTGATAAGGGTGCTACTTTTTTCGGAAAAACTTTCCTCAGAGGAAATGTCATAGCTCGGACTGGGAGTACTGTAGAGGGACGTTCAAAAACGGATTCCAAAGCTCTAAACTTATACTTCCAGGTCTGTGAAGTTCCATTCGAAAACATATCTGTACCTTTGGGCTTCGAAAGCCAGAAGATTCTCCCAAAAATCATCGAAATTGGCACTTTTTCAATCTCAAATTGGGAAAATCCGGATTCGTACTGATAAAAAGGAAGGCTCAAAGTACGCATAAAGACCTCCAAGATAAGCCCTGAGAAACAATTCTTTGAGATTATTTGGCTGATTTCAAAGAGAAAATCTCTCCTGTCATTTATGAAAACCAAGAAAATTTCATGTTTCCGAAGTGAGAAGTTGTTGATCAGGATATTTTCAACGATATTCAATAGCAAAAATTCATGTACGATGGTAAATGAGCACACCGTTCTTTTAATGTTAATGATGGATAGTCGCACTGGCAACAAGGATTTTTGGATTCAGAAGGGTCCTTCCGCGCGGATCCCGCACAAAAGTTCCATCAGAATAATTTTGTCAACGATGGCGGTGATTTCACCCAGTCTAACCGTCCGATTGACCTTGTGTTGCTCTGCATAAGGCTCTTTAATTTGTCTCCAAATGGCTCATGATTTACCATAGTCTTCTCCACAATCAATAAAAGTCTTGAAGACACAGAAACACTGTGAACCCACTTGAACAACTGCGAAGGCACCATTGTGGAGCTCGAACAATCGTATCGATTGTGAAAACGTGTATGTGATCGTGAAATTGTTGACACATGTGTCTCCATATTCACGGTTATTTTGGTTTATCGGATCCATGGTCGATATTGTATGTATGTGTTTACAGGACATCGTTCAGCCATGAGCGCGATACGTCACGAGTGTACCAATTTCATATTGGGCATTCATTAACCTATCCGCGAAAGATGCCTCAGTCAGTCGCGTAACTGGCCGACGATTTCAGTCAGTTGCGTTACCGGCTAGACTGATAGGGATAGAATATAAGCTTCCACGCAGAGTTGTCCATCCGCGTGCCGTAACGCAACTGACTAGACAGTTACGTAACTGGCTGATTTACCTATCTGGCTACGACATATATACTATGGCCAAGGAGGAAAGGCCATATACGGCATCTGGTTGCGGACGAAGTGACGTGCTAACGACAATGTTTACTTCGCCCGGGCCCGTTTGTCGACAGGAGATGTACAGTGTGGGCCAGTAAATGCCAATGAATTCAAATCGAGCGGCGCGACGCCGCCACCAGTTAGTTTCGCATTTCCCACCCGTCATGTAGATGAGCTGTTGGTGTGAGTGAGAGAGCTACGGAGCTGGAGCAGAATTGGATATGCATCACTATATCGGGCGAGCGAGCCGATCGTGTACCTTCGGCGTCCTCCCCCCCTCCAGCGCAGCTCCCACTCTGCGGTCACACAGCTCGCTCTGGCTCTAAGTTACGTGGAGCTGGTCCGCCACTTTGAGATGGATCTACCGAAGAATCAAGAAGAAAATCCCGAGTTTAATGGTACAACTATTTTGATTTGAACAATTTGACCATTTGAGCGATGGATTTCCGAAGTGCTGAAGTATTACACCAAAACACAAAAAACGCTCATTACCCCGCAAATATATGCAGTAGAAGAACCAACGCGGGCTCAAATTGGAGCTCTTGATTTGATCGTATCGATTTAAGCATCAGAATCTATCACTGTTGACGCGGAATTGTTCGAAAAGCCTGGAAGGAGTCCCCGTGTATAAGGCATGGGCTGGCAGAGGAGAGGCAACGGAGAAGGAGCACGCATGGTGCGCATAGTCCCCACCAGTCGGCACCTGCCCGTACCTTATACACGCGGAGTTCTCCCAGTCTGTTTAAACAATTTTGCGTCGATAATGATGAGTTGTGATGCTCGAATCGATATGGTCGAATCAAGAGCTTCAAATAGAGCCCGCGTGGGTTTTCCTCCTGCATATATTCGCGAGGTAATGAGCGTTTATGGTGTTTTGGTTGGGGTGGTATTTCAGTCCTTTGAGAATCCGTTGCTCAAATGGTCAAATAGTTCAGATAAAAAGAATTACACTATCGAATTCAAGATTTTTTGCTTGGTTTTGTGGTATATTTATCTCAAAATGGCGGGCCAACTTCACGTAACTCTGGCTCTATGACTCTACCACCCGCCGGCCACGCACAATAGACTATTAGGCGAAATTACCGCCATCGCATGCGAAGATAGGTTCATGGAATTTTTTAATTGGATCCTCTTCGTAGGACCTTACTCCAGTTAGTGATGCATGTTTCCAAGCCGGAATCAGGTGTAAAATTGTTTGAACCGGAATTGTTCAGAAAAATTGTAAAAATCATTATTTTTGTCCCGAATCAATCTGTAAGGGGTAGTTTGAGGTATTTTTAATCAAAAGTTATTCCTGTTGTGCTTCTCTAGACGCCATCATTCCCGAGCTACAAGCGTTTCAAAGTTGGAAAATCACGAAATTTGCTATTTCAAACGTTAGATAGAAGCAACAATCATACCAAAAATCAATGTTTCTAGGGTGCGAACCTATTCACTAGAATGTCTTCCGCAAGATCCAACAGCAATAACTCATGTTCCCGGACAGGAACCACTTGTTCTTCGAAAATGTACAATGCACAGTTTCCTCATGGAGTTCGTATCGGCTATATATATATATATATATATATATATATATATATATATATATATATATTGGTCCGCGGTATATATAGCTATACTGTCGCACCTAGAAACAGTGCATTGAACATTTTTGGGGAACAAGTGGTTTCCGGCTGGAAACATCAATTATTGCTGTTGGGTCTTGTAACCGACATCCTAAGGAATAGACTTGCACCTTAGAAGCATTGATTTCTCGTTGGGTTCTTGCTATTAATTGACGAACAAATAGCAAAATTTTTGTTTTTCCAACTTAGAAACGCTTATAGCTCGGGAATGATGGCCTCTACAGAAGAACAACATCAGTAATTTTTTGTCCAGAATACCTCAAATCACCTACTAAAGATTGTTCCGGAGCAGAAGTAGTGATTTTTACGATTTGGTGACGACGTGGGCAGGATCGATATGAGTTTTACGTAGACGATACCCACATAATTCCCCACCTGGGCTATGTGGATGAATTTCATTGACAACCAAGTAGGTGAAAGCCAGCCTCACACTGCATAGCCAAGTGAAGTATGCATGATCGATATACATTTTATGTGGACGATAACCACATGAGTCCCCACTTGGGCTATGTAGATAAATTTCATCGACAACCAAGTGGGTGAAAGCCGACCTCAACCTGCATAGCCAAGCGAAGTGGGCAGAACCGATATACATTTTACAAGGACGATACACACATAATTCCCCACATGGGCTATGTGGATGAATTTCATTGACAACCAAGTAGGTGAAAGCCAGCCTCACACTGCATAGCCAAGTGAAGTAGGCATGATCGATATACATTTTATGTGGACGATAACCACATGAGTCCCCACTTGGGCTATGTAGATAAATTTCATCGACTACCGAGTGGGTGAAAGCCGACCTCAAGCTGCATAGCCGAGCGAAGTAGGCAGAACCGATATACATTTTACAAGGACGATACATACATAATTCCCCACATGGGCTATGTGGATGAATTTCATCGCCAATCAAGTGGGTAAAAGCCGACCTCAACCTGCATAGCCGAGCGAAGTAGGCAGAACCGATATACATTTCACGTGGTCGATACCCACATGATTCCCCACTTGGGCTATGTGGATGAATTTCATCGACAACCAAGTGGGTAAAAGTCATCCTCAATCTGCATAGCGGAGGGAAGTGGGCAGAATCTATCTACATATTACGTGGACGATACCCACATAATTTCCCTCTTGGGCTATGTGGATAAATTCCATCGACAACCAAGTAGGTAATAATTTCGATCCTGGTAGCTTGAATAGAACTATTAGTGCATGGACTGTATTACAGGACTTAAGGCTTGTGGATAAGGTCTCCGACTTCAAATCCAAAGGCTCAGGGTTCGATCCCAGGTGAGTGCGAGTTGAGCGACGAAGTTCAAATTCAAAATAAAGAATTCCTGAATTTAATTTTCTGATCAAATAAGCCTTCATCTGAACAAAACTCAATTCAAAATTTTCGAAATATTTTTTTCCCGGTTTCCAAAAAAAAATCATACCTACATAGGCCTCCCTACATATGGTGTATGTGGGTAGTTGCCAGGTGGATAGCTCAGATTTTGCCCAGCCAGGAGGGGTCAAAAAACCATCCATAACCTGCATGGCTGAGCGACGTGGCCGGAATCTGTATATATCCTACGTAGAAAAAAATCCCACGTAAGTCTCCACCCACCTGATCCATGTGGGACAAGGCTCCCACCACTTAGGCTAAATGGGCAGAAAAGGGTCCAAATCACCAACATGGCCTGAGTCGCAATCCAAGTAGTTAATTCCCCACTTACTTTAACCACTTACAAGTGGGTGAATCCATGTGGGGAATTTTTTCATACGGGTGCATAGTTTGCTCGTCAAACGTTGGCAGTAAGCCTCTGCCTTCATTGAGATGGTAGCGCAGCAGCAATATGGCGGCTCTGGGGTTCTGTGGCTTGATAAATTCATGGGAACAATATAGTACCACCTCGGTTTGCACCGAAACCCTATTCGCTGTTAGAATCACCTCCAACTTCTTTGGTTCAATCACTGATCTGGCAAATTCTCATTCCCCCAGCATAATCTATGATTGTATACAATCAGACTGTGAGAAAAATTATATCTTCAAAGGAGTAAGACTACATATTTTAGGAGTGTAGCTGAATAAAGTGTGATTATATTCAGTCTTGATGTTGAGGTGGTTTATGTAACAAACGCTCATTCTAATTGATTACGTGTCAAGTTTGCAGACTCTTTTGACTGTAAAGTAAGGTATGTCCATACAGATCGCATTCCCAGTATACGCTCTTGATTTCTCTCGACTTGATCAGACTCTTTGCACGACATCCCTTCAAAATGTGCACTCAGGCCATACGCACATATTCAAGAGAAAATCCATCCTCTGTTCAGGGTTAGGCTATAAATAGTCCTGCAGGGTTTATTTGATGCCACCTTCTGTTTCATTGTTACCTGATTCTAGGGCCAAATGTTTGTCAGACTAATCCCCCCCCCCCCTACTTCACTTTTTCTAAAAGTTTAGCTTGGCGAGTATGACCATCCTTCTTCCCTATGAGTTCATCTGATATCAGGAATATGAATTTCACCCCTTGAGAGTTATAAGATCAGGGATTATATGTTGAGTGAATATTCACCAAAATCTGAAGGTAAAACGACTGGAGAGAATTTATTCCAGCTTTTGAGAGTCATGAGATCAGGAAGAAGTATGTCGAGTAGTTGTTCTGCAGAATCTGAACGTGGAACGTATTAAAAAGGATTGATTACATAGCAATTCGATTATCGCTGTAATTTTGAATCAACTCAAGTTACTCACCATCTCTACTGACTTTTGAATTGGAGTGATCAATGCTCAGTCGAATTTTCTCGCCTTCGTTTTCTTTTCATTGTTCTAGATGGGTTGCCATTCTCAATATATCTATAAAGTTGATCAAGATTACAGCGATAATCGAATTGTAATGTAATCAATCCTTTTCAATACGTTCCACGTTTAGATTTCGCAGAACAATTACTCGACATACCTTCTCCTGATCTCATGACTCTCAAGAGTCAAAATAAATTCTCTTCAATCTCTCTCCAATCGTTTCACGTTCAGATTTTGGTAAATATTCACTCGACATATGATCCCTGATCTCATGACTCTTAAGGGGTGGAATCTATATTTCTGATATCAGATGAACTTATAGGGCAAAATGATGGTCATACTCGCCAAGCTAAACTTTTAGAAAGAGTGGAGTAGGGGGGGGGATTCCAATACTGTGCTATGGTAATGATTGAAAATTCTCAAATTGAAATATGAGCTGTAAATTGAAGCATGTAACAAAATCCATAAAACTTCTATGTATCTCTATCATTCCCCCAATGAGCAGCACTGCGTCAGATTCCAAGATAAATGTTTTTGAATCCTAAGAAAGGAAATTCCGAGCGGTCAAACTTTGTGTCTCGGATAGCAAAACTAGGAATCAGGTGATTCAATTTGACTTAAGGGAGTAACCTCGGTACCGCGTGAGTCAAATTGATCGACTTTTTTCAACTTTCACAAATTTGCCTACATGTGTGTCTTATGTGTTAATCAGATCACAATACACCCTCACATGAACTTGCATAAGCATCCGACTCACGAATTCATGAAATATCAATCCCTGATTATGGGCGAATTTGTCTTAATTGTGACTTATTCGTGACTTCACGCTGAAAATTAATCAGAACTTTTTTCCAAGCTAACCAAAGCTTGAAAAAAAGTTCGAGCACGTTCTTTGTATTAAAATATATAAGTGAGCAAGATTTGAACAAAAACTGATCGGTCAGTCTTTTATAGTCTAATAACCATCGCGATGCCCCATAAGACAGCGTGTATAACCTCTAAAAATATTTATGCTGATGGTTTAACTCAGGGGTAGCCAATGCTCATGAAATTTTGACTGTGTCCAATTGACACGCAAATACATCTCTCTGCCAAGCTTGATCAAAATCTGATCGGTGGATCTTCTACCGAGGTTACTCCCTTAAGTTGATGCAAAGACTCCCAACTTCACTCGTAGTAGCAGGACGTTCTGAGTTGGTGAAAAACTTTTGAATAGCAAAAACTCCTCACACTAGTTAGTTCATCCGCTATTCAACAAGAGAGGGTGCTAACTATTAGAGTATCCAACTTATATATGATTGATGAACGGAATATACAATTATGGTCCCCAATATTATTCGAAGACCAAAATTAAAACATATTTCAACGTGGACATTGATAACTTGTGAAACTTCAAGAAGTTGAAGTAACACAAGCAAACCTACTTTGAGGAGAATGAAGTTTCAATAGCATTATCTAAGACATACTTTGACTTCAGATAAAGTGATCCTCAAAGCACATTCAGATGGATGTATGAATCTAGTTCCTATTTTTAGTGCTTGACTTGTCAACCATCAATTTTTTCAAGTTGGACTTACTACTTCTCACCGAAAACGTGAATGTGCTCCTCACTCTGAATAACACTTTCGACGAAACAGATGAACTCTGTAGTACTTCCTAGACCCAATTAGAAATGAACCTATGCCAGCTACCCCTTCAATCAACTCTATAGCAAGAATGTGAGTGGCGTGTCGAGACAGCAAAGATTCGTATACCATAAAAGTCTAGCTGAAACTATTGGATAACAGTAATACGCAATAGAAGTATGTTATACAAGAATAGTTAGAGTAGCACTAGAGATCACTGCACATACCACAACAACTATCCCATGGACCCAGTGATTAATGGGACTGACCAGTCCCACAACATCTAAAAGTGAAAGACGATCCCTCTTGTGTTGGATACGAACAGATTTTTGGTGAGATACCAAAAGAAGCACAAGAGATATTCCATTCGTGGCAATGCTGATTTTCTGACTAGAGTAGATTATGAATATCCTGAGATGCACAATCTATCGCTTCAGAATTGGGACTGTCTCAAATATTGATGAAACTGAAAGTCAATACACTGTTGAGGAGGTTCGATGGTCTTGACGAAGATGTAGAGATCGTGACGAAACCTTTTATAATTATCTTTGAGACAAAAAAATACTCCGTGAAGTTTTTCAGTATTTTTCACCAGGCGTTTTTTCGAGATCTAAGCTCTCACATTTTTCGGAATACAGTCAACCCTCGTTAACACGAACACCTTTAACACGAATTCTCTCATTAACACGAACGAAATTCTTGTCCCGTTGAGAATGTATTGGCTCTTATGGACGTTTTTCGAGTTAACACGGATTTTCGTTAACACGAATTTCGAACGATTTTCCGGTCCCGTCTGACTCAAGATCTTGGTTAATACGAATTCAAATTTGTAAACAGCGTCAATGTCCGCGAGGAACAGCTCAGTACATCGTGATGAGCGAGCCGCGCAAGCAGCCGTGTATTGATTTGAGCACCAAACTCGAGATACTGGATGGAGTCGATCGGTCTGTTAAGAAAAAGAGCGAAATAGCTGATAGTTTTGGAATTCCAAGATCTACATTATCAACGATCATATCACAGAAAGATGAGATTCGGAACGCCGCAGCATCAGGAATTGAGTTGCCAAAAGTAAAACGCTTGCGTGGTGCAAAAAATGATGAATTGGAAGAGGAATTATTTGAATGGTTCTGCAGAGAGCGGGAGAAAAACATTCCAGTGACTGGCGGGTTAGTTCGAGAGAAAGCTTTAGAGATTGCAAAAGATTCAGGCATCGAAAATTTTGAAGCTTCGAGTGGTTGGTTGGAGAATCCTCAAAAACATAAGCATATTTTATCCCAAGTTATCTGCGGTGAATTTCTAAAAGTGGACGAAAGAGACGCGAACAACTGGAGGAAAGATTTTTCAGAAACTAGGTAGGAATTTGCTCCTCGAGATACTCTCAATATCGATGAAGGTGGGGTACATTACAATCTTCTCCCCAACAGTACACTCAATCTAAGAGGAAACAAGTGCCATGGTGGTGCCAAAACATAATAATAATAAAAGTTACAAGGGGAGTCCGGAGTCTCCGGGTCCTGAAATCTCACCAAAATTTTTTTACAGTTTCGTACCACCTAGAATATTAAGAACCCAAAGCAATTCTGTCAAATGGGCCACCCGTTCAGAGGTACAGCCCATGACATTGGCATTGCCCATATAGGCCCATGTTAAGAAGTGATATCTATAGATCTACTAGCAATGTTGACATTTCTGGCTGTAGCTCAGAACAGGAGGCCCATTGGACAGAGTTGCTTTGAATTCTTCATATTCTAGGTGGTACGAAACTGTGAAAAAATTTTGGTGAGATTTCAGGATTCGAAGACTCCGGACTCCCCTTGTTAGATAGGAATTGTAGTTGTCCAAATTCAATCAATACTACCTACAAAATAGCAGAAATACTCCGATCTGTTCTTTCAACACCATCTATCGCATATTACCCTGTTAACACGAATTAATTCGTGTTAATGGGTTAACACGAATTAGTTCGTGTTAAGAAGTGACTGGAGCGTTCTGGTTAACCCGAACTCCTTGATAACACGAACAAAATTCCTGTCCCGTAAAATTCGTGTTAACGAGGGATGACTGTAACATGGGCTCTTATGGACGGCGCCACCAAAACAAGCCTAGCACCTCTTGGGATGTAGAGAAAATTCTCATAAAATATTCGGACGATAGAGAATTTCCTAACAAACAATAACATCTTTCGGTGATCACAGCTTACCATGCATTTTGTGAAAATATGATCGAATTGTTGTCAAAAATCATCAACATATAGGTATACTCGCCGTGTATCTTCGTGCCGCCGAGCGGCAGGTTAGGTTAGTTTTCGTCCTCCCCCCTCACCGATCCCTTATGACACCATCGAACCTCCTTAAGATGTGAATTGATGCTGGCACATATTTTCTTGAAATCAAATCCTTAATTCTCCCAATTTGAGAATTATTCTTATTGACACTGTACAATAGCGAGATGACACACGCCCATCATATTTTATTCACTTCAAACGAAGAAAAAACATCAGGTGGCTCTTTTTTTGAATAATCAACTATTACGATTGGCATTCAAAACGTCCTTAAAGCTAGCCCAGGCAAGTCATGCTAAATCAAAAATACCTATGCCAACAATTATCACTTTTTTATTGCTAATTTATTACCACACAGCGGATTTTATTGCTCTTTCCGTTCTCGAGAAATCGAGTCCTGGGCTGACGGAAGCTAGAGCTAGCTCGAACATTGATGAAAGAGCCGTGTTGCGAGATTGAGTTATGACTCATTTTGGAACGGAGTTCCTTTACGCTCGTCTGAAGAGTAAGATCGCGCGCGATCAGCTGACCGACATGGCCCCGTGGAACGAGATTCGATGCAACCCGCCAAACGATGCAACGAAAAAGCGACACTCTGGCGATATAGGTATACTGCTTTCGTTAAGCAACCGCGCGTACTCATTCTCATCAGAGCATATCGCATCATCATGCATCATCAGATGCCGAATGCCGAAATCCGTCTACTATGGTCCACCGTCTGAATGCATGCAGCACTTATTCGATTGTTGTTGATGGTATTGCTAGATATACAAAGATGGAATTGATATCTCTAAGCATAATTCAAAGTCTGAATGGATAAGATATTGCTTCCATGTCAAAAGGTACGAAGTTTCATTGTGACATCTTGAGGAGGCTCGAGCACTTTTTAATCAAACATTCGTCTTTGGCGCAAGTGGACTCAAACTGTAGCTAAAACTACCAGAAATGTAAAACCGTTGGAAAAACATGGGGTCAACCACCAGAATCGTGAGCAAATTGACTTCGAAAATTATTTTTGACTACACGTAACCTTATGGGCCAGACGCGTTAAGATGAGATTGCTAACTAATCATATGATATCTGTTCTGACCAAAAAGTACGGTTTTTTATCTATTCCCTATGAATTGATAAGGAGGAAACTATGGGTCAACCATCAAAATTTCGAGAAAATTAGAGTGAAAGTAAAAAAGCTAGCGTTGCAGTCAGCGTTTGCATCATCAGTATACCTGCGTATAGCGCCAATGACACGGTGGAAGGAGAAAAGGCGCACGGGACCCCGTGCTTTGTACGCTCCTACGCGCTCGAGCCTCCTTAAATCCAATGATCAGTGAATCCCAATGAATTTGCTCTGATGCATTTTGTGAACCTTAATTGAGTGGTGAGGGCTCAGATTCAAATTCGGGAGCTTTTTATGTCCACCACCATAATCCTCCAAAGTGTTCACTCAAGGCCAAGGACTCGTCATTTTATTTACATAATAATGCATATTACTCGAATAAAAGATACAAACTATCCTCAATCAGTCAGGGGCTTATTGGTGTGCATCTTCATCGGTATCGTTATGAATGATAAACATTTAGAAGCTTGAACCTCAGTTTGAAGTCGACCAAAGTTTCACACCTTATTGACATTTCCACACATCTTATCGAGGCAAATTTCGGAACTCTGTTCCTTACGCGTTCCTCAAACACACATGAATTTTCTGTTACTTTTCTATTGCTCTAAGGATTTACAATAAAAATGGCGTCAGGTTCGAAAATAGCGGAGTTATGCTAAAATCATATGAAGCTAGCAGAGGCATGAAGGAGGAAGGGAACCTGCAGATATGGAACTTGACTGATATTTTATGAATTTTTTATTGCTCAAAAAATACACGAACAGAATGGTGCCAAAGTCGAAAATGGCCGAGTTATGGCGGATGAGGTGGACGGAAATCAGCGAAACTCGGGAAAATAGTCGGAATACTTAGATTGAGAGACGGGGAGTGGTTGATTCATGACCAATTCTGTCAGCCACACACGAGCCAAACATCCACAAGATGACCATTCATGTGGACATTGTCCTCTCTGAGATTCCTGAAACCCTCAGAATTTATTACCGCCCGAAAAAGGGACAAAAAACGGTGCAGAGCCTGGATATCATCGAGTTATCGAATTCAGAGTGGATTTATAACGAATTCTGATAGACACACGTGAGCCAAACATCCGAGAGGCGTTCATTGATGTAGGGAATGCCTGCTCTGAGATTTTTGAAACCCTCTGAATTCATTGCCGCCCCAGAAGTTGACAAAAACCAGTGGATCTCGCGGGAACCCCACTGAGAATGCTCACGTACGGCGGGACATGCAGCGGAACGTCAGCCGGGATGTGCGGCGGGACGTACCGCCGGACGTCCAGCGGGTGGTGACCGATATGGTCGATTTCCTTATCTCCCGCCACACATCCCGTCTTACGTCCCGCCGTACGTTCCTTAACTAGGAATGAAGTGGCGAAGTTGACTCCTTTCGGATGCATCTAAGAGAGACTGAGATGAGATACCAGATAATACTGGAGTAACGTATCATGTACGGCGTAGTAGATTGAAGATATACTCGAATGAATCGAACATTAAACGGTTACCATCCCTGTGTCGAACATAGTGATATTAATTAGTTATCATTCATGGGGTGAGAGCTATTCTGTCCGAATGGATGCAACAAACGAGACCTTGAAGGTAATCAAATCATCAATCATCAGTTGATGAATTATGTATCAAATCATATGTTCTCAAATTGAGGGAGATACGTGAATTCATTCATCAGTAATCTCATTATCCACATTCTGGTATTTTAAAAGAAGTTTTTGCATTCAATCTTGGTATTGTATCTCGCGGAAAATAAGAATCGCAATTTTAGATAATGTTATAGTTCCTCATTCTATTCAATCATATCTCACAGATCATGTGCATAAAAATGCATCGTTATGAAGATGAATCACAAGGAGATAAATGAAGCAATCAGCAGATTCAGATGACACGATATATAGAAATCACGTATCACACTAGATCGCACGGTAAAAAAATCAATGAGAGCTCTGCTAACAGTTTCTCCATAAGTAAGAATCTGGAGAGTACTATTACATACTGCCGTTATCATACACTCACAGAGTTTGTTGTATAATGTGTATATTATATATGAGGGTTTCAACGGAACTTTTGACTTTTGTGTTACTGCAATGTTCCTGGAGTACTGTGAACTATGGGGAGTGCACAGGAGTTGCATTATATAGTATTTGGCATCATTCAATATGGCCTACATTCTTTCTTGTTGAAAAGCATCCTGATTTGCCAACAGAAGATTGCAGAAGATGATTTTGGGGTAGTTTACAAACGAACCAACGCGATTTTTTGAATTGATGCCCTACTAAAAATGCCCACGTGCTCCTTCACGTGTCCCTTCACGTGTTAAACCAGCTGCAATCACACATGATATTACATCTGTGGGCACACGTGGGATAGTGTGTTCACAACTACGTGAAATGACACTGGCGAAATCTGGTACGACTATTGAGCATTTCCCGACTGACAATGGCACGTTCCATCCACGTGCAATTCCACGTGTTCTGGAGTAAAAGAACGCCAAACTCAATTCGGGTCTTATGAATGGCTTGGAGCAATCGCGGAACTCGTGGTTCTGGGTTAGACCTCCGCGAAGGTACAAACGAGGAGACTTGTGTGAAAAACTACGAGGTCCCATCAAACGAAAAATCTGTATGTATGTCTAGGTGAAGTAGATTCAGAATCATCTCCAGACTTGGTAATTAGTTGGAAGAATTCAGGATGTGAAGAAGGAAACTATCGATCAATCACTCATGAGCAATTTCATCTATTTCTGATTACAGATCCACAAACATGAAGTCTTAAAAACAAATATCTGGTTCAGAGTAAGAAGGACAACTCCGTGAAAATCTTAGAATACAACTCATATTATTCCTATTATCCACATAAACTCGATCTCGTAGGACTAGGGGCTGATATTGAGTGGTAGAATCAGCTTTTTGGTGCAAATCATTTATTTGCTACGTTTCGCCATCCAGATTCGATGGCATCATCAGGCTAGAAAATTTGAACACAACCACATGAGATATTTTCACACGAGGAATTGGTTCGCACAAACACACTTTCTCTAACAGTAACAAACCTTAAATTGCTGACAATTCTACATTTGGAATTTTAAAATTCTTTGAACAGATATAGATCTGTTGAGCGTCATGTTGTCAAGTAGTTTTCTTGACTGACTATCTGATACATTACATCGAATGAGTGAAAAGCGTCGTGGTAGGAAGAGACGGGTAACGAAAGAGTGAGAGAAGAGTATTGGATCAAAAGGGGAGGGGTGGTGACCAGCCGAGCTTATAAAGTGATGGGAAGCAGGAGTTTCGCTGATGAGAAGGAGAGAGACAGGAGGAGAGGAGGAGGATGAGTGGGACCGTTCAATCAGTGGGGGGGGGGGGGGGGAGAACATAGATAGCTATATAGTAAGACTTTGGTAGATTCGATTCAGATTTTGTACATCGTCTTTCAGGTTAATGTTATTGCTGTCAGAATTTATAAAGAGCATTTCTGATAAAGATCTCCTATAAAAATTCGGTTCTTTGTCCAGAATTTTTGTGTTGTTCCAGTCAAACTCATGATTATTCTCGTTCATATGAAGCGAAACAACTGAATTTGGTTGCTTGAAGTCTATATGTTCTTTTACTCTGACTGATAGTGGCCTCTTTGTCTGTCCTACATATGATGCTGGACAAGATGTACATTGCAACTTATACACTACTTCTGTGGAGTCAAATTTTGGAACTACATCTTTCCCCAATTTCACAACTTCATTCAGACTCTTGTTTATCTTTGGTAATGTAATGATATTGAATTTTTTGGATTTCTTAGAACTTTTGTTGAAAAAATTACTATTATCCGGCATGCATACTTTTAACTGTGAAGCAAAGGTTCGTTTTTGAATGGAATCAACAGTATGATTAGTTTTATGGTGGTTCAATCTTCGGCAGATGCACTCATTAATAAACTCGATTGGATATCCATTATCAGAGAAAAGTTTTGTCACCGTGGCTATATTTTTTCGATGAAATTTTCTATGTGCCAATAAAGTGCAACGATCAACTAAATTATAAATGATATTTTTCTTCTGCTGTGTGGTATGATTTGATTTATACCTCAAAATTCTTCCAGATGAAGTCGGTTTTTGAAACCAATTCGTGATGACATTTTCTTCTTCTCTGATGATGGATATGTCTAGAAAATTGATAACTCGTTCTTGCTCAATCTCATATGTGAATTTTGAATTGTCATCATATTCATTGAATGTTTTGACGACGAGATCTAAGTGCTCTTTTTTCACACAGAGCAATGTGTCATCTACATACCTGTAGTAAAATAGAGGGACACATTGATGTCGGTCTTTTAGGATCTTGAGGCAATCGGTTTTCAGGTCATCCATGACTTTCAAACCATTGAAGCCAAAGAAAACATGATCCACAAGGGGAAATTTGTGATATTGTTACCACCTAGGTCAAATATCGATACACACATTGATAAGCATGATTGGGTAAAAAATTTAAGTGATGTGAGACTTCCGGACAATGTTATCGAAGTGGCATCTTTGGAACAAAATTTCAGTTTGAAGTCAAAAATTGACCAGAAAGATATGTTGACTACGATAAAAAATATGGAATCATGTCTAAGCTATTCAAGTTTCGGAAATACCGAGAGAGATTCAATCCGCCTTCAAGTTTGCAATGCTTCAAAGTCTGAACTCCGGAAACGCCACACATATCGGCAGAAGGCCGAGCTTTTGCTAAGAAAATCAGCGAAACCAAACACTTTTTGAAATCGAATTCCGATATATTCTTTACGAAAGCAGACAAAGGGAATGTGACTGTGTGTTTGAGTAAGAATGACTATTAGTCAAAAATGAAAGATCTTCTATCCGATCGAAAAGTATACAAACCGATTAAGTCGAACCCTATTAAAGACTTGCAGACCAAAGTTCACAAACTCTCACAGAATTGGAATAGCCAGGGTTTTCTTTCCAGAACTTATCACAATAATTCACTCACTCAAACAAATACGTCAATATCTAGATGCTACGGCCTTCCCAAAATTCACAAGAAAGATGTTCCTTTGAGACCTATTATTTCAGCGATCAATAGTCCTACGCATTTTCTATCCTCACTTTTGTTCAAAGAACTGAAGAGTTGCATTAGATTACCAAAGTCACATATAGATAACAGCTTCGAATTGAAAGAAAAGTTGCGTTATTTGAAAATTCCGGAGGATTATATATCACTTTCACTCGATGTAAGCTCATTATTTACCAATATACCAGGTAATCTTGTGTTAAATAGTCTTGACAGAAGGTTTCCGGACATCCATAACAAGTGTAAAATACCGTTTTCTGAAGAATCTTACCTTTATTCGCAAACTTAGTCATGGATGACCTGGAAACCGATTGCCACAAGATCCTAAAAGACCGACATCAATGTGTCCCTCCATTTTACTACAGGTATGTAGATGACACATTGCTCTGTGTGAAAAAAGAGCACTTAGATCTCGTCATCAAAACATTCAATGAATATGATGACAATTTAAGATTCACATATGAGATTGAGCGAGGATGAGTTATCAATTTTCTAGACATATCCATCATCAGAGAAGAAGAGAATGTCATCACGAATTGGTTTCAAAAACCGACTTCATCTGGAAGAATTTTGAGGTATCAATCAAATCATACCACACAGCAACAGAAAAATATCATTTATAATTTAGTTGATCGTTGCACTTTGGATTGAACCACCAAAAACTAATCATACTGTTCATCCCATTCAAAAACGAACCTTTGCTTCCCAGTTAAAAGTATGCATGCCGAATAATGGTAATTTTTTCAACAAAAGTTCTAAGATATTCGAAAAATTCAATATCATTACATTACCAAAGATAAACAAAAGTCTGAATGAAATTGTAAAATTGGGGAAAGATGTAGTTCCAAAATTTGACTCCACAGAAGTAGTGTATAAGTTGCAATGTACATCTTGTCCAGCATCATATGTAGGACAGACAAAGAGGCCACTATCAGTCAGAGTGAAAGAACATATAGACTTCAAGCAACCAAATTCAGTTGTTTCGCTTCATATGAACGAGAATAATCATGAGTTTGACTGGAACAACACAAAAATTCTGGACAAAGAACCGAATTTTTATAGGAGATCTTTATCAGAAATGCTCTTTATAAATTCTGACAGCAATAACATTAACCTGAAAGACGATGTACAAAATCTGAATCGAATCTACCAAAGTCTTACTATATAGCTATCTATGTTCTCCCCCCCCCCCACTGATTGAACGGTCCCACTCATCCTCCTCCTCTCCTCCTGTCTCTCTCCTTCTCATCAGCGAAACTCCTGCTTCCCATCACTTTATAAGCTCGGCTGGTCACCACCCCTCCCCTTTTGATCCAATACTCTTCTCTCACTCTTTCGTTACCCGTCTCTTCCTACCACGACGCTTTTCACTCATTCGATGTAATGTATCAGATAGTCAGTCAAGAAAACTACTTGACAACATGACGCTCAACAGATCTATATCTGTTCAAAGAATTTTAAAATTCCAAATGTAGAATTGTCAGCAATTTAAGGTTTGTTACTGTTAGAGAAAGTGTGTTTGTGCGAACCAATTCCTCGTGTGAAAATATCTCATGTGGTTGTGTTCAAATTTTCTAGCCTGATGATGCCATCGAATCTGGATGGCGAAACGTAGCAAATAAATGATTTGCACCAAAAAGCTGATTCTACCACTCAATATCAGCCCCTAGTCCTACGAGATCGAGTTTATGTGGATAATAGGAATAATATGAGTTGTATTCTAAGATTTTCACGGAGTTGTCCTTCTTACTCTGAACTAGATATTTGTTTTTAAGACTTCATGTTTGTGGATCTGTAATCAGAAATAGATGAAATTGCTCATGAGTGATTGATCGATAGTTTCCTTCTTCACATCCTGAATTCTTCCAACTAATTACCAAGTCTGGAGATGATTCTGAATCTACTTCACCTAGACATACATACAGATTTTTCGTTTGATGGGACCTCGTAGTTTTTCACACAAGTCTCCTCGTTTGTACCTTCGCGGAGGTCTAACCCAGAACCACGAGTTCCGCGATTGCTCCAAGCCATTCATAAGACCCGAATTGAGTTTGGCGTTCTGTTACTCCAGAACACGTGGAATTGCACGTGGATGGAACGTGCCATTGTCAGTCGGGAAATGCTCAATAGTCGTACCAGATTTCGCCAGTGTCATTTCACGTAGTTGTGAACACACTATCCCACGTGTGCCCACAGATGTAATATCATGTGTGATTGCAGCTGGTTTAACACGTGAAGGGACACGTGAAGGAGCACGTGGGCATTTTTAGTAGGGTGAGGCTGTAACTAGAATACCTATACCTCAACTATTTCGGTGGAATGATATATTCATCTACTGATCTCATATTTTGAGGAAATGTGTTGATTCAGAGGTGTGCGCTGATTTGGCCATGATATTAGCTCTCATTTATCGATGTAATCGAGTTTTATGGGAAAACTTTCTCTGGCTATTGTTTACGAAAATGATGAAATACCTTGTGCAAAACGGGGAATTCAGCAATGAGTTCTCGAAGTTAAAAAGAAGACCGTCAAATCCCGTTTGATTTGTGAGTGTGCGTTGATCCGGACAAATTTTAAAAAGCTTCAAAGCTCATAAAGTTATCGCGCCACTGGCTTTGAAAATGGTCATTTTTTGATGGCATACTCAGGAAACATAAAGCACAGGATTGGAATGTTATGCTCTTCTTTCTCCATTACAAAAAAGATATAATCGCACTGTTTTGAGTTGCAATTGTCGATGAGTATTCCTGTGAGCAGCTGAGGAGAAATATTTGAATCTCGATGGTAAATAGGCCCCTCAATGTGATGGTACCGCGAATTTCTTGATTTCTACATAGTATACGGCCGAGATATGAATGAAATAACACCACAGTATACTCTAGAAATCGAAATGAGACTCATAAGTCGTGACTCGATTTTCGAAATTCACATCCAATTTTGGGATAATCAATGATAAAATTCATCTTAGAGTCAAGTCAGGCGAAATATAATCCCTATTAATCGTCTAGACAATGTTTTGAATCGAATTTACTCGATTGGAGTATATATACAAATTTTTTGAAGAGTGGGATTCTGTACTTGTCGTTCTGAACCAGATATCTTGGCTTGGGAGAGAGAGTGGCACCACTCTCCTGACATGTTTTCGAGGTCTTAGTATCACATAAAAACCATTTCAAACGTGTGTGATGGAAATTTTTTTTTATTCTATTTCGGAAGGTCAATAGTTAAAAGTTCCATGGAAACCCTCATATGTACAATCACTGATCAATGATCGATGAGCCATATTCGCGATAACATTTTGAGCTGACCGGCTCGAAAATACAGGGAGATTGCTCGTGAGGATGGAAGTAACAGTAGCTCAATCCAACATCATCTCCTTTCATGAATTATTTCTCCAAAATAATGGAGAAGAGCATAATAACTCTCCCACCACAATTTGTATAGACTATTTAGCAACAAAATTCATCGGAAAGTATCAAATGAAGGGAGACATACTCGAAATTCTGAAAAATACAAGATACACTCTTCATTCAAGGGGTAGAGAACTGGAGGGAAATTCCTGCCATGCCTATCATTATCATGACATCAGTGGATGAGATTATTTGGCCTTGCCACTATGACGTCTTCCCACCGCAAGTTCCTCAAGTTGAAGGTGGTGAAATTGACCCTCTGAGAAAAGATTTAAGAATAGCGGAGGAGTTATACCGGATGATACTGAATCGACGTATTGGATACTGCATGGGAAATCGATGATATACTTGAGAGAATCAATCAACAAAATATGATTTCAATTGTTTAGACTAGAGTGAAGAGATCGATTCGAGAAAGGCAAACGAAAAAGTTGCTCAACACCGAACAACTTTCCATGTGTTCTGTCGACTATAGTCAAATGAAAAAATAATCCATGGAATGAATGCTGTTCTATGCAGATGAGCGGTACAAATGAAAATTACATCTCGAATCATCAGCTCATGGATTATCTAATAACATCCAGATCCAACAGTCAATTGTACAATAATTGGAGAAGAAATACAAATTCTGTTTCTAGTCTAGTATTTACGAAATTCTCGCCCCCATCAGCTCATTCATGTTATTCGATGGAACTGGATAACGATTTTCCAATGATACGCCGTACCCGATACGTTACTTCAGTATTCCCCGGTATCTCTTCTCAGTCCTTGTTAGATGCACCCCGAAGAAGTCAATTTTGCCACTCACTTTCCAGTTACGAAATGTACGGTGGGACATTCAGCGGGACGTGCGGCAGGAGGTAAGTAAATCGACCATGTCGGTCACCACCCGCCGGACGTCCAGCGGTACGTCCCGCCGCACGTCCTATCTGACGTTCTGCTGCACGTCCCGCCGTACATGAGCATTTTCAGTGGGGAACCAGCGATATATCGAGCTCGAAGTGAAGTTATGAAAGATTCTGACGGACAGTCACGTGTCAAACATCCAAAAGATACTTATTCATGTCGAGAATGCCTCTCCTAACATTCCAGAAACCCTCAAAATTCATTACCACATCAGAAGTGGACAGGAACCAGTGGATCTCGCGCAAATCAGCGAGTTATCGAGTTCGGAGTGGATTCATATCAAATTCTGACAGACACACACAAGTGCCAATCATCCACAAGATGATCATTGATGTAGAGATTGCCTCCTCTGAGGTTCCTGGGATCCTCAGAATTTATTACCGCCCCAGACAACGACGGGAACCAGTAGAGCTCGAGGAAATCTGCGAGATATCGAGTTCGGAGTTGGCTTATAAAGAATCCTGACAGACAGACACGTGCCAAACCACCACAAGATGCTCATTCAAACGAGGCTTCAAGACCTCCGTATCTGGCTCGACGACGGAGCACATTCTAGGAGCCACCCGAGAAGCAAGCAGGATCAGTGCGGCGCTTCAGCGAATGATGCCGAACATCGAGGGGCCCGAGCGAAAGAGGTGCGCACTTCTCAACACCGTGAGCAAGTCCATCATGGTTCACGGTGCGACCGTGTAGGGGAAGAGAGCAGAGAAGGCCATCATCAAGAAGAGGATGAGGCCCGTCCACCGGAGAGCGAGCCTGAGGAGCATCCGTGCCTACCGCACCATGTCAGAAGATGCAGCTTGCGTGTTGGGGAGGACGCCTTCCATCCACTTGCTCGTCACGGAGTGAGTGAGGACCTGGGACTAGCAAAAAGTGATCAGCGTCGAACGAGTCCTCACCCCAACAATGGAGGGAGTCATCCGCAACAACGAGAAGAAAACCACCCTTGAGCAGTGACGAACTGAGTGGAATTCGCCATTTGCAGATGGCCGATGGACGCACCGGTTGTTCAGCCACATAGCCAAGTGGGCGGAACGCATCCACGGAGTGTTAGATTACTGGACAATGCAGGCACTGAGTGACTACGGTTGCTTCGGTGCCTATCCTCCCCGGCTCGAGGAGAGGACCACCCCAGCATATCAGTCATGCGAGAACGACTGGGATGGCGCTGATCACGCCGTGTTCACGTGCAACGACACCCGAATAGAGCGCGCCGAGTTGAAAAAAATGGCCGAGTGCTCAACTACCACGTGAGAACCTCGCCCCGTACTTGCTCCACAACCAAGAGACATGGGATAGAGTCACCGGATGCATCAAGCTGGTGATGACTCGGGAGGAGGAGAAAGGGCGGAGAGTGAGGCGCCTCGGAACGTGAATCACAATGAACCATCCGGTTCGAACAGAAGAGGCCAATCGCTCCCGAAGGAGCATAAAGGCCTGAAGAGGGGAAAAGGAAGAAGGGGTACGGAAAAAGGAGAAAGAGAGGAAAAGAAGGAAGGATACAGATAGAAGATGTCGACAAAAGGCCGTGGAGAGAAGAAAGAGGAGAGAAACGCTCGCAATCGAGAGCAAGACACGCCGCTCATCCTGAAGTAATGCTAACGCGGTTCCGGGCTGAGATGGGAGATGCAGGTTGATCTTCTTCTTGATGTCCCGATGCCCTAGGTATCGGACATCAAGGGGAGGGAGATTCTACACGGCCGGGCCCACCTCTCACGCCCCAACCAAACACCTGACTCGCCTGGTATGACCTGCGTGGACTATGTGTAGTCCGCGTAAGCTGAACCATTCCGGTGTCTGGTGATAGTGGTGAATCTGGTGATCCAAGGGATCTTGATGCAGATGTTGCCCCCTGTTCGGGGAAGTCTGTTGCATTTAGATATATCCAGAGCTTCCGGGAACAAGAGAGCCAAGGCAGAGCCATGAAATTTTCCTTTCCTCAAAATCGCGCGATTCCAATGCCCGCTGATTGGCACATTCAAAGTTCTTAGGAATTGGGCGACATTGCTCTCCCTCGGTCCCTCTCGGCCTCGACGAAGATCTCGCTTCGGCGAACCGGCATGGCAGTCGAATGGGCATAACCCATTGTGAGCCTAGCACACCCTTGCGAATTCAAAGTGCCGGTAGCTCCATTGCATCTTCTTCGCGAATTTAATCTCTCTGCGCCACGAATTGACCCCTCACTTCTCTCGCGCCTTCTTTCTATCTCCAAATGTAGTGAAACGTGAAGTGGATGAGTTCAAACAAGTTATTATTCCAGATACCGAGTGTTATAATCTTGATCTCCCACTGCTCTGCCCTCGAGCACCTCATCGCAATTTTATTATACATATATTTCGGTCTTCACTCATTCATTTTGGTAGCAGAGCGTGGTTGGGGCTCTGCCACTCGGCATCTGCATCAAAAAAAGTCAGTTGCTTCCGTGGGTGCGAGTAATGTGAGTACGTGGACAGAAGGAGCTCGCGGCCGTTGTACATTGTGTTTGACGCGAGCAAGATCATTAACGAGGCAATTTGGAGCTCGAAAACTGGCTTGGTGCAGCACCGGAGTCTACAAGGTGCGGACATCCCCGGCCCCGCAGCAAGCAGCACGGCTTCGGGACGAGTAGCTGGTGACCATCCTTACGTCAAGCTGCAGCTGGATAAGCTGCGTGGAATTGCTCATGCACGCTTCCGGGTATTATCTCGCGCATCGTGCCTCCACCTGCTGCGAACCGGAGCTACTTCACGTCGACGTCGCTCCTCACCACCACTGCCTTCTTCGCCGGCTTGCTTCGTCTTGATCGCCACTGCGGGCCGCGCGCTCAGCTGGGAGAGCGCGCACTGAAAAGAGTAAGGATGAGGTTGCTGTCGCGCAACGCAGACGTCGCGGAGTAATTTGTGAGCGTATTGTTCCTTCACCGGTATGCATGTTTAGTGCGGTCTCACTCGCACTTATGATTCTCGAGCATTCAGCTGCGAGCCAGCTGATGGATAAATATGCGACGCATGCATTTGGCGTTCGCCCGGCTCGTAGCAGAGCATAACTGATATAATCATTCCATTGGAAATACCTTGTCGGTGGTCACGTTTGCGAATCAAATGGAGTTGAACTCGCGACTTTCTTTTAATCGTTCACTATTATTGTTGGAAGGTACATGTTTGACGCATAAGGGTCACACTGTAGCAGGAGATAGACGCGATCGATCATTTTCCTGGCAATTGAATGGGGGAGTTCGGTCATTTCAACGCTCTTATCTCTCTGCGCCAGTCAAACAGCTGAACCATCTCAAATATTCGTCTGTGAGGGGAATTATGACATTTCGATTGGAGTCTCGCGCGTTAGTGCGCCTCTAACGAAGTCGGTTTTTGTGCTGTTGTGTGAGTTTTATGTTTCAGACTGGATTTGGAGTTTGACGATTTCTTGAAATTTTGTTCTAACTAAGATAATCGATGTAAAATCACGGGTACTAGACGTCCTTTCAACCGGCAATCGCAACTTGTTGTTTATATTTGCCGTTCTGACACGAATACTGCCGAAAAGGGCAGAGAAAACATAACTGTGAATTTTCTCGAAACTCGCTTAGAAATATTAGACAAATATTGAGATGAATTGTGCCAAAATGATTTGAATTGGCAACAGCATGAAGAGGAATTGGAGAACGAAGAGTATTCCACTGATTTAGGTTTTCCAGAGATCGAAGGAATGATTCATTATCGGGATACGATTAACTAGATAGGATCGCTGAATTGACAATTCCACAAGAATCACTGTCTGGACATGATCCAGTCCATGGTTCAGTACAAAGCTCAGAACACACGTCCGTTCATTCAGCCAATCATCCTCAAAATCAGAATTTCTACCCATATCAACATTCTGATGTGCAGCAGCTTATACGTGCGTTATCGGAACTGCAGTGCATTCCTAGACTTGAACCGCTGGTTTCCTGGTGAATAACGGTTAATCGGTGAATTCCTTGGTAAACAAGCTGATTGGGAGAACTCCAGGGAGCGTTTCTCATTGGTGATTGGGGGAAATCCTGATTCGTCGTCGTCTGCTAAGTTGATGTCGTCGGTGTTAGCCGGGGTGAGTTGGCCGGGATAAACTATTTTCCCGCGTAGGATCTATCTGGGGCCTTGTCTGCCGGGGGAACCGATTTGTCAGCCTCCGGTTACATTCAATTCACGCCTCTGCGGTATTTTCAATTATCTCCGAGCATGCACAAGATGGGAATCGCATGTCTTGTGGAACATTGCACGATTTCCTCCACAATTCGAGGACATTAAGTGGAAATAGCACCTCGACAGGATTGTGTCCACACCTAGGATTGATCAAATGATGTTCGATCCTCAAATAACTATCCTTTCGCAGTATTTTGAGACACTTGGGTACATGCGCGAGTGAGAATTTACCCTCTTCTCATCCCAAACGAGGGATTTCCGATGGTTCCATCACATTATACGAATGTAAGACTATCGGGAGGTCCTGTCTACCCAACAAAACGATCAGAAAAGATATCTACAACGTATAACTATAATTTCCAATCGTCCCCCCCCCCACCTCTGAGCATGCGGGAGCCTGTGTCGAGCTCTTTCGTCGGTGAGTAGTCAGCCGGGGTAGATTTTTCTCCCACGTAGAATCTATACGGGGCCTTGTCCACCGGGGAAACCGATTTGTCAGCCTCTGGGCACATCCATTAGATCCCACTGCGGTATTTTCAGTCATCTTCGAGCATCTCACGGACGGGAAAGTTCAACACAGGCTCCCGCATGCTCAGAGGTGGGGGGTGGGAAATATTGGAAATCATAGTTATACGTTGTAGCCATACATTCTGAATGTTTCCTTGGGTAGACAGGACCTTACGATAAAGTGACATTCGTACAATGTGATGGATCCATCGGAAAACCCTTCGTTTGGGAAGAGAAGTGGGTAAATTCTCACTCGCGCATACAACTGAGTGTCAAAAAATACTGCGAAAGGTAGTTTCTTGATGTTCAACTATCATTTGATCAACTTCAGGTGTGGTCACAATCCTGTCAAGGTAATATTCCCACTTCATGTCCTCGAATTGTGGGAGAAATTGTGCAATGACCCACAAAACATGCGATTCCCATCTTGTGTATCCTTGGAGATGACTGAAAACACCGCAGAGGGATCTTCTGGATGTGCCCGGTGGCTGCCGAATGGGTTTCCGCGGTGGACAAGGCCCCCGATAGATTCTACGTGGGAGGATTATTTACCCCAGCCAACTTCTCACGGACGAAAAAGCTCAACAAAGGCTTCCGCATGCTCAAAGGTGAAAGGAAACTGTTTGAGATTACGGTTCTACGTTGTAAAAATACTTCCTGATTGTTTCCTTGGGTAGACAGCATCATACGATAGTCTCACATTCGTACAATGTGATGGAAGCATCGGAAAACCCTCCGTTTGGGACGAGAAGTGGGTAAATTCCCACTCGCGCATACACCCGAGTGTCTAAAAATACTGCGGAACGGTATTTCCTCTAAGCTTAACTATCATTCGATCAATTCTAGGTGTGGACACAATCTTGTCGACGTGCTATTCCTACTTGATGTCCTCGAATTGTTGAAAAAAACGTGCAATGACCCATAAAACATGCGATCCCCATCTTGTGCATGCTCGAAGATGACTGAAAAAAACCGCAGAAGGGTCTATTGGATGTGCCCGGAGGCTGGCAGATCGGTTTCTTGGTGGACAAGGCTCCAGATAGATTCTACGTGGGAAGATAATTCACCCCGGCTAACTTCTCACGGACGAAAAAGCTCAACACAGGCTCCCGCATGCTCAGAGGTGGGGGAAAACTGGTGGAAATTATAGTGATACGTTGTCAATATACTTCCTGATTATTTTCTTAGGTAGACGGGACCTCAGGATAGTCTCACATCCGTATAATGTTATGGAACCATCGTAAAACCCTTCGTTTGGGACGAGGAGTGCGTGAATTCTCACTCGCGCATATACCCAAGTGTCTAGAAAGAATGCAGAAGGGTAGTTTCTCGATGTTTGACTATCATTTGATCAAATGTAGGTATGGACACAATCCTGTCAAGGTGCTGTTCCTATTTGATGTCCTCGAATTGTGGAAAAAAAACGTGCAATAACCCACTGAACAAGCGATTTCCATCTTGTGCAAGCTCTCAGATTACTGAAAATACCGCAGAGAGGTCCATTGGATGTGCCGGAGGCTGACAAATCGGTTTCCCCGGTCGACATCCCCCAGACAGATTCTACGTGGGAAAACAGTTCACCCCGGCTAACTTAACCCTGCTAACTTCCACTATATGCTTAGTTGATCCATTTGCTCAATGCAGTTGAGGGTGATGCAGAAAGGATGATGAGAAGCGTCAGACGCGTACTACGAGTTTTTTGATTGCTTGGAATGAATTATGTCGACGTTACGACAATCTCGGTTGAGGTTGAGCATGCACATGAATGAATTGATAGATTCAGCCACAATAATCAAGAAAACTGCCGGAGTTTTTGTTACAATTATGGACCAAGCAGAAGAATCTATTCAAGGACTCCAAGATCTAGAGTATCCCGGAGATGAGTGGGATTGTTGGTTCGTGTATTTGATTGTTCGAGAATTGGATCCGGGCACTAGAGAAAGTTAGACTATTGCACCAGGAAATAATGAAGGTTCTTTGACGTATGTTGTTTTATCTAACTTTTCGGAAAATCGTATTCCACCGTTGGATGCATTGCATTCACGGTCTTCAGCGACGAAAGAACCGAGAACTGGTTCGTCGTCCGCTAGAAGATACCGAGGCAGTTCTCATAGGAGGAATGTAATTCCAAATTTTGGAAATTCACAAAGTAATAATGGTCAACCTAACAGTTCACTCATTTGTAGTAATTGTGAAGAAAATCGTGCATAACACAAATTTGAAAAGTTTCCATCGCTGCCTGTGCATCGAAGATTTGAATTTTGCAAAGCAAATCGGTTGTAAATTAATTTTTTGAAGCCAGGTCATTTTTCTGAGAAATGGGGTTTACAGTATGAGTGTGGTAAATGTAAACGGCCACACCATAAAAACTACTGTTCGGAAATGTGCGAGCATTTCCTCGTAGCTCGAAATATTTGAGTATTCTTGTGACTCTCGAATGTTCGAGAAAGCGAGCTGCGACGAACAGAGCGATGAGCCCCTGCACATAACTTTATATATATATATATATATATTTATATATACATATGTGTCATTCTCCGTCAGAAAGGCCACTCCTTATGTCCAAAAATTGGGACAAGGTACAAACTCCACCGAGGGCTCATTTTGAAACTTGGACCTGTGGTTTACGATGCAACCTGGCCTTTTTGGGAATCTCGACAACCCGACCCAAAATGGCGCTCACCAGCGATCGATTGTCAGAATCCTTATCATGATTCACTCGTCAGTTTTACACTAGACCTCAGAAAAATCTGAAAAAATTCTCGGTAATGTGATTCAACATGCTGATTTGGATAGTCAACTCGAAAATTTGATTGAGGCCCAAATGACGATAAAGCCCTGATTCTCTACGAATTCCCGACAAAATACTCGAAATGATATGAAATAATCTCGGAGGTCAATTTTTGAGAATCGACGGTACAATTCGATACAAATCCGCACAGGAGATCTTTTGGGCCTTACCCACCCATTCTCATTTGTAGAGGCGATACAGGAATTAATCACTGTAAGCTTGGGTTTCCCATACAAGTGGTGACCCTCACTGTGACTGATGAAGTCGCATGAGAATGTAGACTCAATTTGGGCCCATTGCGAGGGCCTGATGAATCGTGGAGCCCTTAATTGTGATTTTCTGAGCTATGTGTAGTTGAAACGAGTCGCGGATGTTTGAGGTAAGTTCCTCAAATAGTCTAGCTCGATGTTCGTATGGTTTTCTGTCAATGTTCGTCTAGTAGGCCCAATCCAACAGATGAACCTAAGCCTCCCGTCAATCTCTCAAGATGGAGTCGGAAACATCTCTTTTCCACAGAATGAATTCTGAGTTCCTGTTGAGCAATCTACTGTGAATCTATTCATTACATTTATTGTGGGCCCAATCGATCGATGAAAACATTTATCGGAGGTCTATTCTTGAGAATCGACGGTGCAATTTGATAAAAATCCGCACAGGAGATTTTTTGGGCCTTACCCACCCGCTCTCATTTGTAGAGGTGATACAGGAATCAATCGACGAAAGCTTCAGTTTCTTCACACAAGCAGTGACCTTCATTGTCACTGATAAAGTGGCATGAGAATTGGGACTCAATCTGGGTCAACTATGAGGGCCTGATGAACCCTAAGGGGCTTTCCCTGTGACTATCTGAGGTAGGCGAGTTCCTTATATAATCCAACTCAATGCTTGTATCTGAATTCCGGTCGAGGCCTGTCTCATGGACCTCGTCCATTAGAGAACTTTGGGCCTGCGGGTGAGTTTTTTGGAAGAAGTTCGAGCGAACCTCATTGTTACAGGATCGCCTCTAAGCCTCAACTGAGCGATGCCATATCAAAATTTCCGTTATATCCACTTCGAAAGTCACCAGTCACACCTGTCGTTCTCTTCTAGTGACGTCGCCACTGCAAGTTGAACTATCCCGCTCTGAGATTGAATTCATCGAAAAAAGACCAACTCTTTCCCGTATCGAAGACCTGTCATGAAACTTGAACGTTGAAATACCATAAAACAGTCACATCAGTCTCGAAGATGCATAACTCTCATTCATAAATGTGTATGGGCTGTGAGCTATAGATGAGAACTTACATGAAGAAATCGCTTCTTATGGAACTTCAATTACAAATCATCGAAAACATCGAACTCCAGTTGTCCGACAATGTGGTCATATTCATTAATTATCGCTCGGCAACAAAGACCTCATATTCGGTGTCATTGGAGAACCTTTCGATCATCATCTCAGTATTGGATGAGATTGTGAATGGATGATTCTTCATAATCTGGGGAACTGCTGGAGCTCTATCAAATCTCTTATTGGAATGTCTGGTTGTCCTGTCATGCTCTAACTTAGAGTAATAGAAAACTTGAATATCTTTGAAATGATCCTTTGCCCAATCAAACAGAGTTTTCGTTGTGAGCATAGCTTGATGAGGCTTTGCTAAGAGACTTGTGCCCGAATTCTCGGACCATAAATTATGTTGGGAGATAAGACCTGCACACAAAAAAAAGTATCTGTACTTTTGACCAGACCTACTGTTCTTCGTGTATTTTGGCACGCTGAATCCGAATCCGAGGTCCGTTTGGCCCGGCTACCTCTTGTTTTCGAGAAAATGGTGCGAATTCGGTAGGAATCGTGGAAGTAGCGCAGAATAGCTTCACAAATCTGATAAATTTCCTCAATCTACATATTTTGAGCTGGAAACTTGTACTCAGGGGTTTCTGGGGTCGCTGAACACGAATACAGTGTCAAAATACTGATTTTCTCAAATCCAAGATGGTGGTTTCGAAATGGCGGAATGAAAGATTTCGAAACCGGCCCAGTTTAGCTCCATGGGTATCTTCTCGGAAATTTTGGTCGTACTCGGGGGTTTTCGGGGTCGCTGAATACGAATACAGTGTCAGATTACTGATTTCCTCAAAGCCAAGATGGCGGTTTCAGAATGGCAGAACGGAAATTTCCAAAAACTGCTCAGTATAGCTCCATGAGTCTTCTCGGGGGTTTTTGGGATCGCTGATCACGAATATGATGTCAAAACGATGATTTTGTGGAATCCAGGATGACGGAGAAGGATTTTTCTCAAATCCTAGGAAGGCAACCACCCCCCCAAGCTCCCAAATCCTCGGACCCGGTCACCCTCGAGTTCAGTCCTTTGGTGAAGAGAAGCGAGAGAAGGATCTTTCCCGAATCCTAGGAAGGCAACCAACCTACAAGCTCCTAAATCCTCGGACCCGGTCACTTTCGAATTCAGCCCTTCGGTTCTGAGAAGCGGGAGGAGGGCAAGAACCTCTTCTCGTTCCTCTTCACCAGAGGACTGCACTCGAGGGTGACCGGGTCCGAGGATTAGGGAGCTTGGGGGTTGGTTGCCTTCCTAGGGTTTGGGCAAAATCCTCCTCTCGCTCCTCTTCACCAAAGGACTGAACTCGAGGGTGACCGGGTCTGAGGATTTGGGAGCTTGGGGGTTGGTTGCCTCCCTAGGATTTGGGGCAAGATCCTCCTCCGTCATCCTGGATTTCACAAAATCATCATTGACATCATATTCGTGATCAGCGACCCCAAAAACCCCCGAGAAGAGACCCAAAGAGCTGAACTGATCAGTTTCTGGAAATTTCCATAGCGCCATTCTAAAGCCGCCATCTTGGATCTGAGGGAATCAGTATCCTGACACTTTATCCGTGTTCAGCGACTCCGGATATCCCGGAGTATGACTAAAAACTCCCGAGAAGAGACCCACGGAGCTAAACAGAGCACGCTTCGAAAATTCCCATCCCGCCATTTTGAAACCGCCATCTCGGATTTAAGAGAATCAGTATTCTGACAATGTATCCCTATCCAGCGACCCCAGAAACCCCTGAGTACAAGTTTCCAGCTCAAAATATGTAGATTGATAGAAATTGATCAGATTTGTGATGCTATTCTGAGCTACTTCTACGATTTCCACCGAATTTCCATGATTTCCTCGGAAACAAGAGGTAGCCGGGTTAAGCCAACCTCAAATTCGAATTCAACGTGCCAAAATACATGAAGGAAAGTAGGTCTGGTCAAAAAATCAGATACTGCTTCTTGTGTGCCGGTGTAATCAATCCCAAAACTTAGGGAGCATCCGATTTTTTGGGGTTCTGATTCCTTACCAGGACACGGTATTGACTCTCCTCCCGACGGTACTTGGGTCCGAGCATCCGGATATTTGAGGATTTGGGTGCCTTCCTAGGATTCGGGCAAGATCCTCCTCTCGCTTCTCTCCACCAAAGGACTGAACTCGAGGGTGACCGGGTCCGAGGATTTGGGAGCTTGGGGGTTGGTTGCCTTCCTAGGATTTGGGGCGAGATCCTCCTCCGTCGTCCTGGATTCCACAAAATCATCATTTCGACATCATATTCGTGATCAGCGACCCCAAAAACCCCCGAGAAGAGACCCAAAGAGCTAAACTGAGCAGTTTTTGAAATTTTCCATAGCGCCATTCTGAAGCCGCCATCTTGGACCTGAGAAAATCAGTATCCTGACACTGTATTCGTGTTCAGCGACTCCGAAAATCCCCGAGTATGACTAAGAACTCCCGAGAAGAGACCCATGGAGCTAAACTGGGCAGGTTTCGGAATCTTCCATTCCGCCATTTCGAGACCGCCATCTTGGATTTGAGAAAATCAGTATTCTGACACTGTATTCCTATTCAGCGACCCCAGAAACCCCTGAGTACAAGTTTCCAGCTCAAAATGTGGAGATTGATAAAAATTCATCAGATTTCTAATGCTATTCTGAGCTACTTCCACGATTTCCACCGAATGTTCACGATTTCCTTGGAAACAAGAGGTAGCCGGGTCAAGCCAACCTCAAATTCGAATTCAGCGTGCCAAAATACATGAAGGAAAGTAGGTCTGGTCAAAAGTACAGATACTGCTTTTTGTGTGCCGGTGTAATCAATCCCAAAACTTAGGGAGCATCCGATTCTTTGGGGTTCTGATCCCTTCCCAGGACATGGTATTGACTCTCTTCCCGACAGTACTTGGGTCCGAGCATCCGGATATTTGAGGATCTGGGTGCCTTCATGGGGTTTGGAGTTGATATTTCCTCCGACAGAATTCTCGGTCCGAGCATCCGGGCATCTGGGGTTTTGACTGCCTTCCTAGGATTCGAGATCGACGTTGCCTCCGACATAATCCTCGGTCCGAGCATCCGGTTGTTTCGAAGTTCAATTTTCTTCCCAGAATATGGGATTGACTTCCCGCCGACAGGATTTTCGGTCCGGGCATCCGGGAATTTGGGGATCTGACTGCCTTCCTGAAATTAGAGAACGATTACCCCCCCACAGAATTCTTGGTATGAGGATTCGGTTTTTCTGGAGTTCAATTCCCTTCCCAGGATATGGGGTTGATCTTTCCACCGACAGATTTCTCGGTCCGAGCGTCCGGCTATTTGTGGGTTTGATGCCTTCCTAGGTTCTGGGATTAATTTTTCCCTCAACACAATTTTCTGTCCGAGCATCCGGGTTTTTGCGGGTTTGATTGCCTTACGAGGTTTTGGGATTGACTTTCCCCCGAAAGATTCGTCCGTCCGAGCATCCGGGCATTCGCGGGTTCGATTGCCTTCTTATGGCTTTGGGTTGATTCTTCCCCCGACAGAATCCCCCGCGCGAGCATCAAGGTATTTGCGGATCAAGTTCAGTTGAGCGATTTTTTTGTCTCCAGAACATAATTCTCATGCCGAGAATACAGGTTATTGCGGATTCCCCACCTCCCTTCGCATAGCCAGCTGCTTCACGGTATACACTTTCGCCGGCGTGGATAAATATGCGAGCGAGCGGGTAAGCGGCACACACTGATAGCGTAAGTACACCGACGCGCAGCGGTTCCCTTCCTCCAGTTCCCGTGGCTCCCCTCCCGCGCGGCAGCAAGGAGCAAAGCTGTGCTAGTTCGCTCACACGGAGTTGAGGGGCCCTGGTATTCGCTACCGCCAAGTTGTTTGCGCGAGACATTTAGTGGCGTTCATACAGTCAACGTTTCCATGCGCGTGTAATTATTGCCCCTGCTCCACACCCCGCAGCGGCCACGCAACGCGCCGGGACCACCACAACGTGATGTTGTTCTCCGACACCAGCGACGCTACAGTGTCTACTTTTTTCATATAACACTTTCGTGACGATAGCGAATAGCATCATCTCGATGAGTTATACTGATGAATGATTCCATGGATCGAGTGGGCCCACAATAAGTGTAATGAATAAATTCACAGTGAATTGCTCAACAGAAACTCGGAATTCAATCTGTGGAAAAGAGATGTTTCTGACTTTATCTTGAAAGATTGACGGGAGGCTTAGGTTCATCTGTAGGATTGGGCCTACAAGACAAACCTTGACAGAGAACCATACGAAGATCGAGCTAGACTATTCGAGAAACTCACTCCAAACATCCGCGAATCATTTCAACTACATATAGCTCAGAAAGTCACAATTAAGGGCCCTGCGGTTCATCAGGCCCGTGCAATGGGCCCGAATTGAGTCTTCATTCTCATGCGACTTCATCAGTTATAGTGAGGGTCACCACTTGTATGGAAAACCCAAGCTTCCGGCGATTGATTTTCTGTATCGCCTCTACAAATGAGAGCGGGTGGAGAAGGCCCAAAAAATCTCCTGTGCGGATTTGTATGAAATTGCCCCATCGATTCTCAAAAATAGACCTCCAGATCATTTCATATTATTTCGAGTATTTTGTCGGGAATTCGTGGAGAATTAGGGCTTTATTGTGATTTGGGCCCCTTATTCGGGCCTCAATCAAATTTTCGAGATGACTATCTGAATCATCGTGCTAAATCACACTACCGAGAATTTTTTAATATTTTTCTGCTGTCAAGTGTCAAACTGACGAGTGTATCATGATAAGGATTCTGACAATCGATCGCTGGTGAGCGCCATCTCGGGTGAGATTGTCGAGATTCCCAAAAAGACCAGGTCGCATTTTAAACTACAGGGTCCAAGCTTCAAAATGAGCCCCCGGTGGAATTCGTAGCTTGCCCCAATTTTTGGACAGAGGGGGTGGCCTTTCTGACGAAGAATGACCCATATATATATTGCAGTCAGATGATTGGTTGACATTTCACCTGTTGGTGTATTTAAATATGGAATTGGGCAACGTCGCATCTCGTCTCGCACCTTGCCGTTGTCGATCATTCTCAAGCATGAAATTGCCAGTTGACCACGGATCGGCGAGACAGCAAGTTCGGCTGATCCCGCGCCCGCGATTCGCGCCGCGAGCTTCCGCGTAATTCATCACGCAATTTGGCTTTCCTCCGCGACTAATTCACCCCTCACCTCTCTCCGCGTCTTATCTCTTTACATTATTGTTATCACAAGAGTTTAGTGATTAAGGCGATGCGGTCACCATGCAAGCTGAAAATCATTCCCATCTTCCTCCGATTCTGTTGCGATTTGGGCTAAACGACGAGCGCACAAATATTGGTTATCATCTAACTTATATTTGTCTGCTTTTTGTTGAGCCCAAATTGCAATAGAATTGGAGGAAGTTGGGAATGAAAATGTGCGTATATTATAGGTGAGGAGGTCCCCGCGGCCGAGTTATTTCCTTTTTCCTCAGATTCTCTTATGATTAAGGCTAAGCGACGGATTGAGGAATACAAATGGGACAATAACAAGTATTCGACAACTCGTCTCACACTTTGAATCATGAAACTTTTTATGTAAGGTGTATTTTCAAGGTTCATGGTCGCGGTGCACGGTGACCGCATCGCTTTAAAGTGCTATTTTATTCAGTTTAACCGAATGTACTTATAATTTCAAAAATAAGCTTCCACTGCTCTGTTTGTTTCGAGCGCCCCATCCCACCTCTAAATATTTTATGCATTGGGCGAGTATATTTTTGAGGGTTTATTTATTCACCTCGCGATCATTCTTGGTAGCAGAGCGTGGTTCGGGCTCAGTGCACTTCAGTAATTCGATTGGTTTTTTGTGGTCTAATGGCATCGTTGGAAGCGAGTGAATCTCACGCGCGCGAGCGCAGGTGATGTGATAGTGCGCGGAGGAATCGGAGCTCACGGCCGTCGAATGTCAGTGTTTGACGCGGGACTTGTAAGAATTTGGTTTCGGATGGCATTGCCGACAATCAATGGCATCATCAAGGCGCAGAAAAGACATACCGGCCCGATAGCAGCTGTGCAGCAGCAAAAATCATTGGCTTTGGGAGTGGTGTGGCATCATCGTCTGGAAGCGGCAGCAAGGTAGCGCATTGGTTTTGGCGCGCATCGCGGAATTTTCCCGCGATTCATCATCGTTCGAGCCTGCTGTTCGCCGCGGTGAAGTCACAACGGCGTCATCCATTAGCCCACCACTCTTCCCCTGCTTCGCCTCGTTCGGCGTTCGGCTTCGCGCCTGGAGAGGGGACTTCTGCTGCTGAGCAACTCTACTGCCTGGGCGCGTACTCCTCGTTGATGGAGATGAGTTGGCTGCGTTGCTTGCCCAGCTCATCGCGCAAGGATATTGGTGAGCGTATCGTTCCATATATCTTTCTTCTTTGGATAGCTATACTTGCATGCGCTGGACGCGCTGTCTCTCTTGCGCTCACGCACCAAGATACGCTCAGCTGGTGAGAGACTTGGCAAGCATATGATGGTTTGTTTTGGTTGCACTTGGCCGAGCATTTATATTTGGTATTGGCTCTCACTCAGCATACTTTCATGGATATTGGTTTTGCTACGTGAATTTATTGGCAATCGCAAATTAGATTCATGGTCAAAATTTAAAGTAGAATGGAGCAACTGGCTCGCAACTTTTACGCGTTTCGTGTCTTGTTTTTGTTGGATGTAATGGCGAGAATTAGTTTTGATTCGTTTGAGTAGCGTTCTGATATTCCGATCACGAGTGTTTTGCATTTATAGTTCAGACACTCTCAAATCTAACACTTCGTGATTTGTATCAATGGTATATTTTGCATTGGAAAATACTTGATCATAGAATGGAAAATCTTGATCATACTTAATTTTCTGTTGGTTTTTGTATGTGAATGATGTCAAACGTTACAGACGTATCACTTCATTCAGGTTTTGGTAAACGTTCGAATTGTTCCTGAGACTTCTCAATACATAATGAATTGCAGGAGCGTTTTGAGTTTTCAAAGTATTCGTCCTTTTTTGGCACCTATGGATAGTTGGTTTGTCTCTTTTCGTGTAATTTTCGTGCACAGTTTGAGGACTTACATATTTGGAAGAGCATTTTGATGCACAATTGCTGACTTTTTGTCAAAGCTCGCGCTGTAGTTGATGATTTCTTCTATTTTTCATAAAGTCGGAAAGTCGTGGGAATGAGAATTTCGTGGATGTTCATCAGGTTTGAATAGTGTGTGCAATTGGCCATAGACATACATCATCATCTACGATTCGTTCTCATTTTGCATTTCTTTCGTTGAGGAACATCACTGCTGCCGATTCTACAAGCTGTCACAATTTCGGCGTCTCGTCAGGCGTACACTTGTTGGATTGATCACAATTGGATCGGATTGGCAATTGGATTTAAGGAGCTGATGCTGATTGGGCGTATGCAGAACTTACTGGTCGCATATGGACGTGGAATTTCGGAATTTTATCACACAACGTGAATCAACTGCTGCGCAGGCATCGCCTTCGAACAATTTTTGAGTCAGAGTTTCTCTGACTCATCCCAGGTAATAGTAGATATTCTAAATATCTTTCACTCAGTACACTCAAACATTCATTTGGGTTCGGAAAAATGATTGGCTGAATGTTCACTCAATTTCGATTCATGGGTTTGTTGCAAATTCTTTCATTTGGTTCTGGTTCAGCTCATTTTCTGATCAAGATTCTCTCTGTACTTTGTGCAGACGAGATTCAGTTTCTCATTTTGTAAATATTTGGTTTTGGAAAAGGTGCTATGCATACTGTACTATATACATGTGCATACTCATTTTCAAGTCATTGTCCAAAATATCATAATCTCATTTCCGAGAATTGGTTTGGTTTGAATGGCAACTCTTCCTATGCTATTGTGAGGTACCAAAGGGCTCTGGATCTCGGAGGAGAGCCGGGTGCTTGGTATTGAATTGAATATAGGGATACCCCAATAGAGGTGTACGACTTTTCGTGGATTGACTTTATTTTTTATGGATATTAGGGATTCGTAATGCGGATTACCCTAGCCTTTGCTCACCCATATCCGGGGACTGAGGCCCTTCAACGAGGCGGAAAAAGCTAAAGATTTCCTCAACTTCCAAAGGTAAACTATATAGGTAATTATGAAGATATAATTTTTTCGGTCTTTGCGAGTTAAAGTCAGCAGATATTGCTGACGTTTTTGGCATCAATCGAGAATGGATTTTACTCAACCCCGATCAATGCACCTTTAGAGCCTCGTATGCCGAAAACGTCAGCAATATCTGCTGACTTTTACTCGCAAAGACCGAAAAAATTATATCTTCATAATTTGAAATTCCCGCGAGTGATAAATACGATATCCAATCATATCGTTCGAGTGTCAAAATTAATTACATATATCTTCGGCAGAAGGCCGAAGAGCTGCCAAAGTAAAAATGTTGAGAAATCAATTCGAAATAGCGGGTTAACATGACCTTTCCCGCAAGCGCTTAACGAAGATAAACTTCCATATATAAGGGCGTCCAAACCATCGAACATTCGGCCACTTGAGCCTCGTGTCAGTGGTAAACTTTCATTGCTCTCCCACCACTTCGGAAAGCCCGAGCAATGAGAGAAGGGCGAAACACGCATAATATCAGCGTAGAATCCAAATTTTTTCATAAAGTTTCTCATTTCTCATCTTTACTTTTCATTCCTTTCCATCAAAATCCTTTAGATGCATCCTCGGAACCATACGAGGCTCTAAAGGTGCATTGATCGAGAGTTGAGTAAAATCCATTCTCGATTGATGCCAAAAACGTCAGCAATATCTGCTGACTTTAACTCGCAAGGACCGGAGAAATTATATCTTCATAATTTGAAATTCCCGCGAGTGATAAATACGATATCCGATCATATCGATCGAGTGTCAAAATTAATTACATGTATAGGTACTTAGATACAGATTCATTCGACCTTAGACAGCTGATTTCTGTATATCTTAAACTATTTTTTGCAAGTGAGCGCCGAGGGGACTGAAACCCTCATGCACATCGACTTTAAAAGAATATGTAATCCTTTCATAAGTGAACGCCGAGGGTACTGAGGCCCTCATGCATATCGGCTTATGAAAGATGCGAGATTGGCTCACCCGGGTTTCTAAGAGTGTAGAGAGGACTGAGGCTCATACACAAACATGGATCCCCGGGGTGCGTGATTTTGAATCAGACGAATACTGGAGAAGTGCAGGGACCTAGGCCCGAACTGCCATCACAGCATCGTCCTGGACCTGCATCGAGGCATATCAACACTACAAGATATTACCAATGAAATATCCACATTATTTTCAACTCTATATACAGGCTTGAGGAAAGCCAGAGCACCAAAGCCTCGATACAGCTCTAATATTCGAATGAGCGCAAGCCTGCCACAATGTGTCGATGAGCCTGTATTTATACTCGGTGCTCTGGCTGTACAGTATATCTATATTGTACGTTAGATGATGGTTTAGATGGTAGAATGATGGAAAAACGATGATTCTTCTTGGAAATTCATATTTTGAGATGATATTGGTAGATTCTTCTTTTATCATTGGATTAGTCGCATCAAAATATCTCACCAATGATGAAAAACTAAAAATTGGCTGCTTCAATTATTTAGTAATGAATAAAAGATACTTTTCTGGAACATTCTAGAAACACGTGGTTTCCTATCTTTTTGTAATTACAATTTAATCACAATATATACTTTAAATTTCCCTCCATGATTGAGCTCCTGGGCGATTCATTGATCCTTTAAACAACTTATTCTACTCGAAAAGTTATTTTACAACCCATCATTTACATTTCTACAACGAGACCGAATTCTCGGAAATAAAGTAATTTTTACAACACATGAATGATGGGAAGTCCTTTCAAAATCGGTCTTATGTATCCAAAAAACAGAATTTATTTGTATCTGTCAATCTGAAGAATTTGACAAACAAATAAAGTTTGCAAAATGAAATATGATGCAAAAATGTACGTTTCATGGAACAAAAATATGTACACTGAAAAGCCCGGAAAATGAGCCTATTAATGGGGAAAAGAAGTTTTAAATTTTATGATAATTTATATCAAAAATTCCTCATGGAAACCTATGGAATTTTTGGTATTTCCATGTATTAGTATGTAAATGTATTGACGTGAGACTGTGTGAATTTACACCTTGAACAGCACGCCCTCGGCCGGAGAGGAGAGAAGTTTCCTGCCGTACCGGCTCGAGAGAGGCGCGACAGTTCAAATGTTTCTCACAGACCGAATCAGTATTATATCGGGTATTCTCCAAAATTGAAAATCCAAAATTTTGAGTTATGGCATGCACACTATGAAGCACAGAAGAGATCACATCTCATATCCCGAGACATTTCAAGTTTGGTAAGATTTCATGGTTGGTTTATTTGGCTGAGAACTTGTAGTCTCAATTTCGGATAATTGGTTTGTGGACAGTTGATCATATGGGGTCTACTGCAGAGTCGTTCTCACATGTGTTCTGGCTTCATTCTCAATGGAGCATCCACTTCAGCAAAGAATGATCCTTGATTCATTCTTTCACTTGGGCGAGGGATGATCCTTGATTCATTCCCTCATTTGGTAGCATCATCACCCATGGTGCTTTGGTATTTGGTTTGGTTTGAAATCGGTTCACTTTAAGTCGATTTTCTCTGCCGTTAGCAGTAGCTGCGGTGAACGTAAGAACTCAGATTTGCCTGTCGAATCATGATTACGGCTAGTTTTGCATTGGCACAGGCATTGGCAAACTAGTCGAGTTCTCGAGGCTTGGTCTACCGTATTCTATGGTTTCTGGTCACATCATCTCATCTTGTCATTTAGCATGCATGCGCGAACTAGGATCGGAATGAGTTGAAATTGTTGTTGTTGGATTTGAGTGTAACAAGAAATTGAAATGTTTGGTTTCACAATATGGTTTGGTTTCAATTGGGTCAGATATTTTCCGATGGAAATATGTCACTCTTTAGTCCTATTTCAATTTGTTCAAAGGGGGTGGCTGTGTGCCTCGCCTCGAACGTATACATTGCCCGTGTATTTTTTGTTGGTTTTGTTTGTTGATGTCAAAAATTTTATATCGAGAGAGTTCGGAGTCCTTCTCACTTCATTTGTGGCAGACGTTTATAGGGGGCGGCTGTACGCCACGCTCCGAACTTGTACCTCATTGATTTGAGATTTCCTCATTGGTTTGGATCCTTGTAATTAAACTCGAGAATTTCGAGAAATTGTAATTTGCAATCGTTCACACCTATCACTATTTTGTGTCAATAAGTCTGATTTATTGGAATGCATTCATTACAGATGCATTATGTTTTCTATTCGCAATATTTTTAACTAGAATCGACACTACGCTGAAAAAGTTCTCTTTAGTACAGATGGACTCACAATTTATGGGAATCATGGTACTCGTTGGTATGGTAAAAGGAACAGACTGGATACAAAATGGATCTGTCATATCGACTTCAGCTGGCCTGTTTGGAAATTTGGAAAGATGAATGGCCGTTGCAGACACCAATCCAAATACCGATAGTTGCTGGACACATTGGATTGGAACCACGATCATTTACACAAAGATTTGGAGATTATTACCTCAGTTTATTGCCAGCGTTGAACGGGTCTCGCATCGGTAGCTACTACATTGGCCCATGTTCATCAACATTGAAATTGGATTGGAGCGAGAAGAAGATTGAAGATTGACGATTTATCTCAAGAACTGAGATTTGAATATTGCGTATCTTCTCGACACACACTACACATTTCCTCGTTTAGATACACCATGGAAAAATTGTCACGTTTATATTCTTTTTCTCTCTTCGGAAATTGTACAATGGAGAGCCTTGATAGAATCATTACTTCTGAAAATTGTATTTTTGTTGGATTTGTTTAGTTGCTTATACTGGATTGGAAATATTAGAATCATTTCAAAGGGCCTCCAACATTTTCATCTCTACCGCATAGTTTTGGAATTGCACAGATTTTCTGTCGAAAGTTTGAATTGATTTCGTTCTTGTTGCGTTCACTGAAGACAAATCTCGATGGAGGAAATTTGTTGAGCGAATCGATCATCAAAACAGTATGGGTCGAATTCTACTCCATTTGGGTTTCGTGTTATACTGATTGGTGACTATGAATTGTAATTGTTCTTTCGATTCAATCGTGTTTTCAATCAAGTCAAGTTTCGATTCAAATTTTAGTTGTTGAATTGCCGTAGTTTCATTCATGTAGTCGACTGAGTGACTTTCGCACTTTTGTGATTTTGACAACGTGATATCTAGTTTGATTCTAGCGACTGATGGAGTCAGCAGTGCTGAGTTTTCTGTTATGTCAAAGGTCCTACTACGGATTGTGGAATTGACAACTTCATTCGTATTTTGAATGGCTATTTTTGCGACTTATATACGTATGCATTTCTTCCGAACTATGGAGCTCGTTGGCAATCGAAACTTATTGCTTCACTTTGCTTATTGAATTTTGTAATCGCTTTGAAACTTCCTTCGATTTGGTTGCTATTTGTTTAATTGAACACAGTTTTGCTTCAAAATTGCGATTTGACATAGTATTTTTTTGATTGATCGGAATTGCCACCTCATAACCGAATATTTCGCCACGTTTGTATTTATTGGTTTTTATTGCATTTGGTTCAATTTAGTTCATTGTTGGAATTTTGCAATCATCCAATCCTGGTTGCTCGCTAGGTGCGAGCAAAGAGGGCGGTATGTTCGGAAATGCGCAAGCATTCCCTCGTAGCTCGAAATATTTGAGTATTTTTGTGACTCTCGAATGTTCGAGTCTCGTCTCGCACCTTGCCGTTGTCGATCATTCTCAAGCATAAAATTGCCAGTTGACCATGGATCGGCGAGACAGCAAGTTCGGCTGATCTCGCACCCGCGATTCGCGCCGCGAGCTCCCGCCTAAATTCATCTAGCAATTGTTTCCTCCGCGGCTAATTCACCGCTCACCTCTCTCCGCGTCTTATCTTTTTACATGTTTGTTATCACACTAGTTTTGTGATTGAAGTGTCATTTTATTCAGTTTCAAACCGAGTGTACTATGATTTCTAATATAAGCTTTCACCGCCCTGCTCATTCCGAGCGCTCCATTCCACCTCTAAATATTTTATTCATTGGCGAGCATACTTTTGAAGATTTATTCATTCATCTCGCGATCAACTACATGAGGATTTTTCGGGTGCTCCTAAGCCAGGGGATTCTCGAAATCGACAGCAACAAGCTGGTTGTCACGTGATTCACAGTTTTTCCCGCGATTTCAAAGCAAGCGCGTTTAGTAGCAACTGCGTGTGTATGGTTACAAGGTCCTGAAGGACAAAGGGTTGGAGCTCGTGCTTTGATTGACCAACGTTCGGACTGTTCGTTCGTAGCGGATAGAGTCGTTCAAGCCTTGAATTCACCGTCGTGGGAACGTGAACTAGGGATCAATACTATTGGGGACCGACGCACAGTAGTTTCGACAAGTGGACTCTCGCTCACTCTGCTGTCCAAAATCGGTTCAAATTTCTCTTCCGAGATTGAGGCTCTCGTCTCTTCGGAACTTCCCTCATTTTGCCTAGGTCAACAGTGAAATGTGACGATTGGTCACACGTAGATGGACTAACGCTTGCTGATCCGGAGTTTCTTATCCCTGCTCAAGTTGATTGTCAATTGGACACAGAAATGTATGGTGGAATTCTCAGGGAGGGTTTGGTAAAGGGTCCATCAAAAACTCCTGATATTCAAATCATAGCATCGGGCTGGATTCTTACTGGAATTGCGGAGATAGGTGTGGAAACTGTGAATCCTCGTGTCGTTTCATCTTTGCATGCCGGCGTTGATAGTTCCCTGTCAGATCATTTAACCAGATTTTGGGAAATAGGAGAACTCCCGGCTAATCGCCATTTTACAGCTGAGGAGGAGTATTGTGGGAGATTGTTCAGGTCGTCTGTCGATCGCACGTCGAAAGGGCGCTTCGTCGTGCGCCCCTCATTTACGAGAAATACTCATAGAGCTTCGTTCTCTGAATCTAGGGACGCTCGACAACCAATCGTGGACTCTTCTCCGCATAGATCTGCTCTAATGCAAACAAATACTCCAAGAAAATGTGTTTCACAAAGCAATATAGGACGTTGGGTAGGAGCACGACATGGGGACGGAAAGGACAGAAAATTTTGTACGCCATTCTGGAAACACGTTTATGTGGTGCGCCTGCATGCGGATTCGAGTTCTTGGTTTATGTCGCGCAAGAGTGAGGTGTATTTGGGTATCTAAGAATCAACCTCATTGGTTGGAAAGGCTCAATAGACTATCGGGAACTTCGCTGACCTAATTAGTGTTGTGCGAGCAGTTTCGGTGCAAATCCATCTTTAAAATGTCGGATGTCCGTGCGCAAACTAAGCGAGTAATTTTGACTCAAACAGTATCGGAATATGTTGTTTGAAGTATTACAAATTCGAGTGCATAGCTACATATAGGGATTTTTTACTCTGCATATGCCTCGCGATGAATCCAAAAGTCCAAGTTCGGTTCACTACAGGGGACGAAAAGGACATTTGGACTCTTTATCGGGCACTACAAAATACAGGGACGTTAGGATCGTCTCCAAAACTATGACCATAGTTAAGCACCAATAAAATCCCAGACTAAGCGCAAACTAAGCGAGTAATTTTGACTCAAACAGTATCGGCATATGTTGTTTGAAGTATTACAAATTCGAGTGCATAGCTACATATAGGGATTTTTTACTCTGCATATGCCTCGCGATGAATCCAAAAGTCCAAGTTCGGTTCACTACAGGGGACGAAAAGGACATTTGGACTCTTTATCGGGCACTACAAAATACAGGGACGTTAGGATCGTCTCCAAAACTATGACCATAGTTCAGCACTGATAAAATCCCAGGAAATTGCTACAGTGCACATTCATAGGAACTTAGAGGAACATGGAACACAAAAATCCCACTTTCGACGGAATCACTAATATACGTTCCGGATTGCGAACATCTCCTTTTAAATCAATATTGTTACTATCAGGATTCATGTAAATCATTCCAGAGAATGATCTTTAATAAAGATTCGACTCTTCATCTGAGATTTTAGTATTCTGTCAATCAAATTCGTGATTTAGATTTTTCATACGAAGAGAGACTACAGAGTCAGATTCTTGCGTTTTTTGTGTCCCTCCACTTTAACAGCTAATGCTCTCTGAGTCTCACCCACATAACTTGCCTCACAATGTTCACAGTGTATTCTCTAGATGACACCCGTTTTTTCGTTAATTTCCGGATAAATCCGGAAATTAATGAAAAAATTGTGGAAAAACATGCTGATATGAGGCTCCAGAAGCTGAAAAACTCGAGGCATCTTACGTCGAATGATAGTAACACTCGCAGCGATTTTGATCACCGGGTAGGCATTTCTCCCCACCGACATTTTTCTCCAGAATGCTCACACGTATCAGGGAGATATGGTGTCCAAGCGGTTCCGGATGTCGACAACAATTTTCAAGGAATTATCGAATTAGGTGAAGACCGACTACAAAAATTTGAGGAAGCGGGTGTCATCTACAAAATACAGTGTGAACATTGTAAGGCAAGTTATGTAGGTGAGACTAAGAGAGCATCAGCTGTGAGAGTGGAGGAACACGGAAGACACAGGAATCCGAACTCTGTAGTCTCTCTTCATATGGAAAATCTAAATCACGAATCTGATTGGCAGAATACTAGAATCTCAGATAAAGACTCCAATTTTTATAAAAGTACACTTTCTGAGATGATTTACATGAATTGATAGTAGCAATGTTAATTTGGAAGGAGATGTTCGCAATCTGAATCGTATATACAGTAATCTTTTCACCGAGCAACGACACAACTGAGCTTCGGCTCTCCTTCCACATTTACATATAGTCTCTTCCACTCTAGTCATCTGTTCACTTACTTCTCTGTTTCCCTCTCTCGCGTTCCCCGCCCTGCCTCGCAATCGATGTATTACTGACTCATGCGTGCGAGAGCTGTACATGCTCATCATTAAATATTAGTCAAATGTAGTCGAATATTGACAAGTGGGCTCTCTCAAGCCTATATATTTTCTGGAACAAATACTATTCCATTTCTCAACATGTAACTTAAGCGCAGATAAGATCTTCCAATAGTGGTATCTTTATTTATGATTCTAATAAATTATTGTGGATATTGTGATTTTGTTCAAAATCTTGAGTGTTGTGATGTGATGAATAATTTTCTTCGTAGCCTGATGAGGTCAACAGATCCATTTGAAGAAACGTAGCAAATAGATGAATTTGCCAAAGTACTCGTGCTGTAATATTCTTTGCATGAGATCCCTTGTCCTCCGAGATCGATTCAAGTTCCACCAACATTCATCCACCACTATTGTTTTCCAATTTAGAGTCATTTAGAGGCTACAATTTTCAAATAACTTGAGTTCGTATCGTTTAATCGCGTCCTAAAATTGGACCTATTCGCTATGTTGTATGGCTACTGTCAATTTTGAGACAAAATATGTCTCGTGCAATATTTTGTTGTTGATTGATTTTGTTTTCGATTGTTGCATCAGTAGCTGATCGATATGCGTGATGTTGTTCGTCCAAATTGATCAGCTCAACCACTTGAATTTGAATCTATCATGTTGAGATAGATCGAGATATAATTCTCATTTCCGAGATCTTATTGACGCGTGGAGCTGGACTCAATTCTCTTCCACTTGATCTATTCAATTTGAAGTGGTGACCGTTATTCACTTTTCCCCGTACTATCGGTCACTGTCGGGTAAAATCATTCGTAAGATCATTAATGATCAGTTGAGCCGTCAATCACTCATTCTAGTAGCGATTAGGTAGAGATTCTTTTTCCAGGTTGACGACTCAGTTTTTGTTCAAATCAATCACGGTTGTGAAGTTTCGAACATCTCTGGATCATTGAGTCTTTCGAACATTTCGTCCTCCTAAATTTACCAGGTTTAAGATCAAATTGACAATTTCATGTATTGGAGGTTTTTTTCTTGGTTACTTGCTATGAGCAAGCAAAGTAGGCGGGCTGTTATACAACCGGGGAGAGTCGGTTGTATTCAGATATATAGAATGATGGGGTCGTTGACAGAGAGTGCACTGAAAAATAGACGGACATTTATCCGCGAAGTGACCTGAACGTAGACAGTTTATACAGGGTTTGTTCGATTTACAGAACTCAAAACGATTAAAAACTGACAGTTTCAAACATTTTCGACACCTATGAAGATGGTGTTTGCCTTTACAACACACAAGGCGCCATAGTTTTGGCTGCAGGTTCACCCGAAGGATTCCCAAAATTTGTATTGGCAGACCTGTTTCCGAAGTTGCCACGTGATCGGTTATTGTTGGAGTTTTGCGACGAATTAATTTGAGGAGGTAGGCTGGCTGAGCCCAAGATGAGCTGTATTTAATGAATCAAAACGATCTTCGATGTACCTTTTAATTGATTTGTAAGTTGAAAAACCCACAATCGATTCCTGACGAATAGTCCAATTTTCTCTAGTAGGTGCATCGAAATTACGGACAATTAAATGGACCAACCAACAATCGTGATGATCTAAAAGATATTCTAAATCTTTGAGGCCTTGCACAGCCTCCTCCGCCAAATTCGAATTTTCCGCCAACGACTAAGCTGATTTTTCCTTGATCGAAGGCAAATCGATCAAAGCTTCTAAATGTATGCGTAGCCTAAGACGTGGATTGTCATAGCGACGACTCAATCTTTCCCAAGCTGTATCAAAATCAGTTTCAGCGAACCTAGTACCCTTAAGCAATTGAGCAGCATTCCCTTTTACAGCGCGAAGTGAGAGCTGAACCTTCACTGTGGAAGCGAAAGGTTTATTGACAACGATAGATTTGAACTGATCTTCAAACAGCTCCCAATCGCTTCGTTCACCTGGAAATTCAGGGACTCCTATATGAGGCATCGACTGCACTTCCGCAGAAGCTTGGATGGATTGTCGGGTAACAAAAACTGTAGCAGCTTGGTTGGAATTAGCTGACGAATTCGCATCTGAGGTACGCGGCAGGATATACTCTATTTTATCGATTCTCCCTAAGTGCCAAGTGCGAGCATCACAATGAGCTTCCTCGGTTACTTGAAACACCTGACCTTTGAAATATTCTCGCTCTTTGAGTGTTGAGCGATGCGTATATAATTCGTCGTGACGTGCAACAAAACTCGTCCAATAACCTTCCAGTACACCGATTCTTGTTTTCAGATACGCGGGCCTGAGCTTGGCTTCGCCACGTTTCTTTGTATTGTCAACAAAGTTCGTGATCCAGCTGTGCTCGTCCATCTGACGCGACAATAATTCTGAAGTCATTTTCGGATCAAAATCCACGGACACTATTAGGTTCATACCAATACCAAATTCTCGAAACTTGTATACCTTGCCTTAATTCCAACAAGTTTCAGTAGAGTCAACGAGAAATACAAATTTGCCTTTTTCAGGTTGAGAATTCTGATTCTTCGGAGTACCGGGTCAGAAACTCCGGAAAATGCAGTAGCAACGATCGAATCTCATGTCAATGCGATAATCAACGATATCGAATGGTTTTGATTGTCAATCGCGTAATTATACTATCAGTATGGGAGAGGAAAATACTGGTTGATGGTAACTCCATCAGTAACAACATGTTCGATAACTGAATAGGGACACACGTGCATCGCCGGTTTTGCACGCGATCACTGCACTTTCCAGTTTTCCACTGCACTGATGCGGCTCGAAGGACCAAAATGTTAGTGGTGGGAGGCATGTGAAATAATAACACATGCAGGGTACAATTTAACTTGGCACTTTTGATGAAAATCTTTCGGATATTGTAATATGCGTCACATTGCTACTTGCGAGCAGGGCCACGGTCGACGGGCAAGAGAGCGAGAGAGGCAACGACGGCAGAATCTTGACGCGATGATGCTATAGAGAGGGTCACGTGCGAATTACAGGGCCGTACCAACTAAAACTTAATGATTTTTGACAATAATGAGAAATTGAGTTTGGAGGCCGTACTCGCAATAGAAAATAGAAGTTTGATCTATAACAGAAATATTTTCATTCTCATGAACTATGAATTCAAACAAGCCGTTTTACTTCACAATGGCAATCAGTATGCTCCAGTTCCAGTAGCTTATTCGACGCGCATGAAAGAAACCTACATTAATATGAAGTTCGTCCTCGAGTGCTTGAACTATACAGAATTTGATTGGGAAGTTTGTGGGGACTCCAAGATATTGAGCATTTTCCTCGGGCAACAAGAAGGCAACACTAAATATCCTTGTTTTATTTGCAACTGGGACAGCAGAGCAGTATCTCTTCACTGGACCCAACATGAATGGGAAAAAGGGACAATCTCGACGTGGGACAGCTCAATGTTGTCCATGAACATCTTGTCAGTCCTGCAAAGGTTCTGTTGCCCCCTCTTCACATCAAATTGGAACTGATCAAGCAATTTGTGAAAGCACTGGACAAAGAAGGCAGGTGCTTCCAGTACCTTCCGCAAAAGTTTTCGCATATCAGAGAGGCAACGTTGAAAGAAGGAATATTCGGTGGTCCTCAAATCCGAAAGTTATTTGGAGATCAGAATTTTGGAAAGACAATGCTGAAAAAAGAAAAAAATGCGTGGGTTGCTTTCAAAAAAGTTGTGCAAGGGTTTCTCGGCAACGAGACAGATGAAAATTACAAGTTTCTAGTGAGAGATATGCTTGCCAGATTCCAGAACTTAGGTTGCAGAATGAGCACAAAACTCCAATATTTAGATGAACATTGAGATTTTTTCCCAGACGGAAGCCTCGGGCGCGTGAACGAGAGCAAGGAAAGAGATTTGATCAAGATGTCTAGGTCATGGAATCGAGATATGAAGGTAAAAAAGGTGTTTCAATGCTGGCGGACTATTGCTGGTCCTTGAAGCGAGACAACCCCAGATACATCCACAAGAGGAGATCCAAAGAACGGAGCTTTTGCGACATGTCAGAGGATTAGTGAGGATTGACAAGCAGCTTCCCCATACAACAATCAGCCCTTCTCAGGGCCACCAACAGATAAACAACGATTGAACGAACTTTTTATGATACAAGGTTGAATAAATACTACACAACTCGCAATAGCACGTTGTAAGCCCCACCCCATCCACATTCTATAATGGGAAAATGTTTTCGAAAACTAAAATTGGATGAAATTTGCTGAAAACTTTCATTTCAGGGTTCCATTCTGATGGGCATTCTTCCAGAGTCAGCAGTTTCTGATTAATATCCATATGACAGTTTTTGTCTATGTTCAAATATCCTCATTTGATATTGGCATTCATCCCGGATACTTGCGATAGTGCCATACAACGCTGAATCATAATTCATCTGCCAGAGAGAAGATGCAGCGCAACGAAGAAAGAATGACGTGGATTGGGCCTTATGCTACACTTGACCACAGCCGTTAGCCAACGAGAGAAAAGCGTGGGCGTAGCTTGGCTCCGCATCTTACCCAGTACAGCACCACGGAGGGAGCTTGTGATGGACACGCTTGGGAGGAAGGCACAACAAGCAATAGATTTTCTTTTTATTCTGATCACGGTATCTCATCAACCGGACAAGCGATATTCATGGAAAAAAAATCCATCAGATAGAGCTACTCTTGCACTTTACGGTGCACCCGGAACAGAACCAGAAAAATCATATGCTGAGTTGTAGTGACCGCCCAAATATCACGAAATTCGCGTTTTTCATGACTTTGATAACGATTTGCTTGGAATCCTGACGTGATAGAGCGATCTGACGACGGATTCGGATTCAGCACGTCAATCTGTATTGGGATATATGTTTCTCCTCTCATTCACATTTTCATGTAGAATAGTGTTATCTATTACTTGTTGTTTTCCTGATCTTTCTCCTTTCAAAGTTCAGAAGATGTTTTCTGTGTACTATTGATCTACCATTTTATCTTGAAGAATATATAACGATCCAACAGGAAGAGTGGTCGAATTTTGTTTCAATAAGGTTGTGATATGAGCTTTCTTCGTTCTCTTGATCTTTCCAAGTGAGCCCCCCCCCCTCCCGTTCCGGCAACTTGGAAAGAGTGAGATTCACTCAAGCATGAGTAGAATTTCTTTCCCGAGAGAGTTTCGGAGTTGCTACAAAAAAGGGGGAGAGGTAACTGGAGAAGGTCGTGACAGCGCTCACAACAAAAGGAAGTGACGCACGAAAAGTTTTATATCCCAGTTGGCAATCGGAGCATTTCAATGATGTTCTAACATGAATGTGGGATATGATTAATACCTTAGTGAATTCAAAAATGATATATTATTTGTTCAAAAAGTATAGATCAGTTGTGGATTCACCTCTTGAGATCTTTTTTCCCGATCAAACGAATGTCTGCCTATATCTAAGATATGCGTCGCTCTCCGAGGATTCTGACATCACATACCCATTCAAGAGTACACGACTATTACATATGGTGTTGCAACTATGGATCATCTCGGAATGGCTCTGAATCCTGATCAAATGTCCGTTTTGAGCGCTTCCTGATCTGAATAATGTACTCCTCCTAATCATATCTGAATTCATATCACCACAGTGTCATTTTTGGCTGGTTCAGGCCAGACCATCGAATGATACGAATAAATATACGTGGGCATGTTGTAATTCATTTAGTTCTGAGAGTTATTTTGAGTTGGAAAATCATAGCTCGAGTGATTGGAAGAAGGATATTTGCAAGTATATAAAAACGCGTGGATTCAGATAACGCGAAAATGACGATTATTTTGAAAGTCCCCGACCGATGATTTTAATTCTTTCTTGAAAATGATCTAGAAACTACCCCAAAAGATATTCATTTGGTATTCTTCATGATCACGCACCTAACACTTTTTCACCGTTCCGACCCACCAAGTACCCGTATCCTCGGAAATCTCTAGCTTTCTTTTAGTTTTCTCACACTTGGAATTGCAGTCCATGACCATGAAAGTCCAGATCACCAGTTATCTTGTGTTAGTCACGACTGGACGTTGTGTAAGATAGCGAGTGATCTGGACTTTCATGCCGAGGGACAACGATTTTCAGTGTGGGAAAACTAACGGAGAACAAGATATTCCCGAGGGAATGGGTATTCCCTTTCTTCAAGACGAGTACCTATTTCTATACCACAAACATGTCTCCACATGCAGTGGAAGAGGCGTACTGGGGTGCTTGGTTCTAGCGTTTTCATCAATAATCTTGGGAGACTGGAGGGTGGAGGAGTTTTTCTCAGCGCGGATTCGTATGGAAGAGTTTTGAATGTAATGATTTGTCTTCCTGGAATTCCTGTAGCTGACAATTCCGGCGCCAGGATTTCTTTAATAGGCGAATGCAGCTGGTACAAGGCAGAGTGGGAACAAGAAGGCAGAGCTCCACGTGGCGGGGATTGGAACTATCTCGTACGTGAGGGAATCGGTGACTGGTAGTAGTGACCTGGTAGGAATATATAAATAGTTTCGCGCGAAACAGACGTACGCAGAGGGGTCATGTTTTAAATTTTCTCCTCGACTCTTTCATCCGATTCTATAATACAAAAGATGAACTTTTCACTACCTATGGGACCCCAAGAAAATTTTCCAGGTACCTTCAACATACATTGCTTCGTTCTTCTGAATCATTTTCAACAAAAAAGTTAGGGTATTTCTTTCGATAAAATTGAATTTTCTCGAATTTGTTGAGGGATACGGAGATGCGGTTTACGGCATTCAATTTTCTCCAAAAGACCTATCGAAATCGGTCTTGTAGAGTTGATTTTGATGTCTTGGGTGGTTTCATCGGGCAAAAGAGTGAAAAGCATAGAATATTAAATTTCTTGAAAACCCAATTCTCTAAAACCTTGGAAATTCGATATTTTATGTGAAATGTTGTGTTTTTTTTTGAGAAAAATAGTCCCGAATTCCTCTTTTGCGTTCTAACGCCTATTCCTGCCTATTATCACGAATTCATTCTCCAGGCTTTTCGAAATCGTATGTTCTCTGCGCATGTGCAGAAATTCGGATCCCTGAAACCGATTCCATTGGAAAGCCTTTGACGGAAGACTTTGCACAGAATCTGCCCAGGGGAGGATGAAAGCAGGTTTTCTGGAATATCGGATCTTGTACATCCCGGATCAGGACGGATATCCATCTGAGGCGGGAATCCAACGGAGAAGGACATCTTAGACCACTGAGTGTTCTCTCTTCAGTGTCATGATAATAGTCAGAGGATGGTAATCCCAAAGTATGTCCATAGTTTGAGATCTTTGATGGATCTATCAGAGACTTTCCACCTCCATCCTGGAGCTCAATCTTGGAGAATGTCATTGTCAGTTTCCCATCCCACAGGAGTTCTTTTGACGAATTCTCGAAGAGTCGGACGAATTCCACGGAGTTATCAGAGAAAACAGATTTGCTGCACTGTGTCACGCTGATGATGCAAAATGTGAAGGACTCACGCTTGTAACGCCGTAGATGAATGCTCGTCTTGCCAGGGGCCCAGGGCCATCAACTGTTTTTCCATCATCTTCCGGACCCCATGAAGCGCTATAGATATCGATATGATCTGGATTGAGTCCAAGAGCTCGTGCTTCTACGGCATCGTTGACAGGCCCATCGAGCATCCTCACCCCTGAATTAGAGATAACGTATTACAGAGCATTAGGGAATAATTTTGGGAGTGGATGGTTTCATAGGGTAGTCATACAGGATGTTTGAGGGGCCCGAAGTACAGATGGGATGAGACCCTGCAATACTCTCCAAATGAAGAGCTCGAATATACAATGGCTCCGATCCTACTACCTTGGAAAAATGATCTCATGCACCTTGTATGGGGTCATGTGAGCTGAGAAACTTTGAAACTTTCTCAAGGTAGGCTATCATGGTTAGTGGATCGTGATAAGGAATGGAAATCAGTGAGTGACGATCTTCGACTACCAAAGGATCTGATGATCCCTAACAAGTCTTCGAGATGGAGTATAACGAATCGGGGGAAGTGACTTCATTATTCGAGAGGATCACAGATTAAGGGCGTGCCGAGCTCATGGATATGACCTTGAGGCGAAGAACGCCCAATTTTGGAGCGAAAGATTGAGACTGCTCAACTTGAAAATCGAGATATGTTAGAACTTTTGGGAAATGACGTAAATCCTTTGTAAGAGACCAATTATGGGATCTTGAGAGAAAGAGTCAGATGATCAGAATTGTTATGAGAAATCCGGGACACCTTGATAGGGATGTAAGCATATTTATGGATTGATAATCTGATGAGTACTATACTCTCTCATTTGATTCCCACCCCCAATTTGGTACTGAGGGCCTCGCAGTTGGTGGAAATTCCCCGGAAATTTCATGATTTTCGCGAAGAAACGAGATGAGTACTGAGGCTCATCCACGCAACCGTTCTACGACAATCAGTAAGAGAGTATACATCTCAATTGCATCGATGTACCTAAAAGATAGTTGTGGATACCGAAGACCACAGACCCATCAGTTATGACATCCAATCTAGATCTATCTCAGAAGTCTCAGAAACGGTAGTGGGTGGTCCTGCTTCCACGCTCGAGAGCGCCTGAAATGAATATAGTTGGATCAGACAGAATTTTTGTGAGGCTGAGTACTGCGGTCTGACTTACCCAAAAAATACCGTCTTGGAACTGCATCGAGATTTCAATTCAATTTCAGAGAGAAAAACATACACGCGCATATATATATATATATATATATATATATATTAAATATATATGTATACAGTGGAACTTGTCTAAGTTGGGCACTCACGGTTCCGGAAAAAACCGCCCAACTTAGGCAGGTACCCAACATACAGAAACTCGCACTTGGAACCCTTTTTCTTAAATGTAGAGGTGAATCATCATAACATAATGATAGAGTTGGATAGAGCACATCATTTAATCTCAGTTATCTGAATACAATCGTTTGGAATAGTCATGAAAGATAAAAGAATCGACGTACAATATAATCAGGAGGAATTCGGGAGACAGAAACATTCATTTTCGAATCAGAAACTTGATACATATTAATCACTTCATTCAGCAGCGAGATAATTTTTCACCCGTCGAGCTACAGCAAAATAGCACGCTCAGACGCTCTTTTGGAAGTTTACCACCTTTGCTGGGGTCACCTTGCATCACATAACTTTTGCAGGGTAACAGACGGTAGCTGAATCCACTCTCAACTCCATTAAGCTGATCTTCGAGAGCATAGTTTTTGAGTTTGTCGGGTAATTTTTCCGTTTTCCACTCTTCTGCTGCACCTACATCAGCTGTTGCAGATTCACCAGTCAAGATTCTGAACGATATACTAACGCTAATGTTACAATAAAATGATGGTTTGTTTACGCGAATGACTTGGTAGGCGATTCTTGATACTAATGATCGATCGATAATAACGACTTCTTGCTTATCAAATTCTGCCACCTGTTCGTAAACTCATGATCGGTACGATCAGAACGAGGTGGGGGTATCATACTTGAGCTTGGAAGTAAGTGCCCAACATACACAGTCTTGTTTTCATGTTATTATGTTCGACGGGCGGGAAGAATGCGCGCAACTTAGACAGTTTGCCCAACATACAGAGTGCCCAATATATGGAACAAAATCCCCGTAAGAGCTAATGTATTTTTGCGCGTTCCACGGAAAAGTGCCCAAGTTAGGGAGGTGCCCAAGTTACAGAGTGCCCAACTTAACAAGTTTCACTGTATAAAGGTGGCACTCATTTACCGATTTTTTTAGACTTACAGGCACCCCCTAGATCGTTTCTGAATGACGAAAAAATAAGATTGCCAGCCCGCCGGATCTCCAGGTAGGGAATTGAATCGTGCCGCGAAGAGCTGACATTTTTTCAATCGAGCCAAAAATTTTGGTCTCGCCTTTTCTCCGTGGGCGTGGTAATACAACCTCGGGTGACACCCAAGGAGATGGAACATATTTCAAACCATCAAGTTCCATGTAAAATTTGATGCTGGATCCGAATTTGGTATTATCTCGGACGCCAAAGTGGGTTGAGATATTCAAAATTGCAATTTCAGGCTAGGAAACCCTTCTTACTCGCCATTTTTCCTCACATCACCATGTACGAACGGACCGAATCAACTCGGAGAATCACGCACAACACTATTTTCCATGTAAAATTCGATGCTGAATCCGAATTCGGTATCTTCTTGGACGTAGAGTGAGTTGAACTATTTGAAATTGCGTTTTTGAGCAAAGGAATTCTCTCCACTTACGATTTTCCCTCTTTTTCTTCTGTACTGATGGACCAAATCATCTCGAAAAATTATGCTTATTATCATTTTCCATGTAGAATTGGATGTCCAATCTAAATTTGATATCATTTTGGACGTCGAGATGAGCTGAGTCATCAAAACTTGGAATTTGATGTGAGGAAGAACTTTTTCATACTACTTTCTTGCTCTTCCTCGTACTAACGGACCGAATCATCGCAGATGAACACGTAAGATATCATCACTCATGTGAAATTAAGCGCTGAATCCGATTTCAGCTTGGGTAAAAAAGTGGGAAAGACACTGCGATTTTATCCAGGATGACTCTCTTCCTTCACTACTTGCCTATGTTTCCTTCATGCTAGAGGATTGTCATTGTTCACAAATTACGAATAATTGGTTCTTATACATTTGATCGAATCAGAATGGGCACACGTTTTGTTTTGGGGTCTTGCTATGTGATGCTATACCATTCACCCCATTTCTCTCGTCCACAAGTTCGTGGAACTAGATAAACAATTTAAGTGAGCTGTTCCATCCTTTTAATGAAATGAACTAATCCAAAAGTGAACGAAACTTGTCCCTCGTGGGCTAGGTTATTCTTGATTCGTACAGTACCCGTCAAAATGGATCATGCATAGTATCACAGATTCGATGATAACTTCGGAACGTTCTATCGTATGAAAATTTTTGGAAAAGTATATTGAGGACCATGGGAAAAACCCATCGATTTAGCGGTTCACAAAATTTTTTCCAAGCATTTTTTCGATGCGGAGAATCGAAAGGAGGAATAATCGCAGCGAATAACCTATACCTTCAACAAGAAATGTCCGATCACGAGAACTCCCACGGAATATCGTAGATCTTTCCAAAACCTACAAGTTCCTCATCAAAGGTTTTTTCTACGATTCCTCTGGTCCGAAGCACGAGCTCCGGGGAGGGAGCTTCCTAATGCATAATTCCTTATGGAGATACTGGACCACGAGCTAACTCCACTCGCTCAAGCGCTGTTTCACCGTCAAGGACCATCCCGGAAGTTATCGAACCGCGTCGTTTCCACGTGGAATTGTCTGAAGTCTTCATGAGATTTTCGCTCGGATGCGATAAACAGTTGCTTTTGTAACTTCTCCTCTTGAAACTCACTATATTTCATAGAAGCTTGTTCAGGTTTCATTGAAGTGAGAATCTGTTAGCATATTCGGAAAATCTAGACAATTTCACGTTGAAACCGTGCGATACAATAATTTTTGAGGTGATTCTTGACATTGGAACAGCGCTCGAGCGAGTGGAGTTAGCGCGTGGTCCAGTATCCCCATAAGGGGCTATGTATCACGAAATCCTCTTCCCGGAGCTCGTGGCTCGGACCAGAGAGGTCGTAGAGAAAACTCCCGATGATGAACTTGCAGGCCCTTGGACGATACACAACATCCCGTTCGACTTTCTGGGATCGGACAACTCTCGTTAAAATTACAAGTGCTACGCTACAGGTATTTTTTTCCAATTTTCCGCATCAATTATCAGCACAGAAAAATTCTTGAGAAAATTTTTGATCCCATAAATCGATCGGTTTTTTTGTGGTCTTGGAGATGTTCCCCTCAAAATTCCCGTACAATGAATCGTTTCAGTGTTATCGTCAATCCTGGAATACTATGCATGATCAGTTGATTTAGGCGGGTACCGTAAATGTACCAGTAGTAGTAAGATGCAGATCCCTGGAAGCTAGAACAGTCCAGCTCGGCAGGTGGCCTGGGTAGGTGACTCAAGTCTACCTTGGCAGGTGACCTTGATGTTTGTATAATAATCATCACTCAACCATACATTCCAGCGAATTCCACACATATGAAGGTGACTCAGTTTTTTTAAGCCGACTCTCAGTATTTGAAAATTGTTCGCAACGAGGCGCAGTTGATATCTAACGCATACAAGACTGATTGCATTCCTGATAATCGAAAACTCTCAATAGTGGAAGTAGAAGGACTCAGTTCCTGACTGGAATGAATTTGGGAGAATCAGTTTGAGTCCAGTAGAAAACTACAAAAAGAGTCACGGGTTGAGAAAGGACATATGCACGAACGGCTGTGGCGAGATGCGGCTACAACGCACTTATGAACTGGTATGATTTTGATGTGGAAATCTGCACAAGATGGAATGCTGCGCTTACGAATCTTAGAAACCTCCAGGCATCTGTATCTCACTATCACAGGTTTACTTCAAGGCGCCTCACTCCCCTCTCGTTTTCCTCCTAACGGGTCATCACCAGCTTGATGTATCCGGTGACTCTATCCCGACTCTATTCCATGTCTCGTGGTTGCGGAGCAAGTACGGGGCGAGATTCTCAGGTGTTGGTTGAGCAACAAGCCATTAATCCAACTCGGCGCGCTCTCTTCGGGTGTCATTGCACGTGAAAAGGGCATGTTCAGCGTCATCCCAGGTGTCCCCGCATGACTGACATGCTGGGGATGTCCTCTCTCTCTCTCTTTCTCTCTCTCTCTCTTTTTTTTTGTTGTAGGGGGAATACGCTGCGACGTAGCAATAGAGAGGTTCCGGACGGACGATTACGCCTGGCCGATACATCTCGAAGCTCCCGGTCTGGATTCCGCATCGATGCGGCCATCCGTATCAGATAAAGCCTCTCTCCCTTCCCCTCTGGCGCTGGCCATCGGACAAGGGAGAGATTCACCAACTTACCAATCCGGCACCGGCACCACGTGAGTATTACTTCAGGACCGGCGGCGTCTCGCGCTCAGGATCGAGCGTCTCTCTTCTCACGACTCGCAGGTGTTGTTTCTCCTTCTTCGATCTTCTTCCATCTCTTCATCCTTCCTTCTTCGATCTCTCTTCTTTCTTCGATCTTCTCTCCTCTCTCTCCTTCCTTCCCTCTTTAGTCCATCATATTCCTCCTGGAACCATTTGGACCTCTTCTGTTTGAATCGGCAGGTTTACTGTAATTCGCCTGTTCCGAGGCGCCTCACTTCCCTCTCTTTCTCCTCCTTGCGGGTCATCACCAGCTCGATGTATCCGGTGAGTCTATCCCATGTCTCCTGGTTGCGGAGCAAGTACGGGACGAGATTCTCAGGTGTTAGTTGAGCACCCAACCATCTATCCAGCTCGGTGCGCTCTCTCCGGGTGTCGCTGCACTTGAACAGGGCGTGTTTGGCGTCATCCCAGTCGTCCCCGCATGACTGACATGCTGGGGTCGTCCACTTCTTGAACCTGGTTAGATAGGAGCCGAAGCAACCATGATCGCTCAGTGCCTGAGTCGTCCAGTAGTCCATCTCTCCGTGGGAACGTTCCGCCCACTTGGCTATGTCACGGATTAACCGGTGCGTCCATCTGCCATTCGCGAATGGCGAGTCCCACTCAGTTTGCCACTATTCGAGGGTGGTTACCTTCTCGTTGTCGCAGATGATCTCCTTCATCGTCGAAGTGAGTACTCGTTCGGCTCCAATCACTTCCTGGCGGTCCCAGATCCTCACTCGCTCCGCGACGAGCAAGTGGATGGGCGGAGTACTCGCCAATACGTAAGCCGTATCTCCTGACACTGTGCGGTAGGCACGAACACTCCTCAGGGCCGCTCTTCGATGGCCAGGTCCCATTCTCTTCTCGATGATGGTCTTCTCTACTCTCTTTCCCCACACAGGTGCACCGTACAGTATGGTGGAGGTGGTGACGGTGTTGAGAAGTGCGCGCCTCTTTCCCTTGGGTCCTCCGATATTCGGCATGAGAGGCTGGAGCGCCGCACCGACCCTGCTCGCCTTCTGGGCGGCTTCCTGGATGTGCTCCTTGAACGACCACTTGTCGTCGAGCCATACACCGAGGTATTTCAGCTCTGTATTCCGTGGAATCTCTTGCCCGTTGATATAGAACCGGGGTAAGTCAAACTTCCTACGCCCTGTGACCACGATTGCTTCGCACTTCTTGACAGCGAGCCCCAGACGCCTGCTCATTCACTCGTAGACTCGGGCCAGCGCTTCGTTCGCGCGTCTACCCGAAAGTTCCTCGTTGTCGGCCCATACTATGAGTCCTGCGTCGTCCGCGAAAGCCACTATTATCACTCCTTCTGGCAGTTCAATAGTCAGCAGGCTGTCGTACTGGGTATTTCAGTTGAACGGGCCGGAGACTGATCCCTGCTCGATCCAGGCGGACAGCTCTCGAACCTCTTGTCCCTCGTCGGTGTCGTATACGAGGATCCCATCCCGTAGGTGGTCGCTCGTGACTGCTAACAGGTAGGGTGGCACTTTACCTGCCTGGGATGCGTACACTCGCTCCCAGCTCGCACAATTGAATGCGTTCTTTATGTCTAACGCGATGATCGCGCAGAAACCCCCTCTCCCTTGGTATGGTCTCCCTAGCGCCGTTTGGACCCGCTTCTGGACTGTCGCGATCGCGTGAACAGTACTGCGACCTTTCCGAAACCCATACTGCAGCGGTGACAGCCCGCCACTCTCTTCGTAGGCTTCCTCTACCCTGTTGAGCACCATCCTCTCGTACATTCTCCCGATGTTGTCAAGCATGCTGAGGAGGCGTTGACCTCCTTGACCTTTGGGTATCAGGACCAGCTTCTGGCGTTTCCACTTGTCCGGGAAAGTTCCCACGCTCAGACAGATGTTGAAGAGGTCGAGGAGTGGATCTGGCTTGTATTTGAAGACCAGTTTCAGAGCCTCGTTTGGAATGCCACCCAGGCCAGGGGCCTTGCCGTTCGGCATCCTCTTTGCCGCTATGAGTAGCTCTTGCATAGTGAGGAGCGGGATGTGGTCTTCGCTCTCCGTAGGGAATGTAACTCTGAGTCCTCCTGCTGGGAAGAGGTCTTCCACGATGTTGCGCGGGGTTGCTGCATCGGTCGGTGCTGGGTTGCCCCTCCGGGGTCAGACCTCTGACATGACCACGCGATATGGCGTGCCCCAGGAGTCTTCGTTAACCATGTCGCACAGTTCACCCCAGCACTTCTCTTTGCTCCTCCGGATGGCTAGAACGAGAGCCTTCTTTGCTTCTTTGTACGCTCTGTCATCTTCCGCCAGCGATGGTCGTTGCAGCTTCCTTGATCGCCAAGCGGTCCTCCTTTTCTTGTTGCTCTATCTTCGTAGAGCCTTGATCTCATCGGTGATCCAGTACTCTGGTTTCCTCCAGAAACATGGTGTTGTCCTGCGATGCATCGACGCGTCGCAAGCTCTCGTGATGTCGGATGTTACCATCGCCACAGCCTCGTCCGAGGCGGAGTTCATCGGGAGATCTTCGACTGTTTCTATCGATTCCCGGAATTTTCCCTCGTCCAGCTTCCATACCTGCCACCCCGTTGGTCGCGGTCTGCGTGTCGTCTGTCTCTGTCCGTCAGTCCTAAGCCGAAGCCGAATATGTCGATGGTCGCTCAGTGTTTCCGTGTCCAGAACTTCCAACGATGTCATGCGTTCCATGAGCGACGGGCTCATGAACGTCAGATCGAGGACCGATGACGGACCCCCCTCCCGGGACCGAGTGTCGTGACGGTAATAGGTGATAACCCCCGTCTCGTTCGCGAGTACTAACCCTAATGCCTCCATGGCATCAGCGAGTATTATCCCCCGTCTATCGCGCGGCCTCCCGCTCCAAGTCGGTTCCTTGGAGTTGAAATCCCCCGCGATTATAACTGCCCCTCCCCCATTGCCTCACATCCTCTTCTAGGTCGTGGAGTTCGTCTTCAAATTCGTGCGTCTTGAGCGACGGCGAATAGTAGCAGCTGTATACAGCTGTGCCCCCTATGGTCTTTCGAGCATAACCGCGGCCACTAACAGCTGTTCCAGTCTCGCGGATCGCGGGATTCATGATCTGAATTACAGCGGTCCCCAGTGATCGAATGTGGATCGGGAAAGTTCGCGCTTTCCAGGCGGTTCGGATATGATCAGAACATCGATACCCCCTTCTTTGGCGGCAGTGTGTAGGAGGTCACAAGTGTACCCGCTTCTCCTGAGGTTGGCTTGGGTGAAGTTAGCCCATTCTTCCACCCCTGTGTCTACATGTCGCCCTCGCGTTTTGGTAGGCTGTGCAGTTGCTGGAGGTTCCGATAGCCACGCAGCTGAGGCATTTTGGTCCCTCTTTACGGGTAGCGGCAGGGTGTCATGGTTCACCGCACTGGAAGCAGAGTTTCGGTTGACGTTCCTCCGCCTTCTTTTTTTGCAGCTTGAGGCCTTGTGGCCATACTCTAGGCAGTTATAGCAGCGTGGGATGCCGCCCTTCTCGCGGATTCTCACTCTGCTCCATCCGACCTTGGGTTCTTTCCAGTCCAGGAGGCGATGAGCGAGCCTCGCTGGGATGGACACAACCGCTGTTTGGGTGCCCCGGGAACCGTTTTGCAGGCTTTTGACTATTATGGCTCCATCCTCGTTTTCTGGTAGGGCCTTCGCGAGGTCCTTCTGCACTTGAGTTTTGTCGACATCGTAGTCGACCAGAGAACCTTGAGAGTCATGCCATTTGCGAGGCAGTGGACAGCCCCTTCTTGTCCGACGACTGGTGTCAGAGCCGCTCTGATGGCTGCGGCGTCGGCGCTCTTCCTCGGTTCAATGAGGATTCGCCTTCCTGTGTCTTGCGGATGCCCGTGACTTTAGAGCCCACTTCTTCATTAAGGCCATCCGTCTTCATCTTGCGCAGCATATCTGCGTAGCTTAACCCACCTTGGTTTGCCGTGACGAGAACGGCGTCGGATTTCACTCTTCTTGGCTTCATTTTTACCTTCTTTCCAGCCTTGTCACTTGATCGACCGCTCTTCTTTGCCCTCTTCGTGTTTTTCTTAGAGACCACTTCCTGCCAAGGCCCGTCCTGCTTGGGCCTGTTGGGCGTCGATATCACGGTCGGTGTTCGCGGACCTATCGATGGAGGTCGCGTCCCCTTTGATGCACCCTGTCTCCCCTGTCGCGGTCCTGGTTTTACCAGCCCCCTTCCCCGTGATCCACTTCCCGACGCGGTTGGTCGTTGTGTGCCGGCCGAATGCGCGTGACTCCTTGTCTCTCCCTCTCTCTCTCTCTCTCTCTCTAGCCTCTCGGTGAGTTAAGAACATACGCACTTTGTATCGCTCCTCGGAGAACTTCTATTCTAATAAGGATATCACTTCTCCGAGTGAGAAATTCTTACAGGGTGGACCTCTCCTACAGGCTCTCGCCCTTGGAGCATCAACTGTCCGGATCCTCCATCGAGCCTGGGAGAGCTATCCACCTCTGAAAATTTCCGGCTCTGCATATTCATCATCGCCAAGAAGACCAACATTGCTCGCGCGCCAATTGTCACAACTGCGCATGCCCGGCCCACCGTATCGCATCACTGCTCTGCTGCTTGGCCGCGTTGCTGTCTGCTCTGCTATCGTCTGCTCGGTCCCGCCAGCTGTGACAGCGACGATTCACAACATCTCATACCGTTGCCGCTGCATTCATTTGGTTGCCGATATTGCTGTGCTGTGTCACTCAGCTATTGTTTATCGTATGTGGGTGTGTCGTGAATGAACTGTGGTCACTATAACCCAAACTATCGGTAGTGATACTCACGTGCGATCGAGTGTGCAGTGCAATATGGTTTCATGGCATTAGCAGTAGATTTGTTCAAAGCTTCGCGGATCCCTGCTCAGATTGAATGCTGAGCGCGCATGCGCACTGGGTGCCAATTCGGATTCGCCACTCACGGCCACATGTTCTCACAACACACACACACAATCCCCGAATGCCTACCTGCGCCAAGTGCCAAAAATCCATAGCGGGGGAATTTAATGGGCTGCCTCAGAAACCAATCAATTGTCTAAGAGCATTGTAGTAAAATTCAAATCCGCACAGAATCGTGACTACGTAGTTTCAACGCGTATTGGTACTACTACATTCACTGCTACAAAGGCTTTCGGTGAAGCATCGTCTAGCAAGATTTTTATTCGTCCACTATATCTTAAACCACTTCATGAACGATTGAAGGAAGTAAGAGCCAAAGCTATTAAACTTAATTACTTGCCACCTCGAATCATAGATTACACAAGTTTCATGCGCAAAGATGTCAACTTTCCTCAGATTCCAATCAGATCTGATCTAGATCTCAGCACATTTCGCTCCTGATGAATGTAACCACCATCACCGGTACAAACAGCGCGACTCCTCATCAGTGAGCAATTCTCACGCAAATGTAAATGGAATCCTGGCACATTCCAACGAAATTGAACTATTTTTGTTTGACAACCCTAAGCACGTTTTGCGATCACCGAGAGTAAACTCTGTTCCCAGGATACGGATACGATTATGTACCTCTCAAATTACACTATCATGCGCCACGACTGAGTAAATCATGCTGGTGGTGGAGTCGCTGTGTACATCCATGAATCGTTACCTTTCAAGGTTTTCGTCAGATCTGATAACTCCCGCATCAAGCAGCCTGAATATTCAATTGTTGAGATTATGGTCGGAAATAGTCGACTATTCATTGCTGTGCTTTACCGTCCTCCACATGGCCCTCTGCCAGATAAGTTCTTTAATGTTGTGTCCAAATTTCTCCCTATGTATGAATTCGTTGTTTTAACTGGTGACTTCAATGTTAATATGTGTGTGGCAGACTCAGAGTCTAATTCTATTCGGAGGCAAGCAGAGAACCTTGCGCTCAACATGATACAATTGGATGCCACGCATCACACATTAAATCCCCAAAGGCAACTTTCTCATACTTGGTTAGACATGTATATTGTTAACTCATTGTCTATTATTGATTCGTATGTCAAGTCCGCTGCACCTTTCACTTATAGCCACGATAGAATCGACCTCAATGTGGAATTTCATCCACCCACTCGTCAAAACTGTACATTCATTCAACGTGATTCCAAACACTTTGATCGATCCAAGTACTTGAATGACTTACACGTTGGGATGGATCTGATTAACGATCACATGTGTCTCGAAGATAAAGTACAAACTTTCACTGCCTCATTGGAAACTGCATTAGACCACCATGCTCCCCTACGCAAGGTCACTATTTCTGATTCTAAGAAACCTTGGGTGAGTCTCGAAGTTAGACAACGCATGAAACACCGTGATAACGTTTATCGGAGAGCAAGACAGCTCAATTGTCCCCTGCTAAAAGAACACTTCCGTACTTTACGTGCTGAGGTGAGAAGCGAATTATGCAAAGCGAAAAACTGTTACTATGCGAGCCAGATTAACGCGGCTAAGGATATGAATAAGCTTTGGAGAGCTCTCGACAGACTCGGTATGATCAAAACTCGTGCATCTTCACCCTTTACCACATTTCCACATAACGCCATGAACTCACATTTCGCATTCATCTCTAGCATCCAAACATCGACCCCATCACATGATCCAGGTCCCAACCATACATTACTTCACCCTTCAACACATCAACCTGTCTCACAATTTGCACTTCAAGAAACATCACCAGACGAGATCTATGATAAAATGCTTGAAATCAAATCAAAATCGTCTGGTATCGACGGTTTCACCATAAAAAATCTCATCACCCCATCGCCTGAAATCCATTCGCCCCTCGCAAGAATTTTTAATTCATCAATCTCATCAGCATCTTACCCAGCACTTTGGAAACGCTCGCTCATCACACCCATTCCAAAAATATCTCAGCTATCTGATATATCAGATCTCAGACCTATTGCTCGCATATCTGAGGGTTCAAAGATTCTTGAGAAAATTGTCGCGCAACAACTCACACGTCACCTTGCATCGAATCACCTCCTTGATCCTCGCCAAGCTGGTTTTCGCGCAGGTCATAGTAGTACGCAGACTGCACTACTTGGAGTTATGGACGATGTCAGACAAGCAATTGATAAATCGCAATACACATCCCTCCTGCTATTTGATTTTTCCAAAGCGTTTGACAAAATCTCACACCGCATTCTCATCCACAAATTACGCTCCTATCAAGTCGACAATCATACGATCGAATGGTTCCTCTCATATCTTGCCGATAGATGCCAAGCTGTCATAGACTAAGGTGGCACAGTGTCAGATTGGCTAGAGACTACAGCGGGAGTTCCCCGAGGATCGGTGTTGGAACCACTTTTATTTCCCATCTTCATCAATGATTTACCCCAGGTTCTTAAATTCTGTCGTTATATAATTTATGCTGACGACACCCAGATCTATAGGAGTTGCCAACACCTCGAAGTACTTGATACGCTGAGGAAAGTTGAATTGAACGCCAACGCCATACCTCAATGGGCTGTCTCAAATGGCCTGACTCTGAACTTGAAAAAGACCAAAGTCATGATCTTAGGCAGTGCTGAAAATCTCCGTCTTCTCGACATGGGTAATTTGCCCAAATTACAAATTGACGGCACTCCTGGCGACTATAAGGAACCTGGGCGTCTGGATAACCAGTGACCTGAATTGGAAAAAGCAAGTCTCACACATTTGCCAGCACGTCTACGGTACTCTACGGCAACTAAGTTCTCACCGCCATGCACTCTCATTTTCCATTAGAAAAACCCTGGTTCAATCTCTCATTACGCCCTTCTCCGATTACGCCTGCCTTGTGTTCCATGGCTTTGACAAGGGACTGAACCTCAAACTCCAACGAGCTCAAAATGCATGCACACGCTTCATCTTTGGCAATATCCCCTGGCGCGACCATGTCACCCCCTATCGAAAACAGTTCGGTTGGCTATCTGTCAAGTCTCGTCAAGAGTACTTCCTGGCTAGTCAAACATTTCAAATACTGAAAAGCGGCACCCCCTGCTACTAAGAATGTCACATCACTGAAATATGCAATACTACTTCACATAGGTCGAAGCGATTGCAAACGGGTGATCTGCTCGTCAAAACTGCTCACACCAGCACATTTGAAAATTCATTTAGAATCTCATCTGCTAAGTTCTGGGATAAGCTACCTCAGGTACTTTCATTTCTTCCTCGGGACACAATGACGATCGAAACCTTGAAGAAGCATCTTTTAAATCATTTGTACAGCCAGGACGAGCACAGTAATTTCTAGCATTCAGTTCGTTTCTGTTTTTGTTAAAAGTGGTCCATGTCAATCGATAGATACTCTTGTCACTACTGTTCGTCATTATGGTCTGTGATTCATTATAGTCATGATTCTCTATCAATGCGAGTCGTTCGATATACCTGTTATTAGGAATTAAATAGTAATTATATATAGTATATTAAGGATCTTGATCGATTGCTGAATATGTAGCGGCCTATTTTATAAAATCTATGTATCCAATATTTTTCGTTTTGCCCCATGGGACTCATCGTTCCCGGGCTAATCAATTTAAATCAATCAATCAATCAATCTCTCTCTCTCTCTCTCTCTCTCTCTCTCTCTCTCTCTCTCTCTCTCTCTCTCGCGTTCGGCACTCCTGTGGATCAAATCATATTTACAAGGTCGCACCCAGCTAGTCACATCCAAGAACGGTAAATCTGATTGGCTCGCAACCAATCTGGGTGTTCCGCAGGGTTCTGTCCTCGGGCCCTTACTCTTGAGTTTGTACGTCAATGACTTGCCTGGGCTACTGAACGGAAAGTCGGTAGATCATCTCTTTTACGCTGATGACCTCCAAATTTATCTCCAAATCGAGAAAAATGAGATCATGGAGGGCATCGCTCGACTGGAAGAAATCGGACGACTGGTTGCTGATTGGGCTATGGGCTCCGGCCTGCGTCTCAACGCTGGTAAAACCAAGGCAATCTTTTTCTCTTCCGAGAGGAATATCAAGGGTCTGAAAAGGATGGATTTGCCAGGTGTTGAGATACAGGATGGAGTTTTCGTTCCTTTCAGTGACACAGTCGTGAGTCTTGGTGTTGTATTAGACAGCGAATTATCGTGGAAACCGCAAATAAATCAAGTGACGAAGAAAGTCAACAGGGCCCTGTACGGTTTGCGGTTTTTCAGGGCATGCATCACCGGGACTCTCCGAGTTCGACTGGTCGTGGCGTTGGTACAACCCCATCTAGACTATTGTGCGGTCGTGTATCTTGACGCCACAGACAGACAGCGGCAACGGCTACAAAGACTAAACAACTCATTTGTGAGATACATTTTTGATCTTAGGAGAGACGAGCACATCACATCGTTCAGGGAATACTTGGATTGGCTGCGTACTGATTCGCGGCGAATGTACTTTGCAGGCATTATCATGTATAAGATCATGCACATGAGGGAAGCTGGTTACCTGTCTGCAATGTTTACCAGGCACCAATCCGAGCGCCCCGTGCGGGGAGATGCACAAGAGCAGGAACTCAAAGTCCCCAAAGTGAGACTTGAATATGGAAGAAGATCTTTCCAAGTTCAATGCGCTCACTTCTGGAACTTTCTCCCTTTAGGCATTCGGCAAATTCAGAAGATCTCATTTTTCAAAGAAGCTTTGAAAGAGTTTCTCTTATCACAACCATCCCAGAGGATTGATGTGGATAACAAACAATACTTTAACCTCTGATAGGCTTGGGCTCTTTCCGATTAGGCTTTTAATTATAACTTAGTCATGCGGCACCTTCCCGCCATTGACTGAAACATCTGTGATAATTTTCCGAGCCCACTGTCCTTTTATATGTACAAAAATGTTTTATATTCTCTTGCTCCTTTTTTGCTATCTTTACCTGTATGAGAAATAGTGTAATTTGACTTTCTACGCACCTTACAGTGCTTCAAAATGACTAGGCACTTGATGTGATAATACAATGTCCTTGACTAAAACGACAAATTTCATGAATGTGATATATATTTATTATGAGTGACATATGTACCATATGTAACAGAATTTTCAATTTTTGCCTCTGAGCAAATAAAGGATATCAATCAATCAATCAATCTCTCTCTCTCTCTCTCTCTCTCTCTCTCTCTCTCTCTCTCTCTCTCTCTCTCTCTCTTCCCTCGGTGAGTCTCGTCATACGTTTCATCGAGTGCTCCTGTGTATTTCGTCAGTTTTCTCTGCCTCAAAGTGCCCCCGGGCCTTTCTTTTGCAGATTATTGCACGCCAAACTTGCAAATATTCACTAGATTCATCAATTTTTGTGGATCTGTGCGTTTTGCAAGAGTTTCATCTGTTTTCCGATCAGCATGTTGAGGATTTCGAGGTTAAGTTGCTGAGAGCCATTCGATCCGCTGGATCTTCGAAATTCTGCCGTCAGCAGCTAGATGGCAGCAATTTGGACTGGATCCATGCTATACCGATTCTGAAGCCCGATTCATACGTTGATCCACTTAGAGCGTTTTGCCTATCGAGTGTCAAGTGACCTGCCTGACCGCCGATTGTACGTGCCCCCTGACAGCTGACTCGATCTTGCATATTGCATCTACGATTCTATCGCTCTACAATGGCACCAAATTCTTCCGCAGTGAGTTCCACACAACAACATCAGATGACCTCTTTCGAATCGCGTGATTCCAAGAATAAGTGAGAAAATGATAATCATCCAAGTGATATGCCGCATTACTTTAAACTCTTCATTTCTCACTTCAACGCTAGTCAAGGAAGAATTTTTCGAAGTTGAATGAGCTTGAGTCTAGAATTGAGAATCGAATTAATGCGATTGAGGATAATATTACTCGAATTCGTAAGGATCTGTCTGAAATTTCACATCAAGAAACTCTGATAGATCCAGCTGAAATCATTCTATCCGATATCCCTCGCGATTTAAATCTCTTAGGAAGCGGGATAGTAGCTAAGGTTTTTGATGCTATGGATGAGCCCGAACTTCGGAATTTTGTAGTGGATGTGAGAGAATGAGAAGGTCCTTGATTTCGTAACGCACATCCATCTGCTCCGACCTCAACTCCTAATCCTCCTAAAATCAATGACTCTAATTCTCAAGCAATTGCCGTGAAATTATCGTCAACTATAGTTCGCTATAAACTTATATCGAGCTGAACTAAATTGAAAAAAAAGACTGTGAAAGATATTTTTGATTGTGACAATGATTCGAAGGTGTTTTGTAGCCCATTGTGGCCTAAAGAGATCCACAATTCGCTCAAGAAGGCCTACTCAGCGAGTGCTCGTTAAAAATTTCAGAAACCGGTGGTGAAAAACCTCACTGTATGTATAAACCTAGCGGAAACTGACCCACTGGTACCGATTTTTTCAGAGCTCGATCTCGAAAATTTTGAATCTCAGCATAGAATGTACTGATGAATAATTCAACCTCTATATTTTACGTTCTGTACTACAGTCGACTTTCTGATTTAGATTTTGTAATTCAATTGAAGAGCTCAATTTTTCTCAATTTTTTCTCGGTCAGACTGTCCAGAATACACATCCCAAGAACGTCAGTTATCGCACGAATATAGCCCTCGTATTTGAATTACGCTGTGATTTCACTCATTCATTCCAATCTCTGTAATCCAATTCATTATGATTGACTTCTCAAATTGATTTGACTTGATTATTGCATTTGCGATATCGTTGTTATGTATGGATATGCATACAATTCATGAGAAATCTTATTGTTTTGAATTATCCATACTTATCTATATGATATCATACTATCATGTACCCTCAATATTGCTACCTGTACCACATAGGGTAATACCCAAAGGTACCAAATAAAAACTAATCTAATCTAATCTAATCTAAGTGGAATATAAAGAAAAATCTGATGACAGGACATCCCTATTCGATGTCCCACCGGCAGACCATGAGCGCTTTCATTTTGCCCACCCGGTGAACCGGATGAGCATGAATCTATCGCCCGTGTGCCCCGGGGGCTAAAACCTTCTGCTCTCAGCCCTACAGTGTGGGCAAGCCATCCCTGCAGAACTGGGGGCAGCTAACCACTATCTAACCAGCCCACCCCGGAACCGCGTTAGCATTACTTCAGGGTGGGAGGCGTATCGCGCTCAGGATCGAGCGACTCTCCTTTCTCACGACTCGCAGGTGCTGTTGCTCCTTCTTCGATCTTCTCCTACTCTTCTTTCTTCGATCTTCTCTCTTCTTTCTTCTCTCTTCTTTCTCCTTTCGTCTTCCTTCTTTCTTCCCTCTTCAGTTCATCATATTCCTCCTGGAATAATTTGGACCTCTTCTGTTTATCTCTCTCTCTCTCTCTCTCTCTCTCTCTCTCTCTCTCTCTCTCTCTCTCTCTCTCTCTCTCTCTCTCTCTCTCTCTCTCTCTCTCTCTCTCTCTCTCTCTCTCTCTCTCTCTCTCTGTCTTTCTCTCTCTTTTTCTTCCAAGGTGGTTAGAGGGCAAAATCTGCCTCAAGATCCTTCGGATCCGTCCGCAGACACCGGACTGGTTCAGCTTACGCGGGCTACGCATAGCCCACGCAGGCCATACCAGGCGGGACACGGATTTGGGTGGGGCCCACCGAGAGGTGGGCCCGGCCGTGTAATATCCCTCTCCCCTTGATGTCCGATACCTAGGGCATCGGGCAATCAAGAAGGAGATCCACCTGCATCTACCATCTCAGCCCGGAACCGCGTGAGCATAACTTCAGGATGAGCGGCATGTCTCGCGCTCAATTGCGAGCGTTCCTCTTCTCCATCTTCTCTCTTCGGCCACTTGTCGGCATCTTCTCTCTTCTTTCTTCTTCCTTCCCTCTTCAGTGCATCATATTTCTCCTGGAACCATTTGGACCTCTCCTGTTTTCTCTCTCTCTCTCTCTCTCTCTCTCTCTCTCTCTCTCTCTCTCTCTCTCTCTCTCTCTCTCTCTCTCTCTCTCTCTCTCTCTCTTCCGGATCAATGAATAAGCGTGACGCAATGCGCAGGCGCTGCGAGCGCATGCAACGCAACCAGCACAAGTGTCCTGAGCTTCAAAATGAGAACTTTCGGCTTAGCGAAGAGGTCAATCTGCGCATTGACCAAGAGCGTAATTCCTTCCTTCGAGACCATCTTTCAGACGTTCTTGATCAGAACAAGAACATCTGGAAGGCGATGCGCAATCTCGGCCTCTTGCCCAAGAGCAAAGAAGAAGAACTCCACGGTTTCATACCGGATGAGTTGAACGCTCACTTCGCGGAGGTCTCCGTTTCGCCTCACGAAAATATCAATGAAGCAATGGACGATATTAACTCTGGACCGGAGGAGGGGTCTAAATTCAAGCCCACGAATTTCAATGATGTAGTCCTTGCTATTGAACATTTCTCCTTAGAGGCCCGTGGGGTGGATGGGATCCCCCAGAGCGTGATCGCGGAAGCTCTTCCGGCAATTGGTGATCTTATTGCACATATTTTTAATTACTCTTTGGCTCATAGCGTTTTTCGTGAGGCTTGGAAGCAAGCGCAGCTGATTGCATTGAAGAAGACTGCAGCTCCATCAACGGTCTCGGATTTCCGTTCCATAGCGCTGCTGTGCTTCCTTTCCAAGGTTCTGGAAAGAATTACACATGACCAGATCACGGAGTATTCAAGAGTAGAGAAACTTCTTGATCGCTTCCAGACTGGTTTCATGTAACACCATAGCACCCAGACAGTTTTACTAAAGTTGACGGATGACATCAGAGTAGGCATTGATAGGAAGAAGATCACATTACTCCTACTATTCGACTTCAGCAAAGCTTTCGACACAATAACACCTTCAAAGCTGTTGAGGAAGCTCCGAAACCTTGGTTTTTCAAGATCGACACTCCTGTGAATAAAATCATACTCACACGGCTGCACCCGAATAGTCACTTCAAAATCCGGTAGTTCTGATTGGCTCGAAACCAATCTGGGTGTTCCACAGGGATCCGTTCTCGGGCCTTTACTCTTCAGCTTATATGTTGATCACTTACCTGGTTTGCTAGACGGAAAGTCGGTATATCATCTATTCTATGCGAATGATCGTCAAATTTATCTCTTAGTCGAGAAAACTAAGATCAAGGAAGGCATCACTCGGCTGGGAGAAGTAGAACGACTCATTGCCGAATGGGCCAGAAGTTCCGGACTGCATCTCAAAGCTGGCAAGACCAAGGCAATCTTCTCCAGCTCTGAGAGGAATATCGAAGATCTGAAGAGAATGGACTTGCCAGGGGTTGAGATACAGGAAGGAAAGTTCATTCCGTTCAGCGAAACGGTCGTGAGTCTTGGTGTTACATTTGATGATGAACTGACCTGGGAACCGCACATTGATCAAGTAACTAAGAAAGTGAACAGAGCTCTATACGGATTGCGGTATTTTAGGGCGTGTATCACCAGATCTCCTCGAATTCGCCTAGTCGAGTCATTAGTCTAACCGCATTTAGATTATTGCACAGTCGTGTAACTCGACGCCACGGACGAACAGCGGCAACGGATACAGCGACTGAGCAATTCATGTGTGAGGTACATTTTTAATCTTAGGAGAGACGAGCACATCACCCCGTATAAGGAGCGTTTGGGTTGGTTACGTACTGATTCGTGGAGAATGTACTTCGCAGCACTCTTAATGCATAAGATCATGCATCTTGGAGAACCTGACTACCTAGGTGCGATGTTTACCAGGTACCAATCTGAACGCCCCGCACGTGGTGATGCAGAAGAGCGGGCACTCAAGGTTCCCAATTTGAGCCTTGAGTACGGAAGAAGATCATTCCAGGCTCAATGTGCTCATCTGTAGAACTTTCTCCCTCCGGGCTTTCGGCAGCTGGGGGAAATATCAGTATTCAAAAAGGCCTTAAAAGATTCCCTTCTGACTCAGTCTTCTGAGAGGATTGATGTGGAGAGGAGGCATTATTTTAATCTGTAAACTGTGATAGGTTTGGGCTCCTTTCAATCAGCGTTTCCTCTTTTAAAAAGACTTATACGGGGCTACTCCGTCACTGAATTGTAATTCCTGTGATATTTCTGCTGGTCCGAGCCTTTTATATGCCTCCCTACATGAGAATGTTTTCTCCTCCTCGATCGTTCTTGTGATGACTGATACATGTATGAAAGTTCATTTTATCATTCTCTTCCTTGACTTTCATGCATCTCTCGATGCCCTAAAATGACTAGTCACTTTCTGTAATAATTCCAATATTTCTTGACCAAATTGACAAATATTTATACTTTCTTATATATTTGTTATGTAGGTGAAACATATCTGACATATGCCACTGTATTCTTTAATTTTGCCCTCGGGCGAATAAAGGTTATCAATCCATCAATCAATCAATCAATGGGAGCGGTCTTCGATCATCCCTCTCTCGAAGAACTCAGCACCCAAATCCCCGTCTGTCACCCGACCAGTAGTCTAATTGCCTGAAGTATCCAAGGTCTTGGAGCGAATCGTATATGAGCAACTTTTCAGTCATCTTTCCCTCGCCAACATACTTGACCCAAATCAGTGTGGTTTTCGACCACATCACTCCACCTAAGGCGCTCTCCTAGGAGTACTAGAAGACGTCCGCACTGCAATTGACAAGCGTATGATTACAATCTTCATCTCGTTTGACTTCTCCAAAGCATTCGATACTCTTACAAACATTAAGCTCCTGGGGAAACTACGTAACCTCGGATGCTCAGATCGTGTCATACGCTGGTTTGCGAGTTACTTGAACGCTCGCACTCAAGCAGTCCGATGTGAAAATGGGATGCATGAATCATGGCTTGATGTTAATGGGAGCGTGCCGCAAGGCAGTGTTCTTGGTCCACTGCTATTTCTTATTTTTATCAATGACCTCTCTCGAGTACTTCGCCACTCATCCTACAAGATCTTCGCTGATGACACAGGTATATACATGCATGGCCTTCCATCTGATATCAACAGACTGATCACTCTCATCAATCAAGACGCAAATTCAGTAGCGGCATGGACCTTAGACAATGGTCTCAGATTAAATGCGGATAAGACCACTGCTATCATTTTTGGTAGCAAATTGTACCTGAAGACTATTGACCTGCAACGCATTGCCCCTATCTGTATCAATGGTACTACCATAGCCTACGTTGACAATATCAAGCTTGTTGGGCTCACGATTTCTTCTTCCTTGGATTGGAGAAAGCAGATCAATCTCTTATCTAGGAAAATCCATGGCTCCCTTCATTCCTTGCGCATGATGAGTCGGGCACTCTCGCGCCCTCTGAAGCAACAACTAACAGTAAGCCTCGTGCTCCCCCGATTTGACTACAGCGCGACACTCCTGACCGGCCTCGACAAGACTCAAACGCTGAAACTTCAAACACTTATGAACACCTGTGTTAGGTTCGCCCATGGCAACGTGCCCCGACGCGCGCACGTTATTACCGTACCGTACCGTATTGCCTTGGGTTGTTATTCAGCCGCACGACGGAGAGAATATCTCATTGGCTCATTGACCTTTTCAATAATCCATCATAATCTTCCATCTTTCTTGCGACCGCGCTTCAAGTTAGTTTCAGATGACCTATCCATACGCCAATCAGAGCGTCGCAGCAAACATATCTTGACGTACAAAACCCGCCGTACAGAAGCCCTGAACCAGTCGTTCACTTACGTCGCGTCGAAGCTTTTTAATACACTTTCTGACGTGGATCTTGCAAAGCAGATATGACGGATTCAAGCGTTCACTCCACGTGACACTCATGGAGCGCGACGCGCATGATTGGATCTTGAGAGCTAATAAAGAATATCTGGATTCAATCCCCGCGGCATTGATAGGTAAACTTACACTCCCTGGAGTAGTGTGGGAAAGTCGGTACCCTTAGTTTAGTTTATTATTGTTACTTTTAGCATAGTCAATGATATTTTGTCACGTATTTCCGTATTCAAGCTTTCATGGAACATACCTTCTGCATCTCCCAGTGTATACTCGGCAAAACCTAAGCAACGTTCTTGGTCTATTATATAATTCATTACACTGTATTGTTAACATATGTATCACAATTAGGGCAAATAGGGTCTACCTCTGCCCTCGATAAATTCTTCAATCAATCAATTAATCAATCAATCAATCTCTCTCTCTCTCTCTCTCTCTCTCTCTCTCTCTCTTCGCTCGAGTGTAAGCAACAAGATCGATACTTCGAAAAACGAGTATCTGTCCTCTCTGCTTGACTCCTATACAGACCTGGAAGATCTGTGGAAACATCTTGGTTGGATGGGTATCAGAGCACCGCAGTCCCCTCCTTCGCACGCCCTCAATCTCCATTATGCTGCAGTTTCTCGAGACTCTTACCCACTCACATCAACTGATCTGGCCAGAATATTAGATGCGCCTTTGCCATGGGAGCCGAAGGCTGCATTTGAATTCACAACCATTACAGACGAGGATGTGAATGAAGCTTCCGAGAAATCCACCAAAAATTGCACTGGTCCTGACTCAATTTCCACAAATATGCTCAAGATGGCTTACCCCGTCATTCGCCCATACCTTGTTGATCTATTCAATGCCTCGGTAGAGTCGGGAGTCTTTCCTGACTGTTGGAAAATTGCAACCATCATACCACTAGCCAAATGCAATCCCCCGTCCTCTGCACCTGATACCCGTCCAATTGCTTTACTGTCAGAGATTTCAAAAATGCTTGAAAGGATCGTTCACAAACAACTTTCAACATTTCTCACTACTCACAAATTACTCGATGAACGCCAGTCAAGTTTCAGATCGCGACACTCAACGCAAACGGCTCTCCTTGGTTTCACCGAGGACGTACGCTTAGCTGCCGATCGCTATATGGTAACTCCGTTAATTCTGTTCGACTTCTCGAAGGCTTTCGATACTGTTTCTCACGAACTACTCCTAGAAAAACTTAGAGATCTTTACTGTTCAGACAACGCTATGAAGTGGTTTGCGATTTATTCATCTGGAAGACACCAAGCAGTTCGTGACGAAAATGGAGACCTCTCGGACCCAATCGAAACCTTCACTGGTGTTCCACAGGGTAGTGTTTTGGGCCCTCTGCTGTTCACAATATTCATGAATGACTCACCACGCGTTCTCCAGCATACCAAGCATGGCATATACGCCGATGACATGCGGATCTAGACCCACTGTCGAGTCGATGATCTACACGAATACATTAGTAAAGTCAATGAGGATGCAATGAGAGTATATGAATGGGCAACAGCTAACCAAATTAAACTCAATCCGGGTAAAACAAAATTCATAATTCTTGGAAGTTCCACGTATATGCGAGCCATCAATCTCGCTGCACTCCCGCCACTGACTATAAATGATACCATCGTACCTCGATGTGATCGAGTGACTGACCTTGGCGTGGAGCTTGAGTCTACTCTGAACTGGAGCAAGCACGTGAACTCGATCTCAAGCCGTGTTCATGTTGCCCTGTACACACTTCGTCTTCACAAGCGTGCTCTTTCTCGCCACATAAAACAGCGATTGGTAGAAACCTTAATACTTCCTTATTTCGACTACGCATGTGCCGTGTGCAATGACGTGAGTGTCGGTCAGAATATCAAACTTCACCGTCTTTTGAATGCTTGCGTCCGTTTTGTCTATTGTGATATACCGTGGACATCGCGAGTGACGCCATACCGCCTCGCCTTGGGCTGGCTGACTGTAGAAGACAGGCGAAAAGTTCTCATAGCTTCCCTTGCCTTCAATATCATTGCAACCAAAGAGCCGTCATACCTCGCTAACTTTTTTCGGTGCCGAATTGACGTCCCATTCCTTCGAACTTCTAGTCGCCTCACCCCCCCCCCCCCGCTACTGTTATATGCCACACCACGGACTGAGATCTTGAAAAACTCTTTTCACATCTTTGCATCTGAGTTAATAGATTCTCAAGCGCCAGAAACGGTGTTCAACATCAAGCTCACTGATAGTTTTAAACGCTCAATGCGAGAGAATCCGCTTCTTAAAGAAACTAAGGATTGGTTCACTGTAGCACATAAAAATGACCTAATTCCGAATCCTCTGAGAAACGATGACGCACTTAACAATCTATTAGAACGAGCTAAATAAACTTGATATGATGTGTATGAAACTCCTGTCGAATAGTTGATCGATATTCAATTTTATGCCTGAGCAGTGCATTTTTCATAAGTTATCATATTTAGCCGAACTTTTGTTGATGTCTCATCTAATTTAATATCGTCTAGTATTATTATTTGTTCTACCAGCCAAATCTCACAGAAACCAGTTTATGAGACTGCTACACAGAAAATTCTGAATATGAATCATACCTGTATCGCCTGTGTCTATTACTCAAGATGATCTATTGAAAATGCTGTATTTTGATCACTGTATACATTTATCATTTCAGAGCTACATAGGGTTTTACCCCATAGCTCCAATAAATTATTCAATCAATCAATCAATCAATCTCCCTCTCTCTCTCTCTCTCTCTCTCTGGCGGTAAGTGCCACTGTACATATCTCCTGATCGCTCTCTTGGTTTGACACTTTTTGCTGCCTAAAAGTGCTTACGGGTCTTTCATTTACAGATCCTTGCAAGTTCAATTCTGCAAACGCTCGCCGGATCCATTAATTACTGTGGACTGGTGAGATCTGCAAAATCTTCGTCTTTTTTTTCTACGACCTGTTGGATTTTGAAGTTAGGGAACCTCGTGCTAACTTAGCCCAGTATTGTACTTCCATCGGGATCATCTAGATGGCATCTACCTGAACCGGCCCCCTGCATTATCAACTTTGAAGCCTGATTCACACGTGGCTCGACTTGAGCTGAACCTGCTTATCTAACCCAATCTACCTGCCTATTTGTTGTCACGGATGTCATAGTGTGAGTGCCAGGAGTGATAGTTTGTAAACAAGATACTAGCTGACTTCCATCGTGAGAACTTTTGAGTGCTGTGAATTTAGATATTCCGTTTAGCCATGTCTGATTTGCCAGCCGGCTGGGAACACTTTGACCACTCTCAGATGCTCGCTGCTTTGTATGTTTCAATTCAATCGAATGCATCAAAAACTGAGGGTAATATCTTACGTCTGATTGACCAAGTTAATGTTCTCACTGGGGCGTTGGAAAAACAGTCCGAGAGAGTTACTGCCCTTGAAAATGAAAATCACTGGTTACGACGGGAAGTAAACCAGCTGAAAGATAGGCGCGTTAATGCAAACCCATGTTCCGAGTTAAAAGTGACCGGAGTACCTCAGTCTTGCAAAATGTCATTGAATGACATAACTGAGACAATTCTCGATGAGTTAGGTATACCTTCACTTCCTCAAGATGTTATCGAGGTTCGTGAATTTAAGTGTAAAAGTCCCAAACCCAAAGATTAACATAGCGCATCACTATTGAGTACCGATCCACGCAATGATACTTTTTCGTAAGTGATAAAATTCAAATCCATAATCGTGCGCGACCATGTGCTCAAAATCAAACGCCAACACGAAGACCTGAAATCCGATGATTTCAAAAATAGTTGTCTCATTCCTAAGATATACATGCATGAGATTTAACCTCCATCAGTTCATCAATTATATCTCATAGCCAGAGAGCGAGCGGATCGGGTCAAATTCAAGAACGTGTGGGTACGTGGCGGTAATATTTTTGCACGTGAAGATGATGATACTGAACGGGTATCCGTTTTTTCGGAATCAGATCTTGATAAATTCTCATGAGCCTTGGGATTGTTGAGTCATCTTCTGGCACGTATTCTGCTTGGATATTTCATGCCACTCATTATCATTACCGTTAGCTATTTGAAAAATCTGTTTAGTTTCACCTCGTTCTCCGCACCTGAACATAAAATTTCAAGTTGATACCGGAGGACATATTCGTTTTTCGCATACTCTCTGTCGTTATTTCATCTATCGGTGAATGATTTTACATATAGAATTGCATCGGACTGTTACATTTTATGTTGATATCAGAGAGTCCTCATCTATTCTATTTTTGCTCATCTATTCTTTCTTGTATACGCTACTTGCTTATGAACTGTACTTCTCACTATTCATGATTTGAACATTTATGTTAATTTTGTTATACATTGTACAGCAATTTGCCATACGGTCTCCGAGACCACAGCATAAATAAACCATTTATCAATCAATCAATCTCTCTCTCTATCTCTATCTCTATCTCTCTCTCTCTCTCTCTCTCTCTCTCTCTCTCTCTCTCTCTCTCTCTCTCTCTCTCTCTCTCTCTCGAGCAGGGGTGTCAAACGTAGTAGAGATCCTCCCCTCAAGCCCCTCCAGTCAAGTGCAGAAAGCGTCGTGGCTCGCGGCGAAGGAGCCCCCTCCCTGCGACGCCGCGGCGCGCTCTATACATGACTGGAGGGGCTTGAGGGGAAGGACTCTACCACGCTTGACACCCATGCTCTCGAGCAACTCACCCCCAATATTTGTGGGAGTAATCTATAGACCTCCTAAGATAGCCATGCAGAAGGACGATGGGCTGTTTGGCTCACTGCGCCGACTGTGTGGAGATTTTAGTCACAAGATTATTATGGGGGATCTAAACGCAGACCTTTTGGACACAGCTCATCCTGACTCGAAGACTCTGACTGCACTGACGGAAGAACTGTCCCTACAGATTGTGCAGCACGGCGCGACTCACCAGCATAACCCCAATGTATCTCACAAATGGATTGATCACATGTACGTGGATGAAAACGACAATATAACCGACTCACGGAACAGGCTGATGCCCAGTTTTGGCAAGCATGCGGTCATTGACGTCACCATCGATGTCTTTACCCCCGCTCCGCCGAAGAATTCGTTTACTTACAGGGATTTCCGTAACATCACTCCGGAGCAATTAAATGACCGTCTGCTACGCTGCGACTGGACATCGCTTGAAAATGCAGAAACCAATCTGGAAGACGCAATTAAATGTCTCAATGACAATTTAAAAGTAGTATTAGATGAGCTGGCGCCTGAAAAAACGATATGCCCTCGTAAAGGCGATGCTCCTTGGATTGGTCCTGAGCTGAAGGCGCTCATGAAGAAGCGAGATGCGACACGTAGGCGCTGGGAGCGGAATCAATGCAACCAACGCAAGCGTGCAGAGCTTCAGAATGAGTACTTTCGACTCAGTGAAGAGGTCGACGAGCGCATAGAGCAAGAGCGAAATTCCTTCCTTCAGAGTCATCTCTCAGACGCTCTTGATCAAAACAAGAACATTTGGAAGGAAATGCGCAACCTCGGCCTCTTGCCTAAGAGCAAAGAAGAGGAACTTCATGGTTTCACCCCGGATGAGCTGAACGCTCACTTTGCGGGGGTCTCCGTCTCGGCCCAAGAGAATATGGATGAAGCAGAGGGTGACATCATGTCGGCTTCAGAAGACGGTTTTGAATTCAAACCCACGAATTTTAACGAAGTAGTTCTTGCCATCAAACATTTCTCATCACAGGCCCGTGGGACAGACGGAGTCCCTCAAAGCGTGATCGCGAAAGCTCTCCCGACGTTAGGTGATCTTATTGTACACATTTTCAACTCCTCTTTTGCTCACAGCATCTTTCCCGAGGCCTGGAAGAAAGCACAGCTGATTGCATTGAAAAAGACGGCAGCTCCATCGTCAGTCTCGGACTTTCGTCCTATTGCGCTGCTGTGCTTCCTTGCTAAGGTTCTCGAAAAGATTGCACATGACCAAATCACGGAGTTTTTGAAGAAAGAAAAATTATTAGATGGCTTCCAGGCTGGTTTCAGACAACACCATAGTACCCAGACAGCTCTGCTGAAACTAACTGATGACATCAGAATAGGCATAGACAGGAGGAAGATCACACTGCTACTACTATTCGACTTCAGCAAAGCTTTTGACACAATCTCACCAACGAAACTACTGAGAAAACTACGACATCTTGGTTTCTCGAGATCGGCACTCCTGTGGATTAAATCATATTTACAAGATCGCACCCAAGTAGTAACTTCCAAGAATGGAAATTCCGATTGGCTCGCCACCAATCTGGGTGTTCCACAGGGATCCGTTCTTGGGCCTCTGCTCTTTAGTTTATACGTCAATGATCTACCTGGGTTACTAGAAGGAAAGTCGGTTAATCACATCTTCTACGCAGATGATCTCCAAATTTATACTCAAGTAGAGAAGAAAAATCTCAGAGAGGGAATTGCTCGGTTAGAAGAAATAGGGCGAAGAGTCGTTGGGTGGGCCGATGGCTCTGGCCTGCGTCTCAACGCTGGTAAAACCAAGGCAATCTTTTTCTCTTCTGAGAGGAATATCAAGGATCTGAAAAGGATGGATTTGCCAGGTGTTGAGATACAGGAAGGAGTTCTCATCCCTTTCAGCGATACAGTTGTGAGTCTTGGTGTTGTTCTTGATAGTGAATTATCGTGGGAATCGCAAATAAATCAAGTGACAAAGAAAGTCAACCGAGCCCTATACGGTTTGCGATTTTTCAGGGCATGCATCACCAGGACTCTACGAATTCGTTTAATCGAGGCGTTGGTCCAACCCCACCTGGACTACTGTACTATCGTTTACCTTGATGCGACGGACGAACAACGACAACGAATACAGCGACTGAGCAATGCATGTGTGAGATACATTTTCGATCTTGGGAGGGACGAGCATATTACTCCGTTTAGGAAAAGATTGGGCTGGTTGCGTACTGATTCGCGGCGAATGTACTTTGCAGCCACTATCATGCACAAGATCATGCATCTGGGAGAACCTGGCTACCTGGCTGCAATGTTTACCAGGTACCAGTCCGATCGCCCTTCTCGGGGTGATGCCGAAGAGCAAGAACTCCAAGTTCCCAGGATGAGGCTCGAATATGGCCGAAGATCGTTCCAAGTTCAATGTGCCCGCCTGTGGAACTTCCTCCCCTCGGGTCTACGGCAGGTTCAGAAAATTTCATTGTTCAAGGAGGCAATCAGAGAATTCTTGTTCGAGCAACCTCCACAGAGAATTGATGTGAGCGGGATGCAACATTTCAATCTTTAAGCGACCTGGGCTTTTCTTATTTGTTCCTATATTCTTTTCTTTTCACTAAGAGGATTAGCCTTCATGCGTGACTTTGCGTCACGAGACTCATATATGACTGTGATATTTTTCTTTTTTTCCGAGCCCTTGTCGTCGTTATTGTATTGTAGCCTATGTAGTATTCACCCTCGGTGCTATTATTCCATTTTTAGTATCATATGACTATTCACGAACTGTGATATACCTTGTCCTTGACCAAACCGAGAAATATTGATTATCTATTTGAAGGAGAATTTATTCATTTTCATGAGACTGATATTTTGTGACATATGTAAAATATATGTATCTTTAACTTTTGTCTACGGACAAATAAAGGACCATCAATCAATCAATCAAAATCTCTCTCTCTCTCTCTCTCTGTGGTGTATTTTGTCGTATGACGAATGAAGGATATCTATCTATCTATCTATCTTTTTTTTTTTTTTTTTCAAGTGGAATATAAGGAAAAATCTGATGACAGGCTATCCCTAATGGATCTCCCACCGGCAGACCATGAGCGCTTTCATTCTGCTCACCCGGTAAACCGGATAAGCATGAATCCAACGCCCGTGTGCCCTGGGGGCCAAAACCTTCTGCTCTCAGCCCTACGATGTTGGCAAGCCATCATTGCAGAACTGGGGGCAGCTAACCACTATCTAACCAACCCACCCCGGAACCGCGTTAGCATTACTTCAGGGTGGGAGGCGTATCGCGCGCCATGAGGCGTCCCTCTTCGGTGAGTCCGCTCTTCTCTCTTCTCTCTTCGTCGTCAATGATCACTCTTCAAGTCGTCGTTGTTCGCTATGCAGCGCCCCTTGCTTGACGCTGCAATGCCCGTTCTCGCTCTTCTTTTCGGGTGATCGCCGTCTTGATATAGGCGGCGATCTTATCCCATGTCTCTTTGTTGCGGAGCATGAACGGCAATAGATTCTCAGGGGTGATCTGATTTCCAAGCCAGTTCACGAGCTCCGCTCTCTCCGTAGCTGTGTTCATGCAATGGAAGAGTGCATGCTCCACATCGTCCCAGTCTGCCGCACACATCTGACACACCGGGGTCTCCCTCTTCTGGAACCGCTCCAGGTACTCTCCGAAGCAGCCATGCCCACTAAACGCTTGCGTCAGCCAGTAATCCAGCTCTCCGTGAGCTCGATCGATCCACCTGGCTATGTTGGGGATCAGCCTTCGCGTCCACTTCCCTTTCGTTGAGCTCTCCCACTCTTTTTGCCACTCTTCGACGGTCTCCCCCCTCTCGACGTCTCGTATGAGGGCCTTGCGAGTGGGGTTGAGCACGACTCCATCGCTCTTGAGGGTTTCTTGGCGTTTCCATACCCGCACTCTCTCGGCTACAAGCAGTCGAATGGGTGGTGTACCAGCAAGCACACAGGCTGCGTGGTCAGACACCGTGCAATAAGCACTGATCGTCCGTAGCGCGAAACGCCGCTGGACTGGACCTAGCTTTGCATCGATTACGGACCCTCTAGCTACCTGCCCCCAAATTGGTGCACCGTACAGCATGATGGAATCTATCTATCTATCTATCTATCTATCTATCTATCTATCTTTTTTTTTTTTTTTTTTTTTTAAGTGGAATATAAGGAAAAATCTGATGACAGGCTATCCCTAATGGATCTCCCACCGGCAGACCATGAGCGCTTTCATTTTGCTCACCCGGTAAACCGGATGAGCATGAATCCAACGCCCGTGTGCCCTGGGGGCTAAAACCTTCTGCTCTCAGCCCTACGATGTTGGCAAGCCATCATTGCAGAACTGGGGGCAGCTAACCACTATCTAACCAACCCACCCCGGAACCGCGTTAGCATTACTTCAGGGTGGGAGGCGTATCGCGCGCCAAGGGGCGTTCCTCTTTGGTGTGTCCGCTCTCCTGTCTTCTCTCTTCGTCGTCCTTGTTCACTCTTCAAGTCGTCGTTGTTCGCTATACAGCGCCCCTTGCTTGGCGCTGCAATGCCCGTTCTCGCTCTTCTTTTCGGGTGATCGCCGTCTTGATATAGGCGGCAATCTTATCCCACGTCTCTTTGCTGCGGAGCATGGACGGCACTAGGGTCTCAGGGGTGATCTGATTCCCAAGCCAGTCCACGAGTTCCGCTCTCTCCATCGCTGTGTTCACGCACTGGAAGAGTGCATGCTCCGCATCGTCCCAGTCTGCCTCACACATCTGACAGACCGAGGTCTCCCTCTTCTGGAACCGCTCTAGGTACTCCCCGAAGCAGCCATGACCACTGAGCGCCTGCGTCAGCCAATAATCTAACTCTCCGTGAGCTCGATCGATCCACCTGGCTATGTTGGGGATCAATCTTCGCGTCCACTTCCCTTTCGTTGAGCTATCCCATTCTTTCTGCCACTCTTCGACAATCTATCTATCTATCTATCTATCTATCTATCTATCTATCTATCTATCTATCTATCTCTCTCTCTCTCTCTCTCTCTCTCTCTCTCTCTCTCTCTCTCTCTCTCTCTCTCTCTCTCTCGGTGAGTCTCATCACACGCCTTTCTTAGTATATCTCTGTGTTTCTACACTTTTCTCTGCCTCAAAGTGCCCACGGGCCTTTCTTTCACAGAGTCTTGCACGCTAAATTTTGCAAGTATCCACTAGACTCATGAGTCTTCATGAATCTGTGCATCTGGCAGAAATCTCAAGGAGAATCCAATCACCACGTTTCGGATTTTGAGGTTGGAGTACCTCTTGACTCTTCGCCGAAGAGCCACATCGTCAAACTTCCATCGCTGGACGCTAGATGTCAGCTGGCTCAACTAGATCTCTGCAATGCCGATTGTGGAGCCTGATTCACACGTGACCGACCCTGATCGCTTTCTTCAAGTCAACAGCTTGTACGACGTCTGCTCCTGACAGCTGATCTAACATTGTGCTGCTATTGCGTGTTCTATCTCGCGACCATGGTTCTAGGTTCGTCCACAGTGAGTTCCTCTCAACAATATCTGATGGATGCGTGTAGAACTCCAAGTCCTATGACTAGCTCCGAAAATGGTGACTGTTCAGGGGCCATGCCTCCATATTCCAAAATTTTTATATCTCACTTTAATGCTTGTCGAGAGAAAATTCTGTCAAAGTTAAGTGACATCGAAAATAGAATGGAAAATTGAATTACCGCAATAGAAAATGACATTTCTGAAATCCGTAATGATCTTCCTGAATCATTTCATTCAACATCCGTAGTGGACTCGGATGAAATGATCCTAACGGGCATTCCTCGCGATTTGAACCTCTCAAAAACTGAGATAGTATCTAAGATCTTTGATGATATGGATGAGCCTGAACTCCACCAATTTGTCGTGAATGTGAGAGAATGAAAAGGTCCTCGCTTTCACAATGTACATCCGTTAATTCCGACTTTGACTTCAAGCTCTCCAAGAGCTGAGGATATAGATTCTGAATCCCTTGTTATACAACTCTCATTGACCATAGTCCGGGATAAACTCATTTCAAGCTCATCGAAATGAAGAACAAAACCAATGAGAGATATTCTTTAACACGAAAGTAACTCCAAAATTGCTTGCAGTCTCCTGTGGCAAAAACAAGTTCACAATTCACTCAAAAAAGCACAACTAGTGAGTGTTCGCTTAAAGATGCTGAATCCATGTAGTCAAGAACCTTATCGTATGCATGAGAGTTTCGAAAAATGTGCCTCTCATTCCAATTTTTTCTGAACTTGACCTTTTGGAATTCCAAACTCACCATGGTACTGATTCATAATGATGAGAATGTGTGCTCTTTCTCATGATTGATATTTTCTAATACTTCTTCAAATCACTGCACTGGTGTCGAAATTCGACGATTCACACTTCCCTCACCTAGTAGTTTTGCAATTAATTTATTGCAAATGCGTAATTATTCGCCTCTCTTAGCAAATTTGCAACCAACTCACCGCAAATGCTGGAGAATTCTGAGCATTCACGTATGATTTGCATCGAATGAATAATCACACACATGAGTGATTTCATACATCTCAATAACTTGACTCTAATGGAACGACTACTCTCTAGTATGTGAATTACTTATATAAAAACTTCATTCATTATTTCATCAATTGGAACTATTTCCCACACTCCTGTATATCATATATTACATTGTGACTTGAATATTGCTCTTTGTACCAGATAGGCTGATACACCGAAAAACCAAGAATGAAACCAATCTACAATCTATGAATTGGAATATAAGGAAAAATCTGATGACGGGACATCCCTATTGGATGTCCCACCGGCAGACCATGAGCGCTTCCATTTTGCCCACCCGGTGAACTGGATGATCATGAATTCAGCGCCCGTGTGCCCTGGGGGCTAAAACCTTCTGCTCTCAGCCCTACAGTGTTGGCAAGCCATCACTGCAGAACTGGGGGCACTAACCACTATCTAACCAACCCACCCCGGAACCGCGTTAGCATTACTTCAGGGTGCGAGGCGTATCGCGCTCAGGATCGAGCGACTCTCTTTTCTCACGACTGGCAGGTGTTGTTGCTCCTTCTTCGATCTTTTCCTACTCTTTTTCCTTCGATCTTCTCTCTTCTTTCTTCTCTCTTCTTTCTCCTTTCTTCTTCCTTTTTTCTTCCCTCTTCAGTTCATCATATTCCTCCTGGAATAATTTCGACCTTTTTTTTTTTTTTTTTTTTTTTAAGGTGGTTGTAGGGCAAATACGCTGCGACGTACGAAGGAGAGGCACCGGTCAGCCAAACACGGCTGGCCAGCACCTCCCCAACAGTCCCGGGCTGGAATCCGCATCGATACGGCCATCCGAACCGGGTAAACCCTCTCTTCCTTCTCCGTTGGCGCCGGCCATTGGACAAGGGAGAGATCCACCGACTTACCAATCCGGCCCCGGCACCGCGTGAGCATTACTTCAGGGCCGGCGACGTCTCGCGCTCAGGATCGAGCGTCTCTCTTCTCACGACTCGGAGGTGTTGTTTCCCTTTCTTCGATCTTCTTCCATCTCTTCATTCTTCATTCTTCTTTCTTTTTTCTTCGATCTTCGATCTGCTGTCTTCTTCCTTCCTTCTTCAGTCCATCATATTCCTCCTGGAACCATTTGGACCTCTCCTGTTTGAATCGGCAGGTTTACTGTAGTTCACGGCATCGGGGCGCCTCACCTCCCTCTCTTTCTCCTCCTTACGGGTCATCACCAGCTTGATGTATCCGGTAACTCTATCCCATGTCTCCTGGTTGCGAAGTAAGTACGGGACGAGGTTCTCAGATGTCAGTTGAGCACCCAGCCATCCATCCAACCCGGCGCGCTCTCTTTGTGTGTCGTTGCACGTGAACAGGGCGTGTTCAGCGTCATCCCAGTTGTCCCCGCATGACTGGCATGCTGGGGATGTCCTCTTCTTGAACCGGGTCAGATAGGCACCGAAGCAACCGTGGCCACTCAGTGCTTGCGTCGTCCAGTAATCTATCTCTCCGTGGGTGCGTTCCGTCCATTTGGCTACGTCACGGATCAGCCGGTGCGTCCATCTGCCATTTGCAAATGACGAATCCCACTCAGTTTGCCAATGCTCAAGGGTGGTTTCCTTCTCGTTGTCGCGGATGATCTCCTTCATCGTTGGAGTGAGTACTCGTTCGGCTCCGATCACTTTCTGGCGGTCCCAGATCCTCTCTCGCTCCGCGACAAGCAAGTGGATGGGCGGTGTACTCGCCAATACGTAAGCCGCATCTCCTGACACGGTGCGGTAGGCACGGATACTTCTCAGGGCCGCTCTCCGGTGGACAGGCCCCATCCTCTTCTCGATGATGGTCTTCTCTACTCTCTTCTCCCACACGGGTGCACCGTAGAGCATGATAGATGTGCTGACAGTGTTGAGAAGTGCGCGCCTCTTCTCCTTGGGTCCCCCGATATTCGGCATCAGCCGCTGAAGCGCCGCACCAACCCTGCTCGCTTTCTGGGCGGCCTCCTGGATGTGCTCCTTGAACGACCACTTGTCGTCAAGCCATACGCCGGGGTATTTCAGCTCTGTCTTGCGTGGGATCTCTTGCCCGTTGATGTCAAAGTGGGACAAGTCAAACTTCCTGCGTCTTGTGACCACGATTGCTTCGCTTTCCTTGACAGCAAGCTCTAGGAGCCTGCTGATCATCCACTCGTAGACTCAGGCCAGCGCCTCGTTTGCGCGTCTACCCAAGAGTTCCTCGTTGTCGGACCAGACCATGAGCCCCGCGTCGTCCGCGAAAGCCACTATTATCACTCCTTCGGGCAGTTCAATAGACAGTAAACTGTCGTACTGGGTGTTCCAGTTGAACGGCCCGGAAACCGATCCCTGTCCAATTCCGGCGGACAGTTCCCGGATCTCTTGTCCCTCGTCGGTGTCGTACACGAGTGTCCTGTTCCGCAGATAGTCACTCGTGATGGCTAGTAGATAGGGTGGCACTTTACCTGCTTGGGACGGATAGACTCGCTCCCAGTTCGCGCAGTTGAACGCGTTCTTTATGTCCAACGCAATAATGTCACAGAATCCTCCTCTTCCTTGGTATGGGTTCCCTACCGGCGCTTGAACCCGTTCTTGGACCTCCTCGATCGCGTGCAGAGTGCTTCGTCCCTCCCGGAACCCAAACTGAATTGGTGATAGCCCGCCTCTCCCTTCGTACGCTTTTTCCACCCTGTTGAGCACCATCCTCTCGTACATTTTCCCGATATTGTCGAGCATGCTGAGAGGGCGTCGACCTCCTTGACCTTTACGTATCAGGACCAGCTTCTGGCGTTTCCACTTATCCGGGAAATTTCCCGCGCTCAGACAGATGTTGCAGAGGTCGAGGAGTAAATCTGGCTTGTATTTGAAGACCAGTTCCAGAGCCTCGTTTGGAATGCCGTCCAGGCCAGGGGCCTTGCCGTTTGGCAGTCTCTTCGCCGCTATGAGTAGTTCTTGAATAGTGAAGAGCGGGATGGGGTCGTCGCTCTCTGGAGGGAATGGGACTCTGCGTTCTCCTGCTGGGAAGAGGTCTTCCACGATGCTGCGCAAGGTAGCTGCATCAGTCGGTGCTGGGTTGCCCCTCCGGGGTCGGACCTTGGACATGACCACGCGGTATGGCGTACCCCACGGGTCTCCATTAACCATGTCACACAATTCACCCCAGCACTTCTCTTTGCTTCTCCGGATGGCTAGAACGAGAGCCTTCTTTGCTTCTCTGTACGCCATATCATCTTCCGCCAGTGATGGTCGTTTTAGTTTCCTTGATCGCCACGCGGTCCTCCTTTTCTTATTGCTCGTTCTTCGTAGGGCTTTCATCTCGTCAGTGATCCAGTACTCTGGTTTCCTCCAAAAGCATGATGTTGTCTTGCGAGGCATCGATGCGTCACAAGCTCTCGTGATGATGGTCGTCACCATATCCACAGCCTCGTCCGCGGTGATGTTCATCGGGAGATCTTCGGCTGTTCCTATCGATTCCCGGAATTTTCCCTCATCCAGCTTGCGTACCTGCCACCCCGTCGGTCGCGGTCTGCGTGTCGTCTGTCTCTGTCTGTCAGTCCTAAGCCGAAACAGAATATGTCGATGGTCACTCAATGTTTCCGTGTCCAGAACCTCCCACGATGTCATACGTCCCATGAGCGACGGGCTCATGTACGTCAGGTCGAGGACCGAAGACGAACCTCCCTCCCTGGACCGAGTGTCGTGTCGTTAGTAGGTGATAAACCCCGTCTCGTTCGCGAGCAGTAATCCCAATGCCTCCATGGCATCAGCGAGTATTACCCCCCGTCTATCACGCGGCCCCCCGCTCCAAGTCGGTTCCTTGGAGTTGAAATCCCCCGCGATTATAACTGGGCCCCCCCCCCCCCCATTGCCTCACATCCTCTTCTAGGTCGTGGAGCTCGTCTTCGAATTCGTGCGTCTTGAGCGACGGCGAATAGTAGCAGCTGTAGACTGCTGTGCCCTCTATGGTCTTTCGAGCGAAACCGCGGCCACTAACAGCTGGTCCAGTCTCACGGATCGCAGGATTCATGATCTGGATTACGGCTGTCCTCCAGTGATCGAATGTGGATCGAGAGAATTCGCGCTTCCGAGGCGGTTCGGAGATAATCAGAACATCGATCCCTCCTTCTTTGGCTACAGCGTGTAGGAGATCGTCTGCGTCCCCGCTCTTCCTGAGGTTGGCTTGGATGAAGCTAGCCATTTCTTTCCTTCCTGCGTCTATTTCTGGTTCTTGCCCTCTGGTGCGCAGTGCAGTTGCTGGTCCCAGATCTGTGGTCAGATTTGGACCCGATCGCCGCACAGCTTAGGCATTTTGGTTTTTCCTCGCAAATCGCAGCAAGGTGCCCTGGTTCGCCGCATTGGAAGCAGAGTTTTGGTTTCCGTTCCTCTGCCTTCTCTTTTTTGCACCCAGAGGCAATAATTTCGACCTCTTGTGTTCTCTCTCTCTCTCTCTCTCTCCTTATCTTATTTTAGTCTATATGAAATATTATTTGGACTGATAATATAATATCTCCGTCCTAGATTCCTTCTTTTAGCGGAGTTACCATCTTTGAGGCAATCTAAGAGGAGAGACAAGGACACACTAACATATCAAACTCCCCGTACTGAAGCTCAAAACCAATCATTTGCTCTTGCATCATCGAGACTCATCAATGAGTTACCTTACATTGATTTTGAAACATCCACACACGAACAGTTCAAACAAGACTTGCTCAACCATCTCATGTCTCTGGATCGTGATGACTGGCATAAGCGTGTGCAACAAGAGCATCTTGAATCAGTCCCACCCGCCATCGCTCACCTGATTTCTTTTCCACCTTCCTGAGCAAAACAAGATGACACTGGCACTCACATTGATGATAAGAGATTCTATTGCATTCATGAATTTGATCCATACTTCATGGAATGAAGAAATCATGAAAACGTGAACAACCGAGTTCCAGTTTACATATTACCTCAAATATTATTGTTGCTCCCATTCTCAGCTCATTTCGGATTTACTCAGTACTTAATTTTAAGTCTATTCGCTATTTTAGTTAGTCATTAGCAATTCATAGATTAATACTATAGTTCCTTATAACTGAACTCTCAATACCCTGCACCATAATTCGACTGTAAATATGTAGCACTCTGTAATTCGCAGTTTGGGTATATGGGGTTCTTTCCCCGCCCTCAATAAAACCATCAATCAATCAATCAATCAATCTCCCTCGCCATACGGTCTACCAAGACCTCGGTATAATACAATTGTTATCAATCTCTCTCTCTTCCTTCTTTTAGGTGGTTGCAGGGCAAATACGCTGCGGCGTACGAAGGGAAGGCACCGGTCAGCCAAACACGGCTGGCCAGCACCTCCCCAACAGTCCCGGGCTGGAATCTGCATCAATATGGTCATCCGAACCGGGTGAACCCTCTCTTCCTCCTCCGTTGGCGCCGGCCATTAGACAAGGGAGAGATCCACCAACTCACCAATTCGGCCCCGGAACCACGTGAGGATTACTTCAGGACTGGTGGCAGCTCGCGCTCAGGCTCGATCGTCTCTCTTCTCGCGACTCGCAGGTGTTGTTTCTCTTTCTTCGATCATCTCCCTACTCTTCAGTCTTCTTTCTTCCCTCTCCTTTCTCCTTCCTCCCCTCTTCAATCCATCATATTCCTCCTGGAACTTTGAACCTCTCCTATTTGAATCAGCAGACTCACTGTAATTTGCCTGCTCCGAGGCGCCTCACTTCCTTCTCTTCCTCCTCCTTACGGGTCATCACCAGCTTGATGTATCCGGTGACTCTATCCCATGTCTCCTAGTTGCGAAGCAAGTACGGGACGAGACTCTCAGGTGTTAGCTGAGCACCCAGCCATTCACCCAACTCGGCGCGCTCTCTTCGGGTGTAGCTGCACGTGAACAGGGCGTTTTCAGCGTCATCCCAGTTTTCCCCGCACGACTGACATGCTGGGGATATCCTCTTCTTGAACCAGGTCAGGTAGGCACCGAAGCAATCGTGGTCACTCAGTGCCTGCGTTGTCCAGTGATATGTCTCTCCGTGGGTGCGTTCCGTCCATCTGGCCACGTCACGGATCAGCTGGTGCGTCCATCTGCCATTCGCAAATGGCGAATCCCACTCAGTTTGACACTGCTCAGAGTTTGTTCCCGTCTCGTCGTCGCGGATGATCTCCTCCATCGTTGGGGTGAGCACACGTTCGACTCCGATCACTTGTTGCCAATCCCAGAATCTCACTCACTCCGCGACGAGCAAGTGGATGGGTGACGTTCCCGCCAACACGCGAGCTGCGTCTCTTGACAGGGTGCTGTAGGTACGAATACTACTCAGAGCCGCTCTCCGGTGGACAGGCCCCATCCTCTCCTCGATGACGGCCTTCTCTACTCTCTTCCCCCATACGGGTGCACCGTTGAGCATGATGGAAGCACTCACGGTGTCGAGCAGTTTACGCCTCTTCTGTTTCGGTCCTCCGATCTTCGGCATCAGTCGCTGGAGACCCGCTCTGACCCTCCTTGCCTTCTGCGCGGCTTCTTGGATGTGCTTCTTGGACGACCACTTGCCATCGAGCCATACACCCAGATGTTTCAGCTCTGTCTTGCGTGGTATCTTTTGCCCGTTGATGTAAAAATGGGGCAAGTCGAACATTCTCCGCCTTGTGACGATCATGGCTTCGCACTTTGGAACAGCCAGCTCTAGGAGCCTGCTCACAATCCACTCGTAGACTCGGGCCAGCGCCTCGTTTGCGTGTCGACCCATGAGTTCCTCGTTTTAAGCCCCGATTATGAGTCCCGCGTCGTCCGCGAAAGCCTTTATTATCACTCTTTCTGGCAGTTCGATGGACAGTAAACTATCGTACAGGGTGTTCCAGTTGAACGGCCCGGGAACCGATCCCTGTCCAATTTCGGCGGACAGTTCCCGAAACTCTTGTCTCTCGTCGGTGTCGTACACGAGGGTCCTGTTCTGCAGATAGTCACTCGTAACGGCTAGTAGATGAGGAGGCACTTTACCTGCTTGAGATTGATAGACTCGCTCCCAGCTCACGCAGTTGAACACGTTCTTTATGTCCAACGCAATGATGGCACAGAATCCTTCTCTTCCTTGGTATGGGTTCCATACCGACGCTCAAACCCGTTCTCGGACCTCCTCGATCGCGTGAACAGTGCTTCGTCCCTTTCGGAACCCGAACAGCATTGGTGATAGCCCGCCGCTCTCTCCGTAGGCTTTCTGCACCCTATTGAGCACCAACCTCTCGTACATTTTCCCGATATTGTTAATGAGAGGGCGTTGAACTCCTTGACCTTAAGGTATCAGGACCAGCTCCTGGCGTTTCCACTTGTTCGGGGAAGTTCCCGCGCTCAGCCAGATGTTGAAGAGGTCGAGGAGTAAATTTGGCTTGCATTTGAAGACCAGTTCCAGAGCCTTGTTTGGAATGCCGTCCAGGCCACGGGCCTAGCCGTTTGGCAGCCTCTCCGCCGCTATGAGTAGCTCTTGCATAGTGGAGAGCGAGATAGGGTCGTCGCTCTCCGGAGGGAATGTGACTCTAGGTTCTCCTGCTGGGAAGAGGTCTTCCACGATGCTGCGCAAGGTAGCTGCATCAGTCGGTGCTGGGTTGCCCCTCCGGGGTCGGACCTTGGACATAATCACACGGTATGATGTACCCAACGGGTCTCCATTAACAATGTCGCACAATCAACCCCAGCACTTCTGTTTGCTTTTCCGGATGGCTACGATGAGAGCCTTCTTCGCTTCTCTATATGCCCTGTCATCTTCCGTCAGTGATGGTCGTTTCAGCTTCCTTGATCACCACGCGATTCTCCTTTTCTTATTGCTCGTTCTTCGTAGATCTTTTATCTCGTCAGTGATCCAGTTCTCTGGTCCCCTCCAAAAGCATGGTGTTGTTTTGCGAGGCATCGATGCGTCACGAGATCTTGTGATGGTGGTCGTCACCATATCTACAGCCTCGTCCGCGGTGATGTTCATCGAGAGATCTTCGGCTGTTTCCATCGATTCCCGGAATTTTCCCTCATCCAGCTTGCGTACCTGCCACCCCGTCGGTCACGGTCTACGTGTCTTCTGTCTCTGTCTGTCAGTCCTAAGGCGAAACAGAATATGTCGATGGTCACTCAATGTTCCCGTGTGCAGGACCTCCCACGATATCATACGTCCCATGAGCGACGGGCTCATGAACGTCAGATCGAGGACCGATGACGAACCTCCCGGGACCGAGTGTCATGTCGGTAATAGGTGATATCCCCCGTCTCGTTCGCGAGCACTAATCCCAATGCCTCCATGGCATCAGCGAGTATTACCCCCCGTCTAGCACGCGGCCCCCCGCTCCAAGTCGGTTCCTTGGAGTTGAAATCCCCCGCGATGATAACTGCCCCCCCCCCCCATTGCCTTACATCCTCTTCTAGGTCATGGAGCTCGTCTTCGAATTTGTGCGTCTTGAGCGACGGGAAATAGTAGCAGCTGTAGACGTAACTGTGTAGTAGTAACTGCCCCCTATGGTCTTACAAGCAAAACCGCGGCCACTAACAGCTGGTCCAATCTCACGGATCGCAGGATTCATGATCTGAATTACGGCGGTTCTCCAGTGATCGAATGTGGATCGAGAGAATTCGCGCTTTCGAGGCGGTTCGGAGACAATCAGAACATCCATCCCTCCTTCTTTTGCAACAGCGTGTAGGAGATCATCTGCGTCCCCGCTCTTCCTGAGGTTAGCCTGGATGAAACTAGCCATTCCTTCCCTTCCTGCGTTGATATGTGGCTCTTGCCCTCTGGTACGCAGTGCAGTTGCTGACCCCAGATCTGTGGTCAGATTTGGACCCGATTGCCGCACAGCTTAGGCATTTTGGCTTTCCCTTGCAAGTCGCGGCAAGGCGGCTTGGTTCGCCGCATTGGAAGCAGAGTTTCGGTTTTTGTTCCTCTGCCCTCTCTTTTCTGCACCCCGAAGCCTTGTGGCCGTACTCTAAGCAGTTATAACACCGTGGGATGCCACCCTTCTCGCGGATCCTGACTCTCTCCCATCCAACCTTGGGCTCTTTCCAGTCGAGGAAATGGTGGACCAGTCTCGTTGCGATCAAGAGAACAGCGATTTGGGTACCACGTTAGCCACTCCGGATGTACTCGACTACAACGGCTCCCTTCTCGTTCTCTGGTGGGGCCTCCGTGAGGTCATCCCGCACCTTGCTCATGTCGACATCGTAATCGACTCCGAGCACCTCAAGGGTCGTACTGTTCGTTAGACAGTGGACAGCTTCTTGCCGACGACTGGTGCCAAAGCTGCCTTGATGGCGGCAACATCGGTGCCCTTCTTGAGTTCAAGGAGGATTTGGCCTTCTTGGATCTTGCGGATGCCCGTGACCTCAGAGCCCACTTCTTCATCGGAGTCATCCTCCTTCATCCTGCGCAGCATGTCTGCGTAGATTAACCCACCTTGGTTGCCCGTGACGAGGACGGCTTCGGGCTTTACCCTCTTCGGCTTCATCTTCGCCTTCTTCCCAGCGGTGCCATTTGTTCTACCGCTCTTCTTCGCCCTCCTCGCATTCCACGGTTCGGTTGAACTAGCTTTGACCCAAAGGTGCTTGCACTTTGGATTTCTTTGAAATGGCTTCGAGTACAAAATTAATGTGATTTTGTCCAACAAGAATAAAAAAATTGCGCTTCTGAGCTTCCTTTTCGAGGATGAATCCTCTCCTATCGTTCAATACCTTTTTTTCAATCATCTTTATCAAAAAGTACCGAAGTCGTATGTTAGATCTTCTGATTCGACCTATTTATTATCTGTATTTCCAGTTTTAATTCACTTGTAGCTCAGCAGCAATGTAATATATGATGGATTCCATTCAAGAACGACACTTGAAAAATAGTGATGTCTCGTTTCGGTTTCTCGTAGTTTTGATTCGATTCTGTAGTCCAAAATGTGAAGTTTTCACCCACTGCGGGCTCCCAAAAAAATTTCGGATTCGCCTGCGGAGCTATTTTTGGTTCGCTTTTCGATTCCACTACAGCATCGTAATCATGATCTTTCTTTACAAAATTGAATATATCTCAAGTTTGGCTCAAGTTAGTGCAACGCGGTTCACGCGATTCGGAAGATCTTGAAAAAACCTATCGAAAGTGATCTTGAAAATTTTTGTTTAACCTTTTCAGGTCCTGATCAGGAAAAATCCGGAAAAATTAGGCGTACCTGATTATCTCAGGAAGCAATTTTTTTTAATTTTTCAAAAATATGATTTCTCGTGCAAAATTGCACGATCTTTGCGATGGAACTAGTGTGAAGTTGTTTTTCCACGATTCCATGCGTTTTCTGGTCAATTTTCCGATTTTTCATCCTCCGACCGATCAGAAAGAAGAGATTTCTGCACACGCGCGTAATTTTCCGAATTCCAAAGTAGTGTTAATCGGTAGCTGAGGGAATTTCCTTCAAAATGACCCGTTGCAAAAAGTCAATTACATGTCCCCAGTCAGTATCTACGACACCTTCATTGGAAAAGAAGGATGACCAGAGCAAGATGACCCTATTTATCGTTAACCAGAGCCTTGAGACCTTCTCTTGCATCCATGCTGTCAGTGGTATTAATAATCTTGATGTCTAAAGAATCGTGTAGCTTCAGTTCCAGTCGATCAAATGGACTCTCGCAACAAGTCATTCTGAAGGAAATTTCTTCAGCTTTTGATTGGAACTACTTTGAAATCTGGTAAACCACGCGCATGCGCAGAATTCTCTGTTTCCTGATTTGTCGGAGAATGAAAAATTGGAAAATTGGCCCAAGAACGCACAAAACCGTAAAAAAACAACTTCGGACCAGTTCCATCGCAAAGATCGTGCAATTTTGCATGAGAAATCATATTTTTGAAGAATGAAAAAAAATTGCTTTTTGAGATAATCAGGTTAGCCTGATTTTTCCGGATTTTGCCTGATCAGGGCCTGAAAAGGCTAATTGAAAATTTTCGAGGTCACTTTTGATAGGTATTTTTGAGATCTTGCGAATGGCGAATAACTATTACTGTGGAGTTAGCCTGGGTAAGCTCTAGCCTGGCATTAAGGTAGTCTGCAATAACGGTGTCTGACGCAAACGTGGAAAAACGTGCGTCCAACGGGTTTACAAGGTGTGTCATTGATATTTCGTGATGTGGATGATGTCTGGAGGGCAGCCGAGGGTAGTCTGATTTTCTACGCACAATTTTCCATAGTTTTCAGTGATGGACGCAGGGCGGATATAACGCGAAGATGTTAAAATGGTTTTTTGCGTTCTGGGATTGTCTGATGAGATTGTGCGTCGAGGAAAACACTGCGGATGATGAGGTATCAGTGTTTACTACGAATATACATTATTACTGAGGCTCGGTCAAGACTTCGTTCCGCGTATTTTCCGAGTTTTCCAGTAGGACGGCCTGTAGCGTGGTGGTTTGTCTTGATAAATGAGCCTAGCAAAACACTGGATTCCATCAAAAAATGGTGGGAGCGTTGAAAGAAACTCCCGGGGTCATGCTGTAGTTAATTTATCGGAAGCCGGGGAGAGATCGTGCCAATATTTTCCGAATTCCCCACCCGAAACCATGGAAATCACCCTAAATCTGAGGTATTTGGCCGCCCCACACAGCTAATCCAATTTATGCTCGGGGAAAAACACTGTAAATTGGTTGCTGAGGGTGCATAAGAACGATATTGATCATTCCTAAAGCCCGCTGATGGCTTGGACACCCGTATTTCCCGAGTTTCCCGCTGGATATCATACGGATACCATCAAGTATGAGTTATTCTAGGTCATTAACCGAGGTAGAAGAATTTGTGCCTCGGGAAAATCACCGCGAATGAGTAGATATACATGCTTAGTACCGATAAAAATTATTTTCGAGGCTCGGTCGAGACTTCGTTCCGCGTATTTTCCGAGTTTTCTAGTAGGCTGACGTCTAGAGCGGCGGTTTGTCTTGATAAATGAGCCCTCAAAACCCTCAATTCCATCAGAGAGTGGTGAGAGAGTTGAAATAAACTCCCTGGGACATGTCGTAGCTGTTTCATCAAGAGCCGGGGAGAGATCGTGCCAATATTTTCCGAATTTCCCACCCGAAACCATGGAATCCACGCTAAATCTGAGGTATCTGGCCGCCCCACACAGCTAATCCAATTTATGCTTGGGAGAAAACACTGTAAATTGGTAGCTAAGAGTGAATAGGAACTATATCGATCATTTCCGAAGCCCGCTGATGGCTTGGACACCCGTATTTCCCGAGTTTCCCGCTGGATATCATACGAATACCATCAAATATGAGTTATTCTGGGTTGTGAACCGAGGTAGAAGAATTTGTGCCTCATGAAAAACATCGCGGATAAGTTTATGGAGGTTTTCTGTATCGATATTCCTTGACGTTCCATCATGGCTTGGTTCCGCAATTTTTCTGATTTTTCCACATGGAATCATTACGTGCAACTCGAAATCGAGTCTTTCTCCCCACTGAATATCATGTGATGCGTCTGGTATCTATAGCGTGTAACTGAGCCTAACCAAAGTCATGATGCGGAAAAACACGTTGCAAATCGGTAGATAAGCGAGTGTGGTATCGAATAAAATTATAGTTAAGTTTTCTCATGGCTTGATTCCGCATGTTCCCCCATTTTCTCGCCAGATATCAAAGGGAGCATCTCAGATTCAGATTAGTCTGGTTGATGTATATACTTACCTATATAATTCTTCTCCGCACCATTATCACCGCAGATCAAAGGGTGCACAGTACCTATGCATAATCGAGTTTTCGGCTAATGTCGCGAATGGATTGGGTCTCTGTGTGACAAAGCCATTGATAAAATGTCTCGCAGACGATGGGGGGAGTTTTCCGAGCTTGTTAGTACAGTGCAAGCAGATTTGGTGGGAAACCCGTCATGAAAATGTCGGATGGCTGTGCGCGAGCTAACGCTTTAATTTCGCAACTAAGTTAATAATTTTAGAAAATTATTAACTCAGTTGCACACTAACAGAATACACCTTGGAAAAATGCTATGAAGCGCGTCCCAAGTCGTAGAAACTTGGTAAACTTGGAACACAGAAAATCCGACCTTCTTAGAAAAACCCGCCTCATCAGAAATTTCAAAACAGGTTTGCGAATATTCTCTCGAATTTAGGAATGGATAAGGATAGCGTCGCATTTCACAAGTTACAGAAAAGTGTTGGTTCTTGATTGTAGAAGAATGAAAGCCTCAACAATTTGATATCGATCGCGAAGCCCTTTTTATCATGACCAAATCACAACGTTTCTTTAATTTTTCTTCATAATAACATATTCACAATCACCTTCATTATCTCACAAAGCAATCGGTGTAGTAAGAAATATTTCATCTCAATTCACAAACAATTTGAGAGTTGGATATTACATTGGAATCCAAGTAACAATTCTTAGTATTATATAATAGAAACTTTGAATATTATATGACTCTGTTCACAGCGAGGTTCAATTTTTACGCTAGAAAAAATGACAATGTTCAAGTATCTCGTCATGGTAACAATCGCCCCTTACTTCTTGAGTACTCGCACATGAATGTAACGAGGCAGGTGCGCTCATCAACAAAGTCACGAGGTAGATAGCTGGTAACGAATCAGTTCTCTTAGATATAACAAGTATCCACTAATCTAATGAAGCGACGATGACTTATTGTCTCAGTCTTCTTTGTCTTCGGTCGTAATCTGGTTGTATCAAATACTTGAGACTAGCACAGAAATCAAAAGTGGTTTTGAAACCAATTGGAACCTCCTTCAATCTAGTCATTTGCGAGTATATTGGCAGGATTTTACCGTAGGTACCTGGTGCTACTCCATCTTGGAACATAAGTGCTCGATCCATTTTAAGGCTCTCGAGTGGCCGAGTAGTCACAGCAACGTTCAGAATATTAGCGATAGCTTTTCTACCAAAACTCATATCATCTTGAGAAAATTCAGTGTAACAACTCAATGCCGAGATCAAGCCCCAAGAACAAATATGAACGCCGCAATCTCCTCCAGGATCCATTTCGCTGATTCTTCGATTTGGAATATCATCGGGGTAATACAGTTTCCATTCTTTCCACTTGACTCCTTTATCACAGAGGTTTTGGATGAGAGTTCCAATAGCATTCACTACTATTGAATAAGGCCTCCCATGTGGAGAATCGAACAGCACCATAACTTTTTCCGGTAGCAACACCATCATTAGAGTCCAGTGCCGGCCTCGGTTGATTGGAATCAGCCAGATTTTTTTGTTATCAATATGCTTTTTCAAGCCCCACCTCAAAAATGTATCATTGATTTTCTCATTCTCAAATATGCTCTGACAGAAATATGTGTCAAAAACTAAAAGAGATGGTGTCCAACTCTTTGCCCAGTCTGGCAACAGGCTGAAAAAACTGTTTATGATATCATCGTCTAGATATTGTGCATCGGACTCGTATGGCTCCAGTCTTGCAAAGCTCTCTTCATTCATCGTATAGTTATTAATTACATTGTACAAATCCGGAAACCCGTCGGGATAGCGTTGATCTCTGTTGAATAGAATTTGAGCATCGTTGATATTTTGGTAGTCGTACGTGGCGATGTCAGATGAAAGAGTATCATCCTCAGGACAATTGTTTGACTCATTTGCAGCATTCAAGTGCAGTGCATCAGTGACTCCGCCTCTGTTTGACTGATCTACTTTAGTATACTTGGGCGGATAAGTAATCATAGATTCTGATAGTATATCTTTTACCATACTCAGCTTTTTACTGGACAATGGTGGTTTGGAAGACGATGATTTGTTATTCGATTTTCGGGATTTTTTTCTAATTGATTTTCCGATTATTTTACTTGTCCATTTAGATGCAGACTTTGTCATTGAAAGAGAGACCCGCTTTCCGCTGTGTAGACCATTTTTTTCCTTGACAAATTTGGAGGCCTGGAACCACAAATTTTTCTTCCTCCGCCGTGACTCTTTTTTGAACCAGGACTCTTCTGCTCTCAACAGTTCTTCGTCAACAGCAGCGTCTTTGCTATCTGAACCAGTCCCATAAATTTTTGGATCATATCGTCTAATGGTTTTTCCTTTTCTCAATCGGAAAATGCGTTCCCTTAGTCGTTGACGAAGTAGTCTCACTTTTATTTGAACGTACCTGGGAGCTCACGGTGGGCTTGAACACGTACTAAATCCGTCGGAAGATAACCATTGGGATTTTTTTGGGGAATGAAAGTAGATGCTCCCAGGTTCATGTTCCATTTTCGGGGAAAATCGGAAATTGAGCCGTTCCTAAGATATTGAAGATTTAGTCGGTTTTTTGATTCTTTTACAGGCTGCATACTAGAAAAGCAAAATACGATCGTATACTCTTCGAAAATGGTCAAATCCAGCGAAGTATGTTTGTCCTAATCCCTTGCTGACTTGTGATCCTGAAAAATCGTCTATTTCAAGTGATTTCAGAGACTATTCCTGAACATCGAATATTCCCATAATGCTTCTATTTGGGTGCCAATACAATTGGATCCCGCCATCTGATTTGAAATGAAATAGAGCTGATGAACGAGATAAGACATATATTTATTATGAAATTCAACTAACAAACATCATCAACACCAAATACATACATGAAATGCAGAAGAGATGGAAGAATTTCTTTCGTGTGATTACAAGAACAAAATTGTCCTCCAAATACTTATGACGAGTTAAACGTGGGGGCTATTATACTCAACCACGGCTCGTAGCAACTTCTCACCGTAGTTTGGGAAGGTTTCATTAACTTTGTATGCTGCCCACACTGACTTAAAATCTGCATGTACAGACTCAACAGCTTGTTCGCTATAGAAGCCCAATCCTCTTTGATGTTTCTTGCAGAATTCAGCTACGTGGTAGAAGAAAGCATGTACTTTTGGTGTTACTTTTATTCCCAAATCAAGGTAACTCTTCTTGAAATCTTCGATATCTTGAATGTAACTCGGAGCTAAATAATCAGAAAAGCATGAACTTATAACTTTCTGAAGATCCGCAAAACAACGCACGAAAGGCAAACACTCTACTTAGATGTTCCTTCGGAGCAAGCCTACATTATTGAGAAGTTTTCTACACGCGTTTCCAGCGAAAGCTGGCTCACCACCGTGAGTCACTTGCCTCATGACGTGGCAGTCTTTAGCCCACTGTATGCTCTCACCTGGGAACATCAATAGCATGTTCTTGTACAAGGTGTCAAAAGCTCCGAGCATGATGTGTAGCTCCGGTGGGGGTATTCTTGCAATAACTTCTGTCTCATCTTCCCCAGTGAAAAGTGGTTGATGAACGCAACTCATGAATGATTTAGCTAGATTTTTTTCCCTCCACTATTCAACCACTGTTCATGATTTGCGATGCAACTCCCAATCGTTCTATAATATCCTACATCGAACAGACTATCTTTGGCTGCAGTACACCAAGTACAGGGAAACATGCTGGAATGACTCATGATACCTGCCAATAGATTAGCTAATTTGAGATCAGTAGCAATCGTGTACTCCATAGTATTGATGTTCAACAGTGGCCACAAGAGTCTGACATTTTCATAATTCTCCTGAGCCCCTGCCACTAAGCCTAGGATGAATAATCTTTTCACTCCAGATTCTTTGAATCTCTTGGCTGCGATTCCCTCCGAGTATTTTTGTCTCGATCCTGACGCAATCTCTGAATTTTCAGAGTGGACAACTGTCACGTCACTTTGCATCGTTAAATGGATTTTTAAAGAGCCCCCACCACCATCTATAGAAATTTCCAAGTGAGCTGTTTCACAACCACGCAAAGCTTTGATATGGTCAGAAAATTTTCGTAAATCTTTGCACAATACGAATATCTTTTCCATGAATGTAACTTTGTCCCCGACCTTATGAACGAAGTTCGCCTTCCTAATTTCATAATGATCCGCAAGGCTTCGATTGATCGAGCTAAGTTTTTGTCCCAGATGAGGCTCGAATAATTTTCGGTTACCAGTTGCGACTCGCAATGCAGAAGTGATACTTTTCATAGTATTTGTAGACAGATTCGAATCTGTTTGAATCTTCGAAACTTGATCTGCACGTATAGTTTTTTGTTCGGTGCGCGCACCTTTACGACGAGCCGGTATTATAATGCCGAATTTTTTGCCGCGCTCTTGAGATAATGGAACGATCGTTGGATGCTCTGACGTATAATTGACATCTTCTGAAGCCTTTTCTTTCAAAAAGTTACTTACGAAATGACCCTTTGATTTTGGTGAGAGCAAATTTGCATTTTCGGTCAAATTTTTGCGCTCCATAGACATTTGCAATCGTGACTCTTACCTCTGGCGATCTCTGAGCCACATTTCAAGCATATTTTTTTCACCGAATCCTTATTCTTCGGGGGGGATTTATCTTTGCCAGACTTTCGTGCCATAGTACATAAAGTACTATCACATAATCGATCAGCATTCAAGCGCGGACTCTTCAGAGGGTGGCTGAAACTCGAGTAGTCCGGAAATGCTATTTCTTTACCACCAGCTTTCACATTACGGTAGACACCAATTTTGCAAGGAGCGCAAATTGAGTTGGGTATTCGATCATCGTCGGGGTTGTACACTGCAATTTTTTGGATATGTTTCTGAAGGGTCTCGTTGACCACCCTCATGCCACTCTTTTTCTTCAGACATAGTGAACACAGTTTAGACCGATTTTCTGAATGACTGTACGCGTGATCTTTAGGACGACTAGACATTTTATGAAAAATGAAACGGATGATGGGAAAAAACTGGGGGTTATGTTTTCTTTCTGTCGTAGCAGACTCAACTAACATGAATATCAACAAAGGACGAGTGATATGGATGGTAGAGTCAATCGACAAAAGGAATCAGAAAAATCGCTCATCTGGTGGTAGTGGTCGGTGCGCGATTTTTTTCTCGTGAGAGGTGAACAATCTTACCTGACGGGAAGTAGTCTAGAATGTATTGTCAATGTATGTACTGACGTCGAGAAGCATTGATTAGGATAATTGCGATCATCGGAAAGTATTTTTTGTAATAACCTCAAAAAGCCGATTCCTCGGAAACGGCTCGATTTCCGATTTTCCCCGAAAACGGAACATGGACCTGGTAACATCTACTTTCATCCCCAAAAAAAATCCCAGTGGTTATCTTTAGATGGATTTAGCACGTGTTCAAGCCCACCGTGAGCTGGAAGGTGCTTCTTTCCTTTAAGATCAATTTTTCTCTCAATCATCCAACGATTTTCTATAGGAGCGGCCGAATCTCTGCAAATCCCAAATCTTTTTATTTGAATGGCAGAGTAGAGTGGGTAGTAAGGCCCAAGAAAATTAAATAGGTATGCCATGAATGGCCCGTTGTAACGAGCGTTCTTTTTCTGTATGAATTTACCTCTAAGGAGACTGAGTTTTCTCAAAGTTGCAAAATATCTTCCAAATGAGGTGGTTTTCAGAGAGGTTATTTTACTTATATCACTCATGACGTTTAATACTTTTTTGTCTGTGTCTGCTGTGATTTCCGTGGATGAGTGTAATAAAAAGTCTGTAGACTCTCTAAAATTTTCCGGCTCATAAATTGTGCCAAAAACCATCAACATATGGTATACAATCTCCGTCGCGCTCCGAAGTGACGTAGAGTGAATAAGTGCCGTCAATCCTTTTGTGGCTAAAATCTGATCCGCTTTAGAAGTCATGCTGCTTTTCGCCTTATCGCGCGCAGTACAAAACATGTGCGATGAACATATGTGTAATACTGTCAAGTGATCCACTACAAGACCATTGATGGCAGCGTCAAAAATCAAATTTATGTACATGGTAAGTGACATACCGTTGAAGGCGCGAGAAGCTGCTTGTAACAACGGCAGACTGCAATCTGTCCCTAATTTGTCTACGACGGGTCGACGCGTGGTGAGCAATTTCATGTTGCGAGCTACCCTGTCGAGCCAAAAACATACATCTTCGGTTGTGTGCGAGGAGCTTGCGAACGTGGAAACTTCTAGGGGTGGATATTTGCCTTCCCCTGCCATCACCAGAGAATACACATAAATTCTTTTGAGGTCTTGGAATAGCTTTCTCAAAAGTGACCCAGTAGCGTCCAAGTACAGAAAAAGAGGTTTTGTCCGTGTACTTTTTATTCCAGGGGGTAAACTGCGCTTAGTCAGGGCATACATCAATACAGCTTCTAACATTAACAATAAATAAAAAACTGGATACTCTGAATAAAAATGGATGAAGCCCTCCAGTTCTTCCCCGGGAAATTCTTCTCTATACTGCTGAGTGAGTTTATGCATGAAAGTGCTGACATTTTTATCCAAGTCACTTTTAGTTCTATACTCACTTGCTATTTTACCCATGACTTTGGGATCGGGAGAATTGTTTATGTTACCTTCTTTCAATGCCCTATCTGGAATTTCTTCCATCAATTGTAACCTTTTGATAGTTGGATACTCACTCTGGAGTTCTCTCCCCAACTCAATTCTTCGTTTACCTGTCACGTGTCTACATTGAATTTCTCCCTTCAAGTGGTGGTAAGGTTTGCTTGTAAAACAGAGACTTGGCAGTCTGAGCAGTTTAGCGCATCAGTAGAGGCTTTGAACAAGAATCTGGAACATTGGCTATGTTTGCATTGACCGTACACACTCAGCGTGAGAATATTTTTCTTGTTGACGTAAATATAGTGCCGTTTTACACTCACAGAGCAGAATTCGTGAACTTTTTCAAAATGCTAATTCCATTGATTGGTCCAATTAGATTTAATATCGAAACTTTTGCTTCCTTTATAACACTCCTTCCAAAACTTCGTAGGTAGAGTGAATGGCTTGTCTTGGATTGGCTAATTCGCAGTACAATCAGCTTCATTCTCATTGACGAGCACATCCATGGACTCGGGTGCTTCGTCCACATCCATGTCATTGATAGAGGAATCAGCCTTGTCAATAGACACAGAAGGCGAGCACAGAGATTCCTGTGACCCATGGTCTCTGGATGCAGCGCTGCCTTTCTGGAGTTCTTCATGTCCCAGAGATTCCAGCATTTCTTCAATATATACTTTCTTGGATTCGTCGATATTTTGAACAGTATCACAATTCTCTTCTTTAATTTCATCGTCAAAAGTTGTTCTGCTATCATCATCGATGTCTGCACAATCTTCGAGGTACACCGACTCATTTGAAAATGATGGAATAATATTGTTCAGTGCGCCAGAATCGACACGTTCAGAAGAATCAGCGCCATTAGGAACGATGGAGTCACTTATTCGATGATTCTCTGCAATCTGATCATCAAGAAATATGGTGAATGTTTCTATTGCTAGTCATAACCCATAGAATTATAATGGCATAATATCATTAGGGTGATAACGCAAACGTCACAAATAATTAGAATCAATAGCAATGACAGTTCTAGGAGTATGGGAGCTAGATTTGACTGAATCTTTGGGAACCATCCTTACTGTATACCTCTCAAGCATTTCTGAACTATAAGCTTAATAGCTATGACCTAGGCAATCGTGTACATTCATATACTATACATATACTATGTATATATTATACATATACAAGTTTGTAGGACTACAGAGATGCTGATGCGTGTGCCATTCATCGTATACCGAAAAATGTGTGCATAACGCAACCGGGATGTAGACATTATTTTGTCTATTCGAGGTGTCCACCGACTGTAGCGGACCTAGCGGATCATGTGTCGAAGCTCTTATACCCCTAATGCATAAGTATAACTATATTGATGGTGATCCTATTATACTAGGGGTATAAGAGCTTCGCAAATCGACCATTCGTACCACTTTTATACACGGAAGTTGGCGCTAGAGTCGGCGGACATCTCGAATTGAGAGAGCTTTTTCCTACCGGTGTGGTATGCCTGCATCATTTGGAAGTTGTGTGTTACAAATACGGCGAATAAGGTAAGTGTGCCTAATATGCCCCCACTACTTTTGTTTTTCTCATAGTTTTGGCTCACCTCAATATTTTCAAACGTACTTAAACTTATGTTAAAGCTCGTTTCAAGACCTTCAAAATGAGCTAAAGTACGCTTGATTTCAATAAATTGGAGCTGAGCTATCTCAATTTTTGCAGAAAAAAAAAAGATATTTGCGATTTTTTGAAAGTGTGTTCTTAATATGCCCCCACGTGGAAAAGAGGCCAATTTCCATGAGATTATACGGGTTTACCGTAAAATCGGGATATATTGGATCCCAGACCCCCAAATGAGACGTACTTTAGCTCATTTGGCAGATTTTTTAACCCTCTTTCGAATTTTGATGGTGAGATTGATGTATCCTGATGGAGTGAACAACGAGTTTGAAAACAAACCATGGGGGCATATCAGGAACACTGGACTCTTTTGAGTAATATGAGCATAGAATCGGTTAGAGATCAAATTTTGCAATTCTGCAGAAAGCATTCAAAAGTTGGGACAAAGAGAAAGAAAATGAGATAAGGTAAGTCAGAATTGATTCCATCAATTTTGTTTGGCATAACTTTTAGTGACTGATAAGAAAGAAGTCGAGAGTAGCGAAACCAGTTTTTTGTTCTAATAAAGGCGCGGGTCATCTGGGATCGGTCCAAAACATTTATTTTCTCATATTTTAACGTAACAAACATGAAAAAAATGCGTGGCAAGGTCTGCGGGTTCGTACATGTTAAAACTTGAGTGGGGGCATATTAGGGAATGGGGCATATTAGGCACACTTGCCTTATATATTCAAAGTTACAGCGAACACGAGTACGTGTCGTAATACCAAGTATTGAATAATTTTGCAAAATCTAAATCTGATAGAGCAGAGAAAATAGAGTCTCAAGAAATTGTGCAATATTAGCTGTATGAAGAAATATCTCCGCGTAGTTCCATATAAGTGGTTACATTTTATTCAATTTTTCGAGAGATATTCTAATAGGTTTATTTTGATACAATGTGCGTGAAAGTATAATTTTGGCACAGATATTCAACTTCCACTTACAGTTTGTCGAAGGATGGGATACGACACGTGGCCGCAGAAGAACCCGGATTTCGCATCCTCGTTACAATCCCGACTCTCGCCTTCGGCTCGGGCCGGAAAGAGTCACTCGGTATGCGGAATCCAACTCTTGCGCCCATGTATCGTAAACTACTATTCCTCAACTTCAACCAAGTGTTGATATCTTGTGTTTTTCTGTAGCCAGCTAGAGCAGATCCATTGAGGAATGAGAACAAATGAAAATCAGCAATTTTTGGTATGAATGTAAGGTGGTGGCTGTACAGAGCGAAAGCCAAAAAAATACCAGTTGTTGTACTAGTTTAGCACATACCTAATTGGATATATTATAACCACATTATCTCATATACGAATGAGTATATGCGAAAACCAGTACATGACTTGATCTTTTTAAGGCATTTGCCTTGTACAGCCGTTCATACCGAAATTGGAATTTGCCGTGAAAGCACGTATATATATCAAATTTAGTTCCAAATTCGTTAATTTTTCCATACATATAAAAAAATTAAATTGCCACCAATTTGCTGACCAGATATACTGGAAAGTGTTCTGGAGCATCGGCGGTGACGGTTTTTTGTCGTGTTTTGAATTATAAAATTGATTGAATTGATGGAGAAAAGAATATACCGTGTACAATCGGCCATTCATTTTGTGTCGAACTTACTTTCGGAAACGAATTCGGTAAAACAAGGTCTTGGAATTTGAAAATAATGTGAGCTTAGTCCTCAAACTATTCATACATACGAGCATAATAATTCTTTGGGACTCACACTATTGCGTATGTACTTGTGAAATATCGAGCAAGTAAGTGTACAAAGCTTTTGAGGATATTTCTTCATACAGCAAATTAGATTGATAAACGAAAACCTTTGAGTTGCGAGACAGTGGTGGTGGAGTCCTCACGAAAACTTTCGTGAACTTTCGTTGAAACATCAGAAACGAGGAAAAAAATATATTTGGTTTTCTGGAAAAAATGTTAAAAAAAAATCTCAATCAAGACTCACTTGATTTATCTGGATACAACACGCACTCTACTTGTCCGAAGTAAAAATGAAGGAAATGTGCGAAAGCGCATTTCAAGTGCGCTCATACATGAAACTCACTCAAAACTGATTTTGTGGTGCGTCATATTTCAAGGTTACGATACTACTCCGGAGTTATCTCATCTCTTGAAGGAGAATATTTCGAAAGATTCAGCCAAGTATAGCTAGCGAAATCATTGAAGTAGGTCCATTCTGTTAAGCTCCAAGTGAGTGCACCACATTTGAAGAGCTTTCGGTGTACATGCACTTGTCGACTGGATAAACTTGGGTTTCTTACATGGAAATGCTCGAAGTATTCGTTGAGAGTACATGATATGATATTCACCTGAGCTCTTGGTACGGGAAGTTGTGGGTTTGGTTGTGAATTTTCTGAGCGTCTTGCTAGCTGACGCTGTGGGCAGAAAATATCAATAATCAAGCCGATCTTTCTCTCATAGTTCGCCTTCAATCTCTTCAATAATTTGGTATTGATGATATCCTTCGATTTTAATGAATAAAACTTCTGTGCAAGTGCACGCCAGTCAGTATGCAGATATGATTTTGATTTTAGATCGTTGAGATAATTTCCATCGATCTCCCTTGCTGCAACTTCTCGTAAACAAGCAGCTACTTCAGATGGAAAATTCTCGCCCATTGTCTTGTTCAACGGTGTACCTCACAACATAGCATTCTGTCACTCCTAGAAACATCAATTAAAAATTGTCACTAATCACTTTAGTTATCTATCATCCTACCGAAACGGTACTGTGTAGACTTCACAACACGAGCTCTGACACCTGCTCGAGTGGTGATAGGATCTCTCACAGAAAGTTGGTACTAAAGTATTTTCTTTATAGTTATTCTGCACGATCAAAACAGTAAGCGATAACATATGGGTTATTCTGGACCAAGGTGAACATTTTGAAAATCGACGAAATTTAAAAATGCCCCAAACATTTTTTCTCCGTTAGTACTACTTGGATATAGTTGAAAAAAATTTTTTTCAGATTTTTTTGGGATCCATGGCGGGCCCCACGAATTTTCCAAGTCCCATTTTTGAGCAGTTTTTCGCCTATTTTTCGCTATCTTGGGAAATTCGTAGCTCGGATCCAAATGCATCTTTTTCATCCTAGCTGGGCGCATTTCTTTCTGTATGACACACACTTCCAAGAAAGAAATTGACCGGTCCAAAAAATTGATACCTGGTAGGTCCCACGGCTGCATGAAAAGAGGCCCAAAAATACCACTTTGCGCCACCTTTGGAGGCGTATAGGTCAAAATGGAAGCCTCGTAGCAAAATTCTGCAGGAAGAAAAACTTGTAGGCCTTGGAAAAACCTTCAATTTCCTTTTCGGAACGTGTCGTTATCTCATCTCACGTACGATCTACAGCCGATTTAAGTTGGGCATTTTTGTAAAAACGTGAAACTTCAAGGCCAATTTAAAAAAATCGTTTACTTTTTATCGACCCCAAACCTATGAGAAAATGTTTCTTCAGGTGTCTATCTGAAGGCCCAACAATAATTTGGTTGTTCCTTTGAAATCCCGATTTTATGAGAGCTGTTAAAAACAGTCGAAAATACCGAAAATCGTGTCGAATTCGGGCCTTATCATGAAGCTTAGTGGACTGGGTCTTCCCTTGCTCTCGATTCGTGGACTCTAATTATACAGTACTCGGCATATAATATTGTGGAAAATGAGACCGAGAGCTGAAAAATGGCCTCTCGTGCGATGTTTTACGATGGAACCGTCCAAAACTAGAGTAAATTGAGTAAATACAAGATAAATCGAGGAAATCAAATGTGATGCATCTCTCACTTAACTAGCCCGTACTCACTAGCCCAACCGGCCGCTTTGGCACTCCGCGTATGCTCCGCACTGCATGCCATCCTCCGTTTATGCGGAAGTGATAAGTGATATTAACAGCTGATGCAGTATTGTCAGGTATTATCCAGTATAGACAGAGATAAGAAGGTTCTCTAATCTCCGTTATAGACTGTAGACTGTACGAGGTTTCGGTTGTTAGTGACCACCACGAAAAAATTGTATGTGTCAGTCAGCGTCCCGATCAGAAATTCTGATACCTTCCCCGCGGGGTTAGCCCCGAAGATGGGCCAAATGTATTGTGAAGCATATGAAGTGTAACACCTTCCCCGCGGGGCACCCGCGAGGTATCATCGGGGTGATATTTGAGCGAAATTAGTGCAGTTTCTGTTGAGACCTTTAAAATAATTTCGGATATGTTTGTAATGTCATCACTATTATGTGATTGTTTAAGTAAAGTATGTTTAAGTAAAGTTGAAAATTTATTGAAAACCTAGGAAAGCCTCATAAGAGCTACTAATATCCAGCCTGTGTTTACTTCTACCGAGGGCAAATAGTCACTTGACTTTGCAGCTTGTGACGAAAAAATTAATTTTGCTGGACTGAGATTTGTGTGAAAAGTGAGTGGTGCTCGTCAATGATATTAAAATACAGTATGTTCACGTTCAATGCCTCTGTTGGAATTTCCATCATACACCCACAGAAGTGAGGTTAACTCTGAGACACTATGCAGGAATGTTGTGAAAGTGATCAGATACTTTGCGGGGGCCCTGCGGGGGAGGCGTTACATTTCATATGCTTTACAATACATTTGCCCTAATACCCGCGATTTTCGGGGATGGTTCGGGGCAATTCCGCCATGGTTCGGGGCAAACCCCGCGGGGAAGTTAATGACGGTCAGCGGCCATTCGAGATCTCCCATCTCAATCGCACCTAATAGGTTATCCCATGAGTGCGAGGGAGACGACAGATCTCGAACGGTCACTGACCGTCATCCCATTGCAGTTCACCTCATGGCGTGGAGATAACTTTTGTTATCTTTACGCCATGGTTGACCTTGTTCTCGAGTGTACCAAAATTTCTGATCGAGACGCTGACTGACACGTACAATTTTTTCGTGGTGGTCACTAACAACCAAAACCTCGTACAGTCTACAGTCTATGACGGAGATTAGAAAACCATCTTATCTCTGTCTATACTGGATAATACCTGACAATACTGCATCAGCTGTTAATATCACTTATCACTCCCGCATTAACGGAGGATGGCATGCAGTGCGGAGCATACGCGGAGTGCCAAAGCGGCGGGTTCTCGATTTATCTTGTATTTACTCAATTTACTCTAGTTTTGGACGGTTCCATCGTAAAACATCGCATGAGAGGCCATTTTTTAGCTCTAGGTCTCATCTTCCACAATATTTGATGCCGAGTGCTGTATAATTAGGGCCTCAACAGAAAGTGCGCATTTAATTTTTTTCCCCCTTTTTCCCCCGTGGAAGTAGCGCCATTGCGCGCCCTTGGCGGCGACTGCAACTACAGGGCCTATGCTTATACACGGGGGGAAAAGTGGAGGAAAGAGCATTGCGCACTTTCTATCGAGGCCCTTAGAGTCCACAAATCGAGAGCAAGGGAAGACCCAGTCCACGAAGCTTCATGATATGATACGACACGATTTTCGGTGTTTTCGACTGTTTTCAACAGCTCGTATAAAATCGTGATTTTGAAAGAACAACCAAATTATTGTTGGGCCTCCAAATAGATACCTGGAAGAATATTTTCTCATAGGTTTGGGGTCGATGAAAAATAAACGATTTTTTTAAATTGGCCTTGAAGTTTCACGTTTTTACAAAAATGCCCAACTTAAATCGGCTGTAGATCGTACGTGAGATAAGATAATGACACGTTCTAAAAAGGAAATTGAAGGTTTTTCCAAGGCCTACAAGTTTTTCCTCTTGCAAAATTTTGCTACGAGGCTTCCATTTTGACCTATACGCCTCCAAAAGTGGTGCAAAGTCGTATTCTTGGGCCTTTTTTGATGCAACCGTGGGACCTACCAGATATCAATTTTTTGGACCAGTCAATCTCTTTCTTGAAAGTGTATGTCATACCGAAAAAAATGCGCCCAGCTAGGATAAAAAAGATGCATTTGGGTCCGAGCTACGAATTTTCCAAGATAGCGAAAAACAGGCGAAAAACTGCTCAAAAATGGGACTTGGGAAATTCGTAGGGCCCGCCATGGGTCCCAAAAAAATCTGAAAAATTTTTCTTTCAACTATATTTTAGTAGTACTGACGGAAAAAAAATGTTTGGGGCATTTTTAAATTTCGTCGATTTTCAAAATGTTCACCTTGGTCCAGAATGACCCATATAGATAGTGACCATATATAGATACACCAGAAAAGCGTTGCTACAACTCGCTTCCCTAAAGACGTTCACTGCAACGGATCTCACCGGTGGCACCCGTTTTTATCAGCTTCTACAGTACACCAGAGGACGCAGACACATCACATGTGCTTATGTTGATATTTTACTCACTATACACGATGCCAAGGATACATGTTAATTACAGTTCCAGGATCGGGAAGGGCTCGAACGAGTCAGACAACAAAAATTGATTTTCGTAATTTTTGATGAATTACACAAAATTAAAAAATTGATGAGTTGTCGATTTGGTAACGAAATCATCTGGAATGCGCGTGGTTAGTGACAGACTGCCGAGTGAACAAAAATTGAGAGGTGAAACACCCACAGAGTAAATGATTGTTGTTACCAATGCACTTTGCTTTTACTCCCTCTATTTCGATTTTCTATGCACGAGGAACATTCTGCTTTGAAATAAGCTGAAAAGTAGCTAAAGAAAGATCTTCTATCTTATGTTTTACGAGGGCAAAGAAACACTCTTGCGCAGATCAAAAACGTGCTCTGCGACTCAAAATATGTTACTCAAAGCTCCGAATTGATGCCATACTAGAAGATCCAAAATCACTAAATACTATCAGCCGAAAACACAAAAGGCGCGATAGATAATTTTTCATGAGCCAGGAGCGCATCATTTTCATTTTCTGCATTCAAGAACTCGGACAAGTTTCGATGTTGCCGAAAAATTTCTCGTTTCTGTTCGTCGCGGTACACTACATTTACCTTCGTTTGTTTTTTCGACAACCAGAGAGAGAAATTCCACGCGTACCACGCATTATATGAGGCGTAGGTCCGAAGGTATTGTAGAAAGTGAGATAAGGGAGGTGAAACATAACGATCACTACTATTGATGTAAACAAATAACGATCGCGCGGTGTGCGAAAGTTTCTTGCCGGCTCTTACTGAGAATTGCAAGCAGTCACTTTCCGCGTACTTTTCTGGTGGCTGTAGTACATTAGTATGCATAGGAAGCTGACGGGTGTCTTTTGCGGTTCCCGTGGCTCAAACTTGAATGACTATATCATTTAATGATATTGAAATTTGAAACGTTTTAAAGCAACGAAATGGTAGTTTTAAATGAAACGTATATTCATGATTGTATCATGCTCTAGACATCGTCTTAGAGTTTTCATAATCTCATTTCGCTGATTAAAAATTTCCGGACCTAGGTATTACACTCTAAAGAATTTCCATATGCGACAAATTGAATAAGCGCAAGAGATATATTACTACGAAAATTCACATTGTGACATAGTAGCAAATAGGCACTTACCATTATGCACCAGCTTTCGATGGAATTACGGGTTTCAGGTTATGCGAGGTGCCGACATCGACTCTGATTATGACTTTTGCAAAATGCACGTGTACCACCTTCACCATTTGCTCACGGTATATCCATAAACAATCACTCTATCACCTCCGTATATTCTGTCGGTCGGTATGTTGTGAAATTGATGATGAACAACAATCACAAACAATGAACAGCACTGCTTCTTTCTTGATGCTCCGGAGAATAAATGACCGGCGTGGTAGGTGGTAACATAACCACCGCTCCCCGAGAGAGTGCTCACGGACTTCGCAAGGCGACTTGCATCGTCTGCTGCATTTAGAACGCGGAGCTCGTCATAGGCTGTCTATTTACCTCGCTCTCTTCACGTCGCAAAAAATTCGAAAATGCATCATCTTTCGTGTGGGTTTCGACATGTAATATTTGCAACTTCATCTATACATCGGCGAGTGTTGTGATCATATATGATCGGGTCAGACCAATTTTACCCACCCCCTCTAGTGATTTTCTCTAACGGGGCGAAATTGAAATCGTACGAGTTTTCAACCTATTTTTGGGCCCTGGTGAAAAATAGGAAAATCCCTAAGAATATATTTAGGGGGTTCAGAGGGTCGCTGAACTCGAATCCGGCGATATTATTTCGCTACGATTTGTTTAGAAAATTTGTTTGAACAATTTATTGGGGAAATTGTAACAATTGAAAAACAAGCTCTCGAAGTATGTACGCGGGGGTTTTCAGGGTCGCTGAACTCGGATCCAATGGAGTTATAGCTCTACAATTCGTTTGAACGAATTTATTTAAACAATTTAGTCGGAAAAGTAAAGGAATCGAAGATTAATATCTCAAAATAAGAACTCGTGAGTTTTGATGGTCGCTGGAATCGAATTCGATGAAATTGTCGTTCTATAACTTGCTTATAGATTTGTTTAAACAATTTATTCAGAAAATTGGAAGAATTGGATGACAAGCTCTCAAAATATGTACTGGGGAGTTTTCAGGGTCATTGCACACGAATGTAATGGAGTTATTGCACTACCATTAGTTTAGATGAATTTCTTGAAACAATTTATTCGGGGGATTGAAAGAATTAGACGACGAGTTCTGGAAGCAGGGACTGGAGGTTTTGAGTCTCTCTGAACTCGAATTTGGTGGAATTATTACTCTACAATTTGTTTCAATGAACTCCTTGAGAGAATTCAATCTGAACATTGAAGGAATTGACTGGCAGGCTTTCTGAATATGCCCTTGAGAGTTTTCAGAGTCACACAACTCAAAGCCGATGAAGTTGTCCGGAACGACTCGATTTCGAGATGCACCTCATAACTACAGGAGGGGAACTATTGAAGATCAGAGAACTAATCGATGATGACACCTTGGAATGGTGTTGAAGTGTAAGACGATTTGATGCGACGGAATGGATGACTTGAAGCCTGAGATGATTTCCAACGTAATTGAAAGGCGAAAAATCATATGGCTCGACGGCAAACCCAAAACGAGTCGATTTCGAGGCGCACCTGATATTTCCAAGTGGAGAAATCTGAAAAATTGCGGAACCAAGTCATGATGGCACCTCGGAAAGGATTCATATCGACATAGAACAACCCCATCTATCTATCCAAGATGTTTTTTCCGAAGCACGAATCCTTCTACCTCGGTTTACGAGCCAGAATAGCACGAATACGATGGTCTCCATATGACATCCAGCGGGAAATTCGAGGAATACGGGTATCAAAGCCGTAAGTGGGCTCTGGGAATGATCGATATCGTTCCTATGCACTCTCAGCTACCAATTTACAGTGTTTTCCCCCAAGCATGGATTGGATTAGCTGTGTGGGGCGGCCAAATACCTAAGATTTAGCGTGGATTCCATGGTTTCGGGTGGGAAATTCGGAAAATATTGGCACGATCTCTCCCCGGCTCTCGATGAAACAGCTACGACATGTCCCAGGAAGTTTATCCCGACTCTCTCACCACTCTCTGATGGAATTAAGAGTTTTGCTAGGCTCATTTATCAAGACAAACCGCCGCGCTAGACGTCAGCCTACTGGAAAACTCGGAAAATACGCCGAACCAAGTCTAGACCGAGCCTCGGAAATAATTTTTATCGGTACTAGGCATGTACATCTACTCATTCGCGGTGTTTTTCCCGATGCACAAAGTTTTCTACCACGGTTAATGACCCAGAATAACTCATATTTGATGGTATTCGTATGATATCCAGCGGGAAACTCGGGAAATACGGGTGTCCAAGCCATCAGCGGGCTTCGGAAATGATCGATATCGTTCCTATGCACTCTCAGCTACCAATTGACAGTGTTTCCTCCGAAGCATAAATTGGATTAGCTGTGTGGGGCGGCCAAATACCTCAGATTTAGGGTGGATTCCATGGTTTCGGGTGAGAAATTCGGAAAATATTGGCACGATCTCTCCCCGGCTCTTGATGAAACAGCTACGACATGTCCCAGGGAATTCGTGTCAACTCTCTCACCACTCTCTGATGGAATTGAGGGTTTTGCTGAGCTCATCTATCAAGACAAACCGCCGCGCTAGACGTCAGCCTACTGGGGAACTCGGAAAATACGCGTAACCAAGTCTCGAACGAGCCTCGAAAATAATTTTTATCGGTACTAGGCATGTACATCTACTCATTCGCGGTGTTTTTCTCGAGGCACAAATTTTTCTACCACGGTTAATGACCCAGAATAACTCGTATTTGATGGTATTCGTATGATTTCCAGCGGGAAACTCGGGAAATACGGGTGTCCAAGCCATCAGCGGGCTTCGGAAATGATCGATATCGTTCGTATGCACTCTCAGCTACCAATTTACAGTGTTTTCTCCGAAGCATGGATTGGATTAGCTGTGTGGGGCGGTCAAATACCTCAAATTTAGGGTGATTTCCATGGTTTCGGGTGGAAAATTCGGAAAATATTGGCACGATCTCTCCCCGGCTCTCGATGAAACAGCCACGACATGTCCCACGGAGTTTATTCCGACTCTCTCACCACTCTCTGATGGAATCAAGAGTTTTGCTAGGCTCATTTATCAAGACAAACCGCCGCGCTAGACGTCACCCTACTGGAAAACTCGGAAAATACGCCAAACCAAGTCTTGACCGAGCCTCGAAAATAATTTTTATCGGTACTAGGCATGTACATCTACTCATTCGCGGTGTTTTTCCCGAGGCACAAATTTCTCTACCACGGTTAATGACCCAGAATAACTCGTATTTGATGGTATTCGTATGATATCCAGCGGGAAACTCGGGAAATACGGGTGTCCAAGCCATCAGCGGGCTTCGGAAATGAACGATATCGTTCGTATGCACTCTCAGCTACCAATTTACAGTGTTTTCTCCGAAGCATGGATTGGATTAGCTGTGTGGGGCGGTCAAATACCTCAGATTTAGAGTGATTTCCATGGTTTCGGGTGGAAAATTCGGAAAATATTGGCACGATCTCTCCCCGGCTCTCGATGAAACAGCTACGACATGTCCCAGGGAGTTTATCCCGACTCTCTCACCACTCTCTGATGGAATTAAGAGTTTTGCTAGGCTCATTTATCAAGACAAACCGCCGCGCTAGACGTCAGCCTACTGGAAAACTCGGAAAATACGCCGAACCAAGTCTAGACCGAGCCTCGGGAATAATTTTTATCGGTACTAGGCATGTACATCTACTCATTCGCGGTGTTTTTCCCGATGCACAAAGTTTTCTACCACGGTTAATGACCCAGAATAACTCATATTTGATGGTATTCGTATGATATCCAGCGGGAAACTCGGGAAATACGGGTAACTAAGGCATCAGCGGGCTTCGGAAATGATCGATATCGTTCCTATGCACTCTCAGCTACCAATTGACAGTGTTTCCTCCGAAGCATAAATTGGATTAGCTGTGTGGGGCGGCCGAATACCTCAGATTTAGGGTGGATTCCATGGTTTCGGGTGAGAAATTCGGAAAATATTGGCACGATCTCTCCCCGGCTCTTGATGAAACAGCTACGACAAGTCCCAGGGAATTCGTGTCAACTCTCTCACCACTCTCTGATGGAATTGAGGGTTTTGCTGGGCTCATCCATCAAGACAAACCGCCGCGCTAGCCGTCAGCCTACTGGGGAACTCGGAAAATACGCGTAACCAAGTCTCGAACGAGCCTCGAAAATAATTTTTATCGGTACTAGGCATGTACATCTACTCATTCGCGGTGTTTTTCCCGAGGCACAAATTTTTCTACCACGGTTAATGACCCAGAATAACTCGTATTTGATGGTATTCGTATGATATCCAGCGGGAAACTCGGTAAATACGGGTGTCCAAGCCATCAGCGGGCTTCGGAAATGATCGATATCGTTCGTATGCACTCTCAGCTACCAATTGACAGTGTTTTCTCCGAAGCATGGATTGGATTAGCTGTGTGGGGCGGCCAAATACCTCAGATTTAGGGTGGATTCCATGGTTTCGGGTGAGAAATTCGGAAAATATTGGCACGATCTCTCCCCGGCTCTCGATGAAACAGCCACGACATGTCCCACGGAGTTTATTCCGACTCTCTCACCACTCTTTGATGGAATTGAGGGTTTTGCTAGGCTCACTCATCAAGACAAACCGCCGCGCTAGACGTCACCCTACTGGAAAACTCGGAAAATACGCCAAACCAAGTCTTGACCGAGCCTCGGAAATAATTTTTATCGGTACTAGGCATGTATATCTACTCATTCGCGGTGTTTTTCCCGAGGCACAAATTCTTCTACCTCGGTTAATGACCCAGAATAACTCATATTTGATAGTATTCGTATGATATCCAGCGGGAAACTCGGGAAATACGGGTGTCCAAGCCATCAGCGGACTTCGGAAATGATCGATATCGTTCCTATGCACTCTCAGCTACCAATTCACAGTGTTTCCTTCGAAGCATAAATTGGATTAGCTGTGTGGGGCGGCCAAATACCTCAGATTTAGGGTGGATTCCATGGTTTCGGGTGAGAAATTCGGAAAATATTGGCACGATCTCTCCCCGGCTCTTGATGAAACAGCCACGACATGTCCCAGGGAGTTTATTCCGACTCTCTCACCACTCTTTGATGGAATTAAGGGTTTTGTTAGGCTCATCCATCAAGACAAACCGCCGCGCTAGACGTCGCCCTACTGGAAAACTCGGAAAATACGCCGAACCAAGTCTTGACCGAGCCTCAAAAATAATTTTCGTCGGTACTAGGCATGTATATCTACTCATCCGCGGTGTTTTTCCCGAGGCCCGAATTCTTCTGCCTCGGTTAATGACCCAGGATAACTCATATTTGATGGTATTCGTATGATATCCAGCGGGAAACTCGGGAAATACGGGTGTCCAAGCCATCAGCGGGCTTCGGAAATGATCGATATCGTTCCTATGCACTCTCAGCTACCAATTCACAGTGTTTCCTTCGAAGCATAAATTGGATTAGCTGTGTGGGGCGGCCAAATACCTCAGATTTAGGGTGGATTCCATGGTTTCGGGTGAGAAATTCGGAAAATATTGGCACGATCTCTCCCCGGCTCTTGATGAAACAGCTACGACATGTCCCAGGGAATACGTTTCAACTCTCTCTTCACTCTCTGATGGAATCGAGGGTTTTGCTAGGCTCATTCATCAAGACAAACCGCCGCGCTAGACGTCAGCCCACTGGAAAACTCTGAAATACGCGTAACCAAGTCTCGAACGAGCCTCGAAAATAATTTTTATCGGTACTAGGCATGTACATCTACTCATTCGCGGTGTTTTTCCCGAAGCACAAATTTTTCTACCACGGTTAATGACCCAGAATAACTCGTATTTGATGGTATTCGTATGATATCCAGCGGGAAACTCGGGAAATACGGGTGTCCAAGCAATCAGCGGGCTTCGGAAATGATCGATATCGTTCGTATGCACTCTCAGCTACCAATTCACAGTGTTTTCTCCGAAGCATGAATTCGATTAGCTGTAAGGGGAGGCCGAATACCTCAGATTTAGCGTGGATTCCACGGTTTCGGGTGGGAAATTCGGAAAATATTGGCACGATCTCTCCCCGGCTCGCGAAGGAACAGCCACGACATGTCCCAGGGAGTTTTTTCCGAATCTCTCACCACTCTTTGATGGAATTAAGGGTTTTGTTAGGCTCATTTATCAAGACAAACCGCCGCGCTAGACGTCGCCCTACTGGAAAACTTGGAAAATACGCCGAACCAAGTCTTGACCGAGCCTCGAAAATAATTTTTATTCGTACTAGGCATGTATATCTACTCATTTGCGGTGTTTTTCCCAAGGCACAAATTCTTCTCCCTCGGTTAATGACCCAGGATAACTCATATTTGGTGGTATTCATATGATATGCAGCGGGAAATACGGGTAAGTAAGGCATCAGCGGGCTCCGGAAATGATCGATATCGTTCCTATGCACTCTCAGCTACCGATTTACAATGTTTTTCCCCGAGCATAAATTGGATTAGCTGTGTGGGGCGGCCAAATACCTCAGATTTAGGGTGATTTCCATGGTTTCGGGTGAGAAATTCGGAAAATATTGGCACGATCTCTCCCCGGCTCTTGATGAAACAGCTACGACATGTCCCAGGGAATTCGTTTCAACTCTCTCACCACTCTCTGATGGAATCGAGGGTTTTGCTAGGCTCATTTATCAAGACAAACCGCCGCGCTAGACGTCAGCCTACTGGAAAACTCGGAAATACGCGTAACCAAGTCGCGAACGAGCCTCGAAAATAATTTTTATCGGTACTAGGCATGTATATCTACTCATTCGCGGTGTTTTTCTCGAGGCACAAATTTTTCTACCACGGTTAATGACCCAGAATAACTCGTATTTGATGGTATTCGTATGATATCCAGCGGGAAACTCGGGAAATACGGGTGTCCAAGCAATCAGCGGGCTTCGGAAATGATCGATATCGTTCGTATGCACTCCTAGCTACCAATTCACAGTGTTTTCTCCGAAGCATGAATTCGATTAGCTGTAAGGGGAGGCCGAATACCTCAGATTTAGCGTGGATTCCACGGTTTCGGGTGGGAAATTCGGAAAATATTGGCACGATCTCTCCCCGGCTCTCGAAGAAACAGCCACAACATGTCCCAGGGAGTTCATTCCGACTCTCTCACCACTCTCTGATGGAATTAAGGGTTTTGTAAGGCTCATTTATCAAGACAAACCGCCGCGCTAGACGTCGCCCTACTGGAAAACTCGGAAAATACGCGTAACCAAGTCTTGACCGAGCCTCGAAAATAATTTTCATCGGTACTAGGCATGTATATCTACTTATTCGCGGTGTTTTTCCCGAGGCACAAATCCTTCTACCTCGGTTAATGACCCAGAATGACTCACATTTGATGGTATTCGTATGATAACCAGCGGGAAACTCGGGAAATACGGGTGTCCAAGCCATCAGCGGGCTTCGGACATGATTGATATCGTTCCTATGCACTCTCAGCTACCAATTTACAGTGTTTTCTCCGAAGCATAAATTGGATTAGCTATGTGGGGCGGCCAAATACCTCAGATTTGGCGTGGATTCTACGGTTTCGGGTGGGAAATTCGGAAAATATTGGCACGATCTCTCCCCGGCTCTCGATGGAACATCCACTACATGTCCCAGGGAGGTTTCCCCGACTCTCTCACCACTCTTTGATGGAATTAAGGGTTTTGTTAGGCTCATTTAACAAGACAAACCGCCGCGCTAGACGTCGCCCTACTGCAAAACTTGGAAAATACGCCGAACCAAGTCTTGACCGAGCCTCGAAAATAATTTTTATTCGTACTAGGCATGTACATCTACTCATTCGCGGTGTTTTCCCCAAGGCACAAATTCTTCTCCCTCGGTAAATGACCCAGGATAACTCATATTTGGTGGTATTCATATGATATGCAGCGGGAAATACGGGTAAGTAAGGCATCAGCGGGCTTCGGAAATGATCGATGTCGTTCCTATGCACTCTCAGCTACCAATTTACAGTGTTTTCGCCCAAGCATGAATTGGATTAGCTGTATGGGGCGGCCAGATACCTCAGATTTAGCGTGGATTCCACGGTTTCGGCAGGGAAATTCGGAAAATATTGGCACGATCTCTCCCCGGCTCTTGAAGAAACAGCTACGACATGTCCCAGGGAGTTTATCCCGACTCTCTCACCACACTCTGATGGAATTAAGGGTTTTGTTAGGCTCATTTATCAAGACAAACCGCCGCGCTAGACGTCAGCCTACTGGAAAACTTGGAAAATACGCCGAACCAAGTCTTGACCGAGCCTCGAAAATAATTTTTATCGGTACTAGGCATGTATATCTACTCATTTGCGGTGTTTTTCCCGAGGCAAAAATTCTTCTACCTCGGTTGATGACCTAGAATAACTCATACTTGATGGTATTCGTATGATATCCAGCGGGAAACTCCGGGAATACGGGTGCCCAAGCCATCAGCGGGCTTTGGAAATGATCGATATCGTTCCTATGCACCCTCAGCCACCAATTAACAGTGTTTTTCCCCGAGCATAAATTGGATTAGCTGTGTGGGGCGGCCAAATACCTCAGATCTAGGGTGATTTCCATGGTTTCGGGTGGGAAATTCGAAAAATATTGGCACGATCTGTCCCCGGCTTTCGATAAATTAACTACAGCATGTCCCCGGGAGTTTCTTCCAACGCTCCCACCACTCTCTGATGGAATCCAGTGGTTTGCTAGGCTCATTTATCAAGACAAACCATCACGCTACAGGCCGTCTTACTGGGAAACTCGGAAAATACGCGGAACCAAGTCTTGACCGAGCCTCGAAAATAATTTTTATCGGTACTAGGCATATATATCTACGCATTCGCGGTGTTTCTCCCGAGGCAAGAATTCTTCTACCTCGGTTAATGACCTAGAATAACTCATACTTGATGGTATTCGTATGATAACCAGCGGGAAACTCGGGAAATACGGGTGTCCAAGCCATCAGCGGGCTTCGGACATGATTGATATCGTTCCTATGCACTCTCAGCTACCAATTTACAGTGTTTTCTCCGAAGCATAAATTGGATTAGCTATGTGGGGCGGCCAAATACCTCAGATTTAGCGTGGATTCCACGGTTTCGGGTGGAAAATTCGGAAAATATTGGCACGATCTCTCCCCGGCTCTCGATGAAACATCCACTACATGTCCCAGGGAGGTTTTCCCGACTCTCTCACCACTCTTTGATGGAATTAAGGGGTTTGTTAGGCTCATTTATCGAGACAAACCGCCGCGCTAGACGTCGCCCTACTGGAAAACTTGGGAAATACGCCGAACCAAGTCTTGACCGAGCCTCGGAAATAATTTTTATCGGTACTAGGCATATATATCTACGCATTCGCGGTGTTTCTCCCGAGGCAAGAATTCTTCTACCTCGGTTAATGACCTAGAATAACTCATACTTGATGGTATTCGTATGATAACCAGCGGGAAACTCGGGAAATACGGGTGTCCAAGCCATCAGCGGGCTTCGGACATGATTGATATCGTTCCTATGCACTCTCAGCTACCAATTTACAGTGTTTTCGCCCAAGCATGGATTGGATTAGCTGTATGGGGCGGCCAAATACCTCAGATTTAGCGTGGATTCCACGGTTTCGGGTGGGAAATTCGGAAAATATTGGCACGATCTCTCCCCGGCTCTCGATGAAACATCCACTACATGTCCCAGGGAGGTTTTCCCGACTCTCTCACCACTCTTTGATGGAATTAAGGGTTTTGTTAGGCTCATTTATCGAGACAAACCGCCGCGCTAGACGTCGCCCTACTGGAAAACTTGGGAAATACGCCGAACCAAGTCTTGACCGAGCCTCGAAAATAATTTTTATCGGTACTAGGCATATATATCTACGCATTCGCGGTGTTTCTCCCGAGGCAAGAATTCTTCTACCTCGGTTAATGACCTAGAATAACTCATACTTGATGGTATTCGTATGATAACCAGCGGGAAACTCGGGAAATACGGGTGTCCAAGCAGTCAGCGGGCTTCGGAAATGATCGATATCGTTCGTATGCACTCCTAGCTACCAATTTACAGTGTTTTCTCCGAAGCGTGAATTCGATTAGCTGTGAGGGGAGGCCAAATACCTCAGATTTAGCGTGGATTCCACGGTTTCGGGTGGGAAATTCGGAAAATATTGGCACGATCTCTCCCCGGCTCTCGAAGAAACAGCCACGACATGTCCCAGGGAGTTTATTCCGACTCTCTCACCACTATCTGATGGAATTAAGGGTTTTGTAAGGCTCATTTATCAAGACAAACCGCTGCGCTAGACGTCGCCCTACTGGAAAACTCGGAAAATACGCGTAACGAAGTCTTGACCGAGCCTCGAAAATAATTTTTATCGGTACTAGGCATGTATATCTACTTATTCGCGGTGTTTTTCCCGAGGCACAAATCCTTCTACCTCGGTTAATGACCCAGAATAACTCATATTTGATGGTATTCGTATGATAACCAGCGGGAAACTCGGGAAATACGGGTGTCCAAGCCATCAGCGGGCTTCGGACATGATTGATATCGTTCCTATGCACTCTCAGCTACCAATTTACAGTGTTTTCTCCGAAGCATAAATTGGATTAGCTATGTGGGGCGGCCAAATACCTCAGATTTAGCGTGGATTCCACGGTTTCGGGTGGGAAATTCGGAAAATATTGGCACGATCTCTCCCCGGCTCTCGAAGAAACAGCCACGACATGGCCCAGGGAGTTTATTCCGACTCTCTCACCACTCTTTGATGGAATTAAGGGTTTTGTTAGGCTCATTTATCGAGACAAACCGCCGCGCTAGACGTCGCCCTACTGGAAAACTTGGAAAATACGCCGAACCAAGTCTTGACATAGCCCGGAAAATAATTTTTATTCGTACTAGGCATGTATATCTACTTATTCGCGGTGTTTTCCCCAAGGCACAAATTCTTCTCCCTCGGTTAATGACCCAGGATAACTCATATTTGGTGGTATTGATATGATATGCAGCGGGAAATACGGGTAAGTAAGGCATCAGCGGGCTTCGGAAATGATCTATATCGTTCCCATGCACTCTCAGCTACCAATTTACAGTGTTTTCGCCCAAGCATAAATTGGATTAGCTGTATGGGGCGGCCAAATACCTCAGATTTAGCGTGGATTCCACGGTTTCGGGTGGGAAATTCGGAAAATATTGGCACGATCTCTCCCCGGCTCTTGAAGAAACAGCTACGACATGTCCCAGGGAGTTTATCCCGACTCTCTCACCACACTCTGATGGAATTAAGGGTTTTGTTAGGCTCATTTATCAAGACAAACCGCCGCGCTAGACGTCAGCCTACTGGAAAACTTGGAAAATACGCCGAACCAAGTCTTGACCGAGCCTCGAAAATAATGTTCATCGGTACTAGGCATGTATATGTACTCATTTGCGGTGTTTTTCCCGAGGCAAAAATTCTTCTACCTCGGTTAATGACCTAGAATAACTCATACTTGATGGTATTCGTATGATATCCAGCGGGAAACTCCGGGAATACGGGTGTCAAGCCATCAGCGGGCTTTGGAAATGATCGATATCATTCCTATGCACCCTGAGCCACCAACTTACAGTGTTTTTCCCCGAGCATGAATTGGATTAGCTGTGTGGGGCGGTCAAATACCTCAGATTTAGGGTGATTTCCATGGTTTCGGGTGGGAAATTCGAAAAATATTGGCACGATCTCTCCCCGGCTTTGGATAAATTAACTACAGCATGTCCCCGGGAGTTTCTCTCAACGCTCCCACCACTCTTTGATGGAATCCAGTGTTTTGCTAGGCTCATTTATCAAGACAAACCGCCGCGATAGACGTCACCCTACTGGGAAACTCGGAAAATACGCGGAACCAAGTCTTGACCGAGCCTCGAAAATAATTTTTATCGGTACTAGGCATGTATATCTACTCATTCGCGGTGTTTTTCCCGAAGCACAAATTCTTCTACCTCGGTTAATGACCTAGAATAACTCATACTTGATGGTATTCGTATGATATCCAGCGAGAAATTCGGGAAATACGGGTGTCCAAGCGATCAGCGGGCTTTGGAAATGATCGATATCATTCCTATGCACCCTCAGCCACCAATTTACAGTGTTTTTCCCCGAGCATAAATTGGATTAGCTGTGTGGGGCGGCCAAATACCTCAGATCTAGGGTGATTTCCATGGTTTCGGGTGGGAAATTCGGAAAATATTGGCATTTTCTACCACGGTTAATGACCCAGAATAACTCGTATTTGATGGTATTCGTATAATATCCAGCGGGAAACTCGGGAAATACGGGTGTCCAAGCAATCAGCGGGCTTCGGAAATGATCGATATCGTTCGTATGCACTCCTAGCTACCAATCCACAGTGTTTTCTCCGAAGCATGAATTCGATTAGCTGTAAGGGGAGGCCAAATACCTCAGATTTAGCGTGGATTCCACGGTTTCGGGTGGGAAATTCGGAAAATATTGGGACGATCTCTCCCCGGCTCTTGATGAAACAGCCACGACATGTCCCAGGGAGTTCATCCCGACTCTCTCACCACTCTCTGATGGAATTAAGGGTTTTGTAAGGCTCATTTATCAAGACAAACCGCCGCGCTAGACGTCGCCCTACTGGAAAACTCGGAAAAAAAGCGTAACCAAGTCTCGAACGAGCCTCGAAAATAATTTTTATCGGTACTAGGCATGTATATCTACTTATTCGCAGTGTTTTTCCCGAGGCACAAATCCTTCTACCTCGGTTAATGACCCAGAATAACTCGTATTTGATGGTATTCGTGTAATATCCAGCGGCAATCTCGGGAAATACGGGTGTCCAAGCAATCAGCGGGCTTCGGAAATGATCGATATCGTTCGTATGCACTCCTAGCCACCAATCCACAGTGTTTTCTCCGAAGCATGAATTCGATTAGCTGTAAGGGGAGGCCAAATACCTCAGATTTAGCGTGGATTCCACGGTTTCGGGTGGGAAATTCGGAAAATATTGGCACGATCTCTCCCCGGCTCTTGATGAAACAGCCACGACATGTCCCAGGGAGTTCATCCCGACTCTCTCACCACTCTCTGATGGAATTAAGGGTTTTGTAAGGCTCATTTATCAAGACAAACCGCCGCGCTAGACGTCGCCCTACTGGAAAACTCGGAAAAAACGCGTAACCAAGTCTCGAACGAGCCTCGAAAATAATTTTTATCGGTACTAGGCATGTATATCTACTTATTCGCAGTGTTTTTCCCGAGGCACAAATCCTTCTACCTCGGTTAATGACCCAGTATAACTCATATTTGATGGTATTCGTATGATAACCAGCGGGAAACTCGGGAAATACGGGTGTCCAAGCCATCAGCGGGCTTCGGACATGATTGATATCGTTCCTATGCACTCTCAGCCACCAATTTACAGTGTTTTCTCCGAAGCATAAATTGGATTAGCTATGTGGGGCGGCCAAATACCTCAGATTTAGCGTGGATTCCACGGTTTCGGGTGGGAAATTCGGAAAATATTGGCACGATCTCTCCCCGGCTCTCGATGAAACATCCACTACATGTCCCAGGGAGTTTTTTCCGACTCTCTCACCACTCTTTGATGGAATTAAGGGTTTTGTTAGGCTCATTTATCAAGACAAACCGCCGCGCTAGACGGCGCCCTACTGGAAAACTTGGAAAATACGCCGAACCAAGCCTTGACCGAGCCTCGAAAATAATTTTTATTCGTACTAGGCATGTATATCTACTCATTCGCGGTGTTTTTCCCAAGGCACAAATTCTTCTCCCTCGGTTAATGACCCAGGATAACTCATATTTGGTGGTATTCATATGATATGCAGCGGGAAATACGGGTAAGTAAGGCATCAGCGGGCTTCGGAAATGATCGATATCGTTCCTTTGCACTCTCAGCTACCAATTTACATTGTTTTCGCCCAAGCATAAATTGGATTAGCTGTATGGGGCGGCCAAATACCTCGGATTTAGCGTGGATTCCACGGTTTCGGGTGGGAAATTCGGAAAATATTGGCACGATCTCTCCCCGGCTCTTGAAGAAACAGCTACGACATTTCCCAGGGAGTTTATCCCGACTCTCTCACCACACTTTGATGGAATTAAGCGTTTTGTTAGGCTCATTTATCGAGACAAACCGCCGCGCTAGACGTCAGCCTACTGGAAAACTTGGAGAATACGCCGAACCCAGTCTTGACCGAGCCTCGAAAATAATTTTTATCGGTACTAGGCATGTATATCTTCTCATTTGCGGTGTTTTTCCCAAGGCAAAAATGCTTCTACCTCGGTTAAGGACCTAGAATAACTCATACTTGATGGTATTCGTATGATATCCAGCGGGAAACTCGGGGAATACGGGTGACCAAGCCATCAGCGGGCTTTGGAAATGATCGATATCGTTCCTATGCACCCTCAGCCACCAATTAACAGTGTTTTTCCCCGAGCATAAATTGGATTAGCTGTGTGGGGCGGTCAAATACCTCAGATTTAGGGTGATTTCCATGAATTCGGGTGGGAAATTCGAAAAATATTGGCACGATCTCTCCCCGGCTTTCGATAAATTAACTACAGCATGTCCCCGGGAGTTTTTTTCAACGCTTCCACCACTCTTTGATGGAATCCAGTGTTTTGCTAGGCTCATTTATCAAGACAAACCGCCGCGATAGACGTCACCCTACTGGAAAACTCGGAAAATACGCCGAACCAAGTCTTGACCGAGCCTCGAAAATAATCTTTATCGGTACTAGGCATGTATATCTACTCATTCGCGGTGTTTTTCCCGAGGCAAAAATTCTTCTACCTCGGTTAATGACCTAGAATAACTCATACTTGATGGTATTCGTATGATATCCAGCGGGAAACTCGGGGAATACGGGTGTCCAAGCCATCAGCGGGCTTTGGAAATGATCGATATCGTTTCTATGCACCCTCAGCCACCAATTAACAGTGTTTTTCCCCGAGCATAAATTGGATTAGCTGTGTGGGGCGGTCAAATACCTCCGATTTAGGGTGATTTCCATGGTTTCGGGTGGGAAATTCGAAAAATATTGGCACGATCTCTCCCCGGCTTTCGATAAATTAACTACAGCATGTCACCGGGAGTTTCTTTCAACGCTTCCACCACTCTTTGATGGAATCCAGTGTTTTGCTAGGCTCATTCATCAAGACGAACCGCCGCGATAGACGTCACCCTCCTGGAAAACTCGGAAAATACGCCGAACCAAGTCTTGACCGAGCCTCGAAAATAATTTTGATCGGTACTAGGCATGTACGTCTACTCATTCGCGGTGTTTTTCTCGAGGCACAAATTTTTCTACCACGGTTAATGACCCAGAATAACTCATATTTGGTGGTATTCATATGATATCCAGCGGGAAACTCGGAAAATACGGGTGTCCAAGCCATCAGCCGGCTTTGGAAATGATCGATATCATTCCTATGCACCCTCAGCCACCAATTTACAGTGTTTTTCCCCGAGCATAAATTGGATTAGCTGTGTGGGGCGGCCAAATACCTCAGATCTAGGGTGATTCCCATGGTTTCGGGTGGGAAATTCGAAAAATATTGGCACGATCTCTCCCCGGCTTCCGATCAATTAACTACAGCATGTCCCCGGGAGTTTCTTCCAACGCTCCTACCACTCTTTGATGGAATCCAGTGTTTCGCCAGGCTCATTTATCAAGACAAACCACTACGCTACAGGCCGTCCTACTGGAAAACTCGGAAAATACGCGGAACGAAGTCTTGACCGAGCCTCAGAAATAATTTTTATCGGTACTAGGCATGTATATCTACTCATTCGCGGTGTTTTTCCCGAGGCACAAATTCTTCTACCTCGGTTGATGACCTAGAATAACTCATACTTGATGGTATTCGTATGATATCCAGCGGGAAACTCGGGAAATACGGGTGTCCAAGCCATCAGCGGGCTTTGGAAATGATCGATATCATTCCTATGCACCCTCAGCCACCAATTTACAGTGTTTTTCCCCGAGCATAAATTGGATTAGCTGTGTGGGGCGGCCAAATACCTCAGATTTAGGTCGATTTCCATGGTTTCGGGTGAGAAATTCGGAAAATATTGGCACGATCTCTCCCCGGCTCTTGATGAAACAGCTACGACATGTCCCAGGGAATTCGTTTCAACTCTCTCACCACTCTCAGATGGAATCGAGGGTTTTGCTAGGCTCACTCATCAAGACAAACCGCCGCGCTAGACGTCACCCTACTGGAAAACTCGGAAAATACGCCAAACCAAGTCTTGACCGAGCCTCGGAAATAATTTTTATCGGTACTAGGCATGTATATCTACTCATTCGCGGTGTTTTTCCCGAGGCACAAATTCTTCTACCTCGGTTGATGACCTAGAATAACTCATACTTGATGGTATTCGTATGATATCCAGCGGGAAACTCGGGAAATACGGGTGTCCAAGCCATCAGCGGGCTTTGGAAATGATCGATATCATTCCTATGCACCCTCAGCCACCAATTTACAGTGTTTTTCCCCGAGCATAAATTGGATTAGCTGTGTGGGGCGGCCAAATACCTCAGATTTAGGTCGATTTCCATGGTTTCGGGTGAGAAATTCGGAAAATATTGGCACGATCTCTCCCCGGCTCTTGATGAAACAGCTACGACATGTCCCAGGGAATTCGTTTCAACTCTCTCACCACTCTCAGATGGAATCGAGGGTTTTGCTAGGCTCACTCATCAAGACAAACCGCCGCGCTAGACGTCACCCTACTGGAAAACTCGGAAAATACGCCAAACCAAGTCTTGACCGAGCCTCGAAAATAATTTTTATCGGTACTAGGCATGTACATCTACTCATTCGCGGTGTTTTTCCCGAGGCACAAATTTCTCTACCACGGTTAATGACCCAGAATAACTCGTATTTGATGGTATTCGTATGATATCCAGCGGGAAACTCGGGAAATACGGGTGTCCAAGCCATCAGCGGGCTTCGGAAATGAACGATATCGTTCGTATGCACTCTCAGCTACCAATTTACAGTGTTTTCTCCGAAGCATGGATTGGATTAGCTGTGTGGGGCGGTCAAATACCTCAGATTTAGAGTGATTTCCATGGTTTCGGGTGGAAAATTCGGAAAATATTGGCACGATCTCTCCCCGGCTCTCGATGAAACAGCTACGACATGTCCCAGGGAGTTTATCCCGACTCTCTCACCACTCTCTGATGGAATTAAGAGTTTTGCTAGGCTCATTTATCAAGACAAACCGCCGCGCTAGACGTCAGCCTACTGGAAAACTCGGAAAATACGCCGAACCAAGTCTAGACCGAGCCTCGGGAATAATTTTTATCGGTACTAGGCATGTACATCTACTCATTCGCGGTGTTTTTCCCGATGCACAAAGTTTTCTACCACGGTTAATGACCCAGAATAACTCATATTTGATGGTATTCGTATGATATCCAGCGGGAAACTCGGGAAATACGGGTAACTAAGGCATCAGCGGGCTTCGGAAATGATCGATATCGTTCCTATGCACTCTCAGCTACCAATTGACAGTGTTTCCTCCGAAGCATAAATTGGATTAGCTGTGTGGGGCGGCCAAATACCTCAGATTTAGGGTGGATTCCATGGTTTCGGGTGAGAAATTCGGAAAATATTGGCACGATCTCTCCCCGGCTCTTGATGAAACAGCTACGACAAGTCCCAGGGAATTCGTGTCAACTCTCTCACCACTCTCTGATGGAATTGAGGGTTTTGCTGGGCTCATCTATCAAGACAAACCGCCGCGCTAGCCGTCAGCCTACTGGGGAACTCGGAAAATACGCGTAACCAAGTCTCGAACGAGCCTCGGAAATAATTTTTATCGGTACTAGGCATGTACATCTACTCATTCGCGGTGTTTTTCCCGAGGCACAAATTTTTCTACCACGGTTAATGACCCAGAATAACTCGTATTTGATGGTATTCGTATGATATCCAGCGGGAAACTCGGTAAATACGGGTGTCCAAGCCATCAGCGGGCTTCGGAAATGATCGATATCGTTCGTATGCACTCTCAGCTACCAATTGACAGTGTTTTCTCCGAAGCATGGATTGGATTAGCTGTGTGGGGCGGCCAAATACCTCAGATTTAGGGTGGATTCCATGGTTTCGGGTGAGAAATTCGGAAAATATTGGCACGATCTCTCCCCGGCTCTCGATGAAACAGCCACGACATGTCCCACGGAGTTTATTCCGACTCTCTCACCACTCTTTGATGGAATTGAGGGTTTTGCTAGGCTCACTCATCAAGACAAACCGCCGCGCTAGACGTCACCCTACTGGAAAACTCGGAAAATACGCCAAACCAAGTCTTGACCGAGCCTCGGAAATAATTTTTATCGGTACTAGGCATGTATATCTACTCATTCGCGGTGTTTTTCCCGAGGCACAAATTCTTCTACCTCGGTTAATGACCCAGAATAACTCATATTTGATAGTATTCGTATGATATCCAGCGGGAAACTCGGGAAATACGGGTGTCCAAGCCATCAGCGGGCTTCGGAAATGATCGATATCGTTCCTATGCACTCTCAGCTACCAATTCACAGTGTTTCCTTCGAAGCATAAATTGGATTAGCTGTGTGGGGCGGCCAAATACCTCAGATTTAGGGTGGATTCCATGGTTTCGGGTGAGAAATTCGGAAAATATTGGCACGATCTCTCCCCGGCTCTTGATGAAACAGCCACGACATGTCCCAGGGAGTTTATTCCGACTCTCTCACCACTCTTTGATGGAATTAAGGGTTTTGTTAGGCTCATTCATCAAGACAAACCGCCGCGCTAGACGTCGCCCTACTGGAAAACTCGGAAAATACGCCGAACCAAGTCTTGACCGAGCCTCAAAAATAATTTTCGTCGGTACTAGGCATGTATATCTACTCATCCGCGGTGTTTTTCCCGAGGCCCGAATTCTTCTGCCTCGGTTAATGTACCAGGATAACTCATATTTGATGGTATTCGTATGATATCCAGCGGGAAACTCGGGAAATACGGGTGTCCAAGCCATGAGCGGGCTTCGGAAATGATCGATATCGTTCCTATGCACTCTCAGCTACCAATTCACAGTGTTTCCTTCGAAGCATAAATTGGATTAGCTGTGTGGGGCGGCCAAATACCTCAGATTTAGGGTGGATTCCATGGTTTCGGGTGAGAAATTCGGAAAATATTGGCACGATCTCTCCCCGGCTCTTGATGAAACAGCTACGACATGTCCCAGGGAATACGTTTCAACTCTCTCTTCACTCTCTGATGGAATCGAGGGTTTTGCTAGGCTCATTCATCAAGACAAACCGCCGCGCTAGACGTCAGCCCACTGGAAAACTCTGAAATACGCGTAACCAAGTCTCGAACGAGCCTCGAAAATAATTTTTATCGGTACTAGGCATGTACATCTACTCATTCGCGGTGTTTTTCCCGAAGCACAAATTTTTCTACCACGGTTAATGACCCAGAATAACTCGTATTTGATGGTATTCGTATGATATCCAGCGGGAAACTCGGGAAATACGGGTGTCCAAGCAATCAGCGGGCTTCGGAAATGATCGATATCGTTCGTATGCACTCTCAGCTACCAATTCACAGTGTTTTCTCCGAAGCATGAATTCGATTAGCTGTAAGGGGAGGCCGAATACCTCAGATTTAGCGTGGATTCCACGGTTTCGGGTGGGAAATTCGGAAAATATTGGCACGATCTCTCCCCGGCTCGCGAAGGAACAGCCACGACATGTCCCAGGGAGTTTTTTCCGAATCTCTCACCACTCTTTGATGGAATTAAGGGTTTTGTTAGGCTCATTTATCAAGACAAACCGCCGCGCTAGACGTCGCCCTACTGGAAAACTTGGAAAATACGCCGAACCAAGTCTTGACCGAGCCTCGAAAATAATTTTTATTCGTACTAGGCATGTATATCTACTCATTTGCGGTGTTTTTCCCAAGGCACAAATTCTTCTCCCTCGGTTAATGACCCAGGATAACTCATATTTGGTGGTATTCATATGATATGCAGCGGGAAATACGGGTAAGTAAGGCATCAGCGGGCTCCGGAAATGATCGATATCGTTCCTATGCACTCTCAGCTACCGATTTACAATGTTTTTCCCCGAGCATAAATTGGATTAGCTGTGTGGGGCGGCCAAATACCTCAGATTTAGGGTGATTTCCATGGTTTCGGGTGAGAAATTCGGAAAATATTGGCACGATCTCTCCCCGGCTCTTGATGAAACAGCTACGACATGTCCCAGGGAATTCGTTTCAACTCTCTCACCACTCTCTGATGGAATCGAGGGTTTTGCTAGGCTCATTTATCAAGACAAACCGCCGCGCTAGACGTCAGCCTACTGGAAAACTCGGAAATACGCGTAACCAAGTCGCGAACGAGCCTCGAAAATAATTTTTATCGGTACTAGGCATGTATATCTACTCATTCGCGGTGTTTTTCTCGAGGCACAAATTTTTCTACCACGGTTAATGACCCAGAATAACTCGTATTTGATGGTATTCGTATGATATCCAGCGGGAAACTCGGGAAATACGGGTGTCCAAGCAATCAGCGGGCTTCGGAAATGATCGATATCGTTCGTATGCACTCCTAGCTACCAATTCACAGTGTTTTCTCCGAAGCATGAATTCGATTAGCTGTAAGGGGAGGCCGAATACCTCAGATTTAGCGTGGATTCCACGGTTTCGGGTGGGAAATTCGGAAAATATTGGCACGATCTCTCCCCGGCTCTCGAAGAAACAGCCACAACATGTCCCAGGGAGTTCATTCCGACTCTCTCACCACTCTCTGATGGAATTAAGGGTTTTGTAAGGCTCATTTATCAAGACAAACCGCCGCGCTAGACGTCGCCCTACTGGAAAACTCGGAAAATACGCGTAACCAAGTCTTGACCGAGCCTCGAAAATAATTTTCATCGGTACTAGGCATGTATATCTACTTATTCGCGGTGTTTTTCCCGAGGCACAAATCCTTCTACCTCGGTTAATGACCCAGAATGACTCACATTTGATGGTATTCGTATGATAACCAGCGGGAAACTCGGGAAATACGGGTGTCCAAGCCATCAGCGGGCTTCGGACATGATTGATATCGTTCCAATGCACTCTCAGCTACCAATTTACAGTGTTTTCTCCGAAGCATAAATTGGATTAGCTATGTGGGGCGGCCAAATACCTCAGATTTGGCGTGGATTCTACGGTTTCGGGTGGGAAATTCGGAAAATATTGGCACGATCTCTCCCCGGCTCTCGATGAAACATCCACTACATGTCCCAGGGAGGTTTCCCCGACTCTCTCACCACTCTTTGATGGAATTAAGGGTTTTGTTAGGCTCATTTAACAAGACAAACCGCCGCGCTAGACGTCGCCCTACTGCAAAACTTGGAAAATACGCCGAACCAAGTCTTGACCGAGCCTCGAAAATAATTTTTATTCGTACTAGGCATGTATATCTACTCATTCGCGGTGTTTTCCCCAAGGCACAAATTCTTCTCCCTCGGTAAATGACCCAGGATAACTCATATTTGGTGGTATTCATATGATATGCAGCGGGAAATACGGGTAAGTAAGGCATCAGCGGGCTTCGGAAATGATCGATGTCGTTCCTATGCACTCTCAGCTACCAATTTACAGTGTTTTCGCCCAAGCATGAATTGGATTAGCTGTATGGGGCGGCCAGATACCTCAGATTTAGCGTGGATTCCACGGTTTCGGCAGGGAAATTCGGAAAATATTGGCACGATCTCTCCCCGGCTCTTGAAGAAACAGCTACGACATGTCCCAGGGAGTTTATCCCGACTCTCTCACCACACTCTGATGGAATTAAGGGTTTTGTTAGGCTCATTTATCAAGACAAACCGCCGCGCTAGACGTCAGCCTACTGGAAAACTTGGAAAATACGCCGAACCAAGTCTTGACCGAGCCTCGAAAATAATTTTTATCGGTACTAGGCATGTATATCTACTCATTTGCGGTGTTTTTCCCGAGGCAAAAATTCTTCTACCTCGGTTGATGACCTAGAATAACTCATACTTGATGGTATTCGTATGATATCCAGCGGGAAACTCCGGGAATACGGGTGCCCAAGCCATCAGCGGGCTTTGGAAATGATCGATATCGTTCCTATGCACCCTCAGCCACCAATCAACAGTGTTTTTCCCCGAGCATAAATTGGATTAGCTGTGTGGGGCGGCCAAATACCTCAGATCTAGGGTGATTTCCATGGTTTCGGGTGGGAAATTCGAAAAATATTGGCACGATCTGTCCCCGGCTTTCGATAAATTAACTACAGCATGTCCCCGGGAGTTTCTTCCAACGCTCCCACCACTCTCTGATGGAATCCAGTGGTTTGCTAGGCTCATTTATCAAGACAAACCATCACGCTACAGGCCGTCTTACTGGGAAACTCGGAAAATACGCGGAACCAAGTCTTGACCGAGCCTCGAAAATAATTTTTATCGGTACTAGGCATATATATCTACGCATTCGCGGTGTTTCTCCCGAGGCAAGAATTCTTCTACCTCGGTTAATGACCTAGAATAACTCATACTTGATGGTATTCGTATGATAACCAGCGGGAAACTCGGGAAATACGGGTGTCCAAGCCATCAGCGGGCTTCGGACATGATTGATATCGTTCCTATGCACTCTCAGCTACCAATTTACAGTGTTTTCTCCGAAGCATAAATTGGATTAGCTATGTGGGGCGGCCAAATACCTCAGATTTAGCGTGGATTCCACGGTTTCGGGTGGAAAATTCGGAAAATATTGGCACGATCTCTCCCCGGCTCTCGATGAAACATCCACTACATGTCCCAGGGAGGTTTTCCCGACTCTCTCACCACTCTTTGATGGAATTAAGGGTTTTGTTAGGCTCATTTATCGAGACAAACCGCCGCGCTAGACGTCGCCCTACTGGAAAACTTGGGAAATACGCCGAACCAAGTCTTGACCGAGCCTCGAAAATAATTTTTATCGGTACTAGGCATATATATCTACGCATTCGCGGTGTTTCTCCCGAGGCAAGAATTCTTCTACCTCGGTTAATGACCTAGAATAACTCATACTTGATGGTATTCGTATGATAACCAGCGGGAAACTCGGGAAATACGGGTGTCCAAGCCATCAGCGGGCTTCGGACATGATTGATATCGTTCCTATGCACTCTCAGCTACCAATTTACAGTGTTTTCGCCCAAGCATGGATTGGATTAGCTGTATGGGGCGGCCAAATACCTCAGATTTAGCGTGGATTCCACGGTTTCGGGTGGGAAATTCGGAAAATATTGGCACGATCTCTCCCCGGCTCTCGATGAAACATCCACTACATGTCCCAGGGAGGTTTTCCCGACTCTCTCACCACTCTTTGATGGAATTAAGGGTTTTGTTAGGCTCATTTATCGAGACAAACCGCCGCGCTAGACGTCGCCCTACTGGAAAACTTGGGAAATACGCCGAACCAAGTCTTGACCGAGCCTCGAAAATAATTTTTATCGGTACTAGGCATATATATCTACGCATTCGCGGTGTTTCTCCCGAGGCAAGAATTCTTCTACCTCGGTTAATGACCTAGAATAACTCATACTTGATGGTATTCGTATGATAACCAGCGGGAAACTCGGGAAATACGGGTGTCCAAGCAGTCAGCGGGCTTCGGAAATGATCGATATCGTTCGTATGCACTCCTAGCTACCAATTTACAGTGTTTTCTCCGAAGCGTGAATTCGATTAGCTGTGAGGGGAGGCCAAATACCTCAGATTTAGCGTGGATTCCACGGTTTCGGGTGGGAAATTCGGAAAATATTGGCACGATCTCTCCCCGGCTCTCGAAGAAACAGCCACGACATGTCCCATGGAGTTTATTTCGACTCTCTCACCACTATCTGATGGAATTAAGGGTTTTGTAAGGCTCATTTATCAAGACAAACCGCTGCGCTAGACGTCGCCCTACTGGAAAACTCGGAAAATACGCGTAACGAAGTCTTGACCGAGCCTCGAAAATAATTTTTATCGGTACTAGGCATGTATATCTACTTATTCGCGGTGTTTTTCCCGAGGCACAAATCCTTCTACCTCGGTTAATGACCCAGAATAACTCATATTTGATGGTATTCGTATGATAACCAGCGGGAAACTCGGGAAATACGGGTGTCCAAGCCATCAGCGGGCTTCGGACATGATTGATATCGTTCCTATGCACTCTCAGCTACCAATTTACAGTGTTTTCTCCGAAGCATAAATTGGATTAGCTATGTGGGGCGGCCAAATACCTCAGATTTAGCGTGGATTCCACGGTTTCGGGTGGGAAATTCGGAAAATATTGGCACGATCTCTCCCCGGCTCTCGAAGAAACAGCCACGACATGGCCCAGGGAGTTTATTCCGACTCTCTCACCACTCTTTGATGGAATTAAGGGTTTTGTTAGGCTCATTTATCGAGACAAACCGCCGCGCTAGACGTCGCCCTACTGGAAAACTTGGAAAATACGCCGAACCAAGTCTTGACATAGCCCGGAAAATAATTTTTATTCGTACTAGGCATGTATATCTACTTATTCGCGGTGTTTTCCCCAAGGCACAAATTCTTCTCCCTCGGTTAATGACCCAGGATAACTCATATTTGGTGGTATTGATATGATATGCAGCGGGGAATACGGGTAAGTAAGGCATCAGCGGGCTTCGGAAATGATCTATATCGTTCCCATGCACTCTCAGCTACCAATTTACAGTGTTTTCGCCCAAGCATAAATTGGATTAGCTGTATGGGGCGGCCAAATACCTCAGATTTAGCGTGGATTCCACGGTTTCGGGTGGGAAATTCGGAAAATATTGGCACGATCTCTCCCCGGCTCTTGAAGAAACAGCTACGACATGTCCCAGGGAGTTTATCCCGACTCTCTCACCACACTCTGATGGAATTAAGGGTTTTGTTAGGCTCATTTATCAAGACAAACCGCCGCGCTAGACGTCAGCCTACTGGAAAACTTGGAAAATACGCCGAACCAAGTCTTGACCGAGCCTCGAAAATAATGTTCATCGGTACTAGGCATGTATATGTACTCATTTGCGGTGTTTTTCCCGAGGCAAAAATTCTTCTACCTCGGTTAATGACCTAGAATAACTCATACTTGATGGTATTCGTATGATATCCAGCGGGAAACTCCGGGAATACGGGTGTCAAGCCATCAGCGGGCTTTGGAAATGATCGATATCATTCCTATGCACCCTGAGCCACCAACTTACAGTGTTTTTCCCCGAGCATGAATTGGATTAGCTGTGTGGGGCGGTCAAATACCTCAGATTTAGGGTGATTTCCATGGTTTCGGGTGGGAAATTCGAAAAATATTGGCACGATCTCTCCCCGGCTTTGGATAAATTAACTACAGCATGTCCCCGGGAGTTTCTCTCAACGCTCCCACCACTCTTTGATGGAATCCAGTGTTTTGCTAGGCTCATTTATCAAGACAAACCGCCGCGATAGACGTCACCCTACTGGGAAACTCGGAAAATACGCGGAACCAAGTCTTGACCGAGCCTCGAAAATAATTTTTATCGGTACTAGGCATGTATATCTACTCATTCGCGGTGTTTTTCCCGAAGCACAAATTCTTCTACCTCGGTTAATGACCTAGAATAACTCATACTTGATGGTATTCGTATGATATCCAGCGAGAAATTCGGGAAATACGGGTGTCCAAGCAATCAGCGGGCTTTGGAAATGATCGATATCATTCCTATGCACCCTCAGCCACCAATTTACAGTGTTTTTCCCCGAGCATAAATTGGATTAGCTGTGTGGGGCGGCCAAATACCTCAGATCTAGGGTGATTTCCATGGTTTCGGGTGGGAAATTCGGAAAATATTGGCATTTTCTACCACGGTTAATGACCCAGAATAACTCGTATTTGATGGTATTCGTATAATATCCAGCGGGAAACTCGGGAAATACGGGTGTCCAAGCAATCAGCGGGCTTCGGAAATGATCGATATCGTTCGTATGCACTCCTAGCTACCAATCCACAGTAGTTTCTCCGAAGCATGAATTCGATTAGCTGTAAGGGGAGGCCAAATACCTCAGATTTAGCGTGGATTCCACGGTTTCGGGTGGGAAATTCGGAAAATATTGGGACGATCTCTCCCCGGCTCTTGATGAAACAGCCACGACATGTCCCAGGGAGTTCATCCCGACTCTCTCACCACTCTCTGATGGAATTAAGGGTTTTGTAAGGCTCATTTATCAAGACAAACCGCCGCGCTAGACGTCGCCCTACTGGAAAACTCGGAAAAAAAGCGTAACCAAGTCTCGAACGAGCCTCGAAAATAATTTTTATCGGTACTAGGCATGTATATCTACTTATTCGCAGTGTTTTTCCCGAGGCACAAATCCTTCTACCTCGGTTAATGACCCAGAATAACTCGTATTTGATGGTATTCGTGTAATATCCAGCGGCAATCTCGGGAAATACGGGTGTCCAAGCAATCAGCGGGCTTCGGAAATGATCGATATCGTTCGTATGCACTCCTAGCCACCAATCCACAGTGTTTTCTCCGAAGCATGAATTCGATTAGCTGTAAGGGGAGGCCAAATACCTCAGATTTAGCGTGGATTCCACGGTTTCGGGTGGGAAATTCGGAAAATATTGGCACGATCTCTCCCCGGCTCTTGATGAAACAGCCACGACATGTCCCAGGGAGTTCATCCCGACTCTCTCACCACTCTCTGATGGAATTAAGGGTTTTGTAAGGCTCATTTATCAAGACAAACCGCCGCGCTAGACGTCGCCCTACTGGAAAACTCGGAAAAAAAGCGTAACCAAGTCTCGAACGAGCCTCGAAAATAATTTTTATCGGTACTAGGCATGTATATCTACTTATTCGCAGTGTTTTTCCCGAGGCACAAATCCTTCTACCTCGGTTAATGACCCAGTATAACTCATATTTGATGGTATTCGTATGATAACCAGCGGGAAACTCGGGAAATACGGGTGTCCAAGCCATCAGCGGGCTTCGGACATGATTGATATCGTTCCTATGCACTCTCAGCCACCAATTTACAGTGTTTTCTCCGAAGCATAAATTGGATTAGCTATGTGGGGCGGCCAAATACCTCAGATTTAGCGTGGATTCCACGGTTTCGGGTGGGAAATTCGGAAAATATTGGCACGATCTCTCCCCGGCTCTCGATGAAACATCCACTACATGTCCCAGGGAGGTTTTCCCGACTCTCTCACCACTCTTTGATGGAATTAAGGGTTTTGTTAGGCTCATTTATCGAGACAAACCGCCGCGCTAGACGTCGCCCTACTGGAAAACTTGGGAAATACGCCGAACCAAGTCTTGACCGAGCCTCGAAAATAATTTTTATCGGTACTAGGCATATATATCTACGCATTCGCGGTGTTTCTCCCGAGGCAAGAATTCTTCTACCTCGGTTAATGACCTAGAATAACTCATACTTGATGGTATTCGTATGATAACCAGCGGGAAACTCGGGAAATACGGGTGTCCAAGCCATCAGCGGGCTTCGGACATGATTGATATCGTTCCTATGCACTCTCAGCTACCAATTTACAGTGTTTTCGCCCAAGCATGGATTGGATTAGCTGTATGGGGCGGCCAAATACCTCAGATTTAGCGTGGATTCCACGGTTTCGGGTGGGAAATTCGGAAAATATTGGCACGATCTCTCCCCGGCTCTCGATGAAACATCCACTACATGTCCCAGGGAGGTTTTCCCGACTCTCTCACCACTCTTTGATGGAATTAAGGGTTTTGTTAGGCTCATTTATCGAGACAAACCGCCGCGCTAGACGTCGCCCTACTGGAAAACTTGGGAAATACGCCGAACCAAGTCTTGACCGAGCCTCGAAAATAATTTTTATCGGTACTAGGCATATATATCTACGCATTCGCGGTGTTTCTCCCGAGGCAAGAATTCTTCTACCTCGGTTAATGACCTAGAATAACTCATACTTGATGGTATTCGTATGATAACCAGCGGGAAACTCGGGAAATACGGGTGTCCAAGCAGTCAGCGGGCTTCGGAAATGATCGATATCGTTCGTATGCACTCCTAGCTACCAATTTACAGTGTTTTCTCCGAAGCGTGAATTCGATTAGCTGTGAGGGGAGGCCAAATACCTCAGATTTAGCGTGGATTCCACGGTTTCGGGTGGGAAATTCGGAAAATATTGGCACGATCTCTCCCCGGCTCTCGAAGAAACAGCCACGACATGTCCCATGGAGTTTATTTCGACTCTCTCACCACTATCTGATGGAATTAAGGGTTTTGTAAGGCTCATTTATCAAGACAAACCGCTGCGCTAGACGTCGCCCTACTGGAAAACTCGGAAAATACGCGTAACGAAGTCTTGACCGAGCCTCGAAAATAATTTTTATCGGTACTAGGCATGTATATCTACTTATTCGCGGTGTTTTTCCCGAGGCACAAATCCTTCTACCTCGGTTAATGACCCAGAATAACTCATATTTGATGGTATTCGTATGATAACCAGCGGGAAACTCGGGAAATACGGGTGTCCAAGCCATCAGCGGGCTTCGGACATGATTGATATCGTTCCTATGCACTCTCAGCTACCAATTTACAGTGTTTTCTCCGAAGCATAAATTGGATTAGCTATGTGGGGCGGCCAAATACCTCAGATTTAGCGTGGATTCCACGGTTTCGGGTGGGAAATTCGGAAAATATTGGCACGATCTCTCCCCGGCTCTCGAAGAAACAGCCACGACATGGCCCAGGGAGTTTATTCCGACTCTCTCACCACTCTTTGATGGAATTAAGGGTTTTGTTAGGCTCATTTATCGAGACAAACCGCCGCGCTAGACGTCGCCCTACTGGAAAACTTGGAAAATACGCCGAACCAAGTCTTGACATAGCCCGGAAAATAATTTTTATTCGTACTAGGCATGTATATCTACTTATTCGCGGTGTTTTCCCCAAGGCACAAATTCTTCTCCCTCGGTTAATGACCCAGGATAACTCATATTTGGTGGTATTGATATGATATGCAGCGGGAAATACGGGTAAGTAAGGCATCAGCGGGCTTCGGAAATGATCTATATCGTTCCCATGCACTCTCAGCTACCAATTTACAGTGTTTTCGCCCAAGCATAAATTGGATTAGCTGTATGGGGCGGCCAAATACCTCAGATTTAGCGTGGATTCCACGGTTTCGGGTGGGAAATTCGGAAAATATTGGCACGATCTCTCCCCGGCTCTTGAAGAAACAGCTACGACATGTCCCAGGGAGTTTATCCCGACTCTCTCACCACACTCTGATGGAATTAAGGGTTTTGTTAGGCTCATTTATCAAGACAAACCGCCGCGCTAGACGTCAGCCTACTGGAAAACTTGGAAAATACGCCGAACCAAGTCTTGACCGAGCCTCGAAAATAATGTTCATCGGTACTAGGCATGTATATGTACTCATTTGCGGTGTTTTTCCCGAGGCAAAAATTCTTCTACCTCGGTTAATGACCTAGAATAACTCATACTTGATGGTATTCGTATGATATCCAGCGGGAAACTCCGGGAATACGGGTGTCAAGCCATCAGCGGGCTTTGGAAATGATCGATATCATTCCTATGCACCCTGAGCCACCAACTTACAGTGTTTTTCCCCGAGCATGAATTGGATTAGCTGTGTGGGGCGGTCAAATACCTCAGATTTAGGGTGATTTCCATGGTTTCGGGTGGGAAATTCGAAAAATATTGGCACGATCTCTCCCCGGCTTTGGATAAATTAACTACAGCATGTCCCCGGGAGTTTCTCTCAACGCTCCCACCACTCTTTGATGGAATCCAGTGTTTTGCTAGGCTCATTTATCAAGACAAACCGCCGCGATAGACGTCACCCTACTGGGAAACTCGGAAAATACGCGGAACCAAGTCTTGACCGAGCCTCGAAAATAATTTTTATCGGTACTAGGCATGTATATCTACTCATTCGCGGTGTTTTTCCCGAAGCACAAATTCTTCTACCTCGGTTAATGACCTAGAATAACTCATACTTGATGGTATTCGTATGATATCCAGCGAGAAATTCGGGAAATACGGGTGTCCAAGCAATCAGCGGGCTTTGGAAATGATCGATATCATTCCTATGCACCCTCAGCCACCAATTTACAGTGTTTTTCCCCGAGCATAAATTGGATTAGCTGTGTGGGGCGGCCAAATACCTCAGATCTAGGGTGATTTCCATGGTTTCGGGTGGGAAATTCGGAAAATATTGGCATTTTCTACCACGGTTAATGACCCAGAATAACTCGTATTTGATGGTATTCGTATAATATCCAGCGGGAAACTCGGGAAATACGGGTGTCCAAGCAATCAGCGGGCTTCGGAAATGATCGATATCGTTCGTATGCACTCCTAGCTACCAATCCACAGTAGTTTCTCCGAAGCATGAATTCGATTAGCTGTAAGGGGAGGCCAAATACCTCAGATTTAGCGTGGATTCCACGGTTTCGGGTGGGAAATTCGGAAAATATTGGGACGATCTCTCCCCGGCTCTTGATGAAACAGCCACGACATGTCCCAGGGAGTTCATCCCGACTCTCTCACCACTCTCTGATGGAATTAAGGGTTTTGTAAGGCTCATTTATCAAGACAAACCGCCGCGCTAGACGTCGCCCTACTGGAAAACTCGGAAAAAAAGCGTAACCAAGTCTCGAACGAGCCTCGAAAATAATTTTTATCGGTACTAGGCATGTATATCTACTTATTCGCAGTGTTTTTCCCGAGGCACAAATCCTTCTACCTCGGTTAATGACCCAGAATAACTCGTATTTGATGGTATTCGTGTAATATCCAGCGGCAATCTCGGGAAATACGGGTGTCCAAGCAATCAGCGGGCTTCGGAAATGATCGATATCGTTCGTATGCACTCCTAGCCACCAATCCACAGTGTTTTCTCCGAAGCATGAATTCGATTAGCTGTAAGGGGAGGCCAAATACCTCAGATTTAGCGTGGATTCCACGGTTTCGGGTGGGAAATTCGGAAAATATTGGCACGATCTCTCCCCGGCTCTTGATGAAACAGCCACGACATGTCCCAGGGAGTTCATCCCGACTCTCTCACCACTCTCTGATGGAATTAAGGGTTTTGTAAGGCTCATTTATCAAGACAAACCGCCGCGCTAGACGTCGCCCTACTGGAAAACTCGGAAAAAAAGCGTAACCAAGTCTCGAACGAGCCTCGAAAATAATTTTTATCGGTACTAGGCATGTATATCTACTTATTCGCAGTGTTTTTCCCGAGGCACAAATCCTTCTACCTCGGTTAATGACCCAGTATAACTCATATTTGATGGTATTCGTATGATAACCAGCGGGAAACTCGGGAAATACGGGTGTCCAAGCCATCAGCGGGCTTCGGACATGATTGATATCGTTCCTATGCACTCTCAGCCACCAATTTACAGTGTTTTCTCCAAAGCATAAATTGGATTAGCTATGTGGGGCGGCCAAATACCTCAGATTTAGCGTGGATTCCACGGTTTCGGGTGGGAAATTCGGAAAATATTGGCACGATCTCTCCCCGGCTCTCGATGAAACATCCACTACATGTCCCAGGGAGTTTTTTCCGACTCTCTCACCACTCTTTGATGGAATTAAGGGTTTTGTTAGGCTCATTTATCAAGACAAACCGCCGCGCTAGACGGCGCCCTACTGGAAAACTTGGAAAATACGCCGAACCAAGCCTTGACCGAGCCTCGAAAATAATTTTTATTCGTACTAGGCATGTATATCTACTCATTCGCGGTGTTTTTCCCAAGGCACAAATTCTTCTCCCTCGGTTAATGACCAAGGATAACTCATATTTGGTGGTATTCATATGATATGCAGCGGGAAATACGGGTAAGTAAGGCATCAGCGGGCTTCGGAAATGATCGATATCGTTCCTTTGCACTCTCAGCTACCAATTTACATTGTTTTCGCCCAAGCATAAATTGGATTAGCTGTATGGGGCGGCCAAATACCTCGGATTTAGCGTGGATTCCACGGTTTCGGGTGGGAAATTCGGAAAATATTGGCACGATCTCTCCCCGGCTCTTGAAGAAACAGCTACGACATTTCCCAGGGAGTTTATCCCGACTCTCTCACCACACTTTGATGGAATTAAGCGTTTTGTTAGGCTCATTTATCGAGACAAACCGCCGCGCTAGACGTCAGCCTACTGGAAAACTTGGAGAATACGCCGAACCCAGTCTTGACCGAGCCTCGAAAATAATTTTTATCGGTACTAGGCATGTATATCTTCTCATTTGCGGTGTTTTTCCCAAGGCAAAAATGCTTCTACCTCGGTTAAGGACCTAGAATAACTCATACTTGATGGTATTCGTATGATATCCAGCGGGAAACTCGGGGAATACGGGTGACCAAGCCATCAGCGGGCTTTGGAAATGATCGATATCGTTCCTATGCACCCTCAGCCACCAATTAACAGTGTTTTTCCCCGAGCATAAATTGGATTAGCTGTGTGGGGCGGACAAATACCTCAGATTTAGGGTGATTTCCATGGATTGGGGTGGGAAATTCGAAAAATATTGGCACGATCTCTCCCCGGCTTTCGATAAATTAACTACAGCATGTCCCCGGGAGTTTTTTTCAACGCTTCCACCACTCTTTGATGGAATCCAGTGTTTTGCTAGGCTCATTTATCAAGACAAACCGCCGCGATAGACGTCACCCTACTGGAAAACTCGGAAAATACGCCGAACCAAGTCTTGACCGAGCCTCGAAAATAATCTTTATCGGTACTAGGCATGTATATCTACTCATTCGCGGTGTTTTTCCCGAGGCAAAAATTCTTCTACCTCGGTTAATGACCTAGAATAACTCATACTTGATGGTATTCGTATGATATCCAGCGGGAAACTCGGGGAATACGGGTGTCCAAGCCATCAGCGGGCTTTGGAAATGATCGATATCGTTTCTATGCACCCTCAGCCACCAATTAACAGTGTTTTTCCCCGAGCATAAATTGGATTAGCTGTGTGGGGCGGTCAAATACCTCCGATTTAGGGTGATTTCCATGGTTTCGGGTGGGAAATTCGAAAAATATTGGCACGATCTCTCCCCGGCTTTCGATAAATTAACTACAGCATGTCACCGGGAGTTTCTTTCAACGCTTCCACCACTCTTTGATGGAATCCAGTGTTTTGCTAGGCTCATTCATCAAGACGAACCGCAGCGATAGACGTCACCCTCCTGGAAAACTCGGAAAATACGCCGAACCAAGTCTTGACCGAGCCTCGAAAATAATTTTGATCGGTACTAGGCATGTACGTCTACTCATTCGCGGTGTTTTTCTCGAGGCACAAATTTTTCTACCACGGTTAATGACCCAGAATAACTCATATTTGGTGGTATTCATATGATATCCAGCGGGAAACTCGGGAAATACGGGTGTCCAAGCCATCAGCGGGCTTTGGAAATGATCGATATCATTCCTATGCACCCTCAGCCACCAATTTACAGTGTTTTTCCCCGAGCATAAATTGGATTAGCTGTGTGGGGCGGCCAAATACCTCAGATGTAGGGTGATTCCCATGGTTTCGGGTGGGAAATTCGAAAAATATTGGCACGATCTCTCCCCGGCTTCCGATCAATTAACTACAGCATGTCCCCGGGAGTTTCTTCCAACGCTCCTACCACTCTTTGATGGAATCCAGTGTTTCGCCAGGCTCATTTATCAAGACAAACCACTACGCTACAGGCCGTCCTACTGGAAAACTCGGAAAATACGCGGAACGAAGTCTTGACCGAGCCTCAGAAATAATTTTTATCGGTACTAGGCATGTATATCTACTCATTCGCGGTGTTTTTCCCGAGGCACAAATTCTTCTACCTCGGTTGATGACCTAGAATAACTCATACTTGATGGTATTCGTATGATATCCAGCGGGAAACTCGGGAAATACGGGTGTCCAAGCCATCAGCGGGCTTTGGAAATGATCGATATCATTCCTATGCACCCTCAGCCACCAATTTACAGTGTTTTTCCCCGAGCATAAATTGGATTAGCTGTGTGGGGCGGCCAAATACCTCAGATTTAGGTCGATTTCCATGGTTTCGGGTGAGAAATTCGGAAAATATTGGCACGATCTCTCCCCGGCTCTTGATGAAACAGCTACGACATGTCCCAGGGAATTCGTTTCAACTCTCTCACCACTCTCAGATGGAATCGAGGGTTTTGCTAGGCTCATTTATCAAGACAAACCGCCGCGCTAGACGTCAGCCTACTGGAAAACCCGGAAATACGCGTAACCAAGTCTCGAACGAGCCTCGATTATAATTTTTATCGGTACTAGGCATGTACATCTACTCATTCGCGGTGTTTTTCCCGAGGCACAAATTTTTCTACCACGGTTAATGACCCAGAATAACTCGTATTTGATGGTATTCGTATAATATCCAGCGGGAAACTCGGGAAATACGGGTGTCCAAGCCATCAGCGGGCTTTGGAAATGATCGATATCATTCCTATTTACCCTCAGCCACCAATTTACAGTGTTTTTCCCCGAGCATAAATTGGATTAGCTGTGTGGGGCGGCCAAATACCTCAGATTTAGGGTGATTTCCATGGTTTCGGGTGGGAAATTCGGAAAATATCGGCACGATCTCTCTCCGGCTTTCGATAAATTAACTTTAGCATGTCCCCGGGAGTTTCTTCTAACGCTCCCACCACTCTTTGATGGAATCCAGTGTTTTGCTAGGCTCATTTATCAAGACAAACCACCACGCTACAGGCCGTCTTACTGGAAAACTCGGAAAATACGCCGAACCAAGTCTTGACCGAGCCTCCAAAATAGTTTTCATCGGTACTAGGCATGTATATCTACTCATTCGCGGTGTTTTTCCCGAGGCAAAAATTCTTCTACCTCGGTCAATGACCTAGAATAACTCATACTTGATGGTATTCGTATGATATCCAGCGGGAAACTCGGGGAATACGGGTGTCCAAGCCATCAGCGGGCTTTGGAAATGATCGATATCGTTCCTATGCACCCTCAGCCACCAATTTACAGTGTTTTCCCCGAGCATAAATTGGATTAGCTGTGTGGGGCGGTCAAATACCTCAGATTTATCGTGATTTCCATGGTTTCCGGTGGGAAATTCGGAAAATATTGGCACGATCTCTCCCCGGCTTCCGATCAATTAACTACAGCATGTCCCCGGGAGTTTCTTCCAACGCTCCTACCACTCTTTGATGGAATCCAGTGTTTTGCCAGGCTCATTTATCAAGACAAACCACTACGCTACAGGCCGTCCTACTGGAAAACTCGGAAAATACGCGGAACGAAGTCTTGACCGAGCCTCAGAAATAATGTATATCGGTAGTAAACACTCATACCTCATCATCCGCAGTGTTTTCCTCGGCGCACAATTTCATCAGACAATCCCAGAACGCAAAAAACCATCTTAACATCTTCGCGTTATATCCGCCCTGCGTCCATCACTGAAAACTATGAAAAATTGTGCGTAGCAAATCAGACTACCCTCGGCTGCCCTACAGACATCATCCATATCACAAAATATCAATGACACACCTTGTAAACCCGTTGGACGCACGTTTTTTCACGTTTGCGTCAGACACCGTTATTGCAGACTACCTTAATGCCAGGCTAGAGCTTACCCAGGCTAACTTCACAGTAATGAATAATTGATCTTATTGGTTTATTACACTTGAAGAATCACGAAGGAGCAGAGTTACTGGAATTTTGATCTGGTTTCAAGGATATCTCGTTGTTCTACTATTTTTCTCTGAAATTTTTCCTCCTCACAACACCAAGTTATCCCAAAATACTCCTCGGAGCATCATATCCAAAGTCGAATCATCTAAGAACTGCTCATCGATAATCCTACAAACAATGCGCTGCGGAGTTAGAACTCAATTCGGGTGATTTTTCTCTAGACTTTTGCCTCCCCAACCTCCAGGGGATTATCGATGGGCAGTTTTCAGACAGTCTAACTTTGGAATGTGACGCTCTAAGTAACATCTTGAGATAACTTGGTGTTAATAGCATGAGAGATTTCAGAGGAAAATTACAGAACAATCCCCCGAATAAGATCGGATTTCCAGTATTTTTGCTTCGATGTGAGTCTTTGAACGCAATGGAATAATAGGATGAAAGGATAGAACCAGCATTGATGAGTAAAATCAAACATGGAATCGGAAAATTTCTCATATCAGGATTTGGACAGTTATCTACTGCGAAGCTGAGATACGGAATCAATCTTGCATGGAATTTGACTCAGGAGGAAGTATTTGAGAAAGCTTTTGTGAGAATGATTGACCTACTGATGGGAGCGGGAATGAGGAAAAAAAATTCAGAAACGAGGTTGTCGGTAAAATAAATATAAAAATGTTTTTCCGACACCCAAGTCACTGGGAGTCCCCAATATCAGTCGAAATTCCTATCTAACATCAACTTCCGCATGGAAAATGATGAGTATTTTGAGACTAAACCCAAAGCAGCGGAGCTCAAATACAGAAAGATGATGAGTAAATCCGAGTATAGAACGAGAAATTCCAAAATTCAGTACTTGGAAATTTTCCTCACGCCAAAAGAAGGCCAACTATCGCGATTTTCCGTGATATCAACCTCAGACAGCAGTATTTTGGAGATTCTTGTGAATAATCGGACTGCTGGGAAGAGAGAAAATGGAGAAAAACGACTGGAAAAAAGGTTTCGTCGTTAGGAATGTTCATTTTCCACCACCCAGATCGCCATGAATCGTCTATATCGCTTCGATTTTGGACTCAGCTACATTCGAATACTGTCGGACTTCAAACCGAGAACGACGAAACTTTGATACAGGAGAGTGATGAATAAATTCGAGTATAGATTCAAAGACTTGGGCAATTTTCAAATGCATAACCGAGTTCGGCAATCGATTTCCCATGGAATTTCGCTTGCATGGGAGTATTTCGGGGATATCATGTGGCTAGCTGCTTTTTGAGCTGCTGGGAGGAGAGTGAATGAGGGAAACACGGCTGAAAGAGAGATTCTGTTGGCAGAAATAATCATTTTCTGGAATCTAGATCATTACGAATCATCCATATCACTTCAAATCCGGATTTGGCAGCAAATTACACATCGAAAATTATGTCTTCGAGTCCTTTGAGACATCAAAAAAGTTCAAGCGTGGGTTTCGAATAGCCGAGACGAAAAGATCCAGTAACTGTTTTTGATACCCTTCTTCAAAAAATGTCGGCTCGTGTCGGCATGGTTCAAAATTTTTCTTCGGTATATCTAGGGGTAGGATTCTCATTTTTCAGTTATATAGAAACCATCGGGGGTGCCCGTAAAGATAACAAAATTTTAATGAATAAGGGCTATCCTAGTGTCCAATGTTCTGCCTACATTATCTGGATGCATGGCTGGCATAAATCCGTGAGCCACGTGCAACGAGCAATCAACGGCACGTTCTATCGGGCTATCGCGACGAGTCCATTCGAATTATTATTTGGGACTCGACTCGAAACCAATCAGAACACACGTATATTGGACATCTTCAATGAAGAGATTCTATTATATTACCAGGAAGCAAGAGAGGATCTAAGAGCAACAGCTCGTCGCCAGATTGCCAAGGACCAGGAAGAGGATAAACGTTAATATGATCGGCGCCGTAAACTAGCTATCAAATGTCGATTGGATGACATTGTAGCTATTCAAAGAACCCAGCAGGGTCCAGGCCTTGAGGTACTCATCAAGTACTTCGGGCCATACAAGATCACTCGGTGCGATCGGTATGATCGTTATGCTGTCGAGAGAATTGGCGATCATGGAGGTCCGCGCCACATCACATGTGCAGCTACTTCTATGGAGCCGTGGAGGGTATGATCTTGTAGGAGCCATTGGAGATGATAACTCTGATGCTAATTGTGATGCTGTTTTGAATGCTCATGCTAAAGTCGCAGTTTCTGCAGAGCCTGAGCCCGTGCGAGAGGGCTAGGGCCAGGAAGTGATGTGGAAGTGGGTGACCAGTGGTATGCTAAGTGGTGCGAGCAGTGTGGGAGTAAGAGTTCGCAGATTGTGAGATGAGGCTTAGAGTGGGCCATGCACGATTATGGTTTATGAGTCCGATTAAGTAATATGGTGGGAGTGAGAATGGTTTCGTATGATGGATGATGTGACGGTATGACTCATATTTGAGAATATACGTTACGGAAAATTTATATTAGATGTTGGCGGCTGAGGACTCTGGAGCAAGGTGTGCTGCAAAGTCCTTGGAGAGCATAACAGCGGGAATCCGCGGATGAACGTGTGGGTCTGTTGGCCGGGTCATTCGACCGCCAGGATGGCCTTAAGTGAGAATGTGATGTGAGCGTACCGCATCTGAGAGAGTGTGCATATCTGGGGTGTGAGTCATCGAGAGAGAGAGGCTTCTAGAACCCACCGCACTTGAGTCCGCTCGTCGACAAATCACGCATACAGAATCAGTCTTCGTCTAGCCCTTGATTGGGAAAGTCAAGTGTCACGCGCGTCCGTCGAGCGATTGCATTACAGTTCCATCATTGTACAGCTACGAACCTTTCGTATTACCGTTGCTGTAATTTCATATGAACGCATATTTAGGACGTGCTCTATTCTATTGACCTGATATCCTTCTCAACTCCTTCATCTATACTGATAAGAGAGTAAACGACTCCATCTACACACGATGATTCTTCGAAAATTCGAGCAAGAACTTGTACGCGAGATTGAGAAGAGAACCTTGCAAGGCCAGGGGCTCAAAGTTCCATGACACGCGTAAGGAAGATTACCACGGGTTCCAGTGTGGAGATTCCTAGACTCTACACGATTTGGTAAGAGGATAGAGTGCGAATGGAAATGGATAAGGCCATGCTAGAGCCCTCAGTTTGAAGAAGAATGATAGCAGAATGCAGTTGATACCTCAAGGATTAAAATAAGGATACCCACAAGTTCATCCTCCATGAAGAGTTTCGAAGATCAAACGGTCACGCCGAGTCATAATGGATGCCAGCTACCGCTCAAGTTTACAGATCCGTCTTCACTCATGAGTCAAGAGGGTTAGTCATCGGTTCCCGTCAAAAAAAGAGGAGACTCAACTATCATCCGAAAAGATGGCTCCGATACCATAAAAATTGCTGAGGGGAGTGGTGACAAGAATTCAAGGAGCAGGTCGATCCGGTGAAATGAAGAGAGGCACGCGCAATCTGAGCTTGAGACGCACGGTGCTCTTGGAATACGTTCACATTCCGCTGACGACCACCAACGGGATTGCTGTGGGATATGTTTTTGGGGCCCTTGGAGCTCATTTTCTGATAAGAATCAAAATCGGCCCTTGGGCCGTTTTTCATAAAAGTCCAGAAAACGTGTTTTTTATCCTCTTTTCAATCATTCTCCTCGGATAACTCGAAAAGATCGCACTTTAACGTAAAACGTGTGTGGACATCTTTTGTAGATCTTGAAAAATTGCATAAAAAAGGTCTTCACACTTGAATCCGTAAAACGCACTCCGTTTGAGATATTTGGGATTTTCATTCCGTAATCATAAATTTTCCAGGAAATCTCAACTCTGTGGCTCCTAAGGAGGTCGTTTCATCAAAAATTGTGTAAGATATGAATTTTAGTGTTTGAAAATGGCGAGTCATCCAGGATTCTTTGATATCCTCCCATTTTCCGGAAAATTTATGATGCTTTGGCGCCAAAACTGTATCAGTCTTCGATTGGATCAGTACCACCACTGCCAGCACCACTGGCACCTCGAGAGGCACCCCAGACCGCCACTGCAAGCATATTTGCGCCTCGTACCAAGGATAGGAACAATTGTGTAAGATATGGATTGTAGTGCGTGAGAATGGCGAGTTATCCAGGATTCTTTAATATCCTTCCGATTTTCCGGAAAATTTATGATGACGAAATGAAAATCCCAAAAATCTCGAACGGAGTGCGTTTTACGGAAACCTTTTTTATGCAATTTTTCAAGATCTACAAAAGATGTCTCTACACATTTTCGGTTAAAGTGCGATCTTTTCGAGTTATCCGAGGAGAAAGATTGAAGAGAGGATGAAAAACACGTTTTTTGGACTCTTACAAAAAACGGCCCAAGGGCCGATTTTGATTATTATCAGAAAATGAGCTTCAAGGGCCCCAGAAACATATCCCACAATAATCCCGTTGGTGGTCGTCAGCGGAATGTAAACGTATTTCAAGGGCACCGTGACGAGAAACCGTGTCATTCCTTGAGACTCAATTCAGGTGCACTCGGGAAACGGTAATCACTTCCCTCATCGTCTACGTAGGGAGCCGTTCTTTTTCCATCTGCTGATATCCTTCCTCTCATCCAAGGAAATATATGGATTCTGAAACTCAGGTCCGTCGATCCCCCTGCAATATCAGAAACTGATCTCGAACTATGTGCCGCTGATGCAGACTTCTCCAAACGGTCATGATAAATACTTATGTCAGACTCAAGACGAGATCATGTGAGTAGGTAGTGAGAATCATTACGGATCCACTCACCACCTATGCTAGCATTGTAAGCGACCCCAACACCGCAGTAACTATTGAAAGCAACAGCCGCAACTTCTCCAGCACATCTGGTACCATGTTTATTGTCTCCATTATCTCGTGGCATCGGATCATCATCGTTATCGTTGATATCTGTGCTAGCCCCGTGATCGTAATTCTGTGCGAGATCTGGATGATTCGTTTGGATACCATCATCGAGTATCGAAACAACAACTCTTTTGCCGGTATAACCTTTCCGCCAAGCTGGTTCCAGGTTCATATCAAAACCATCCTTCGCTCCACCATTCTGGAAGAATTCCCATAATAAGTGGATGATCTCGCTTTGTTCATTTGGAAGGGAGTTCTATGGCACTATTCAATTCCCCAAGCACACACCAAATGAAAGTACTCACGGACTAAGAGCCAGGAGAGCGACTCTCGTATCTAAACATTAACTCACGCGCTAAATCCGGACACGACCTGAGCGTAGACCACGTGCCCCGAAATTTCTCGAATGATTCAAGGGGAGTTCTTTCACGCTTGACATCAGAACTTTGAGCTGGGATTAGCAGAGAGGAGGAAAGTTAGCGTCGGCATACAAATTCACAGGGACCCTAACATTGTCGAGCATCAGATCAGGCTTCTGTGATCGATTCTGTCCAGTTGTGGCAATACGGGTATCTTATTTTAATCAATCGGTATTTTCTTCATAGAGTTGTCACGTTACAGATTGATACTCATTCACGAATATCATCATGAGTACATTGTTGCGATTACCACCATGTGTATTCCCTCTGGAGTATC